>OX453089.1:80831714-82031714 GCA_949708635.1 Hirtodrosophila cameraria | reverse complement strand
ACTGCCGAAGATTTAATATACTCTTGCAGCTAAGCTATTGTTACATAAAGTTAATTTTTTGAGTGATTGTTGCTATTACAGCAATAAGATATAGTCTTCCAAAAGACAAAAAAGTTTAAAAAAAAACTGTATTTTTGATTGATAGTTCCAATGGCAGCTATAAGATAAAGTCGTCCGATTTTAATCAAATTGCCAAGATGTCAACAACATACTAAAACTTAGAAAAGATGACTTTTGTTAAGATATCTTGAGAAACAAAAAAGATTTTCATACAAATACTTATTCCATACAGATTGTTGCTATGGCAGCGATATGTTATTTATTAAGATAGCTTTAAAACTAAAGACGAATAGACAGACTAACATGTCTAAATCAACTGAGCTGTGAATGCTGTTCAGGAATATATGTAAGAACTACTTTTTGGGAACGAAATCACCTGCTGCTATGCGCTACACATGTCGTGACAAATCTTTAATACTCCTTGGAAGAGTATAACAACGTTGAAAATGAAACCAAAGGCTGGGCTAATAAACAAGCAGTTGCGGCTATAATTGTGTATTATTTTCATTTCAATTTTAATTGCAAATTTGTGTGTGTCGTATGGGTGAGTTGTAAGCCGGTTTGCTGACCATAGCAAATAGCATATTCGTAAAGCGACTTAAATGATTAAATATGCTAAGCAAATACACTTCATTATGGGCCATTTTCCAGCGCATGTCACTCACACCGGCCACATAATTCACTCAAGCCAACTGCAGAGGCTTTGTGGCAGCGGGTGCATGCAAAGCAGCCGATGACGCTGACGTTGTAGGAGGCATGCCAGAGAGAGAGAGAGAGAGAGGGAGACAGAGAGACAGAGATAGAGAGAGCCTAGATTACAAGTGCAACGCATTCCCAGGCCGATTTCATCAAAATGATAAAGAAGAGGGCCAAAATGCCGCCAACTGACTGACTGACTTGGGCTGACTAGGCTGACTGGAGCTGACTTGGGCTGACTGACAGGCCAGTGTCAGTGCCTACTGTTTGCCCTGTCCCTTGCCCAAGAAACAGCAACAAGAAGATGAACAAAAATAACAACAACAATCGAAACATTTAAGCACTTTACGCTACGCTCCACTTGAGCTGCGTTACGTTTCACATTCGAGTGCAAAATCAACACACAAACAACATTACTCAAGGTGCAGGCAGAAGATTTAAATGACTATCGCAGCGACACATCGACAATCCTACCGCTGCTGGTCACCATCATCATCGCCATCGCCATCGTCATCGGCTCCGATCCCGATACCCATACCCATAAACCCGCGCCCAACGCAAGGGCCTGTGGGCTGATCCTCCAGACGGTGGCACTTGTTTTTTGTTTTGTGGTATTGATCTAATCTATCCACGTTCAGTGCATGTACGCTGCATGTTGGCTGTCGCTGTCGTTGTCTCGACGGTGGTCTGCATAATGACTGGCCATGGCCAACAGGCAATCGGCAACCGGCAAACGGCAACTGACCCAACCAAATTCGTCGTCATCGTACACAGTGGGCAGCAAGTTAACTGCCCACGCAGCAGCTACAGCTGCACCTGAACACGAGTTGCTCCTTTTGGCTGGTTCTTTATTGAGAAATTACTGTACACACAAATGAGGTGTCAAATTTAAGTTTGTTTGGCTGTGTGCCTATCCAAAACTAAAAAAAAAATCTCTATGCATAACTTGTTCAAGTTCGTTGCCTAAGTCTTTTGTTTGCCAGAACATATTTATGATGACAAATATGGCCATGGGGCCATTGAAAGAGCATTCTAAGCACATTTCAACATTTTTTTAGGCAGGTATGAGCATGCAGGCAGGTCTCCACAGTCTCCACAGTTGGGGCAACGTCAAATGGCACCCAATCGACACCTTTGGCAAACAAAGCCTTAATGAAGTGCGTGAACGCCAGAGAGAAAGGCTAAGAGAACCAAAATGGAGTGTATGTTTAAAATACTTAAATACATAAAAGAATTCCAATACCCGATTGATGCTGGCTTAAAGACCTACGTTCTAAGTCAAAATTTAAAAGCAATTTGAAGTCCAAAATAGAAAGAAAATGCCAAAATATCAAAGTCGAAAGACCCAAGCATCGAAACGAATCCAAAACGTAAATACATATAACCTGAGCTCAACGACAGTTTGCTCCAAATTAAAAATGTATAAAACCATAAAGATGACAATAATGACAGCGCGTTGACGGTGACAACGACCATACTTTGTTGTTGTTGATGATGATGGTGATGATGATGGGGATTGGAGTTGGAATTGGAATTGGAATTGGTCGCGGATTGCTGTGTCGCTACGCACACACTCACACACAACAAGATGACACAGGCAAATGTCTTCTTTTCAGGCGGCATAAAACACAACGAGGTGAACCTTAAAGGTTCTGTGAGAAATTGTATAAAAACAATGCAGTCAATATATCAATATATAGTAATTTATTTATTCTAAAATTTAAAAAAATTTAGGCATTAAAAAGAATCAATGGAAATTAAAAGCTGTTTGTAACCAAAATTTTTCTGTTCAAAATAAACTTTAATTTTTAAATTTTAAAGAATTAAAATTATTTAATAAGTACTGTTTTTATTTCTTACTTACTACTTAAAATAGTTAATTTATATACAATTTAAATAAAGTTAAGCATAAACAAAACCCTTTAGGCAGCCCTCGTTAACTGGCCTGGTCGCATGGCTTATATTTTTGTTGTTGTTGTTGCTGAACCTAATAATCCTCATGACTGGCATATCAAATGACAACAAATTTACTCCAGACGTTGTCTTTTGAGAGGGGAGCAGTGCGGGTTGAACTGGAGCGATGGTGCCGTAGTCGCAGTGTCAAATTGAGCGACAATGGGCGACAAAAAAAAAAAAAGAAGAAAATAAGCGGTGCACAGTGGGACAGTGGCAGTCGCAGCAACTGTAACGTTTTGTTGCCTTTAGCAGCGACTTTTGTCCGTCCCGCCGTCCACTTGGCCCATTGTCCGTCCGTACGTCTTTGTGTCGTATGTGCTGTGTGTTGTGCATTTGCCGCTTTAATACCTTTTAACACTAATCGCATCGAGCGCAGCGCAATCAGTTGTGATGAGAATATAAATAAAAAAAAAAAATACAAAAAACAAAAAAGCCATTGGACTACAACAAAAAAGAATCTGGGCATACATATATCGTCGCCCTAGTCGACATCGTTTGGGTTGTCGCTGAACAAGAAATAAAAATCGTTCAAGTTCTTTGCCGAGGCTGAAAACGGTAGAGACCAGGCCGGAACCTGAAAGAGTCTTCACTACGACTCAGACTCTGACTGTAAGTTTGAGTTTGAGTCTCAGTCAGAGTTTTTTTTTCGGGTGAGATTTTCTCACGTGTTGTTTGCATTGCTTTATTTTTATTTTTTTTTTACCGATTTCGATTTTGTTTCGCTGCTGCTGCTGCTGCTGCTGCCGCGTTTGAAACTGGAGCTCCTCATCAGCATGAAACGAAGATTTTTATGAACGCAGTGAATTTTTATGTTTCCATGATGAACTGTGCACACGATCCATACCAAGTTTTAGCCACCGTCTATACTGGGCAACTGGGCGGCAACATGACTCAGTCTCTTCATGTATATGTTGACCAACTGACTCTGAAACTGACTCGAATTTGGAGTATAACGAAGTTTGCTCTTTCCCAGGTTTTTTGGCGTTGCCTGTATTAAAATCATCGAACAGGAAATTGCTACAAATTCTTTATGAGATTTACTATGTGTGTATTTTGGTCTTAATGATTTCTATTTGATTTGGTTATATACAATATGTATATGTATCTTTAGGTGCCTTTGTATATGTATACCATTTCGCCACAATACGAAACCTTCACTGCACAGTACGTGGCCCTGGCCAGGTGAGCTGTGAGGCAAAGGCTACAAGTTCAGATTTAGCTACAGGCCCCAACCACAAGGCTCATCCACAGACATACAGCAATTGGACGGACAGTGCGCTGAGCTGAGTTTTGCTCTTTGCTGGAATTCCCGTGCAACACATGCGAAATCAGTAGATCACGAAATGAATAGCCATAAATACAATGGCAGGCTGAGTTGCATGGAACACAGCCGCTGCCAGGAGAGTAGCATGCACACACATCGAAACAGATATAGTACACATAGACAATCAGGCATACACCTCTATACGATATAGGTAGTAGTATAGCATAGTCATGTAGACGTATAGGTAACATTTTGCCATTTAGCTCGATTGCAGTTGCAAACATGCGATTTTGAAGAGGTTCGATTGGCTTGAAAGCTGCAGCTTCTGCTATTCCTCCTCACAGCTTACCGCTCACAGCGTGCGTGTAAATGTCTGGACTTGGGAGATGCTGGCACTGCGAGATTGAAATTGCATTGCTGGGAAAAAAAAAAGAAACAAAAAGCAAGAAGAATCAACATGATGCAAGGTCTGGCTAGAATCGAGTTAACGAATGCTATGCAAATATAGCCATGTAATAAAATAATTACACTTTGATTCCTTGATTTGAGATATCTTTACACTGATGATATAACAGAAGTTATTCTCTATCTCGTGCTCTCGAACTATTCTAATGATTCTAATTGAAGTTATGTTCCTTCAATCAATTTATTTAATCTCAGAAATACTTCTTTAGAAGAACATAGAAAATATATGTTGATTTTGTCTTGGTTTAAGATTTTATTAAACAAAAAAATAATTTTATAAAATAACTTCAACCAATATTTTAACCAAAGTCAATCATATTTTTCTGTAATTATTTCTTACATGAATAGAAAATATGGATTACTAACTACAATTACTACTACAAAAAAAACTAAAAGTACTAGGCTCAAAGTTAGATAAGTCAAAAAATCTGGCTTCACAGTGCATGTGTTGCCAAAGTATCTTAAAGTTAGCTATTGCTGCACATGAGACTTTATTGAATGAATGTCAAATACGAGTAGTATATGGATGGCTGCTAGATGAATGCGTGTTTTATGAGCTGCAATCCAAAATACATATTTTCAAGCTAAGGCCATAAACCGTCAGTTTCTAGAGTTACGGCAATGCTGGATTTTAAATTTAAGGCTAAAATTGGTCTCAGTTTCAAGCCAGAGATTGAGCCGAAGCCGAAGCCGGAACCTGATCGTTGTTGCATTTACTTTACGAATCGTCCAATTGGCTGTGGCAATGGCAATGGCAGCAATAAACTGCAATTTCGCAGCCCTGATGACACCCGCTGTTAGGCTGCAGTCTGCAGCAGCATCCACAACAGCAGCCAATGCAGTAAAAACGCTGAAAATTAATTAATCTTCACATGCAACTAAATTAACGCATGACTGCCGGTCAGGCAGCTAGCCTGGAGGCCAGATCAGCAGCAGAAGTAGCCCCAAGGCCTGGACTCGAACTCCAACTGCAACATCAGCACCAAACATGGACTCAAGTTCAACGTCTGGCTGTGGATTTATTGCATTTATCGTTCAATCGAATTGCGTTGCCAGTTTAAGATTTATATATATGAATGTTTATTATTATTTTGGTGGCCCATGCGGAAGTTAAAGTTGGCGCTTAAAAGAAAAACAAGACACGGTCCTCTGTTGTTAGCTGTCTGCTAATTAAATGTCTCATCGCATTTGGCATTGCCTCAATTTATTTGACTCGATTTGGTCCTGTGACATTAATGAACACGGCGTTGACACAGCCACAGTGCAGAGCCACGACAACGATGACACCTTTGGCCACATCGACGTCTGACAATGGAAATCATCAATTAAATTAGTTAAAGTTGTTTTTTTTTTTTTGTTTTGTTTGCAGAACATTTGCCAGGCAGCAGCAGTCTGGGCCCAGGCAAGCAGAAGGCCAACAGCAACTAACAGACATTTGTTTTGTGTTTTTTGGTTTTTTAGCATGCATTTCGAATGCAATTGGCATGACCGCGTCTCATTTGCATTTTCGGTCAAAACAGCAACACAAAGTCTCAGCCAAAGACTGAGTAGTCTTGAGGTTTGATTCAGGCTGGGAGAAGGCTCTGCTCATTTAAGTGTTAAAAATGGCAGTAACATGCGCTGGAAAATGTTACTTTTTCGTGCCTTTTCGCTGCTGTTATGTGTTGTGGCTTGTAAATGATTGCGGCCACGTTTGTTGCCTCAGTCTTTTGTTTTAAATATTAAACGGGGCTACAAATCGTTGCCAGCTGCTGCTGATGTTGCCGTTGCTGCTGCAATTGCTGCTGTTCCTGCTGCTGTTGTCTCACAAAATTTGTCATTTTTCCCGCGGTTTGGCGGCTCATTAGTCAGCAGCCTGTCGCACATTTTCGTGGAAGCTTACAGGCCAGTCAGCCAAAGCCTGGCCTGGTTTGGCCTGGACAGAAAGCTGCCAGGCGATGACAAGCCAGATTAGAGCAACTCCAGGCCACAGCAACAACAACAGAAACGAGACTAACCCAACACAGGCAAACCAGGCGGCCCACAAATGTGTAAAAACCATCTCAGCGCGCCAAGGGCTTGACACTTTCTGTGGCGATTTTAATTAGAAACAACAAAAGAACAGTTAACTTTTTAGGTGCCGAAGATTTAATACGCTTGCAGGCATACTATGAAATAATCTCACTTCTTTCTTTATAAGATTTATACCATAAAAAGAGATTAGCCAAAATTGTGTTTATAGCTATGTCAGACAAACTCAATTCTATATCAAAAGCAATCCAAAATGCAATCTAATAATTCTTGTCCAAAATTAAATGGGAACGTTTCTCGTCATCAATTATTACACTATGCAACATGATTCTGGTGTAAGGCCAAAACATAACCTTTCTTTTTCCCCAAATTACGAAAAAGAAAAGTGGAACAGATTTTTAGAAAACTTCGAAAGTTTTTATACTCTTTTTTAATTTTTTTGAAAAGTTTGTGAAATGTCCGTCTGACCGTCCGTCTGTCCGTCTGTCTGAATGAACGCAGGTTTTTACCGCAATTTTGAAGCCAGAGCAACCAAACTTGGTATACATGTTGGTATATACCATAGGCAGACAAAGTGTCAAGATTTGTGGGGACCTTGTAAATTTTAACACAATTTGCGTATGGTATTAAAGACTTATAAAAATGTTCAATTGCTACCATAGACTTTAAATAATGATGAGTTCTTCAAAACGTTAATAATGTTTCTAAAATGTTGTAATAAAAAATTATACCATAGAAAGAAACCTAAATGCATTATATTTTTTATTTTTGTTGCATAGTGTTATCGTTGCATATTTTGTGACAAAACTGTTGTTACCCTGTGGAAAAGGTACAACAAACGTTTTGTTGCCGATTTACTTTTAGACCTTTTGTTGTTGGTTTCGTTTAACAAGCAAACCGCCATACGGTGGTTCGCACGCCTCAACCACAGCCTCCCAACCACTTCGCATGCGAGATGATTTCGAAGGCATGGCTTGTGGACAAGAGTTAATGTGCTAGGCAAATATGCAGTTGGCCACTTACCACTTGAGAGCCAAATTATAATTTCATGGCTTATAAAACTCATATTTGTGTTGCGTTTGATGGAATTTATGTGTGTGTGTTGTACGTGTGTGTGATTGTGATTGTGTTTGTGTGTTTGTACGTTAAACAAAACGTTACTAAAAACATTTTTCACGCTTCTTTGTGTCGATGACTTTGACTGCCTTTTTGTGTCTTGTTTTCTATTTACACGCAGTTGCCGTTGACGTTGGCGTCGCTGCCGCTGGGTAAACAGATTTTAACGCTTAAATGCTAAAAATCATTGAGAGTGGCAGAGGCTCCACTTGGTCAGGCTGGTGGTCACTGCCAGCTGCGGGCTAGCACAACAGAACGAAGCGTAAAGAATTTCTAATTAGAAGTAA
This sequence comes from Hirtodrosophila cameraria, assembly GCA_949708635.1. Classification (NCBI taxonomy): domain Eukaryota; kingdom Metazoa; phylum Arthropoda; class Insecta; order Diptera; family Drosophilidae; genus Hirtodrosophila; species Hirtodrosophila cameraria. The sequence goes on along the minus strand of OX453089.1, from coordinate 82,023,860 downwards.
GACTCCAACTGGCTAGCACCCCATTGCCTTGCCCCTCTGCCTGCAGCAAGTTGCCACAAATTGCAAAGGAAAACAAAAGCTATGATGTTGGCTGTGCAAACAGTGCTCTGTTTGTGTTGTTTGCGCAAACAGTTGGCACTCAACGCACTCGACAAATAAAAAATAGAAAAAATAAAAAACAACACACAACAAAATGGAATCAATCCGTAGCCAACAACTGAACCGAACAGTCCTAGACTATAAAAGCACAGTTGAATGTACTACTGGCAAACCATAAAGAGGCGTGCACAAAAACACAATTAAAATTTAATGATGAAAAGGCGGAAAAACGTTACAACGTTTCCACTACAAATGTGTCCAGAAACCAAAATGAATTATGCACATGCACTTCATAAAGCCAAAATCACAAAATGCCGAATTTGGCATTTTCTAATAACCTACAACAACGCAGAGCCACCGAACTGGCCAATTGGCCAACATGTTAGCTGATGTCCAGCTACACAGCAAAAACAACAACAACAGCAACAACAACTACAACAGCAAAACATTATGTTCAACAATAACAACACCCATACTTTCGAAGTTCGAACTGCAGATCCAGGTTCATGATGACGGCGATGGCAGCGCCTGACAGTAAATTCGATTAAACCGCAAATAGGTTTGGCCAAGCGAGTTAGCCAGACCGATCACTTGGCCTATGACTTGGCCATGCCAAAGATATCATAGGCACGCACAGTGGGACAGTAAGCAAAGAAGAGCAAGAGTTTCGAAGCTTGAAATATGTTCAATTTAATAACTTTCAATGTGTTTATGATTTTGATTTAATAAGGCTTTTCAAGTTTTCAAGTTTGAACTTATAATCGCAGGTAACACAGCTTACAGCATTTCGAATCCGGAACCTGAGGTAATCATTCCCTATTTTATATATTCCCAAGACTTGTACTTTTAATTCTCTTTTGAACGAACTAATCTTTCAATTCAGCTTTTGATCCCCATTACCGTTCAATTCTTTCAGTTGAACAATAATGAAACTCGAATGTCCATAATGATCGATAATCCGAGACTACGTTCACTAGTAAAAGGGTAAAAATTTGGCCAAAGTTGCAGCAAAATGAAAACTTTTTAAGTTCCTAGATTCAATTCAAATAGTCTTCTTAGATTTTTAACGCACGTAACTTTACCAAGATTAAACAAATTAACATCCGAAGTGTTTTTTTCTAAATGGTTCATTATTGGAAGTAATTTGACATTAAAATTGTATTTATTTTCTGTTCACTTCTTGTCTTTTATGCTTTGAAACCTTGATCCTAAAGTATACAAAACCTTAATTTGAAATATTTATCATTCCTATAGCTGACATCAATTAAGTTTAAAGCAACTAACTAACTTGTCGCATAACTTAGATTGTCAAAACTATCTCAACTTTTGTGCAATGGAAAACGATTGCCACCCACTGTGCGACGCTGAGCAATGATATTGGTTTGAGGTGCGCAATGGCGGCATAATTTATGATTTCATTAAAACAGCAAATTTAATCGAATGAAGCTGAGCTTGAAATCCAAACGCGAACGGCAGCCACTCTGCAGATCAATTGTAACCAGCTTCTTTGCTTGCTTGGACTAACCTTTTGCGCAACAGTTAGTCAATCCAACCCCCAACCCCCAATCCCATCCGTAGCCCATTGCCTGCTGCCCATCACCATCAGCATCGTTATGGGCAACGTTATAGCCAATCTATCCACTGGCCAATAAGTGGCACAATCGTGCGCACTTTGGACGCTTTTTGATTGAGCAATGATCTGGCTGGGGCCGTTAATGTTTAGGGGGGTTCTACTTCTCAATTGAAATCGTAGCAAGGCTTGGAAGTCTTGGACGCAATTACAACTTGCTATAAAACGTAAGAAAATATATATATATAGCGGGTGATTACAGTTGCCATAAAATAGCTAAGTAAATCGCCGCCCAACTCACGTTCTCAGCGAAGTGAAATAAAATGAAATACTTAAAATAAAATTTGGCCGAATTTCAAATATCGGACTCAGCCGACCGATCAGCGATCGGTGGATGGTTTTATGTACGTGTATTGTTGAAATCGACTCACGTATTTTGTGTTACACTTTTGTTGTTGTTAAGCTTGTTGTTGTTGTTGTTGTTTTTGCAAGCCAATTCCCATTGGACCCGATGATCACTTCGTGCGGCCAAAAAGCGAAATATATTTTTTTGTATGACTTTCAGCGAAAAAAGGCCGTCGATGATGGCGTCCATGTTGGCGCTCCACTCCACCTACCACAAAGTGGCCCACAATAACAACGACAATCAATAGACAAACGTTTCGCCTTGTTGTTTTCTCTCTCTCTATCTCTCTCTGTCTCTCTCACTCTCTATGAGAATTGAGGGTGGAAAGGGGATTAGAGCCAGCTGTATTGTAAATCAAACGGAACTGAGCAAAACAAGCGAAACGGTATTGTTTCCCAATTGGCAAGCAAGCTGGGGAGGAGCTCGCTCAGCAGCGCCCCCCATCGTCTCCTTGCACCCACTTTGATGACTTCAGCAGATGGCCCCGCCACGGTTCAAGTTGCCACTGCAGCGCTGACAAGCCGCAAGCATGTCGACCACAGGCTACAGTGCACGCCCGCTAAAGACGCTCTGCAGGCGCTTGCTCCCACTGCAAATGTCTGCCAGTATGTGTGTGTGTGTGCTAACCCTATGACCTTTTGATGTTGTGTTCAAATCAAATCGAGACTTTTCCGTGTGTCCGCTTCTTGGGCGATGCTCGCATCACGCCCGCCCGTTGATGTTTCCTCAATTAACCTCATTTGCCTTCTATTTCTTTTTTTACCTTTATTTTTGTTACCTTTTTTTATGTTACTTGGTGCTCTGGGCGTATGCGCATTGTCGCCATTACATGTCTGCAGCTGCTGCAGTACAGCAAGTCAGCTAACACACATTGCTTTCCATTGTACAACACAAAAACAAAAAACAAGAGTAAAATTGTTACGTTGCGCCAATTGCAAAAAAAAGAAGAAATTTTCAGCCACAACAAAAACAAGCGACTGCAACTTGACTTTACTTAAATTGAAATGGCACTGGGAAACAGTTAAGTAAACTGTAAACTGTTAAGTGGTTGGAAATGCGAAAAGTTTGCTAAAAATGTACAATACCAATCGTGGTTAGCTGAAATATTGTGTATACGCAGTGTGGTGGGGGTAGATATATATATTTATTTATATTTTTTGAAAATTTAATCTTAAGTATTGTGTTTTGGGATATAGATTTTTACAAAATGCGCTTACTTTTACGTTTCCAGTATTTTCACGAGGATTGGTGACAATATAAAAGGAATACATTCGAGTAAAATCGAATTGTATGTCAAAATATGATTGAGTTCAAAACTTTGGAAGGCTATAAAAAAACTGAAGCTATAGCCCAGAAATGGTTTTTGCCACTGGTGTTGCACAGTGCAACTTACTGCAATCTTTAATCAGAAATTGATTGTTGTTTTTCTCTTCAATAAAGAGGTCTGTTCTTAGATTGCCAACTGTTTTTAGTCACACAAAATGTACATTAAGTTCTTATCCCGAACATAGCAGAATCGGCAGGATCCTATGATGGCAAAACTTATATGTAGAGTAGATTGTTTGAAAAGTGAAATTCTAAACTATCGATGTTAGCATTTCTACGTAGGAAAATGTGATTATATTTAGGAAAAAATAATAGTTATATTTATTAAATTGAAGAATCAAGATAATGTAGGCTCAACAGTAAAAATAAAACCACAATAAGATGTCTTTACAGTCTTTAATTGTGTTCTAAGTAATTTTCACTTTTTTCTCTTATGGTTCTTTGCCAATTTGAACGGTTTTCAATGAAATCAAATGGCAAATACTTTGCAAATTTCAATTAGCACACCAGAAAATAACCAAGCCCCAAAAAAAAAAACAGCATTAATACTAACCCACCGTGCGGAGACCACACAAAAAGACGTTGAAGGCATCTAATTAAAACGGTCACCTCCGCTGCTGCCTCCTACTCCCCTGCTTGTGCAACTGCTACTGGTATTTTGTTTAGTTCCCGGCGACAAAGAGGCGTTGCAGCTTAGGTTAAGTGAGGTTATGTTATTTGTCAATTTGTTTCTCCTTAACTAGCGACAACCGCTTGTAGTTGTTGTTGTTGCTGTCGTCTGTGCATGCAGCACCCAAAAAAAGAAACAAGGTTATTAGGGTTAAGCCACAGAGTGCCGCCCTCTCTCAACCTAACCCCAAAACGAAGCATGCAACTAATGCTGCAAAGCTATCGATACTATCGATGTTGCGCTATTCATCGATTGTATTTGCCAATATCGATCAGGCTCTGTCTTACATTTCAATAAACTCTTATCAATAATAACAATAAAAAACTTAAATTCAAAGTAATTATCGATATTGTCGTCATTTCCGCTTATCGATAATGTTCCGAAAAAATACCACACACACATGAATATTTATTTATTTGATATTTATGAATTTATAAGGCCCATAAAGAACCCATGCTACAGCATTGTTGAAACATTTTTCTATTGCCATAATTTTCAATCACATTAAATATGCATTTAGTTAAAAGTTAACAAAATTAAATAGGAACAAAACGAGCGAAAAAACATGTAGCACTTGTCAGCACAGCCGACAGACAATAAAAAGCTAAACAACGAGCAATTTTTGAAATGTAATAAAGATCAATAAAAAGTTGTCGTTTGATATTTGCCCTCCATCAAACGTATTTTGTTATTGCCTTTTGTTTGACAAAACATTGTTTTTTTTTTTTTATTAAATTAACAATAAAATGTTTATGCAAATGGGCTGAGCGTAAATCTTTTGGCTTTTGCCGTTTGCGTGCCCTGCTCGAATTATAATCAAAAAGCAATTATAATAAAATTCAACAGCTAAAATATGGCGTTGGCTAAAACAAGGCAGAGGGGGGGAGAAACGTTGGGGACACATGGACAAGCAGCTAATGAAATTATAAAACAAATGTCCCTCATTATTGGACACTAAACGCCATTAAGAATTCAAATTTTTAAAAATGCTTATAAATTTGGCGCAGCTTTCATAGATATAACCTTTTTATACTCTTGAAGAGGATATTAAAATTTTGTCATGAAATTTGTAACGCATAACAAAAGGTGTCTTCGATTGCATATAGAATGTCCGTCTATTTCAAGATGTCCTACATAAACTCAAAAATATCATGTTTTATTTTTACATTTTGACCAAGTTTGATCAAAATCGGACTATAATATCAAAATGTCTCAACTAAAACCAATCAAAAGCGGTAAGGATTGTAAAATAAATCGATTATCGATATTTTGACAAAACATCGGACAAGATGAGTTTTTTCTTTTATTTTCATAAAATGTTATATAAAACAAATATTACCAAGTAAGAATACTCTAGTTGAGTGTCCCAACTACGAGACTCCCTGCTCCCAACTTCAAGCAGTTCAGCGGCAACACAAGCAAGCAGCGCACTTAACTTGTAAAGTGCCCGTCAAACTGTTGTTTCTGCCAGCTGAGTCGGGGGTAATAGATTCTTCCATAACTTTGGTGCTATTTATCCGATCGTGTCGAAATTTGAAATAAACTTGATCTGCGTATGGTATACAGGAACCTGCATGCCAAGTTTGGTGTCTCTAGCTCTTATATGCGCTCATACGGACAGACGGACAGACAGACAGCCGGACAGACAGACGGACATGGCTGGTTCGTCTCGGCTGTTGATCCTGATCAAGAATATATATAGTTTATATGGTTGGAAATGCCTCCTTCTGTCTGTTACACACATTTGCAGTACTTTATAACTCCCTTTTTCCCATTTTGAATGGGAACAAAGAGTAAAAACTGTTCGGAAAGGGTATATATCTAGTATACTCCAAAAATAGCTGTTTATTCTTGTTGTTATTTGTTGTTGAAAGCACGCAAAAAAAACTGCTAAAATAAATTTGCATCTAAGTAGTAACTATGATATGTTTAACCAAAATTTATGTGACAGTTAAAAGTCGAAAACAAGCAACAAATGTCAGCAAATGGCGTTGACCAAAAGTGGGCCATGAATTATGTCAGCGCTCTTGGCCAATAGATAATGGCCAAAGTCAAAAAGCAGAGGAATGAAAGTAGCGCGTTTCATGTTTTCTAAATCAAATTCGAAATCTACGATTATAAACTACTTGTGCCTAATCGTCTAAGACTATCTATCGAACTCTTTGCCCAGCTGCCCAATAAAGTGAACAACTTAACGGCAATTTTATGGTCAAAATACGACAAACTGTCAAATGCTCGAAACAGTTTCGAGCCACAACTTATTGTATATTTATTTGCATAAATGGATTTCAATTTGAATATATGAGACTTGAGGCGGGTCTCAAATGCCGACATATTCACAATAATTCACACCTCATTCTGACGCATTGCCGTGCGCAACACAGCGGGGGTACAGCTGCCCCCCTTCCCCCCCTAAACAGCTGCGTGCGGTCTTTAATGTCAAATTTGAGTCTAACAATGATGACAATTTGAGAATTTCTCACGCTTTTGCCAAACAGTTATTCAATGCAAAATAATTTAAGCTGCAAATATAAATATTCGACAAACTAGTTGCAAAAAAAAATAAAATAATTGCTTACAAATTATTATTATATTTTTTTTATATATTTTTGGCGCTTTCTTTATGGCAAATTAGTCGTGGCAATAAAATGCCAAATCTACATATATGTGTCTGTGTGTGTGCACTGCGTATGTGTCTGTAAGCCGCACAAAAAGTGTAATAAATAAAAGAAATGCAGAGTGCCATGCAAATAGCACAACGGGCGTAGTATTAGCTACTTCTGCTGCAACACCCCAACCCTCCCCTTTCTGCTCTGCAGAAATGCGGACCTGGGGCCTAGACTGAAGCTGAGCCTGTGCCTCAGCCTGGGCAGTCGCAACCGCATCGACGGCCTCGCTGATAGTCTGGAAAATCGTTGTTATTATTTATTGCCGCCGATATTTTTATGTTTCGCCGAAGTCGTGACTTGGCCAGGTCGCTAGTCGCAGTTACCAATGGACGTCGACGTTGCAGTTGCAGTTGCCGTTGCCGTCGACGTTGTTGTTGCTGTTGCTGTTGCCTTTTTGCCGGCTAGACGACAGCAATCGGTAGGTGTATGTTTGTGACCACCATCGACTGCTGCTGCTGCTGCTGCTGAACTGACCAACTGATGGACACTCAAAGAGCACACTTCTTGGAAAGCTTTCAAAATGACGCGTTAACTACCAAAACTCTTGAATCGATCGATCGATCGATCGGACAACGTTTCATGCACCGGAAGTGACCGCTGCTGCTGCCATTCAAAATAGTCACAAATATAAAAAAAAAAAGAAACAAACACAAATACAAACGCTATTAAGCTGTAAAGTCCCGACTCTGCTATACTCTGTTATTGCAAAAGCACTTTGGCTCTCATCTTTTAAAAAAATTATCCGGAGAGAGTGTTCTCAGAAAATCACTATATTAATTAGGCGTGATAGCGTTTCCGAAAACACAAATTCGAGCTTAGATTGACAATTGAAAATAACTTTAAACTAAAGTCTCAAACAGGCCTGCTCTGGTTTCCACTTTCGGCAAAAATTTACGGAATTAATATTCCTGTCAATGTTCAAAACTTACTTAAAACTGTTCACCTAGTAAGTTTAATACCCATTGCCATTCAGAAAGGCAAATATATTCAATGCATGATGAATTGCTAGTGAATTCAATCCGCAAAGTGCTGTCAGAATTAATACTGTGACAATTCGTAATATCTTAACGAAAGTGGAAACCAGTACAGGCCTGTAAACCAATTTTCCCATTCATTTTGTCATCTTTTTTCTTATCTTTCAATGAGAACATCAAGACCATAGATACTCTAATTTCGTTTAAAAAAAAAAACAGAGTATAAGAAAACCAAACAGTCATGTAGATGTAATACCAGCAGAATGAGCTGGGCAACAGCCATTTAACGTGTTTTCTAGGCGCATGCACAACTCTTTGTTAGCCAGCTCCAAGTTGAAATGCAGCTTTTTAACTGTTAACAGTTAACACAAGTAAGCCTTTAGATTAGTCTATCAGTTAGGCCCATCAATTCTAATTATTCAGATACAAATGCATAAGCTCATAAGCATGCACAGACATACTCTGTGAGGAACAGGGAGTCAATATGTTCAGCCAATGAACGACAGTTCCTGTTGAGTAATGCGTTCGATTTGGGCAATAAAGCGGAGTCAAGTCGACGACTGTTTGCTCTAACTTTGTTAAATTGAAGGCAGTAAATGAATAAACTGAAGGAAAATGATTATAGCTGGGAAAAAAACCTAATGAAATAAGCAGAAGAACACAGAAAAGTTACTTATAAGGCTGGAATCGTTTTAAGGTTGGAAAAGTACAACGGGAGATTGTACGCTGAGTAAATGAACTAGGAGCTGGATTATTGACTGATCTATTAACTGGAGAATATAAAACGACCTAGATAGTGACTACACTAAGAAAACAAATCAAGTAAAAACGATGAAAAGATCCGCAAAAGAACCAAAGAACTTCTGTCTAGTACAAAATTCTTATTTTTAAGACGTTTTTTTAAAGTTCGAAACCCTTTAGTACTGTGTCAAAGAGTTTTATGATAAAAAAAAACTACTGTTTATGAATTTAACCTTCTCTTACTAAATTTAAGAATATATAGCAAAGTATAATACTTAGAATTTGAAGAATTGAACGGTGTCACCCCCAGGAAGAACTAAAGATGAAAGATGCTTAGGTTGCCAACTAATCCTAAAACAAAGCGGAGCTGGTTTTCTGCAATGACCTAAGCGTAATGCTCCAAAATGTTAGTGTACATAAAAACAACATAAGAACAAAAAACGCGTTGTTGTTTTCGACATTTGGATGTCGTTGACGTCGCTGCGATAAGTTCGATTTGTTGGACACGATCGAGACAAAGTCGCTTACTTTCGCTTGGTCATGAATATTAAAGACATTAAGTAGGAACAATAACATACTCGTAGTAGAACACGTTGCAGGGAGCAATGGCTGGCCAGGCACATGACTGGACAAAAACTGAGCGAGAGGAGAACAGGAACAGGCCAAAAAACTTTGGAACTGTGGAACTGTGGATGTGGACGTGGATGTTGGCGCTGGCAATGCCGGTTGCACTTGATGCTCCTTGGCTTTATGGGCTTGTGAAAATGTCTGGGCATGTCAAAAGCAACGCAGCGTCATACAAACAATGCAGGAGGGGCAGGAAGCGAATCCAACAACAACAACAACAACAAGTAGAAGGCGAATGTTGAAAGGATTTCGTGTCGTTTTGTCATCGCATGTTCGCTGCTGGCAAATGAAAACGTGAGCCGTACTTTTAGCATTTGTTGCTTATAAATATGCATTCGATACTTCTCTTCTTTTTCTTTTTTATACATTTGTTGCCTTATAATTTAAGCAACGAAAACCCAATAAACAATGCCGCAGTGCCACAGAGTCAGAGCCACAGAGCCAGAGTCACATTGGACAACTGAAGTTGCAATTTTGTTGTCAACAAAACGCCAAAGAGACGCGCCAAATCGCGCCGGCAATCGACAGCCAGATGCCATCAAATACTTGAGAGTTACAACAAGCCGCTTTGGCTGGATGTTGATGATGATGATGGTAGATGAAAGATGGTTGTTGGAGGGCACATCATTTTTGATTTAAACTTTCATCGATGGCCATCGACAATGCCGCCGACTGTGTCAAGTGTCTGCGTTGCTGCAACACGGTACACAATACTCTATCTCTTTTTCTCACATCAGTTGTTGCTACATTTCAGCAAATTCCTGATCATTAAACCCAATTGCCTGTTCCCCAAAACGACTTTGGCGCATTGTTTGTGCCTTTTTTTTCTTTGACTGATTATTAATGATTTCCGTTCAATTTTTTATAGATGAATGTATAGTGCAAGGTCATCAAAAGACGTGTTGATTACCAACAACAATAATAACAACAATAAATTAATAGCAGACGAGACGAGACAACCCGCGGTTGACGCAACCCAAAAGGTATTTTCTATACCCGTACCCAAGGGATAGAAAAGGGCATAACAAGTTTGAAAGGTTATTTTTGAAATTTGTTTATGCTTTTGTTGGAATGAAAAGGTTAATAAAATAAAAAACATTTAGTTAAAAATTAAATCTAATGTTTTTTTTAATGAGTACTCTTTTAATCATGGAAGAACTCAACTCAAGACAAAAATGCACTAAACTCTTTACAAATATCTTTTAAAAACAATTTATCTGCACTTTAATAAAAACAAGTAAGAATACACTAGTCGAGTGTGCCCGACTACGAGACTCCCTGCTCCCAACTTGCATTTCAAGCAGTTCAGCGGCAACACAAGCAAGCAGCGCACTTAACGTGTACAGTTCCTGTCAAACTGTTGTTTCTGCCTGCTGAGACGGGGGTAATAGATTCTTCCATAACTTTGGTGTTTTTTTCTTCGATCGTGATGAAATTTACACAGCTGATCAACATTAATACAACATATATGTGTACCAAAATCAAAGCTTTATCTTTAAAATTGTGGCTGTGGGAGTCTTTTGCGATTTGCAGTGGTGCGGGGGGGGGGGGGGATGCATCTGAAATTTGAAATAAACTTGATCTGCGTGTGGTATACAGGAACCTGCATGCCAAGTTTCCTGTCTCTAGATCTTATAGTCTCTGAGATCGACGCGTTCATACAGACAGACGGACATGGCTAGTTTGTCTCGGCTGTTGATGCTGATCAAGAATATATATAGCTTACATATTCGGAAATGCCTCCATCTGCCTGTTACACACATTTGCAGTACTTTATAACTCCCTTTTTCCCATTTTTAATGGGAACAGGGAGTAAAAAACTAAGTTCGGGTATATTTAAGTCGTTTCATTCTATTCAACTTAACTCTAGGGCTCAGCGCACTTTGATGGATTGCGTTTTAGATATACAAATCTATTTTCCATGTACAACACACTTTACATAGCCACAGTTCTGTTTACAAACAATGTTTCATGGTAAAGGCAAGAGATAAATCTTATACAGTTTATATTTATAACAATTTAGAGGCATTAAATTGTACAGTAATGTTAACTTAATATGTGTCGACTCATTGCGCTTTAATTTCACAAAATTTAAATACCCAAAAATTGTGCTGGCATATCATGTAAATCATTTGTTGAAAGTTTGAAGAACTGGCGTTGAAAAGATTAAATAAAGGAGGAGCTAACAGTGTATTGTTAAAGACTGAGATTGATGTAGTAAAAAGTAATACTTAAAGACACAAATTTGAGTCTTTAAATAATCAAATCATGGCTTTACACTTTAGCATATTTATCTTGCTAGATTTTCCTGTTTGACTTAGCTACTTGGGCCAAAATCATCTTGGAGGGCAATATCAAAATGGTACATTGAATTGTTTAAAATTTATATGTTGCCATTAAGATACAAAACGTTGCAGTTGCAGTTTGCAATTGCTGTTGCAGTTTGCCGGCTTATGCCAATGAGTGCCAAATGTAATACAACACTAATTGGCCGCTCATGAGGCATCTAATGCCAAATGCAGAGAACAGGCGGCTGCCGGCTGCCCAGACAATAGGCTCAGGCACCAACTCTGTGGCTTAAAATGAAACTCGTTAAATATTTATGAGGAGCACGAGGTGCATGCATACCACACACACACACACACACTAACACACATACAGCAAAAGGCACAGCAGCAACACCACCAAAGCCAACTCAACCCAAGCCAAGCCAAGCCAGGCAAAGCATCTTGTCCAGATGTGTAGGCCATAATTGTGCACAGATTTTGATTTGCAGTTGCTGCTGCTGCATCATGTAGTAGCCTATAGTGCAGAAATACCGCTGACTTGCCTTGCCCCTGGCCATATACTCATCCATTAATGCACTGAGAAAAATACTCTTTCGAAAATTAGCGACAAAAGTAAATTCAAAAATATTGTTCGTATTTTAAGCCAGACTGGGAGAAATGTAATTATTATTTTGGAAATTGGAATTTGGAAAAATGAGTTTTAATAGGGTTGGAAGGGTGAATTTTCCGAAATTGATGAAATATGTGTCGAATGTGATTTTGTATAGATCGTTGATAATGATTTTTAGATAGTTTTCCCGACCGAATGTTCCAAAACCAATTCTTAGTGCTCATTTTCGGCATAAGACAAATCTTGTGTGATAATTTCAGCTTTCGACATTTTTACTCCCTGTTCCCATTAAAAATGGGAAAAAGGGAGTTATAAAGTACTGCAAATGTGTGTAACAGGCAGAAGGAGGTGTTTCCGACTATATAAACTATATATATTCTTGATCACGATCAACAGCCGAGACGAACTGTTGCCGCTGAACTGCTTAAAATGCAAGTTGGGAGCACACTCGACTAGAGTATTCGTACTTGTTTCTCTTACTTGTTTTTCTCAGTGTACATATGTATATGCATAGCTGTAAAAAGCAAGGCAAAACCAAAGCCAAAGTGTGGAGTACATGGCCCATAGCTCTCGGCCATGCACGAAGGCGCAACACTTGAGCACTGCACGGGCCCCAGGATCGCAGCAGCCGCAGTCACAGCCGTCGCAGCCGTTGCAGTCGTAGTAGCAGCAGCCGCAGCAGCAGCGTCAGCAACAACCTGTTTCGTGGGAACATTGCCTACTCTGGGGCCTGGCTGACTCCACCTCTGACTCCGAATGTTGCACGGGGCTCGAGCTGCGGCTCGCGCTGCAGCAGCACCAACAGCAACAGCAGCAGCAGCCAAGCGGACCAGCAACGTTTTCTGACCAATGCATTGGGCCTCTAAATTCAACTGCAACTTCGGCTTGGACGCTGACTGACTGACGAACTGACTGACTGACGGACGGGCTGAGCCGTTGGTGCTGTTGCTGCTGCTCATAAATGAAACCTGTTAAATGAATGAAATAAAGTGTTATTTGCTCGACTCACAAATGTTTCGTTGGTCAGGCTTTGAGTTAGGCTTTGGTACATTTTGGTGCTTGGATTATGCGAGGCAAGGCGCGTCTTTATGCCACAATATGTGTGTATGTGTGTGTGTGGTATTTGTGTGTGTGTGTGTTTTATGTGCTTGTTGTGCTCCGGTTCTTGGACTTTGTTAGCTACAGAACGCAGCTTCAACATGCCGCAACCTGTATGAAGTTTAATTTGATTTTTCAGAGCTTAACTGTGCAGCCCTGCCCCTGCATAAACACACACACACACATATAGCATGTATATGTATGTGTACATAAGTGACTTGTAAATTTTTAAATTTTGTTTTTTTTTCTCTCTTGTTTTTGTTTTTGTTTACCTACAGTAGTTGTTGCTGCATGTTTTTGTTGTCTTTCAAGTTGGTCTTCAACTTGAGTTTTATTTTTAACTTAATTTCTTGACTTGGCTCCGCGTAATTCATATTTTACTTAACTTGTTCTTTTTTTTTACTCGAACCCAACGCACATAATTCGCAACTTTGGATCCCTGCCATATACCATATAATTTGTAGCAACAACAAATTGTGCTCGTGTTGATACCCCTCCAAAAACAAAAAATCAAGAAAATAAAAATTGTTAAAGCCAAGGCGTAATTGCCATTGCCCGGCTTTAGACTAATAAATGCGGGCTTTACATCATTTAAAGTCATTCCGCCGTCGTTTATTATTTAACTCTCATATGTCTGAAGGGAACACATCGTCAGAGATTTACATTTTATTGTGTATGTTTTAATTTAAAATTTATATGTATTTATTTTCACTCGTAAAGCTGTTTTGCTCGCTACCAACTCGGTCTTGGCCAGGCTGTTAAAATGTTGGCTTAATTCGACAATTTAATTTGGGCTTATGCCGCTAAATACGAACACAATAATCTCAAGCAAAAAAAAATAAAAACTCCATTTGGTTTGGGGTTTTGGAGGCTTTGCTTTTGTGAAATGAGGAAGCTGTTCCATTTTGGGGAGGCGTGTTCGCATTTCATGTTCAACCATATTTTTTGGTGAAATCTTTTGAATTGGATTTTCGGATATAAATTGGAAAGGGTAGCGCGATTAAATAGCAGATCAATACACTATACAACATATGGAAAGTTAATTGTGTAAAGTATAAACATTTGTATATAATTAAAGTTAAGAAAAATATATGATTTAACTAAAATCTGCATGTTTTAATCATTTTGATACTTTCGATACTGTGATCGATATTTTTATTCACGACAAATTAGAGCGCTTCGGTTCTAATTTGCGAAAAATTACAATTTCCGAACTTTTTCTTCAAGGAAAATTATTGATTTAAGTAAAACAAGTAAGAATGCTCTAGTGGAGTGTGACCGACTACGAGACTCCCTGCTCCCAACTTGCATTTCGAACAGTTCAGCGTCAACACAAGCAAGCAGCGCACTTAACGTGTCCAGTTCCTCACAAACTGTTGTTTCTGCCTGCTGAGACTGGGGTAATAGATTCTTCCATAACTTTGGTGTTATTTATCCGATCGTAATGAAATTTACACAGCTGATCAACATTGATACAACACATGTATATGTGTACCAAAAAATTGTGGCTGTGGGAGTCTTTTGCGATTTGCGGGGGTGCGGCGGGGTGCATCCGAAATTTGAAATAAACTTGATCTGCGTTTGGTATACAGGAACCTGCATGCCAAGTTTGGTGTCTCTAGCTCTTATAGTCTGTGAGATCGGTGCGTTCATACAGACAGACAGACGGACATGGCTAGTTCGTCTCGGCTGTTGATGCTGATCAAGAATATATATCGTTTATATAGTCGGAAATGCGTCCTTCTGCCTGTTACACACATTTGCAGTACTTTATAACTCTCTTTTTCGCATTTTTAATGGGAACAGGGAGTAATAAAAGAGGAAAATGTATTGTATTTCAATTCCTTAAAAACTCTTATTACAAATTCCGAGCGACAACTGTATGATAGTTTAATCGCATATATTAACTGTAAGTCTAAGTATTTAAGTACATAAGCATGTATGTTTGTATGTGTGCTGTGCATGTAACTGTGTGTGTATTCGAACTCGAGTTTCTTAGCGAAGCGAAACCAATTTCTGTTTAATCTTGTAAATAAAGATCTTTGGCAGCATTCGATATTAATCAAAGTAACAAAATGAGCGTTTTTAATGTTTTACACACTTTTTTGTTTTCCTAATTAAAATATATATGCAGCGTTGTAACAAAAAGATTCAGATTGCTTTTCATATTTTAGGATCGTTTTGTTCTCGTTCTCGTCATAAGCATTTTTTGGGCAGCCCGCAGTCAGGGCGCCAAAGATTTTAGTTCCAGTTTATGGCAGACAAGGCCATGAAGAAAAAAAATATATATATTTCTCTTTTTATAAAACATGTATCTAAATATGACTAAGGCAAACGCTTACATTTCGTTCCCATGAACGAAAAATATTTAATTTGATTGCGGTTTTTATGTCTTCATTAGCAAAATGCTACAAAAGTAATAAATTAAAGATTTTCGGCTGCCCCGTAAAAACTGTTTAATCTTGGCTTTTTGCTATACACACGAAGTTTTTGTTGTATATGCCTATGCAATGCATGGAGATTAAGCGCTTGATTAATGTGGCCGATTATTCATAATTTGTTTGTTGGCTGTTGTTATCATTTGGTTGCTTACAAATAATTGAAACATTTTGTATTTTCTGTTTTGTTACTGCATTCAATGCTAATGCACGTTCGAGCTCGACTTTGATTTAAAGATCATTAAAGAGCGAGCTGCGATCGCGACATGGACATGTACATGCGCTTCCTTTGCTGCCATTATTGATGATGCCTCCTTTCGAGCTTCAGTCATAGCTGCCACACACACAAACACACATACATACGCACACACGCACCTGTGTGCAGCTATGTGTATGTGTGTGTTTTTTTTTGCGGCACGCAGCTCGTCAATCAATTGACCAAGCCAAGTCCCAACCGGTTTATGCTCCACATCCAATGCACTTTTATTTATTTCTTCTTTTTTTTTTTTGTATACCCTATCAGAAAGGTTGGTATACCCAGTTGCCTTAGCAGCTTGCTTCTGAATGTATACAACATTTTCTCCAAGTGTAGATTTGAAGCAAACATTTAATCATTTTAACACTCTTGACCCCTAGATTATCAGCCCAATTCTGTTCCAATTGCACTTATGTTAATTCAACATTTGGGAAATTTTTAAAAATTTTCAGCATTTGCCCCCCAAATTGCTAGGCAAGTTCAGTTGTTATACCCTTACAGAGAGTATTAGAATTTTGTCACGGTATTTGTTTAAACCACTTGTTTTCAAATCAACTAATCTGAAAATTTTATACTTTCAAAAAATGTACTTATTATCATATCAGACAGCGCTGTTCCCATTTCCGATTCCGATCAAAACGTCTCTGAATTCCAAACATCAACAGATAATTTGGTTTAAAAAGTTTTGCTATTGAGACATTGGAATCAAAAGTATTCGAACTTTAAAGAAAAAACGAATTCAAAAACTATTCGGAATGAAAAGTTATTTGAAATGGGAAGAGGCCTATATTCTTGAACAGTATGTCTGTTTCTTTACAGACTATGTTATTGAAACTTGAACCAATCTGTTGAAGAAATAGTTTTTATATAAAAAGCTCCGTTTTTTCAACAGACAACTCAACTGGTGAAATTTGACCAAAATCGTCAGACTATTATAAAAACAATCAGTTAAATTGTGTGTATTTGTATAAAAAACACTTTTGTTAGGGTATAAACTTCCCAAAAATAGCAGTTCCATCTTGTCTATTGTATTTTTGTTTCTTAAATTAAATTAATTCTGTTAACAACATTTGCAATCGATCCTATGCTAATCAATAAATAACAACAATCATCATTCTCACGATCCGAAATGATGAGATCTGTGTGTCACTCAGAACTCAACTTTCGATGGAACAAAGTGTATATAAAAAGCTCGGAAATTGATTAACAATCTTTAGTCGTCGCTCAGTCGTCGCAATGATTAGATTTGTGTTTGTTCTAATCGCAGTTGTGCTTTGCACACTGACAAGTGATGTTATTTGTTCAAATGATTTGTCATTGTTTGGTAAGCTGTTTTTTAAAACTTATTTTTCTTTTTAATGCAAAGATTGAACTTAATTAGTTACCTGTAATGGTCAAGTGCAAAACTTCTCCAAGGTTGGCCTCAAGCACATTTTCCTCTGGCATACAAAGGTATCCTGGTATGATGCTGCACATATCTGCCGGCGAATAGGTGGAGATTTGCTCCTAGTTGAATCGGAGGAGGAAATGGAAAATATTTCAACGTATCTACTTAGCCAGGGCTATGATGGGAGTGCTTGGTTTTGGACATCTGGCAACGATATTGTACAAAATCGTAAGTTTCTATCCTTAACAAATGGATTGCCTTTGCCGTATACCTCTTGGTCCGTTGGACAACCGGATAATGCGGGTGGAAATGAGCATTGTGTGCATTTATGGCTCCGTGATGCCGCCTTCCGAATGAACGATTGGAAATGCTCTGAAAAAGCTCAAGTCATTTGTCAAAAGCAAAGTGATACATCCTGTGCTAGTATTTTTGATGTACGTTCAAATTTTGATGTTGCTTTGTAACTCAAAATTACTTTATTTTTAAATTTGAATTATTTCTGTTGATAACATTTTTAATCAGTCAAATGCTAATGAACTCATATATGTTGATATCAATAAACACTATTTCTAATCGTTTTATTATTAATAACAATTTATATTTACAATTACACTTGTAATATCAACGCTGCCCTCTCTGATCTAAAAAACAATCTTTATTGATGAATATTTTGTAGTAAGCTTTGTACTTTTTCTCTTAACCCGTTTAGGCTACACAATTAATGTCGCCAGCGTATTGGAAAACACTTTGTTTGATACAAATTTTTAAAAAAGTTTCTAAGTTCAATCGAGTTGAAGATATTCCGTTTAATAAGTTTTGCTTTTGAAACAGTAGAAAAGGCAGAAATTCTCGGAAATGGTTACAGGCCCGATTAATAATTTTCTAGCTACCCCAAATCTAAGTACAGGACATCTTGTAGTCGAGTTATTGGAACTAGAGCACTCTTGTTTTTATATTTCTTTGATATTATTATCTAAGCATGTGTTGATTTCTCCTGCAGCGCATTGCGGCGCTTTTCCAACTGTCAACGGCGCACAGCCATCGAATGATTTGCAGATTCTGTTTGACAGTCGATCCGGTTTTTCATTAATGAACATGAGAGGCCGGAGAACACGGCAAACACGGAGAACACACGCACTGAAAGCGACATCATGACGACGCGACACACATGATTCGACGGCTATGACCATTTGATTTATGGCATATATAGGCCTAGTTAAGGGGTTGCACAAGCCACTGAGAAATATTCGGCACCGAATGCAGTTGGAAAAGACAATGATGGGCTCTTTGGGTACGCTTAGTCAGTCAGTTGGCCAGTTGGACTCCAGGGCTCCAGGTCTTCTTCATAGGCTCCCCTAATGAAGATAATTTATTATGCGATGCCGTTTAATTAAAATCAGATAAACACAGATATCGTTCGCTGCTTGCTCTCAACTCCTTCAAACTACATATACATATATATGTATATGTATATATAGATGGTCCATTGCCAACCGTTCCAAGCGTTTCGGTACCGGCCATTCTCGTCCCCACATTCTCCGCGGCTGCATTCCCAGACTTGAGTCTGTGGAAATGCTGCCGTTTCACAGTGGGGCAAATTGATCAATTTAGCTTAAATTTATGAATATAAATAAATTACATATCAAATGTTGAATTACGTCCTAAATATCAATTTCAACTGAGGAAATCAGCATCTAATTAATTTTGCTTGTCATCATTGTAAAATAAACTTCATATATTGCCATTTTATCCGATTTTGATTATTATTACAACATTTTACTGAACAAAAACATTTATAAAAATGTTATGGTTTCTTATAAGTTATCAAAAATGAGGCCTCTAATATCTAATTGTGATAGTTTCAACTTAAAAATTTAATAAACTGATGATATACAGAAAATAAATTTTTTTTTTAATTATAAAAATTTCTTGATTTATTTTACACTTGTAACAAAAATTTCTAGATAATTACAGCTTTTTTTTCAAATATGGTTTTCTTTGCCCACTGTGCGTTTGGATGCCGCTGTTGTAGTTGTTGTTGTTTTTATTGTTAATTTCCCAGGCGCAGGCCAACAAGATTTCGCGTTAAGTTCAACAACTTAAAGCAACAAAGTTGTAGCCGGTCAACGTCGCGTCGTCGTCTCCGTCTACGTCGTCGTCATCGTCAACGTCGCGTCGCCGGTGGCAGCTGCGAGTGCCCCTTTTGTCGATTGGCGTACATGATTGGTATTGGCTCTTTATCAGGATCTTGTTTAGGCCATCTCGGTGCTTTGTTAATTTTGACTTTGGCTTTTAATGCGCCTTTATTGTTGCGGTCTCCGCTGCTCAACGGACTTGGCTGCCTGAATAAAGGCTATATGCAAATGATTTTTAATTGTGTGGCCGGCTTGTTAAGCCTGCGGAAATCTCTATTTAAACGCTTGTCGAAACGTCAGTAACGACTAAATGACGACTTAAGTGTCTGTGGCCCACACAGGATGCAGGGGGGGAGCATGACTCAAATCTTTGGATTGTCATTTCCAATAATCAACAAGACGACTCAGAAATATTAATTATATGTGCCAAACAATTAGTTAGCACACATTTTTGGCACTTTCTGGACCATTTGCATAATCATAGTATTTGGGCTGAGAAGAGGGCATGAAGTTGGCTTAAACGGCACCGCTTCAATATCACTTTACTCTAGGTGGGCGGAGCCATATGTACAAATATCTAGGGGCCATTTAAGAGCGGATAAAAACTATAAGCTAAGAGCGGCGCACTTTGCTCTTTTAGCTTTTGAGAGCGTAGGCTTTGAAGAGAGCGCGCTTAATTAAACTCGCTCCGAAATCAATCACAGGTGCAGCGCGCTGCACAGTTTGGCAGCCACTGGGAATATGTTCAAGTTTCCTTGCGTGGTGATCGTGTTGTCATAAATCAAGAGCCGCAAAGAGTGTGAAATTTTTACCAGCCAACTTTTAATGTGTGTCGCGCGCATTTTTAGCCATTTATGACTTAATTTCAATTATACGTATTTGGCCAAATTATTTGTTGACACTTTGAGGGCAATTAAAATGGCAACACGTGCAAGCTCCACAGATGCCAACGCTCTTTTTAATTAATGCCGCAACATATGGGAAATAGAGCATAACTATGTATGAACATACATATGTACTAAAGCTAAATAACCTTAGATGGCACTATCAATAATATCGATTCAGTCAATATTATGGCTTTTATTGATATGCTTAAGGAGGCCAATAAGTTTACATGTGTTCATGTTAATACTTTAAAAGTTTCCAAAGGCCTTATATCTTAATGCCGGCATTTATTGATTGAATAAGTTTTCTTTTGAAAACAAGCACCTTTAGCTCATTCCATTACGTTTAGTTATTGTTTATAATTGTTGTTCCCAAATATCAAATCTACTCCCTGTTCCCATTAAAAATGGGAAAAAGGGAGTTATAAAGTACTGCAAATGTGTGTAACAGGCAGAAGGAGGCATTTCCGACTATATAAACTATATATATTCTTGATCAGGATCAACAGCCGAGACGAACTAGCCATGTCCGTCTGTCTGTCCGTCTGTCCGTATGAACACACAGATCTCAGAGACTATAAGAGCTAGAGACACCAAACTTGGCATGCAGGTTCCTGTATACCATACGCAGAAAATACATACATACAATTTTATTCAATATTAAGTTTAATAATTTTGAATTGGATTTCTAGCTTTTGATTACAAGGTGAAACTTGTTAGTTATAGTTAGTGTATTAATTATAATTACGCTAGTCAGTACTAAGCACAAATTACCTTTTATAAATTATTCTGTTAGTTTGAATGCATTATTTAATTACAAGTAATAATAATATAAAATGTATTGTAAAGTGGTTCAGCATACATACATTTATATCGATTTATTGCCTGTCAAATTGGTACTGCTTTAAACCAAATTGGTTCTTGTGTTTAATTTAGCTCGTGGCGCACCTTGCCGACCACAGACAGCCCAGAGAAGCCGAGAGTTGAATGCAAGGTGCAGCAGTGATCGCGTCCGCTTTCGGTGGACAACGCCCCGACAAAGCCCTCAGCTAACCCAGCAAAACGGTGGCATCGATTTTAGAAAGTTGGCTTACAAATTAAATCGCTGTGCTTAAAACGGTAAAGCCAAAGCCTTTTCCTTTTTGCCCACAGCAGCAGGCTCAGTCTCAGGCAACATTGGCCACAGGAGCGGAAAAGCAAAAGACGCCAAAAAGCGGAGCCGACATCCAAAGCCTATATATACGTATAGTATAACTCATTGCAGACATTTGGCCTTTTATTAATTGTTTGACGGCGCCCGTGCCCATGAAGCTGCTACTCTCCCAGAACCCCACCAGTTGACTGCCTTCTCCTTGCCACCCATCCGCCGCCCACCTTACCAAAGCCACCACCGAATGCATTTTCCTCACTCTGGTCCGTCTGGGCGTGATGAGAAATTTAATATTGGCAAACGGATAAAACCACCAGATAATTATACATTTTGAGTGGCCCAAGCTGCAGTTGCAGTTGGCTGCTGTCTGAAGGCCTGCTTCGGCTCTTTTGGCTTAGTACTGGCCACCAGTTTGCCGTTTGCAGTTTGCAGTTCATGCGGCTCATGATAGTATAAGATTTCATTTCATTAAAGTGCATCACGACGGACGACGGACGACAGACCGTTGCCGGAATCAATGAGCGGCCGCTACATAGTTGAGCCGCTGTCGCTGCTGCCGTCGCTGCCTAGCCAAGTCATGATGGCATTATTTTAGGTGATTTATTTAAGACAAGCGCTCTCATTTTTGAGGTACCAGTTGTCAGCTGTGACAAATCGTTTTTGCCAAAAGGGAAAGAGCATATGCAATGTTTTCATTATTAATCAATGAGCAATCAACTTTTGTGTTAAGCTTTTTATTTCCGGAAACTATCAACTTAAAAAATCAATTCGCTAAAAACAGAGCATATTACAGGTGTGAGCTTCCGACCCTCTAGAAACATCTTTAAAAAGACATAAGTATCCATTGGAAGCTTATAAAATCTAAATATGTAAATACATTTTTTATTTTTTTTTGTTTAAACTATATATTTACTTCGCATATTTAATTTATACACAATTTATAATTATATTTTATGTATATATGTATTTACTTCTTATTAATAATTTATAATAAATTTATAATTTTAATATACCATGAAATTTAAAACGTATACAAATCAAATCAAACATTTTTCATACATATATGTATAAATAAGTTAACAAGAAAATGTTTCTTTATCAACCAGTTACCAGTTGATAAGAACAAGTTTATATAGATTCTCGCAACAACCACCCTATTTTATTACACCGTGAACCAAGCTGCTACCAAGCAAGCAACAAACCTTTCTTGCTTACTTTTCTTCTTATTGGCAGATTACGGCAGCGGGGTGGCCGGTCTCGGGCCAACTTATAATCAAATCCGATAAAAAATTTCATTATTGCTCCACAGCAGCCGCAGTCGCAGCAGCAGCAGCAACAACAACAGCAGCGCCCATAACTGTTTTGCAGGTAATCTTTGTTGTTGTTATGATTGTTGCTGGCTGCACTTAATTTTCGCATGCGCACTGAGCTCATGATCGCGATTTCTTCGTTCCGTTCCTTTCCGTTCCGTTGCAGAGCGCTTGTATGCGGACGCCATTTTGCGCTTTGGTTCTCAGCGGCGGCAAACTGGGGTCAGCAGCAGCAGCAGCCGCAGCAGCAGCAGCGTCGAAGGAATAGAAAGAAGCTTTGATTTGAAATAGCAGCAGTCTGAACTGATGTTGTTGTTATTGTTGTTATTGTTATTGCTGTTGCTCTAGCAACATAAATTGGGACGTGATTATGAAATAATTGCAGATCTCTTTTGTAGTTTGTACTTTGGACTTGCGAAATGTAACCGTACTGCAAAGGTAATGCCAATCAGTCGCCAGTTGATTTCAAATCGGTTCATGATGAGAACGCGTTGGTCAACAACAACAACAACAACAACAAGAACAACAAAAACAACAAAGCAAACACAAAACACCTTTGGGAATTTGCAGTTGCGAACAGGAGCAATGACAAGCGACTGTTGATTCTTGACAGCCATATCACAGCCTTTTGGTCGCTTTGGGAGCACACAAAAATTACAGTTTTTAGTGCATTGGGAACAGTCTAACCGGAAGTGAGGCGCATTTGAACAGTGTAGTCTAAAAAACAGGCAAATTAAAACCGATTAGTTTTAAGTAGATTTTAATATTGCATTAACTCTAAAATTTTCAGGCTTACATCTATATGAACTTTACTTTCTCATGTATTCAATTATTTTTACAATTGAGAACAGTTTATAACGAAAACGTATAATTTTTATGATGGGAATATGTCCGACTATAAGCAGATGTCTAGTCAGATAATTATATTAGTATTTCGGCAATTTCTATCGTCTGGCGTTGCTTTATATATGTAGCTCTCGCAATGCCTGTAATCTTCTAAAGTGGAGTCATTATTGAAACTCCCTGTTTTGAAGCCACACACATTGATTTTTTATAAAAGAAAAAGGAAAACTAACAACAAAAACACACTATAATAGAAAACAGAATTTCCGCAAACAAGTATTTTGGAATTGAATTAAATTTAACGCAATTCTTGTAGAACAATTTCCAAAGTTTCAGTTTCAAACACTCAAATTGAAAGAATCTCTAACAATATGTATCCTTATCCTTTAAAGAAACACCTGATCCAGCACAACAGCAGCAAGAACAACAATACCAACTCCTACAACTAATTTGCATTTTGGTTGCAGACACAGACAGTGCGTCATGTGGCATCTGGAGGTCTACCTGTGAGATATGCACGTCGACAGCTACTTGGACGAAGTCGTTCCTTGGGGCTACTGCTCGTTTGTCCACATATGCAAATTAAATATAATTTCAACACTCGCATTTCTGTTGGTTCGTTTTTTTTTTTTTGTTTGTTGCTGTACGTCCCATAATTTACATGAGGTTAACACGCAAGCAAACAACAGCAGAAGCAGCAAAAGAAGCAGAACTGGCCTTGATTATCTCCTGTAAATCGAATGCACGCACATAGCGTATAGTACAACAACAACAATAACAATAACAACAACAATAGTAGCAGCAGCAGCAACAGCATTAAAAAGGAGGAAATCAACTTTGTAAAGGTGAAAAAGAAATTCTATTGCAGTGTTGAATGTTGAAATATTGCCAAATCATGGCTTTGAAGTAAATAAATTTCCACGCCACCGCTCGCCGTGACCGCTGAACTTCTGACGAAGGCACAGGCACAGGAGCAACATCAACTGCAGCAGCAGCAGCAGAGGCAGCTTAAATGCCTGGCCGTGTATAAATAAGTAACCTGAGCTGTGCAACACGTTGCCTGACAGCCCAAAAAACGGCATACGGTTCGGTCGGTTGTGGTTCGGGTTCGACTGGGATTGGATCGGTTTGAATCGGCAGCGAGTTGCTTGGTTTCTGCCAACTTGTTTAGATGCCGCAGCAGCAGCAGCAGAAGCTGCCTGCCCCTTTTTTTTATTTTGTTGCAGATTGCAGCAGTTCGCGTGTGCGCCTGGCGGCTTTTTGATTTATTTGCGATTTATGCACTTGGCTGCCGCTGTCAGTTACCGGGCAGGGGGTGGATTGGATTGCCATTTCAGCTTTAAACACGATTCGCGCATCCACTTGACCGATTTCAACAAGTCGCCACAGAGACTGCGTGACGCAGCTATGTGCAATTTAATTCTCGAAACATATTTATTTTTTGAGTTTTGGAAGAATACAGTAGGTATATAAGGCAATATTTAAATATAATATGTACTAGGTGTAGAGACTCCGAAGGCAATTTGAAGATTTGAAGATTAACGCTA
This sequence comes from Hirtodrosophila cameraria, assembly GCA_949708635.1. Lineage (NCBI taxonomy): Eukaryota > Metazoa > Arthropoda > Insecta > Diptera > Drosophilidae > Hirtodrosophila > Hirtodrosophila cameraria. Next base: position 81,998,832 of record OX453089.1, on the reverse strand, counting down.
TGCGTTTTTTAACTGGTGTTTTGAATGGAAAGCATTTGAAGTTGTGTACATCATTTGTTTATGTGATTAATAAGTTAGCACAGAGTATGTCTTCGTTTTTTATCGTTTTAGAGCAGTTATCAGCTAGATAACACTAATAAGCGATTATACATTGTGTGCTAAGTGCTCGGAGGCGCCTTGTTGGCAAAAAACCACATCAGACCCATGAGGCAAGTGGGTGGACTGTTATTGACAGCGCCCTGCTGCACCATGCGCTTTGCCTCATCCAATGACAACTCAACCACCTCAATAAGTTCATCATCCACGCCTCCACCGCTGTTCGCCTTATCCGCATCCGTCACTTCGCAGTAGTACATGGCCTGTTTGGCGCCCGATGCACCCACGCCAGATCTGTCAAGAAAATGGAATATTTATCAAAACCATAAAGCGCTTATCAATTCCACACATTACCTATATACCATCACTTGCTCAATTCGCTCAACGGGCACATCGTAGCCGCATTCCTCCAGCACCTCCTCGCGTGCTATTTCCTGCCAGCTTATCGACTTATCAACAATGCCAGCGCACAGTTCCAAGGTCACGCCAATGGCAGGCGGATACGCCTTCAGATCGATTTTATCCATGTTGTTCTGCTCGCTGGTTATCACGCCATGGAACACAGCCGGACGAAACTGACGCACCAGCACAAGTTTCTGCCGCGTTGTGTTGTACAGCACAATGGCAACGCTATCGTGCACCTTGAGCAGATCCCAGTTCTTTTCGACCCCATTTTGTACATAGTACATGCGACAAGGTTTTACGTAGGGTGAATCCGCGGGCAGCGGGCCAAGCCAGACCTTTGTAATGTTTTCCATGCTAGAACGAATTATAACTGAGCCAAACAGCTGATTGCGGCAAAGCACATCTGATAAATCAGATGACAAAACACACACACATGCATAGCAAAAGCTTTTTTCACATTTTTTGTTCTATACGTTTATGGTCACACTGAAAATTCAAATTCAATTTTTATGCCTTGTTGGCCAAAAACCAAAGTGTGCCCAACAATGATGCTGGACCGCCATTGACTTTGGAGCCTGTTTTGACCAATTCCTGTGCATCCGCAATTGATAGCTCCACAACCTGTATAATTTCATCATCTATGCCGCCTCCCTCGGACACTTTTTGCTCATCGCATACCTCACAATATAACAATGTTAGAGCACAGCTGGTGGCGCCAATACCGGTTGTGTATTCATAGATGAGCTCGAAGCTATCAGCAGGCACATCATAGCCACATTCCTCCAGCACTTCCTCTCGCGCTATATTCTTAAAACTTTTCCCCTTATCAATTACTCCCGCACATGGCTCTAGTGTAATGGCTAATGCGGGCGGAAACTTAACCAAGTCAGCGTTTCCCTTGGGTATTTCAAATGTATTGCCCGTTATAAGGCCGTAGTAGACAGCAGGCCTGAATTGTTGAACATAAATAAGCTTCTTTCTTGAGATATTATACAACATAACCAAAATAGCATCATAAACTTTAATTATATCTCGATTCTTCTTCTGACCATTTTCAATGAAATGTATCTGGCAGGGTGTTATCCATGGCGAATCCTTTAACGGTGTAAACCAAATTTTCGTTATATCACTAAAAGTAGAAAGATTTTTAAATTGCATGTCCAAGCAACAAAAGCGGCGCAATGCCAGCGCGGCAAAAGATTTGAACATTGTAAAACCAGTTGGCAGCTCTCAAGCCGAACTTGCTGAGAAGCGCTTGCGGTGTTCAGCAGTTGATAAAGAGTGTTGAAAAGCAAACCAAAATATTCTGGCAATCTGCGAAAAATTGATCGTTTTATTTTTATTATGCGAGATATTTATTATTTTTGACATTTCGTGCTTAACAACTTTATGGTCACACTAAAATTCAAACCTATGCTTTGTGGCCAAGAAACCATAGTGTGCCTAGCACAGTTGTTGGGCCACCATTTATTTTCGAGCCTGTTTTGACCAATGCCCGTGCATCCGCAATTGATAGCTCCACAACCTGTATGAGTTCATCATTTATGCCGCCTCCCTTGGACACTTGTTGCGCATCGCATACCTCGCAATAGAACAATGTTAGAGCACAGCTGGAGGCGCCAACCCCAGATCTGTATTCATAAATGAACTCGAAGCTATCAGCAGGCGCATCATAGCCGCACTCCTCCAACACTTCATCACGTGCTATGTCCGCCAGGCTTTTGCTTTTGTCAACCAATCCAGCACATGGCTCCAGTGTAACAGCCATATCGGGCGGGAACTTAATCAGGTCAGCGTTTCCCTTGGGTATTTTGAGAGAATTACCCGTTATTATGCCATAATAGACCGCAGGCCTGAATTGTCGCACATAAACTAGTTTTTTTCTTGACACATTGTACAACATAACCAAAATTCCATCATAAACTTTAATTATCTCTCGATTCTTTTTCTGTCCATTTTCAACGTAGTGTATCTGGCATGGTGTTATCCATTGAGAATCCTTTGGCAGCGGTGAAAACCAAATTTTGGTTATATCACTAAAAGTATTGAAGTTTTTCAAATGAATATTCAAGCAACGGCAGCGACGCAATGCCAGGGCGGCAAAAGACTTGAGCATGGTTAAGCCAGTTGGCAGCCCTCAAGCTGCAAGTGTTGAAAAATGCGTGTGCAGCAGCAGCTGAAAAGAGTGCTGCAAAGCGAATGAAAATATTCTGACATTCTGGTTGGGGGCGAAAAGTCGTTCGTCGGTGTGTATAAAATTATTGTTTTATTTTTATATTAGGTAACGCTAAGGTATATATATTTTTTAAATAAATTTACGGCAGAAAAGCGTTTGCAAAACTATTGAGAAACTGTCAAACGAAACAAGCGAATAAAATGCTGCGCTCTCGACTCACACAAGCAGCCCAGGCCGCCCAGCGGGCGTTCTCCACCAGCCCCAAAGTGCTCGCCGTCAAGCAAATGACCGTACGCGATGGCCTCAACAGCGCCCTGGACGATGAGTTGGCTCGCGATGATCGCGTCTTGCTGCTTGGCGAGGAGGTAGCACAATACGATGGCGCCTATAAGGTAAAATATATATTCAAAAAGTAAAATACTTTTGACTTTGTCACTTTTTTGTGACGATTACGTAAACAGGCTAAATGACAGCTGTTGCAGCCAGGCAGTTGCGCGGGGGTTAAAAGGGGTTTTAGCATACAACTGATTATAAGTAATGATTATAAACGGCATGGAAAGGTCAAACGACTAAACAGCCGATAATGCACATGCAGGAAATGCATCATTGATCAATAAAAAAGTTTCTTAAAACAGTTTTTGTTTACCTGCTCAGTTTGATAAGAACGTTTTTGGCTTTTTGTTTTAGGTATCACGTGGACTGTGGAAGAAGTATGGAGACAAGCGCATCATCGATACGCCAATCACAGAAATGGGCTTCGCTGGCATTGCGGTTGGCGCTGCCATGGCTGGTCTGCGTCCTGTCTGCGAGTTCATGACCTTTAACTTCTCCATGCAGGCCATCGATCATGTGAGTCACACACATCTATATACACACACACACACACAAGCAGTAGCTTAACTACTCATATTATCTCATTAATACCAAAGAAAAACTTTAGCCAACTGAATACCAATTCAAGTTTGTCACACAAAGCATCTCGCATAGCATTGCCTTTATTTTAACGTAATGGGATAATATGGGCTTAGTTACTGGTTGAGCTGCTGCTACAAATTGTCATGCAACAAAAACAGTTAGCCAAGTTGATTGTTTGACTAATTCCACCCATATTATCCAATTATGTGCAGGCGAACTTGCTTAAAACCGCCAACAACAGCCAGCACAACAGCCAACTTCTGCGCAACTTGGTCAAGCCGCAACCCATTGGTGATATGCACAACATCCACAACAAGATCATCGAAAGTCCACGCTCTAGCTGGCTAAGGGAAATCAACGATATACTGCACAGAGAGCGTGTGGGTGTGATAATTGCACCGCCATTGGACAGAAGTAAACCAGAAAAAATGGAAGCAGCTCGTCTCATTGTCATACGTCGACGCAAGATGAAGAAGCATAAGCTAAAGAAGCTGCGTCGCAAGATGAAGTTCGAGTGGGCGAAGGTGCGACAGCGTCGTGAGATGCGCAAGGAGAAGGCATTCCAGGCGCAACTAATGTCACAGATTAAGCAGGCGGAGAGCTTCAGTGCCGAGCAGCATGTGGCCGAGGTGCTGCGGCAGGCGAATGAGGTGCCACTGCCACGTTTCTGGAAAGGACGTCGCCTGCCCGCATTTATCATTAAGCAGAAACTAGGCATTAAGTAAAGGCTAAGAGCGACAAACACAATAAAAAAAAAACATACGGCTAAACAAACTTGAACTGGTATCTAGTCGGGATTAGTAATGGCAAAAATATATTATTAATCGCTTCATTAATCTTTTGAATAATTGAACTAAGTAAATAATTAAACGATTAATCGGCATTTAAAGCTTGAAAATCATGAGTAACAAAAATTTAATATTTCCTGATTAACTTTTTAAAATATTTCCATTAAATCGTTAATTAATTAATTGTTAATTATTAATTTTTGGATTAATCGTGCAAATTTTCGATGAAATTTTGTCAATTACATGAAAATAAGCGATTATCATAAATTTTCCGGTTAATTGTGCCATCACTAGTCGAGATATGGCTTCTCACCATCTTATGCTAATTAAACATCAATTAAAACTACTTAAGTAACCAATATACTTCAATTAGGCATCTTCAAAGCTAGACACATATCCAACTGTATAGCAAAGTTGATTTGTTTTATCCTTTTTAGGTCATCAACTCAGCCGCCAAGACATTCTACATGTCTGCGGGCGCCGTCAATGTACCAATTGTGTTCCGTGGCCCCAATGGAGCCGCCTCTGGTGTTGCGGCGCAGCACTCGCAATGCTTTGCCGCTTGGTATGCTCACTGTCCAGGACTGAAGGTTGTCTCTCCTTACGACACGGAAGATGCACGCGGATTGCTGAAGTCGGCCATTCGTGATCCCGATCCCGTTGTTATGCTAGAGAATGAACTCATGTATGGTACAGCATTTCCCGTGGATGATGCTGTGTCCGATGTTGACTTCCTGGTGCCCATTGGCAAGGCGAAGATAATGAGACCCGGTAAGGACATAACTATTGTGGCGCATTCCAAGGCTGTGGAAACAGGATTGCTAACTGCCGCCGAGTTGGCTAAAAAGGGCATTGAAGCCGAAATCATTAACCTGCGTTCCATTCGCCCACTGGACATGGAAACAATCTTTGCCTCAGTCCGAAAGACGCATCATTTGATAACCGTAGAAAACGGCTGGCCTCAGCATGGTAAGAAATACAAATAGAGTTAAAAATTGATTTAACTATACATATGTAAAAATTTGTTTATTTAAACAGGCGTCGGTGCTGAGATCTGTGCTCGCATTATGGAGGATAAGACCTTCTTCGAACTGGATGCGCCCGTGTGGCGTTGCTGTGGTGTTGATGTGCCTATGCCTTATGCTAAGAATCTGGAACTGCATGCAATTCCTCGTGTGCCCGATGTGGTTGAGGCTTGCCTCAAGGTGCTGGGCGGCAAGGCAAAATAAACTAACCAGACAGGCTTATACAATATGCTAACTAAATTAACTGTCCTCATCGAAACGACTGGCATAAGTTGTCCAAAATTTTACAAATACGCTGTAAATCGAGAAGTGAAATTTAAATGTTTTTTATTGGGTTTGCATATACGACTTTTGTTCCAATTTCGAGCATTCTAGTTGAATTATTATTTGGTTATCGAAATCTCTGCTAAAATTAATAAATGAAAAAATCACAATTATTATTTAATTTTTGAGCAGTCTTGTGTTCTTCAACTCTCTTTGATTCTATTCCAAATTTTTGATTCACATTGTGTTGTTATCGATTTACCATGGTAGAAAACAACTGTTCAACTCAAATAGCTTTTCAAAATCGAACTTGCCGCATCTTTTGAAATGAATTCAGAGCAGGTAGTTGTTTCTTTTTACTTTTTATTTTTCCTGGCCTCATACAATAACATCTATTTTGCACTGAATTCAATGCTGAAACCGGTTTTAAAACGACCTTTTATATGCTCTGAACCGATCCTTAACACAAACCAGTTGTCCAAAATACACCCAAACCTGAAAACGAACTGAACCATTTTATTGTCCTTATAAAGCTTCGATGAAACGATTGCTTAATTTCATTTGTGTTAAATATACTGGTAAACTGATCATTAGCGTTATCTACATCAGTGTTACAACTAGTTGCATTGTATAAAGAAACTTGCATTTTTGACCTGAAGTTTAAATTGTTATATATTTTTTCCTTAAGACACAGATTTGTAATAAATATTTTCTAGTTCAAGCAAGTAAAACCTTGAAGGCATAAGCACAAAATTTTAAAATTATAGAAGCTATCAATTAAAATGTGTTAAACTATAAATGAATGAATGAAATTGTGACGAACCAAAATCTGCGTATGTGAACTGGTTCACGAAGTGAACGTAGTAGGCAGACATTGTTTCTAACCAAAAACCGAAGGGCAGACAAACATTTTTTTGGCTTATGTAAATTTTCATTTTTGGAAATTGTCATTTGTTTTTCTTATTTAAAAGTGGCGCTAAAAGGATCTGCTGCCCTGGTCCGCTGTGCGCACTTTAACAACACTGAACATCAACAAGTTAGCGTTATACAGCACTAGTGTGTTTTGACAAGAGAAAAAAAAGAGTATCAATAACAAAAACAATTATCAATGAAATTTTGGACAACGCATATATTAACTGCAATGATTTGGCTGTAATGGCAAACAGTTCCAGCTCCGATGAAAGCTCCAAAGCACCTGACAATTTTCAATTATCAAGCAACTCGACAAACGAGGACAATGATGATGACGATATCGATGTCTGTGATGGCTCCGCTGGCTACACAAAGAAGCAGCAAACAAATTGTGATGTGCGCGTAAGGCAGCAGCAGCCAACAACAACAACAGCTGCTGCTGTTGCTGCCAGCTGCACGGCTGGACTGCGCTGTCCGCTCTGTTGCAAACAGCAGCGTCGACTGCACTGTCGCGCTTGCGTTAAAAACGGCAACATTACGCATAGCACTGCCGAAGGCAACGAAAGGTTTTTATTAATTACACACATACATTCAAACATTAATTAAAACTAATCCTTGCAGCCTGTCGGAGAAACAACAAAAGTATATCAATCTACAGGCAGGCCTGAAGACGTACAGCAATCGCTATGAGCAGCTGATACAGCAGCACAAAAGCAATGAGAATCGTTTGATTGCGATACGCGCCAAACGGGAGCAACTGCAGTTGCTGCAGCAGCTCATTGGCAGCACAACGCAACGTTTGCAGCTGCTGAGTGAGCAGCGTGATGAGCTGCGTCAGGCGAATGCCGAGAAGCGCAAGAACCTGCCCAAGTATCCAACGAAGGTTAAAATGCTAGAGGATTATGTGATTGATCGCTCGATGCGCATAGATAAGCTGCGGCAGCAGCATCTGGGTCTGCTGGACAGCATACAGCAAACGGCACGCTTGGACATACAGCAGCTGGTCACATACATATTTCCCATTACGGAGGTGGTGTTGCGTGATGAGCAGCAGCGCAAGGTATGCGCCGAGCGCAGCGAGGAGGCCGAAACAATTGCAGCGCTTGCCGATGCCAAGAATACGTCGTATATACGCGGCAAATGGGTGTTCCATGGCAGCGGCATCAGTGAAGTGCAATATCGCATTGTGGGTCCATCGTTGCCTGCCAATGGTGATTACTCGGCCTATCTGGACTGGCTATCCGACAATAAGGACGATGTGCCGAAGGCTACAGCCAATGAGATAACACCCAGTCGCTTTGAGGCATATCGCATTGTGGGCGCTCTTACATACACGGCACAGCTGACGCAGTTGCTCAGCTTTTATTTGAATGTGCGGCTGCCGCATAAGCTTGCCTATGGCGACTTTTGCCGCAAGCTGCTCAACGAGGAGCAGTTCCTGCGCAAGGTCTGTCGTGTTAATAATAACATCATGTATCTGGCCTACACACAGCAGGTGAAGCTGCGTGCGCTTAATGAGCAGCACACGCTCGAGAATATACTGGCCATATTGGATCTGGAGCGCAGTGATTTGGGTCGTTATGGCCATTTGGATGTGAATAATGCGCCGCTTATGAAATCGGTCGATTCGCTGCTAATTGGCATTGAAACTGCTACGGAATCCGAATCTGAAGGTTTGTTTAATCAACTTTAAAACTGTAAAAGAATGATTCATTTTTCAATGTATCTGTGAGTCATTCAGGCATTGAATTGATCGATAATATCAATTTGATATGAAGATGAAATGTTATCTTCGGCGTGCCGAAGGTATATACTCTTGCAGAAAAGTTTTGCATATGAAAGTCCATATTTTTCCGATTGTTCCTATGGCAGCTATAAGATATATTGCAGACATCAAAATTAGTATACGATACTATTTTAAAACTTTTTCTGAGGTAGTTAAAAAATCGCTCAAAAATCGTGTCAAATTGACCATAAAATAGTGCTTCTAAAATTTCCAAAATTTTGAACTCCTATAACCTTGTCAAAACTCGACTTTAAACCGGAATGTCTGTTTGGTCAAAATTTTAAATTTTGCATTATAATTTTATTGATTTTGGAAAACAATTGTTCGACTTTTTTTAAAATTAATTTGAAGTGAAAAAAGCGGGGTAAATATCACTGAAAATTTTTATGCAGACATTGATCAGATCATAACCAATAAAGTTTCATGCAGCAGTTTTCTGCATTGCATATCTTGGCTAAATTATAATGCCGTTTCCAATTAATTTAAATTTACTTTTTAAAGAATTTTAAAAATCAAAAATCATCTGGTAAGAAAACAAAACGTGAATTCAGAATTCTTTAACAATTCTTAAGGACTGAAATATTGCTTTGAGAAAAAGACTGAAGTCAAAATTTGATAATTTACTAAAACTCAAATTAAGTTTTAATTCATTTTTTTTTTTAAGGAAATAATAATTTTCTATTTGATTATAACCAATTTTTGTATCTTTAACAGATGAGAGCTCACTGAGGCTGGATTGGGAGGCGGTGCCGAGCGTAAGCGTATCCCAGCCGGAGCTAACAGAATCCAATCTAATACCTGCGGTGGCGCAACAATCCACTATTGCAATGGCGGCTAATCGGATCACGTCGATGCTGCGCTGGATCAAGTAAGACACGTTAAACTGTCGTCCGCTGTGTGTTATATATTTTACAAATTAGGCTAAGGATACTCGATTTAGTTTTATTTAATGGCTCCAACGATTAACATCGAATTCCCAATGTCAAACACCAAAAACTAATAAAAAAAAATATATGGATAGTTTTAAAAATTTATGAGAATTAGCAAAAACTTGAAACATCATTTTGGTTTTTTTGAAATCGCCGATTTTGATATGTATAATTTTGTGTAGAGCTTTTGTTTTATTTTTTTTTATTTTGTATAACTTATTTTTCTTTTATTTAATAAAAATTGGTTCACTATAAATAACTAGATACAAACTCGCTTGATTCTTAATTTATTGTAAAGTACATAATTTAAGTTTTGGTGGACTTGGATGCTCTTTAAAAAACTGGATAAACAAAACATAAAATATAGGACAAAAAAACACCACCGAACTACCTTTTTGCACATATCCTAAAACCGTATGCAACAGGCAAAATTGATTGTTGAGCAGCTTTTTAGAACAATTTTGTCTCTGTATATTGAAACATTTCGTTGTTTTATCATGAAAAATATAAATCTTTTTACGTACAAAAACATTAATTGTTGTTCTTGTCGTGGCAGTGATCCGAAAAAGCACAATATTTTTAATGTATACATCAGCTACGGAATGGGCTTAAATAACTATTGCTTATTTTGAAACCTACATGCTAAAACGTGTTCGTTCTCTCAACTTTATCTGCAACACTCTAGGAGATATATATGAAAAATGTTCAACTTAGATCTGTGCAATCTATATGTATGCATATACAATATCAAAATCTAAACAAATTTTGTGGGCAGTTGCGATGCAGTGGCAGCGGCTTTGTCGCTTATCACTCCTCCAACAGCTCCAACAGCTGAAGGCAGCGGGGAAGGCTTCAGAAATACTTGTGGCAGTGTTGTTGTTGCTGTTTTCACAGTTGTTGTTGCTGTTTTTAATTGTGTTGCTGCTGCTGTGCTGGCCACCTGTGCCAAATGGCCATTAAACAATCCCAATTGCGCATCATATGCATCATAACGACCCGATGCGCTCATCGAGGAGAGCACCAGGGCCGCGGCAACCGCCTGCTCGTGATTATAGAATGCCGACACCGACACCGATTGTGGCACCGTTTGTGTGGCATTCAACGTATGTCATTGATGCGTCGTTGAAGATGATGAAGATGCACCCGCTCCAGCGCCAGCACCTTTAGTTGCACCACTGCTGTTTAGCAGCGCACACGGTGACCAATTGATTTGCTTTTCCAGCACCGACAGCTCTGATAACTTTTTCATTATTTGTGGAGTGCAACTGAGATCGTAGCCAAGCGCTGTGGTTGTTGTTGTTTTGCCTGTCGATGCAGTTGCTCGTATGACGCCGGCACCCAACTTGCCGCTAGCATTATTATGATTGTAAATATACATATTATCCAGATTAAAGCCCAGTCCATTAATGCCATTGGGCAATGTGCCGCCTGCTTTGTTGTCGACTGACGTCGCCTTGTTCTTCATGACCTTGGCACGCGGCTTGTTGCTGCCGCCTGTGTTTTGCAGCTTCGTCTTCATCGTCGCCGCTGCCGGATAGCAAGCCACAATCTCCACACCGTCCGATTCGCTGCTGCTCTCGCAGCGCATGACAACAGTTTTGACAGGCGCCTGCACAGGCTGCCATTTGTTGTTGCCCGCTGCTGTCAGCTGCTGTGATGTCTGCAATATGTCGCTAGGACTCTTATAGTCATCCAGGTTGATCACATGCGGCACTGGACGTGCCCCAACAACGTTCGTTGTGGAATGTATTGTGGGCTGACTATTGATGGGCAGGCTATTGCTGCTGTTGCTTACTGCAACGGAGTTTAACGTTGCAGCAGTAATAATATTATAGATGCTATGATCTGTTTGTTTGGTGGGCGAGGCCAGCTCCAGCATGCTGGCTGCAGCTGCCACAACGGCTGCATTTAGTGCCGCTGCCTGCGCAGACGTGCTCGGCTGCGTCATCAGATTATCCAATTGCGCCAACGGCTGTGGCGATGGCTGCCTTTTCATACATTTCTTTTTATGTGGCTTTGTGGATTGCTTGGGCGGATGATGTGCTAAGATGTTGCCACTGGCGGCTGTGGCCGGTTTCTCCAGCTTGCGTTTCAGGCTATTCGATGAGGCACTGTTTACCGAATCTGTATCGGAATTGGCACGCGATTGACTCAATGCCGTTGTTGTGACAGTCAGATCATCGAATTGCTTCAGGTAATTATTAAGCACAGGTGGCATTGTTTCGATAGCTGCTGGTTGTAACTGCGTTTGCGTCTGCAACTGCGTCTGCAAATGCGTCTGCAACTGCGTCTGTAAATGCGTCTGCAATTGCGTTTGCAATTGCGTTTGCATTTGCGCTTGCATCTGCATCTGCGTCTGCAACTGCATCTGATTCTGATTCTGTGCCAAGCTGTGTGCTTGCGACATTTGCGCCAAAGTAGCCGCCAGCTGTTTTTGAAACTTAATCTTGGGCGGCTTGACGCACTGTTGCAGCTGTGTTGTGGCACCATTGCTCGCTGGCACATCCAGCTTACGCCTGACACTACTCGATGAGGCACTTGTCGCTGAATCCGTATCGGAATTGGCACGCGAGTGACTTTGTTCTTGCGCACTCAGTTCATCCAGTTTAAGATAATTATTTGCAATTGTTGCTGGTGTTTGCGGGACTATGGCAGCTGTGGCGACTGTGGCATCTGTGGCCATTGTTATGTCTGTGGACGCTGGTAAATATTGTGCCCTTTTTGCTTTTGCTTTCAGCTTTTTGCTCGCGTTCTTGTGTCGATCAATTTCGCGCTGCAGCTCCTCATAACGCATCCAGCCTGTGGCCCAGACATCCACAATTTTATCTTTCAGATAGCTCTTGATGAACTCCTCCAGCGAATCCTTTCGCCTGCCCAGCACAGCGTATGACGTCCAGCGTGCTTGGTAGACCTCATAAAGACGCTCGCGTAGCTCATTGTTCCATTGAAACTTTTTACGCGGCATCTTTGGCGGATGTTCTGCATTCACATCGCCCGCACTCCTAAAAAGATAAAAATATAACCAATTGTACCATCAGTTATCATTTAAAATGCAATTAAAAACTCACGCTAGTTCCGCAAATTTATGCAATTCGATCTCGTAATTGGCAATGGCCTTGGGCATAACCTCAGCAACAGCCTTACGCAGTTTCTCCAATGCATTTGTCGTCTTGTTCTTCTCCTCCCTGGCGCGCAGCGCCTTCGCCTTGCGCAAAATAAAGTATTTGGGCAGCTGCAGCTGATACTCCAAATGGGCAAACACCATGTTTCGTTCGTTGCGCTCTGTGCAAAGCAGCGCCTCGTAGACCCTAGCAAAAAATTAGTACAACATTTTTGAGATTAGTAAATGGATTTATCTTCATTGTCTAACTGGCCTAATCTTTACCAACAACAATTTCAAATTGAGCTTAACTCATCTTGATTGAATTAATTAATTAATTAATTACAAAAACGTAATTTTCGAGCGATTGTTCCTACGGCAGATATAAAATATTGTCGTCCGATTCCAACAAGATTTTGTAAACATTTAAAAATAATGATAAAACTCAGAATTGCTAAGTTTGGGCGAGTTATCTTGATAAACAAAATTTTTGACCGATCGTTCCTATGGCAGCTATATTTTATAGTGTTCCGATCCGCCAGATTCTGACATTGTACTGCAAACAGCAAAAAGAAGCATCTGTGCCAAGTTTCAGCGAGATAGCTTCAAAACTGACAAACTGGTTCGCATATAAACAGACGGACATGTCTAGTTTGACGCGGCTTTTGATACTGATCAAGAATTATAATAGTCTCAGTAAGGGTATAAGTAGGTACAAACAAAAGCTTATATTCATTTTAGTTTTAGATTGAACTTTAACCGATTTCGAAACTGATTTAAAATACTCTTAAGATGTTATCTTTTTATAATGCGGATGTTAAATTCGCTTAAATGTACTTAAATTAACTCTTGAGAAGATTTTACGAATTAAAATCACTTGTAAGATTTAAGGAAATTTTTCTCTATATATTCGAAAGTCGAAACTGAAAGAGATTTGTATATATATCTATAAAGATATGCTTAACGAGCACAATGCAACTCACTTTAGTAGCAGCGAAGTCAGCTTGCTGTCGAAGTAAAACCTTTTGCCGCAGGAATCCGTGCTTCTGACTATATCCTTGAAGCTGTTGATGCTGAGCAGAATGTCCTTATCAAGCGTGGCAGGTAAGATGGTATCCGCAGTGCGTAGATCTAGAAAAAATGTGAGAGATGCGTTCGATTTAAGCAGCAAGCAGAAAAGATTTCAGTTTAACGCTTACTGTCGCTGCCATCCTTGCCCTTCGATAGCTTCTCATGTTTGCCCTGCTCGCTGGCCGAATCGCTGTCATCATTCTCGCTGCTGGACACCACATTTGTGGCGCTGATGCACTTGACCTCGCCGTTCATAATGCTCTTAATGGGTCCATCGCTTTGACCCTGTGACTTAAGGAAGCTATCTCTTTTGGCCTTGAGCATATCCTTAACGGTTGTCGTCTTGACCACCTTTTTGAGTGCTTGTGCCTGTGCTTGAGTCTGAACTTGAGTCTGACTCTGCACTTGAGTCTCAGTTTGAGTTGCAGTTGGAAGCTGGCCATCCTCCGTGTCGGAGATGTCTATGGCAATTGGACGTGGCGAGTTGGAAGAGGAGGATGTGGCAACGTTTAGATTGTTGCTTGGCTTTTTCAATTTTTGTTTGACAGTTTCACAGGACTTGGGACGGTTCAAGACGCTCTTTTTGACATTGGTATTGGCCGATGTGGCGCTGTCCCCATCCTCGAGACTCTCGCTATCGCTTTCAGAATTGTCTAGACTTTCACTGTCGCTATCGCTGCCAGATTCATCATCATCATCATCATCATCATCATCATCGTCATCTTCACCTTCGCCATCATCATCAACGTCCTCTGCTTCATCGTCATGACGGTGACTATTATTTTTGATTACAGCGCCATCCTGTTCCATGTCGCTTGATGAACCAGTTGACGATTCATCCGATGAATCATCCGAGCTGCTGGACAAGACACGTTTGCGCGATCTCTCCGGCATTTTGATGATAGCATCCGTGCGTTTTGTGCTCGACTTTTTGTTCAGATTCTTAAACTCCAACGCACCGCAATTGATATAAAAGCCACCCTCCAAAGTTTCCACCTCTTCGGGCAATATTTCATCATACTAAAATGGTCAAAAAGAGATTAAACGGCCAAAACTAAAAGCTAAGATTAAGCTTACCGCCTCCGTATTGTCTATAAAGGAATCCGATTCATCGTAGCCCATGCCAATGTCACAAAAATCATCCTTTTTGCGACGTCCACGTCCACGGGCATACGAATTGCCATATTTGGCTTCCAGTTGCTTGGCAATGCGCTCCACATCCTCATCAATATTTATGGCAAAGGGATCCGCGTTATTGACATTATTGGTTTTCTCTTTAAGCATTTTTGTCTTTTTCTAGAAACGAGCAGCAGGATTAGAACAGGAACTTGGGATTGGAATGCACAACTTACCTTCTCCAGGTACAAGAGCTTTGAATAATTGAACTCGGGATATTTGATGGCGTCCGTTTCAAACAGCTCCAGCTCCAGGCGCACACTTTTGTTTCGCGCGCTTTTGCCTGGCTGCTGTTGCACTGCATCCAGACCCGTGTCCAGTCCAAAGTCACCAAAACGTGAGAATGTTGCTGGCGCCGCCGCAGAGGTAAATCCCGCTTCATTGCTACGCTGGATATTAGTGCTGATTGTGGTAAGGGACACACGCTTGTGCTCGCCCAGCTTCGACATGTCCAATGCCACCCCCCAATTGTGAAGCCGACTTCAAAACGCACGCGGTTAAATTCGAAAACAAACCAAAAACAAAAATTGGAAAAGGTACAAAAAAAAAAACGGTTTAGTTGCCTTCCCGCCCTTTTGGCAAAGCGGCACGCCGCGTGTTTTTTCTATGCCAAACAAAAACAACAACGACGACAAATACGGCGACGTCGACGACGACGACGACGTCGGGCCCCACCTCCTGCTGGTTGTCAGCGTTGTCTGCTGCTGCTGCTGCTTCTGTTTCTGCTTCTCGTTGATTCTTTACCAGCTCATGGCCTGTTTTCACTTTTTTTTTGTGTTTTGAGTTTTGTGTTGCAACAATATCAACGTGTGCAAAAAAAAAAAACAAAAAACAAACTAAATAAACAATAACAAATGGCAATGATTAGGCGCTTTAATTGCTGCTCCAAAATATATATATTTTTTTTGCTTTTTTCTTTTTGTTAGTGCAAATGAAAATAAATTTGTAATTTTGGCGTCCAGCCGGCGCAAATAATATAATAACTTTGGCCAAACACGTTTATAATCATCGACAATAGCAGCGTAACGGTAATTGGCAGCGTATTAACTTAAAGCAAATGTTATTTGTTTTGTTTGCTTTGCATATTTACACACACTTTTTCACTAAATTTGTTTCTTAATCAAAAAGTCTTGTGCCGTCTTCCAACGCTAAACATTTTCACTGCACTCATCGTCGCCGACCCCGCAATTAATTATGTTTGTGGCGTTTGGCAGCACTGGACGCGAATTTTGCAATATGCCTGTCTCGTTCTATTCACACACACACACACACACACACACGAAAGAAAAACTGTTTCGCAGCAATATTTAATGCAAAATTTATGATTGTAATGTTTGTGCACACTTGTTGTAAAGTAATAATTTGAAAATTCATAGAACTTTAAATGTTCATTTAATTTGTTCTTATCATTTGCAAATGTATTTTTGGTTTCAATTGTTTTATTTCGTGAATCTAATTTTTGCATGTGTTGATCGCTTTTTGTGGACATATGTATATATATATATATTGAAATACAAGAAAAAAAGTTTAGTGTGTTTTTAAAGCAACAACTAAAACAAATATTCAATTTTCACAAATATTTTACTTCTTTCTGCATTTGATAAGATGCATATGATGTCCTTAAACGACTTAGCGTATTTGAATTGCTGTTTGTATGTAATAACATATTATAGAATTTTATATATAGAGATTATTATAGTTTGTTTACTCGTTTAGAAAACTATCGTTAAATTACTTATTAGAAATTTAATATCTTTGACAATTTGCAGTTGCTTTTAGCTATGCAAAATCAGCTCAAATGCCTAGCAAAAACATTTCGATAATGGACAATAAATTTAAGCTAATTACATGTGTCTTTTGTAAAAGCTAGCAGGCCCTGGATTTACAGAAATGTCGTCTTTTTTTTTTGTGTTTTAAGTTACTTTACAGAAATATCTAAATAATAAACATATATTTTTGCATTTGGCACAGTTTCCGTGTTAGAAAACACCAACTGCGCAATAGATGCGATACTATCGCAGCAGCTGCCAAACTGCTAATGCAACAGGCGTGTACAACACATTTTATGTTTGTTTTGACTACCAGTTTCGGTGTTCCACAACACTGCACGCAACAGCTGCAAGAAAGTTGGGAGCTGTGTGTGTTTTTTTTTACACCTTTATATTTAGTCTCTCTCTCTCTGTTGCTCAGTGTTATTGCGTGCATAGAGTAGCGCCGAGTGCTTTCATAAAAAACGCCAAGTGAGTGTTATAAATTATAATTAATTGTGTTGTGTAGCATATTTGTATATGTGTGTGTGTGTATTTGGTAAATAAAGTTGCATGCAAAGCAAATTCGAGCGAAAATGCAAGCAGCTATTAATGAAAATTGTTGCCCTTATCACAAAATAGGTGTGCAATAAAACAAAAGTGTGCCATATTTAGTTGTTTAGTTGTTGTATGTATAAATATATGTTGCCTTTATGCTTCCCAACAGACCTGCCACTGCCCCTGCCCCTGCCCCCCTTTCATTGTTGACATCAAGTGACCGCCGTTGAAAGAGCAACGTACGCGACTCCAAACAAAGGCAGCCACTTTAGTCGTTTACTGACTTTCGCCTGAGACGCAACTCGAGCGCAGGAATTGCAAAAACAACAAAGCAACAAAACTACAAACAAAGCTGCGGCTGCCACCACCCGCCCAACCCCACACACACATAACGGAACTACAACCTATTGGAGCTAGCATGGTATTACGTGGGGTGGCAAGACAATAAAGCATTGCCTTGTTTTATTGTTTCAATTGTGCCATTGGCAGAAACCTTATAGCACACACGTAGCCCACCTACCTCCCCGTCCCCCGCCCCACACACAGCTCCTCCTTTTGAACAGCGGTGAGTAATATGCACCATTAGTAATTAATGTTGTCTGTTGTTTGTTGTCTGTCGAACGCGTTTTTGCCATTTGTATTTGTTTTAAAGAGAAGTCAACAACTAGTTGCGATAAGAATCCGCAGAAGCAGGAAAGCTGCCTTATCTAATTGTCTATTTCTGGAAAATTTAAATGCACAGCATGCAGTAATGATAACAAGAGTTCAAATTGTAAAAACTTGTAAAGTAACGCGTGCAACTGTTTTTGTTATCACCTGCCCCTGACACACCTTACACCTGTACAGCGTTTTTTTGAATAATTTTTTTGTATTCAACAACAAAATCTTATTTACCAAAAAGTAAATTTATTAATTGAGGTGGTTTCCACTTTCGTCAAAAATTTTCGGAAGTGAATTTACTTCAAGTCCTTCTATTTTCATTATAGTCATAGAGCTAGAAAATGAATCATATCTCAATTTCAAGTTTATTCAATCGTTGATTCAATGCAAGTGAATTCGATTCGCAAAAACTTTGTCAAATGTGAAAATAGAAATAGAAATGAGAAGTTTTGATCGTCATCGAAAATGGGAACAGGTCTAAATACAATTTTTCGCATTTCCATATTTAAGGATAGTTTGAATTTCGCTGCCTCTAAAGCACAGGTTCTGCATGAGAATTTTTCAACGACATTCGTAATGCAGAACAGATAATAATTGCGATTTCGCAATGTTTTGATTGGAATCGAAATTGAGAAACTTTTTCAAAACGTTTTTGTAACTTTTTTTACTTCTTTAGAAATTTATTTTTCTACTTTTGGTTACACCTGGCACAGACATTTGTCATTCAAGTTGCGCTAGATGACCTTCAAAATGTGTCGAGCCAAATTTGCTTTACAAATTTCGAATTTCAATGGAAACTGAAAACTGAAAAGTGAATTATTTCAATGAAAATAGTATTTGTGCACAATTGGCGCCCATTTTAGGCCCCAACGTGTTTTTACTTTTGGGCAACTGAGGCAAGGCAGACAACAACACAAAAAGCAAAAAGGCAACAAACAAAACAAAAGCAAACGTGCAACAGGCAACAAGTTGAGCATTTTGTGCACATATCAATAAATTTAATTTGCTTTTAATGCGTCATTATTGTCAATTTGCGCAATGTTTTTTGTTTTTTTCTTTTTTCGGATTTGCCTTTTTTTATTTCTCTTTAACTTTATATTTGCTGCCGGTAGCAATCGTCTGCTTCACGTTCATTTCATTATCAAAGAGCATTAGCAAGCTAAGTCAATAAACATGTGTATCAAAATATACAGTTAATAATATACAAACATAATTATAAAGTAATGCACGCAAACAAATATGTATATATGTTTGTATACGTATTTATAGTATGTTTGTATGTGTTGACTTGTGTAAGAAAATGAACTCTTTGTGCGCTGAAGCTTGCATGCTCTTGATAAGAAGAATCATCCACCCACTTGACTGTAATTCAATGAACATTAAACTAAATTAAAAGTTGTTTTTGAACTTTTTAGTACTTAACAACATTCTTATATACTAAAATATGAATGTAATTTATGATTGAATGAAGCATACGATTCCATTAATTTACGACTTTTGAAAACGAAGAAAATGGCAAATAAATATTGAAAACTACGTTATTTCTTTATAGTTTGAAATGATGTTTCATTAAATATTTCATTCAAATTCGCAGACTTGTTCATTTTTCCAGATACTGTCATACGAGAGTTCTATATTCTGTTTCGTTTGCGATCGCAGGGTTTTCTTAAGTATTTTGAAAACGTCAAAGCTATGGAATATGAGTTTTGCATTGAAAAGTAATGTTATTGCGGTCCACCACTAAATTTTAAATGGATCAAAAAATTGATGATTTGAATTTTGAAGCTAAAGTAACCAAACTTGGTATACGTTGGTATATACCACTGTCAGACAAAGTGTCAAGATCTCCCCCCCACCACCACCCCTTCCCTCACAAACGGCAAAAAACTATATCTTCCACAGTTTTACAGCTAGAGTAACCAAATTTAGCACAAGGGCTACTCATCACTTCCTTGATTGATATGAAAAACAAAATTTGACCACGCCCACCACCGCCCCTACAAATGAGCAACGTCTGTATCTCCCACACCTCTCTAACTAGAATCACCAAATTTTGCAGGTTGTATTCTGTTGCCCTATTAAATAGATTGGATACAAATAATTTTGCCACGCCCACCCCCGCCCTTGCAATCGAGCAATGTTTGTTTTTCCAAAACCTGTAGAACGGGCCTTACCAAACTTAAATTGATGGCAAAACTTGACAGATTTTACCAAAAATACAATTGCCACGACCACTTCTGACTCCGCACAGAGGCTAAAAAAGAGTATATCGCAATCGAGTGCTTCCGACTGCAACGTTCTTACTTGTTATTTATGGCATACCTACTTTATAGCATCAGTCTTACGCACTTTATTATAATATGGTCACAAATGTATAAATAAATAAATAAAAATTCGTACGAATGTAGCGTTTGTCACGTAGGATTTGTCCATATGTATGTATACTTCTAATACTTCTAAATTAAGCTTTGATAACAATTCTTTGCTGAGATAAAAAATAACCGTATAGTAAAAAGAGTCATAAAACCTGTTCAAATTAAAGACCCCAACAAGAAACCATAAAATTATAATTTCCTCTTCAAGTGCATAAAACAATCGTAAAAATCTGCTGACTAGATTTATTGCATTATTGTTTGCATATAATTATGATTATCTTTTAAAACTTAGATTCAATTTTCTTGGACACAGAGATCTTGCTCTAATTTTGTTTAAAAATTAAGATTCATTCGAACACAAACTTATTTACAATCTATCAAAGTTCTAATGCGGATATGACATAACTTCTTTTTTTGTTGTTTTTTTGTTTTACTCCACACTTTGTTTTAAAAATTGACCGAGTTAGCGTTCATTTGTGTATATAGTGCTCACAAGATCGGACATGCATATAATTTAAATATACTATGCATACATTTATGTATATATGAAATATTTCGTAGGTATTTGTTATATCATTACAAGTGCAGACAATGTACAAATGTCAATGTGGATGTGTGTCTACATAAACGTTTTATCTATTTTTGTTTTTTGGTTGAAACAATGACGCATGAGTTGAAATAAATTACAAGTAACTACAGATATACATATACACAGAGAATGTCTAACGACGGGCAAAAAACATAAGATAAATTTTGTACAATATATTGACATTATTGATGATGATGAAATGATCTTTATTTCTATATTTGACTTTAGAGTGAGGTCTGCCTCCAGCCGCTCTGCCGCCAAGATGACTGAGAACATGGAACTGGTGAACAAATATGGTGAACCCTTGCATTTTGATCGCAACTTTCAAGGACCACGGCAACGTGATCGCAGCTGCACGGATGTACCCTGCTTATTACTCTTTGTGCTCTTTCTGGGCTTTTGGGGCTTCATAGCGCACTATGCCATAACTAAGGGCGATCTGAACAAGCTGATGGTGCCAACGGATATGCACAATCAGAAATGTGGTCTTGATTCCAGTGTGCTAAATAAAAAGTATTTGTTTTTCTTTAATCTGGAGCAATGCATTGATCCATTGGTGCCCATAACTGGCTGCAAAACGCCGCAGGTAAGTCGCAAAGCTAAAGTTAAATCGGCACAGATTTAACATATTTTGTTGTTGCAGGTGTGCGTGGAGCAATGTCCCACACAGACCTTTGTTTGGGATAACATGAAGCACTTGAGTTTTGTGGAGCTTAAAGCACGTCTCATTTGCATAACGGATGCGGATAAGACAGCCATTAGCTCCAAGTCGGACATACAACGAGCAATAGATGAAAATCGTTGTGCACGCTATTATATCAAAAGTGAGCAGTTTCTCAATCGTTGCATGTTTGAGTTCTCGGATCAGCTATGCGAATTACTGCCCAAGATACTATTTCGCACGCGTCGGGATTCAACACAGTTGCAGCTGACAGGCAATGCCAGCCATACGGAGCAGGAGATTTACATGCAGGCCAAGGCCATGGCACTGACAATGCGAACCAATGATGCACAGGCGCGTGTCGCGCCACAAACAACCATCAGCAAGGAGCAGGTGCCAGTTGATGAGTATGTGGGACAGTGTAAACGCCGCCAGCTCAACGGTGCTGTCATCAAGGAAAAGATGATGCAAACGGATACGCGACTGGCCAAGCTAGTGGGCAATCTAATAGCACACTTTGACAATGGCACACACGATGCCCAGCGCTTGGGCGAGGAAATTGTTGAAGATCTGGTCAACTCAGCCACCGTGGTGCTAATGGCATTATTCTTTACGCTTATTGCATCCTTGATATTTATATCGCTAATGCGTTGGCTGGCTGCGCCCATACTCTGGTTCTCCATCATTGGTGTGCACGTTGGCCTGCTGTTGGCCATCTACTATAGCTTCAAGCAGTATAGCTTTTGGAAGGATACACCTACTGTGCCGCTGCATGACTTAAATCTGCTTCGACAATGGCAGAATATTCTACAAAATCCCAAAGCTTGGCTCTACTTGTCCATCTTTCTATGCGTTTGCTTTGTCATCATATTTCTCCTGGTGATTGTGCTGCGCAAGCGTATTCGAATTGCCATTGCGTTAACCAAGGAGGGCAGCAAGGCTGTGAGCACTGTCATCAGCACCGTCTTCTTTCCAATCTTCTCCTGGGTGCTCTTCATTGCCGCCATTGCTTTTGCCATTGGTGTTGGCCTTTATTTGGGCTCCATTGGCACGGAGTCGTTCCGCATGGTGCGACACATCAACGATGTCGGCGAGGTGACTAAGGAAGCTTGTGTTTGCGAAGGAGTTGCCATCAATTATACAGTGGGCGCTGCTTGTGATCCAAAGCTATTCCAACAATACTGTCACATACGCCAGAGAAACGAAGCTTGCGTGCAAACGACATGCAGCTTTCTAGAGATTGAAAATCCACCGCTGGTGCGTTGGGCCATTGTATATAACGTGTTTGGTTTTCTCTGGCTCAGTTTCTTTATATCCGCTTTCAGCGATATGGTCCTGGCAGCCACCTTCGCACGTTGGTACTGGACCTTTAAGAAGCGTAATGTGCCCTATTTTACGCTGACGCATGCGTTCTTTCAAACAGCTTGTTATCATCTGGGTACATTAGCTTTTGGTTCGCTGATACTGGCCATTTGCAGAATGATACGTTTGATACTGGAGTATATCGATGCCAAGTTGAAGAAGTATGACAATGCGGTTACACGCGCCATTCTATGCTGTATGCGCTGCTTCTTTTGGCTGCTGGAGTCATTCCTCAGGTTCCTCAATCGTAATGCATATATCATGTGCGCCATTCATGGCAAGAATTTCTGCACCAGTGCAAAGGATTCGTTTAATCTACTCATGCGTAATTTTCTGCGTGTCGTTGCACTGGACAAAGTTACCGATTTCCTCTTCTTTCTGTCCAAGCTGTTGCTCACCGCTGGTGCGGGCGTGGCCACATACTATTTTCTTGCCAACAATCCGTCCATTATACAGCTCAATCATAAGGCAGTGCCCACAACGGTGGTTGTTATTGCTGCCTTTCTCATAACCAGCGTATTCTTTGGTGTCTACTCAATGGCTGTGGATACGCTCTTTCTGTGCTTCCTCGAGGACTGCGAACGTAATGATGGCACACCTGAAAAGCCATACTTTATGTCCAAGCAGCTAATGAAGATTCTAGGCAAAAAGAATAAATTTCCACAACGAGAGCGTCGTAGCAAGTAGAAGTATATATATATCTGCTGGATATATATCCATTTTGTAAATGACAGTGCAAATTGTAGTCTAGAGGATGTCGAGTTGTGTGCAGGATTAAGCTAAGTTGGCTGACATTTATAAGTCACATTTGTATTTATTATACATTATTATATAGCCCACAAGGTTGTGCACGATTATTGCTCATGCTATATATATATATAATATTTCGATTATATGGCAACAATTTCGTTCGGCTGCAATAAGTGTAAAATAACTTTATGCTCCAGATTTGCCAATATAATTACCAATATCTTTTGCATATTCATAATGTATATAATACAAAATCAAAATCTATATACTTACATTAATATACTTACATATATATACTTTTTTTTTGTGTTTCGGCGTCGCGTTCATTAAAACGGGTGCTCAATAAATGATGTGATAGGCGCTGAGGCAATAACAAAAATACAAATTCTAAAGACAGACCAAAAGCAATATTACTTTAAATATTACACACATATGGAAATTAAAATTGTTTGCATGTTCCAATTAAGTAAATACAGCAAACATTACTCAAATCTCAGAGATTTCATGAATTTATGGCTAAGTAGCGTTTGTTAGCTAGACATTGAACATTGAACAAACATTGTATTTATATATTGTTTTTCTTTATTATTATTTATGCACATTTTGAATTTATAATAATTTGATTTTGTTTGTGAGCATATACATATATATATTTTGAATTTAATAAAATTGAATTCAACTTGGATAAAGATCTATGTGTAAATTTATTTTAATATTTTGCTAAGCAAATGCTGTGCTAGTTTTTTAAAATGTGTGAATTTTCTTTTAATTTAAATGGCAGTTAACAGCACAGTAAAAAAAGTAACTATGCATATATTATATAAATACAAGTACTAATAAGTTTTACAATTTTTAAATATATTAAACAATGAACATGCCTTGTTTTCATTTACTATAAAAACTACATTATAATATCCTTGAGCACAGTGTCGCTGACATTCATCAAATCATCACCATCATCATATTCAACAAGATCAAGATACAATTCATTTGTGGACTTATTCAATTGATTCGCATCGTTTTCCTTGCTGCTGCACGGCAGCAACTGTGTGTCCTGTCAAAAAATAAATGGGAATAGTGAGCATATAAGATTTCATTTGATATTTTGTTGCTTACACATAGCGTTTGATCATTGAGTAGAACACGTGGTATACCCTGTTGCTCGGGCAAGGAAATAGGCACCAGTGGTTCCAAACGACCCGATGGAGATGTGCTGAGATTCTTAACGTTTAACGAGGCATCTAAAACTTTCATCATGGCAACGCTCTTCTTGGCATACAACGAACTGTTGCTTGTATCAGCAGCAGCAGCAACCTGTGCCGGTGGCAACCGCTCGATGAGTGTGCATTCGTTATTATTAAATGGTGTATGGGGTGAGCTGCCAGTATTCGATATGGGCGATATGGGCATTGTGGGTGTTGCATCATCAAAGCCAAACGACGCCTGCATCTGCTTCCATTTGCTGCCCAAGGATGAGAGATTAAGACGCGTGTTTGTCTTAGCCCCTGCTGTCTTATTAATGGTGCGCAGCATTTGCATGGCATCAACAATCTTGGATCGATTCAAAGTGCTGCTTAGGTCTAACTGTGACTGTGACTGCGACTTTGCCTTGCGCGCCGTGCGAGGCGGTGCTGAAAATATGCATAATTATTTTTTTTTTTTGGTTGACAAAATACTTTTAACTGTCTGGTTATACTTCTTATGTAAGAAATAATGCTATGAAATTAGTTAATGCAAAACAAAAGGGTTAAAGATAATGATGTTTGGGAAGCGACTTAATGCAACATTTGTGAAACCTAGTTGCTAGTGTTATAGCCGAAGTTATAGATATTTATATTCGCCTATAACTTCTTTATTATTTAATTTCAATATGAGCCAGAGATATGCAGAAAATAGATACAATCTAGTACATAGACTATTAGATTTTAAGTCTCAGAAAACGAAACCATGAATAGGATCGAGGAAATGATTTCCTTCTAAATCCCGAATTCCCTTCGGTGAAAATTTGATTAAAATGTTTCTTTTTGATGAAAGTTATGCTTGGCAACCGGCATTATTATCATGTCTTTTTGAAGTTCACTTAAGCTTAAAATCCATGTATAAACTACAATTATAATGAAGTTTTGCGGCACCCGAGTAAATTGTCAGAAGCCGATAGAAGTTTTGGTACCAGCGGAATGTTGGGTATAGCCAATCAATCCGCGTCTACCCGTTTCCCGTTTGGCTCCCAGCCATATTTGAATTGTCAAATCAAATAACTTTGAATCAAATACGAGAATCTGTAAATTTCCTGTCAAAGAATAAAGATTAGTTAATGTTTTTTGATGTTTACCCAACAGATTGTTGCAAGTCGTCTCAAACTGTTTGGCATTAAAATCATCCTGCAGCGGCAAGCGCACATGGACACCACAACGCACACCATTTGCGTCCATCTCCGGTTTGATAGGCGGCGTCGAAACGTACTTCAAAAGCAGTGGATGCCCATCAGCAGCCAGCTGAGTGCGTGGGTCCAGCGTACGCAATGGCGTCCTGGGCACAGTTTGCTGCAATGTGCAATTTGAATTGGCATTGCCACTGTTATTGATATTGCTGCTATGCTCCTTGCCGCGTGCATTTAAATGCTTTTGCAACTGGACCAATTGCTGCTCAATCTGTTGCAAATCCGAACTCACAGCGCGCAGATCAGTGGTAACAAACTCATTGGATTCGTTGTAATGATCGTTGGCATTTAACTGCTCTGCAATTGGCTCGCTAATGCCACAGAAAGCGGAGAGCACGTAGTTCACTTTGGTGCCGTATCCTTTAAAATATATAAATGTTTGAATTCAAAAAAGTTGAAATGCAATCTGTAAAGCTCACCTGTTGCATACAAGTTGTCACTGCCAAGTAACTTTTGGATGCCACACAATGTATTGTCAACAGCTTCGTTGTTATGTTTGTGGGCTGCACGCTTTGATTCGAGCTGATCCATGGCTTTATTCAGCGCACAGAGTGGCGCCACCAGCTTTGCATTGTTTGCAGCGGGCAGTTTTGTTTGCTGCTCGTGTTTGCGTCGATTATATGCTTCACAATCCTCCAGAAATTGTTCGTCCAGCAGCAGCGACTCATCGATGCCAGTGTTGATTGCAATTTGGGCATATATTTGCATGACCCTTTCAGTACCTTCCAGACAAAGTGTTGTGCACTTCTCAAGCTCCTCAATGTAGCCCGAGCTATACTCCTTTAGGAAAGCATTTTGTTCCAACATGGTCGGCACACTTAAATCCCCCTTATATTCCCGTTGCCTGATCAGTTCCTGGACGACAAACCCCACCAGATCCAACAGGAAATTAATGAATTTCATGCCACCTGGCATGACAACCAGATAAGATTTAATATTGGTCCATTGCAGGTGATGCTTCTCATTTAAATGCTTGAGATAATCCACGGTGCTGGACCGAAAGATTGCCTCCGATTTCTTGTCCGTAATGGGCCAAAAGAAACGTCGTTTGAACTCAGCAGGATCCAGTATACGAAATAGATAATGCATTACTTGGAAAAACGCTGGCTGATTGGATTTTAGAAAAAAGTCCCACGAAAATAATTTACTCAGTTCATCGTTCATGGGATACAACAAAGCCAAGCCTCGAAGTTTTTTATACAATTTCTCGCTTTGTTCCTTTTCCTCTGCCTTCCACGGCGCAATTGATGCGCGATCCATTTTCAGATTTTGTTATTGTTTTTATTAAGTGCACTTCTTAACTATGATTAATTAACTAATTTTACATGCTTTTATTAAATTAATTAAAAGTTGTACCGCTCAGTTAACAAAAATTCGAGCTCAAATTAGTGATGTTCGAAACATAGCGAAACATCGATGTATCGATTTTCACCAGGTGTTATCGATCGTAACACGACGTTTGACTTTTGACGTTTGATCGATTTGGATCGATTCGTCACCAACGCAAACTTAGGATGACATATAAATATCTAGATTAAGGCTTTATGCTATAAATATCTAACCAGCTGAAAACTATTGTATATCCAAATGTGTGTATCAATCAGCCGCTACTCAAGCTCTCTCTCTCCCTCTCAAAGAAAGAACATGAGCGCACTGAACATCATGAACAAATACGAAGTGGCTGCCATGCATACAACTTTTTCGATGACAAGCCGTTACTTAGAGTCGACAACCTATAAGATGCATCATTAGTGCTAGTATTCATATCGGCAATTTTTATACTTCCGCATTTGGCTACTTGGCAGTTATTTTATGTTTGGAAATCTTATATTATAAGAATTACATTCGAAATTGTTATTCAAATAGTTATGACATTTGAAGTCTGCAATAATTAATATTTGTTAGTATATTTTTAAGATTTTGGTCACACTACCAGCCGTGATATCATGATTTTATCGATACATACTAGCAAAATTAAAAATATTAAATAATATATTAAGCTGATTTTTGTGAATGTTATACGACTTTTAAACTGTGCTGTGTTTTTTTCATTTTTACTTTTGTTTAAGAGATTTTTAAATAATTTATCACAATATATCGATATAGCACATTTTTAATCGTTACTGACAAAATAACAAAATCATTTCGCTTGTCGATAGTATCGACATAGATTTTGCAACCTCTGCGAAGAAAAAAAAAAGTAAAAAAAAACGTTTATAAAATCATTAAGTGTGCAATTAATAAAAAGCGCAAGTGATTTGTGGTAACCAGTCTACACAAATTCCACTTATCAAATGGACGAAGCCATGTCCTCGCTAAATCAAGGAGCAGACAAGCGTATGGCCACATCGCTGGATGACGGGCCGCCCGGCGTGGATGGCAACGATGCGAGTGAAAAAAACGAAGAGTCTGCCGCTGCAGCAGCGCCCGCTGCCCGCAATAGCAGCAGCAGCAAAAGCAAATCGACCTCCCGTCGTCGCTCAACATCCCGACGCCGCTCAAATTCACGGCACGCAGCCAATTCAACGCCGCCGCCCATGCGACGCAGACGCTCACATTCACGTTCACCGACGCCGCCGCCAATGCGTCGAGGCCGCTACGATTCACCGCCGGACTATGGCCGCTATGGTCCACCACGACGCCGCTTTGATCGCCGGCGCTCACCCGATCGGGATCGCGATCGCCGACGCTCTCCACCGCGTCGTGGTCGACGCGAGCGTTACGGCAGATCTAGATCTCGCTCACGCAGTGGCTCACATCCAAGACGCGGTCGTGGTGCTAGTCCAGGCAATCGCTGGTCGCCCAAAAAGAAGCCCGCATCACCGCCGCTGCCTGCGGTATCAGCACAACAACAACAGCAGCTGCCACATCCTGGCCAGACCACCGGCTACGGTGTCATGCCAGCGCCCATGTACGGCCAAGTAGCATATGGAAATGCAGATGTTTATGCCCATCAATATGGCATGCCGCCGCCAAATGCATTTGCGCCGCAGGTGCCGCCACCAGGGTATGGCATGCCGGGACCACCACCGACGCAGGCGCCGGCCTTTAATGCTGGCTACGGTGCCTGGGGTGTAAATGGTAAGAACTGCGCAGCTTTAACTTTCAGTTTCATAAGCTACATCGGATATATAACGATCTGCGAGGGACTAGCGTTCCCCGGAAGTAGCGATCAGCAGACCAAGGACGTCCTTTGCTTAGTACCTAAAATTATTTTCCTAAATTTCCAAAGTTCAACCCAAAATTTACCCCAAAACTTACACTAAAACTCATAGATGGTTTAATCCATTTTATAATCATTGTTAGTTAATTAACGCCTTTTACTTAGTACCGAACACTATTTTCCAAAATTTTAAATACACTTCCAAAATGCAATCCAAAATTCATTTCCTTTATAGATTAGGTTTATTCCACTTTATAATCAATGTTAGTTAACGCCTTTTACTTAGGAGCTAACATATTCATTTAACTTGAAATTACCTCTTAAATTAATTTCAATGCTTAATCTTTCACGTTTCCAGATCTAAAATTCATCCAAGTTTACAGATCTCTTATTCCATTTTAGACTCAATTTTAATGCTATTTGGTTTTTTACCAGATCGGGCTCAAATTAATGTTCTGAAACTTTATTAAAACTTAAAATCTTACCAAAGATTTAGAATTATATCATTTAAGGAAACATAATTTTTTCAATGTATTATGGAAATTGTAAATGGAAAATCGAACAGGCCTAATAATAAACTTTTAACAAAGTGATTATATGCTTATATTAAATTTTCGGTTGTGCGACACGGACGTGAATTGTTGGTCAAGGACAAAGACCGGATCATACCGGCTAGTGTTTTATAGTTATTAAGTTTATTGTTTAATATATATATAGATATATAAAATAAAGACAATTTATGCGTAAATTTGTTGCAGAATATGGACAGCAAGTTTGGCTGCCGCAGCCGTTGACCAATGTGCCGCCTTCAGCTGCACCGGAGCCGCTTGGCACCCAGCAGGCTGCGCTGCAGGCACAGCAACAACAGCAACAGCAACAACAACAACAACAGCAGCAGCCTGCTATCATAGAGGAGCAATCGACGCCGGCGCTTGAAGGCGCAGGTTTGCCACCACAGGACGGTAAGTGTGGAAATGAATTTTCGACTTGGCTACTTACGACAATTCACATGCAAACCTCTCACATTATATATTTTATTATTATTGTTGTCATAAAAACGCGCCCCTAAACAAAAACAAAAACAAAAATTGTATGTAAATGTGATATGTTAACTGTAAATTGAAAACGCAAAACAAAAACAAAACAGTTTTAAAAATGCATTGTAAAGACATTCAGAATCTAGCTATAAAAGTCGCAGCGTGAGCATACACTGACACCCGTATCCGGAACCGGATCAGAAATACGAATTCGATTTGCGTTTTACGTGTGTTTTGTTTAAGAGACCCAAAACTTGCGACGAGTCAACCGAGTTACGCCGGAGGCGAACGGCACACCCCTCCGCAAGCAAACAACACACGCACTACTACAAAACCAAACCACAGAGGACTGCAGACCCGCATATAGACTCCAATCCGATACGTTCCGGTGAAATGCATCCGTTTGGTATCGTATTTACCAACAGTGTGTAACTAGCCGTGAAATGCAATCGAGAAAATGCATTTTGTAAATGAAATTTGAACTTTAAATCCGCCAACGGGAATATCTATTAATTATTAACTTTTTCTCTATACCTCCCCCCCTCCACACCCACTACGATCAATCCTATATCCAACAACCGTATCCAGCCGTCGCCCAGGAAGCTGAGAATCAAAAGGAAGAGCTGAAAAAACAACGCACCAACTACGTTAAGAAGGTGTCGCTGCTGAAGAAGGAAATGAAGGTCCTCAAGGAGCAGCATGATGATCTGACAGCAGGCACGGCGCCGCCATCTCCAACAACTAAGAATTTCATTGAGGAAAATGATCGCTTGCAGGTCAGTTTGCAATCAAAAGATACAAAAAAAAATAGGAAATAAAATCTATCTTCAATGTGAAAATATAATCCAAAAATATATATCCTTGCAGAAAAGGTTTTACATTAAAAAACTTAACTTGTCATCGATTGTTCCTATGACAGTAGCTCGATTTTGATAAAACTTTTTTGGCATGTTTGGAAAATAGTTAAAGTTTGTTTGAAATATCTGTATGAACTGAAAAGTTAAGTGGTCTGATTTTAATAAAAGTTTGGAAATATGCTTAAGCTCAGAATTTGTAACTTTAGTTGAATTACTTGAAAAACAAAACGACGTAGTAGCTACATATATATTATAGTGGTTCGATTCGACATAAGAATCAAAAGTGCCAAGTTTCATCACGATAGCTTTAAGACTGAGAGACTATGATGCTGATCAAGAATATATATACTTTTAAACAACGAAGAAGTCATTTTGCGTAACACATTTCGTTACCAAATTATACTACCCTTTACGAAGGTGTACAAAAAAGGCTTTAAATAAACAAAGTTTAACATTCGATTTCTAAATTGCAGGTGCAAATAAAAAAGAAGCTGGACACCATAGAAAACGTCATAGATATGCTGAACGGCATCATTGGCGATGAGGAAGCCGACGAAGAGCACGATTTGATGCCCAAGCACGAACCAGAGCCGCCGTTAAGCATTAAAGTTGCACAAGCAGCTGCAGCCGCAACAACATCGACAAGCGAAAGCTCTGGTGACAGCAGCGATTCAAGCTCATCGTCGAGCAGCTCTTCTGATTCCAGCACAGACGATGAGGGTGATGAGGAGAATGGCAATGGAGATGGTAGTCCCACAAATCGACTCAAGAATCGAGCAATGAAAACAATGAAAGCCAAACAACGACAGGGTGAAGCTGCTACTAAAATCTCTGCACCGCAAGCACAAAATTTCAATTTTGTATTCTTTGATCCTGAGCAGCATTGGTGTGAGGGCTGCAGCGTGTTCCCAAAGACCGCACGTGACTATCTCAAGCATTTGCATGCGGAGACGCACATGAATCGTGAAACAATGGATACACCCTGGCATGTGGGCATCGATCATGATCCCTTTCCAACCTTCGACAAGGCCCCCATCAAGCGTGTCCCAGTACGTGGCCTACAATTTCTGGTGCCTGCCAGCGCCTGGTATTGCAAGTTGTGCAGCGTTTGGATTGGTGATTTACACTGTGCATCGGCACATCTCAAATCTCGCATGCATGCCAACAGTTATGATGTAAGTTATCTCAATTAATACTTTATACTTTTCATAATCCTCTTACACGATTTTCGAAATTGCAGCTGTTTCTAAAGAAGCAACCCAACTATGAGAGCGAATGGCTCGGCAAACGCGAACGCGCACATCAACAGCATAAGGAGAACGAGGAAGCCAAGCTCAAGAAGACCAAGAAGGAGGAAGATAAAGATAAAACCTCGAAGAAGCGTAAGAAGAAGAGGTCTGTATCATAAATAATTATATACAAATTCTGTAATGAAAATTAAGACAAATTTCTTTTTGCAGAACTTAAGAAATTATAATTTAAAACAAGCCTTGATTGGGTATCGAAAAAGTATCTTTATCTAGAACCCTAGCTGGTATAAGCCGGCGTTGTCCATCCAAACTTTAGACCATGGGATTTGTATATTGTCAAGAGCTTTTAAGCCTTATCGGCCTAAGATTAAAATTTGTATCCATATAATCTGCGCCTAATGCGGCGCATTTTCCACCAATCAAATTCAACTCTTAAATGTAAAGATCTGTATCAAAATATGTTCCAAACTCGACCTTGATAAAAAGTTCGACTATACTTACAAATTTTCCATCAAGTATTCTTTGCTCTACATGTCTGAGCACCTAGCATTGATTAGTTGGCACATATTGAGCATAAATTTGTAATTTTCGAAAATATAGCTAAAAACTTTTATTTTATAACAATAAATATTTTGAATAAGGGTTATTCGTCTTAAGTTGTGCAGTTTAATAGTTTGAATATTTAAGAAATCAGCATGAAGTTCGCAAAGTTCGTTTTTAAACTGTTGACATCCGCGATATTCTTAATTTCAGAGTTCGTTTCTAAACTGTTGAAAACCTCGAACTTAAGTTCTGAGTTCGTTTCATTGCTACAACTATTTGTGCTTTATTCGATAATCACAAATCGTTTTTTATTATTATTTTATTGTAGCGGTGAGAAGAAGAAAAAGAAACGCAAGCATGGCAAGAAACACAAACGGAATGCAGCTGCAGCGAATAGCACATCCTCATCTTCGGACAGCTCATCATCGGACGAGGCGGACGAAACGGTGCAGCAACCAAAGAAATCAAATATCGCCTTGGATGTGGCGCCTCAGCTCAATGCCGCCTCGATACGCGTGACCATGCGTAAACAGGAGACACCTATGCTGAGCAAGTCGGAGTTAACGTCACAAGTGGCGCCACCGCCACCACCCTTCTTCAAGGATACGATTAATACGAGTGAACGCGGCAAATGGACACCAGCTAACCAGCAGCCTGATGTGTTGAAAGAGGATGACCAAAAGAAGCGTGATGATGTCATGCTGCAGCAGTGGAACACTGTACAGCCGGTTATTAGCGAAAGCGAGAAGAAGCTGCTCGAGCAGCTCAAGGGTAAGCTGAAGGGCAAGCCACGCTCAGGGGATGCTGCGGGGGATCATAAGAGTACGGTTGAGGATAAGCCCAGGCGTCTGGCGTCTAAGCGTCGCAGTCCCTCACCGCGCAGCGGCAGCCGCGGGCGCTCTGATCGGGATCGTCGCGACAGAGATCGCGATCGAGATCGCGATCGCGATCGTGGTCATCCGCGGGACAGGGAACGTGAACGGGATCGTGATCGGCGTCGTTCACGCACACGGTCGCGCAGTCGCAGCCGCGGGCGTAGACGCATCTCACGCTCACCCATGCGCGGTGGCCGACGCAGTCGCTCACGTGATGCTCGCTGGCGTCGCAGTCCCAGTCATCCGGAGGAGCGCGTTGAACGGCCGGTGATTAAGCATTCCGAGTTTCGGCCGCGTACTGTGCCCGACCGTAAACAGAACGAACCCAAGCGCGACAAAAAGGAGACGGTGTTGAAGCCAAAAACCGCCAAGATTAGCGCCAGCACCACGGCTACCAATGCCGCCAATGCTGGCAAAAAGTTGCCCTTCATTGGCAAGATGCCTGTGCTTAAGAAGCAGTTGCCTGTTGCGCCGGCGGCTAATTATAGCGATGCCAGCATCTATACCAATGGAGTCACAGTGGAGAATATGACGGTGGGGCCACCGCCGCCACCACCACCACCGTCGATGGGCATGGTTGCCGCAGTGCGTCAAACGGCGCCGACAGCGGCACAAATCCAAATGGCCATGATGGAGGACGCGTTTGGTAATGCGCCGCCTTTCCATCCCGATGCCGGCATGATGATGGACTATGACGAGCTAATGCCGGATCCCGTGCAATTTGCCAATTTAATGACCCATTGTCCGCCACCACCGCCACCTGGTGACAATATAAACGCTGATGGCACGCATTCGGATAACGGTCGTCTTGAAGATGAGGACAATGACGATGAGGACGTGCTGCCGCCGGGCATTGATGAGGAAGAAACGGATCTGGAGCCACAGCCACTGGTTGCGCAGACAGAACCACGCGACGGTGAGCTGCCCCAGGATCTAGCTGATGCACTTAACATAATATTCCCAGCGGATCGGCCAATGGAAGAAACATCCAATGATAACAGCCACTTCGCGAATCTACCGCAAACTATTACCACCATTGTGGAGGATGAACAGAATCTGGATGAACAAAATCTGCACGACTTGGCCAAGCAAGGCATACACTTGGTGTCCATTGAGGAGACCACATCCAGCTCAATCCCGACGCCCTCAATTGAAGAGGCTGCCAATTCCGAGGATTCAACCATGCAAATTAGCGCAGATGAGGCGTCACAGGGCGCCTATCCACAACAGGCCACAATGGCCAATGGCAAAACTGACAGCATAAAAGAGGTGACGGCACATGACATACCCATGCCCTGTTCGCCGCCAGCAACAGATTCCATTGCCGAGGTCAAGGCTCACAATAACGAACTATTGGATCTGGCGGATATACCCCAACCGCCCGACTCACCCACGGACAGTGAGAAGATGCGACGCCAGGCGGACCTGGATGAGTTGGCCATGCTGGGAATTGATAGCAGCGATATGGCGGCACAATGTATGTAGAGTACAAAAAACACAACACAACTACACACACACACACACACTCACTCTCTCACACACACACACACTCCCTCAAACACACTCAAATTATCATTTTCTAATTTGAACTTGTGTTTATCCCTAGATGCGTTATAAGCTTTGATTTGACCCCTTTGCCGAGAAACGGCTCAGAACAGGCGACGTCACCAGCTCCAGGCAACTGAAAAGCTGGCAATCAACGATGGCGTCCAAGTTATATTCAATTTATTAGTTTTACTTTATGCCTATGTATGATTGTGTTTATCTGACGAAATGTTATCAATAAATGCACATATATGTATGTAATATATGTATGATGAAAATACAGATTCTTTTGCTATCTTTACAAAGATGAAAGCTGGCAAAAATCTTGAGCGATTATCATAAAAATGGTTCATCATTCAGTTTATTATACCCTTGCAGATGTAATTTAAATACATACATCAAAAAAATATAAAAAGTAACTTAAAAAATTGTACTTATTTCAGCAATTCTTCTAGGGAAAAATAAATCAAAATATTATTTTTAGAAACCAATAAAATTAAGTTAAATCAATCTAGATGTGAAACTTTGACAAAATCGATCTTCCCCATGAATAATGGTTGGAAATTTTGGACAATTTCTATGGGAGCCTTACAAGTCAACATCTTTAACAATTTTTGAACTAAGTATAGCTTTGACAACATAACAGGGCATTAAACTTTCAAAATAAAAAAAATAAAACATTTTAAAATCATGAGTAACTGTTTAAAAGTTGAAATCAATCGGAAAATTTTAATGCATTTTTAAAATCTTTCATAATTTTGATTGCTGCTTTTTAAATAGAAATTTTTATATTCCATCAGTAAAAAAACCTTAATTTTTAAAATCTATTAATTTATATTACAAACATCGGCTGAACTGCTGCTGATTTTAAAATAAAATTGTTAATTCATTTTTTTTATTGATGGTGTTCATTAATTCAATTTCAATCAAGCTGCTTTTTAAATAGAAATTTGTTTAATTCATCAGTAAAAAGAAACATTTATGTTTTTAATCATTTTGTTTATTATCAAATGGCACCTAAAACTGTTTAATGTAAGTTAATAAAAATAGTGATTAAAACTACACTGCACAACAATATTGGATGAACGTACGTATAAAGTTATTTAATGTCTTAACAATTTGCTGATTTTGATTTTTTTGTTCATTTGTTATATAGGTACACAATTTCGCTATTAGTTACAATGTATGGATACGTAAGTAGTTAATATAAATATGTATTCATGTAGGTAAGTGTAGATACTTTCTTTTAGTAGGTCAATTTTGATAGAGGACTTGAGTTTTGTGCGGCCTAAAAGGATATTGAAATTTATATAGAAAATTAGGATATTCACTATCATGCTTAAGCTGATTACATGATTTTTGGCATATATAGATTTTGGGGTTTTTATGCAAACGTCAACGAGTTATATATAATTTTGAAACGAAATGTGTGCAGTCGTCGCTGTTGCCGTTTTATCCGAGGATTTGGTGCCTGCTATAAATGGGTGACACGCAAACTGGTCGCTGTCTTTTGGTACTTGGAGTCAGAAGCTTGAACGGCGGTGGCGGCGACGGCGGCGGCAGCGTTGGGATCGGTGCCGCGGCCAGTTAGCTAGAACTATAAATCCGTAATGGGTCCGCCGGCGACGCTGAGTTTGTTAGCCGTTGCTGCTGCAGCTGCATTTGGATTCCAATTTGGTTGGCTGGCCACCTGGGCGCTTAGGTCTTTAACCAATTTTTCGAGTCTAAAGTCAATGGAAACAATTTTGGTTTGCCACAGTGTGTGTGTGTGTGTAGAGAAGAAAAGAGCAGAAATGCAAAAAAAAAAAATATATAAATTTGTTTGTGTTTTTAGTCACCGGAATTGCTTTAAAATGTTTGGAATGTTTTTAGTTTTGAGCGGTGCAGTTATTAAAATAAATTGTGCATGCATGCAAAATGAAATGAAATTGGTGCTGGTTAAAAAGTGTTTAAAGTTGAAATAAACAGAAAAACAGAACAGAAAAAAAAGTAATAACA
Source organism: Hirtodrosophila cameraria (assembly GCA_949708635.1). NCBI lineage: Eukaryota > Metazoa > Arthropoda > Insecta > Diptera > Drosophilidae > Hirtodrosophila > Hirtodrosophila cameraria. Next base: position 81,961,778 of record OX453089.1, on the reverse strand, counting down.
GAAAAACAAGCATATAGAGCATAGACTACACCCACGCTATGATACGCTGATTGGCCTCCTTACGTGCGCTGGTCGCTTCACTGAGTTCGCGCTTCAGCTGCGCATGCTCCTTTTTTCGTGGCAATAATGGAGGTGGAGCTGTGGTTGCAACTGGTACTAGAGCTGGAGCTGCTACTGAAGCTGGAGCTGCTGCTGTTGCCGCCTGCTCCGTTATCAATGCAAACTTGGGCGGACTTTGTACTGGCTGCGTTTGCTGCTGCTGTGGCTTTAATGTAGCCAGGCCATTGGTATGGGATTCATTGCTGGAGCTGGATAAACGCTTGTTGCCCGCTACACTCAAAGCCAGCTCTTCGTTGTCCTCATCCTCCGGCTCCACCTCATCATCCTCCTCCAGCGATTGTGTAGCCTGCGTGGGCGCCTGATGCACTGTGCCATAGTGCAGGTTCAAGGAGTGTGCGCGTCTAGCGCCACCATTGGGAAATGGAAAAGGCGCTTTCCTAGCGCCACGTGCACGATCATTCTCATAGATGATATCATGATGCGCCTGCCGTTGATTGTACAGGCTGGCCAAAGCCTGACGCAGAAACTTGTTCTCCGCTTCCAGATGCGACAGACGCTTGTTGGTCTCCTTGCGCTCCAGGCGCAGCTGCATTACATGGGACTGACCACAAATACAATTAGTTAAGCATATCTATAAAAGTTATAGGATTAGCTACCTTTAGTTCATCAATATCACGCAGTATGCGCACATTTCCTTCGTTCATGGACCACTGACGCTCCTCCACCATGGACTTGACACTGGAACACACAGCAAAAAGATAAGTTAGCAGACTGAGACACCAATAGATACAAACACCTACCGATTAAGCATTGCATCCTCGCGCACACGTGCCGCCTCCTTCACCTCACGCACCACATCCGTCATCATGCCGGGCGTGTAGGTGCCTAAATGAAAGACAAGGATTGATTTTCAATTTATGGATTGGTTTATGCTTATGTTTTTAAGATTGGTTGGGTGAGTTTATACCTGAATGGAAGGTAGGCGCTGGACTGTGTGTGCCACCGAATCCGCCGCCGCCAAAAACCATTGGTTGACTTTGTGTGCTTAATCCGCTCAAGCTATCTCTACGGTGCCGCATGCCCCCGCCTCCAGCCCAGGGCTGGCCATTGGGCGTGTGCTTCAAAGCTTCGATATCGACTGTGTGTGTGTTTGTATTTACGTGTGCAATTTATGTTTAAAAGATAGTAGGCGAAAAGGTAAAAGAAAAATACACAACAAAAATACGCACAAATAAATGAAAAATACACAATTGATAGCATATAAATACAGAAAGTTCAAGTTGAACAATTGATTACAATAACAAGAGCAAACATCTAGAGCAAAGAGACATAGGATTTACATAAAGTATAGATCATACAGCACTATATTTATATACAGTTCCCAAAAGAGAGAGCAATTTTTGTGTAGTACTCTTTAAAAACGCACCTTTCGTCTCATGCAAATTGCGACAGATTTTGGAATTCGTGTCGTGCAGTATGTTGATCTGTTCCATTAAAGCGGCAAAGAATTTGTTTTGTTGCTCCAATTCGCTGTTGCCATTTGTCGTGGATGCAGCTCCGTTGCCATTGCGACATTCCGGCGTATTCTGTCCGCTCAGCTTGGAGTCATTGTCTGAGGGATTCAGTAGGCAGGGATCGCTGAACCGAAAGCTGCAATAAGATAATAAGATAAGATAAGACGATCGTTATCAACTTTAAAATGGTAAAGACATATGTGAAGATTTGAAGCCGTTTAAAAAATTAATCTAGTTTTCCATACTTTTTCGAACTATTTACTCTTTTGAATTACCAAAAGTAGTTAAAAGTTTAGGTTTTCAGCAAAGTGGAACGATAACTGTTCGAATATAATTTAAAAGACATAAAGGTTTTTTCATTTTAAAAATAATATAGAAAATTAAACAATTCTTCGACATGTATTTGAAAGTATTTGGAACTGGAAACAGCCCAGAAAACGTTTTTTCGTGTAACTAGTAAGAATTTTCAAAACTAATTGAATATGGTTACAATTAGTCAATTTTATGTATACATTTATAACAATGTGCTGTTCTATAAAACTGATTTTAAAGTTCATTCGAGATATATTAATGTTATGAACTTGATTTACATAAATAATTTTTAGTATGCAGCTCACAAACAACTTTGCCAACTTTTTGCAAACTAGAACTGCCTTGATTACTTGATACCTTGATACATAAAATTGTATTTTTGTATTGAATGTTCAATTCTGCTTTAGTGCAGGATTCATGAAAAACAACTATCAATAGATTGAAATCGAAACGGTTTTGATTGATTTACCCTCGACTTATGTTCGGATTGCTGCCGCTGCCATCGAGTACATCTGTGGAGTTCTGATCGTGCTCGGAGCCGACGCCAAAGCCACCCAGCATATTAACCAGCGGGGGCAAACTAGCAAAATCCTGTCCACCATCGCCATGCATGGGCAAACCAAAGCTGAGACCATAGCCATTGGGTTGGGGCGGAAACAGCATGGGATAACGATAGCTCAGCGGCTGTGAGTGCTGTGTAATAACAATAACAATAACAATTAACAATTCATGAATGGCAAAAAACATTTTTTTGCTTTAATTGCAAAAACTCACGCGTTGTATGCCCAGACTGAAGGGCGTGGCAGCGCCCATATTAAAGGGCTGTGAATGCGAACGCATTAGAAACTGTTGTTGCTGTTGATGTTGCTGCTGTTGTTGCTGTTGCTGCTGTTGTTGTTGTTGCTGCTGCTGTTGTTGCTGCTGTTGTTGTTGTTGCTGCTGCTGCTGCTGCTGTTGTTGCTGCTGTTGTTGTTGCTGCTGCTGTTGTTGCTGCGCCTGCTGCTGTTGTTGCTGCTGTGCTTGCGTTACAAATAGCGACTTGCTGCTTGCTGCTGTTGGCTGAAAGTCCAGAAATTCGGATGATGATGAAAGTTGCGCATTTGTTGCATCCCTCAGGCAATTTTCCAGCCAGGCATCTAAATGATCCTTGGAATAATGTGCACCAGCGCTGCCATTGCTGCTGCTGCTCTTGTTCTTGTTGCTGTTGCTTTGGGGCAGCGTTAAGGATGTTGCTGCTGTTGCTGTTGTTGTTGTTGCTGAGGCGCTGCGTGATTTGAGTTTCTTGCGTTTGGTGGCATCCACAGCTAAGCAAAGTAATTGCAAATTTAATTAGATTTTAATTGATAGTCAAATTTGTATAAATTTAAATTGAACACCAAGTAGTTTTAGTTTAGTCTAAGCTCTTTTCTAGCCCGCTTTAAACAAGGCTTAAACAATTACTAATCGCTTTTGACGTACTGCAGTCGCGCATTGCGAAAACACAAATGACTCAGAGCCAATTGGCTTAAAGCGCTCATCGAGTTATTTCAGGCCCACAAAAATGTCGCGAACCGCATTCTCAAAACGAGTTTCGCCGCTCTCCCATTGATATTCGGTTTGTTTTTTTAGTTTTTGCCTTTTTTTTTTGTTTTTTAGTTTTCAGTATTGTTTTGGTTTCAGTTAGCTAAATATTTGAATTTGTTGGATATTTGAGCGCTTGCGTTTTCTCTTTTTTTTTTTGGCTTTTGTCAACGTTACAGTTTTTATTTGCCAAACCGGTAATTTTATGCACTAACATGTGGGCGACGTGAGCAGAGCACCCAAACGCACTCCTCCCTCTCACACCCCCTCCTTTTCCCACGCTCCGCTGTTTCGTGCCTCAAGTTGCAATTCAATGCTTAATTGAATAGCAACAACAAAGCAAATATATTTTCGAAGTACCGAAAATTGAATACCCTTCACAGTTTATTTATTTATTTTAAATTTTTAAGCTTTAAGAAATTTAAATTTTCCTTATTTTTTAATTTTAAAGTCTTTAAAATAGTATAAAGTTATGTCGACTGTTTTAAGTTTATAATAAATAAATAAATAAGATCGTAAAAACATTGCTTCCATGAAAAAACAATAACTTAATAACAACAATTCTTTAGCGATATTGAAACTATGCAATTGTTGCATGAATAAACTTGCTTGCGAAACCTTGCTTCAAAATTCATCATTTAAACAGTCCATGCAAGAAATTGCACATTATACAGCACTAGTTTGCAAAATTGTACAACACTCATTAAAAGTCTTTCAGAAAGGATTCCATTTCTGTGCAAGAATTTTGGTCGATATAGCTAATTTGAAGAATCAAAAGTGACTTTTTCAAAGCGTTACATAGTTCATGAGAATTTTAGAATACCTTTGTCAAGAGAACAAAAGTCGCGGCATAATATCAGCATAAAACGACTCCAGTGGAGTCATATGCCGCGCATTCCAAGCCAAGCTGTAGCTAAAGCTGAAGTCGAAGTCAAAGTCGATTTCGGAGTGCTCCCCTAGGAGTTTACTAGAGTAGACAGGCTCGTTTTAAATTTAGTAAGACTCACAGCCAGCTGAATAATGTGGCTATTGTTGTTATTGTGATCATGACAGGGGCGTCAACAGTTTTTGTTTTTATTTTTATTTTTATTTTCTTTCTTTATTTCGCAGGGTGGCCATGAGGGTGTGCTATAAATAGCATGTGAGCGAGTTATTAAAGCGGATGTGGCTAAAATAAGGAGCAGCCAGCAGACAAGCAACCCGCACACTAAATGGTGGTTGCTGGCTACTCAACGCTTATTGAAAACTATAATTTAAGTCAGCCGGATATAGTATGTGTTTTGTATTGAAACAAAGTTTATGGACTTTCTTAGAGAATAGTCGAGGATAAAAGTCTTTAAGCTTTTCGTTATTCAATATTACGTTAAAATTTAGGGAGAAGGACTATGACTATTTCCAGGACTATTTCCATTTCCTAGATCTTTTCATTCCGAAGCATTTTCAATGTTTTGTTTCTCATTTCGAAATAACTAGGAATCTTTCTTTCCATTTAATTTTCAATATTTTTCATGCCTCTGTCTCAAAAGCAAAACTTTTTAAACTAAATTTCCCATTGATATTCGAAATTCAAATTGGCTAATAATACCAATTTCGAATGATTTGATTGACATCAGAAATATCAGAAACAACCATGAATAACTACATCAACCTACTAGTTATAACAAAAAATTGTGTTCCAAATATAATCATTATATATTCACATTATTACATTATAATACAAAGTAATCAAAATCAATATTGCCTCTTCTAAATTGTTATTAAATCTGAAACTTGTATGGAAATTTGTTGATAAACTAATGATAGCCTTAAGGTACTAAGCACTTCATTTGCTTATCATGTATACTAAGGAACTAACAGCATCTCAAAGCTAACCGATAATCAACTAATGGAATTGCGTTTTGTTTCTTTATTTCTTTTTTTTTTCGCTATACAGCTTATGGCATGCACTGTCCTATTTTTTAACTTCCGCCCATTATAATGAACATCATTATCATCATCATCAGCATGTGCTAAAGCTTACAATAAAGCCTACACCCACACTCCCCCTAGACTGAGATTTGGCTAGGCATTCATTTAGTTCATTGTTCCAAATTTAAATCGCATTCACATCGCTTACCCAATTTCAATGCCAATCGCATGTTTAGTTTACAAAAGAGCCCAACAATAAATTAAATCAATCGCTGACCGTGAACTTAGCCCACACAGATATAGTATATCTATATATGTATATAGATATGTAAGTTGTGAACACAGACGAGAGTCGCCAAACTGGCACGCCATGGAACCAAATGTGAGGCAGGCCTTCAAAATTGCAACCGAAACAGATGCGCTGCATTTAGAGATGGACTAGAGATGGGCACGTGTTGAAGAGGAGCAGGATCTACTAATTTCAGCATGTTAAAAAGGGATCTATACAAAAAGCAGAAGTGTTCCTGAATTTTAAATAAATTTTATTAAGTTATTTATCAAAAGGTGTTTATCAAAAGTATTTGAGATTTTCAATACGATTATTTTATACTTTTTCTGAAACAAAAATAAAATTGATATACTTTTTATTTCGAAATGAATGCGACTTTGGTCTGCTGAAAGATAAGCTATTTTTTCTAGTTTTCTAAAATTCAATTAGTTTTCATTCTACTTTTTCGCTTTTTGAACTTCAAAATAGTAAGAATTTAAAATAGAAAATATCTAATTGAATTTGAAAATGGCAAAAGAATACTATTTTGCTTTTTGAACAAATGATTTGATAGGTTTTGAAAATGGTAACGGTAATTCAAGTGAGGTTCTCGCTTTTAAGACTTCAGAACAGCTAATAATTTCAAATCCAAATGATTTGATGGGGTTTAAAAGTTCGAATGAGTCCAAAAACAAATATGTTTGTATTTATTTTCTTATTGTAATATGGTATTGGATGACGTTTTTGCAACATTCTATTAAAAACAGACACAAATTCAATTCGTATAACGAGAACGCATCGTGTTTAATCGTGCGTTTTCATGTGACGATAGAAAACACAAAATGATCCCATCTTTGACTTGAAATCTAATCAAACAAATTGGCGTTCAAGCAAAATTCGAATGCAATTATACAACTTTGTTGGTTTTTGTACACTTTTGTTTATTGCACAATTGGACAGACAGACACAAATTTTGCAATCATTAAAAGGCTTGGGAAAATTACAGAAAGTTGTTTGTAAAGGGAATGGCAAAACTGAATGCATGTTGTATTGAAGAAGATGAAAATGCAAATCAAAATGCTTAGAAAATTGAATAAAGCAAATGAAGATAGTGAATGGAAATCAGAAAATATGCAAATTAAGCTAATGAACTTAAGTCTGGGGGATAGGCAAAAAAAAACAGCCTCAGGGAAAGGGAAATCTTACAAAATATAGTATTATGTAAATACAGACATATATATAAGAGGGTTCCCTGTTGAGTTAGATGTGAAACTAAAATTATAAAAACAAAGTTGACTTAATTTAAATAAATTAGTTTATACATAAATCAAAAAAAAGTTGAGATTTTCAGACAATTGTTTAGAAATGTGAAAATTAGCATCTTTATATTTTTGTGTATCTCAAATCTTAGTTTTATTTTTAATATATGCTATCTTAATGGGAGTTTAATACGCAATAGGTAGTGTTAGATTTCAGATTGAACACCCAATTAATTAATGGAATACTCAAAACTAATAAATAACAGGATTTAATTACATTTCGTGCAGCTTAAGAATGACTTCAATATTCGTTTCCAAGTGTTACTTACATTTTTAAAGACTTTATTTATGAGTTATTTTGACATGAGCTATAAATAATGTGCACTATTTATAAACAGCTTCTGTTTTTCTATGTTTTTCATCTACTTTAACTCCAATTTCTATGTTATATGACTTGCCCCATTTGTTAGGTGGGTGTATATGCCTTGTTTTGGAAATTCATTGACAAATTACTTAAACGGCTGCTTGGCGTGCTAGTTTTCAATTTAAGAAAATATTGCGTGTAAGAAACGAGCAGCGATTGCATTTGTCATTGAAGCTACCTAAGACATAAAGTATGTTCATAGCAGAGATGTACGCGTGACTCAAATAGTAGCTAGAAACTGCAACATACATGATTACAAAATTCAAACCAAGAACACGACTTTTTCCAATGAAAATAAAATTATTACATAATCTTTATGCTATTCTTTAAAAGTTTTTTTGTAACTTTCTTTCTTCTTTATGATTTTCTTAAAACGTTTTATTAACTTTCTGGTTTTTTTGACTAAAAACAAGTAAGAACGTTTAAGTCGGATGCACCAGATCTTGACACTTTGTCTTACTATGGTATATATCAACATTCATACCAAGTTTGGTTGCTCTAGCTGCAAAACTGTGGAAAAAAAACTGTGCTCATACAGACGAACAGACGGACAGACGGTCGGACGGTATTAGTATTAGTATTAGTACGAAAACTTAGTTTCGAAAAAGAAAAAATGAAACCATTCCGATCGGAAATCAGAACAGTAATTCGCAAATCGTTCGGAATTCATTCGTTTTCAGTCTTCAAAGTTCACGCCCAATAAAACACGACACGCGCCCAACGCATAAACGATATTCGAGTATCTGAATCTGATATTGTTGAGCTTCCGGGCTAAGAAAAAAGCATATCGCGTGCCGCACTCAACAACCAGAAGCAGAAGAAAACAAGAAGAAGAAGTGTGGCACAAAATTAACAGCATTTAGCTGGACTCTTTGTTGTTGTTATAAGTATTTCTTGGACTTCAGTCGAGCGCGTCAAAAAGTGCTCACCTCTTTGTGTGCTCGTCACGCCCACGCTGCTTGAATTCTTGGCCAATGCATTGGCTTGGCCAAGCCCTGCATTTGTCATGTTGGCCAAGTTGGTGTTGGAATTGGAATTGCAGTTGGAATTAGAGTTCGTTGCAGTTACAGTTGGCGTGGTGGTGTTTACGACGGCGGCATCTAAGCAGCCGTTGCCATTTGTGTTGATCTCCACCTGCGTTGTGGTTGTCATTGTGTTCGCTCAGCTGCAAAACAAATGTAAAAAAAAGGTAAGAAAAGACATTTTTGTATTATTATTATTATTATTATTATTATTATTATTTAACAAAAGTTCGTTGCAAGGTTTTGTTCGTCTTCATTTCAAGGCATATCTGCTGTCTACTCAACATGTTGGCAGTCGACCGTGAAAAACTTGCCAAACAGTAAGAATAGAAGTAAAGCTTGCTTCAAGTTGAGCGACTGCCAGATACCCTACAACAAATAGTTTCTTATTTTGCGATCGTTATGAAATTTTTATCTTACAGTTAACAGTGAATTGAGAAGTTTTTTTAAATTTAAGTATCTTTAATAAGAAAAAAACAATTGCCATTTTTTTTTTGAAAAAAGAGGAATACAAATTGAAATCGTTTCGGAATGGAAAAATTCTTAGAAATGGGAAATATATAAAGTTTTTTCTTTAAAAACTTCTGAGTTTTCTAAAAGAGGAATACAAATTGAAATCGTTTCGGAATGAAAAATTCTTAGAAATGGGAAATATATAAAGTTTTTTCTTTAAAAACTTCTGATTTTTCTAGAACAGTTTGCCTAAATATAAATGCATAAAAACTCCAGGCAAAAGCTTCAAAATATAGTTTGGAAATTGCATTTGGACTAACGGAAAAATTACCAAAGAACATGTAGTTTCAAAGATTTCTGCAACTGTCTGTAACAGATACTAATATAGGGTATAGAAAGTCGGGTAACTTAAGATGTAGTTGGGGGTAAAATGCGCATAAAGACTGAGACCAAAGAACGAAACAGAAAAGAAGAAACGTCAGGTTGCTTACGCCAATGCCGGAAAACACCTGTCTATTTTCTTTTGCAACAAACAACTGCATGTGACGTTGTTGTTGTTGTTGTTGTTTCGTTGACTAGTTGTTTGTGTAGCCGTGGTACTGCACAAACATTTTATTGATGAAAAGTAAACAAGCATTTTATACTGAATTGCCGACCGTAAAGTGCATGTGGGTAAACACACACACACATACACCTACTCTCCTACACACCTAGAGACAGTCAAGCAATTGTAACTAGGAGACAGATAAACGATATAGTAAAAAACTTGAATAATTGTTTTTGTTGGTTGCGAAGCATATTTACGAATAAGTATTTTTAGGACAAAGGGAATGGATAGCATATTTAAGTTGTGATCTTAAGATAATGATGTACTTTTATTATATTGTATTCAAGTGGTTGTTTTATAAGCATACCAAAAGCTATCATATCAAGTTTTCTTAACTTATCTATTCTTTCAACATATCAAAAGCTGCTTTGAAAATATTTAATTAACTTTCTTATTTGGTAAATAATGCGGTTTTATAAACATTGAAATGGTTTAAACAAAAGTTGCAACTAAACAACAAGTGAGCAGAAAGAAAGAGTTAAGAAAAGCTGGCCGTAAAAAGCCTTATAAACAGACCTGTTCCTAACTCAGAACGTTTCTGAAAAGTGAAAACGAATTGATTCCGAACGAATTACTGTTCTGATTTCCGATCGGAATGGTTTCATTTTCTCTTTTTCGAAACTGAGTTTTCATACTAAAAAGTCTATTTAGTCGCTGAATCGAGAACAGCTATGTTCTCTTGCATGTTTTTGCTTGTTTTACAAAAAGTTCTTCAACTTAATATAATAAATGTTATTTGAATTTAATCTAATGAATAAACTGACAAATTCTTTTTCAAATATGATGAAAAATATATGATAAATTTGTGTTTTCCGCAGGCTTATAAGTAAATCTTTTAAAAACGTAGACGTTTGACGTTTTGAGTACTTCAGAACAGAAAGCAAATCCGTTTTCGAAAATTTTAAATGGAATACGAATTCGAAACAGACCTGAATATCTGTTTTTTTTTTTTTGCTGGTTTCACTTATGCATTAAGTTGTTATCTGCACTTATGTATAAGTTATTATAAGAATAGAGAAAAACTACTTCTTGACTGGAATTCGAACCCGGTAAACATATATCAGAGGTAAAAGCCTTTAAACTATGTTTAGCTCTAAAATTTTTTGAAATTGCATTTTTTAAATTTAAGCAAATACTGAGTTGCAAAACAATTGTAAAGTTTTACACAGCTTCAAGCTTTTGCTTAATTGAATGACATATTAAAAGTAATTTCAGCAATTATTTTAATGCTGCGTTTATGCTTTAGTTTAACAAATTTATGTCAAGTTGTTGTAAGTAAATATAAAAATGTAGCACAAGTAATAAGAACAGACCCCTAAAGCTTCAAGAGAAATTATAAAATTTCATATGCTAATAATTTTAATGATTTCTTCAATTTGCAATTTAAAAACTTTTCTTTTTAGGCATGAATTTCATAAAAATTACAGAATATTTATTGAAAACTTCAATTGAAAGTTATAAACTTATGTTTGATGTGCCACTTTAAGAAAATTAAAAGTCGTGGGATGCAGATAAGTTTTGAAGCTCATGTGAAAGTTCTTGAAAAGAATAGTGTTAACATAAGGATTGTTGTATGTTGGACTTCATCATTAAGCTAATGGTTTAACTGCATTTTTTTAAATGTGTGTTGAATTTTAAAGTATGGGAAAGTTAAAGGCAACAAACATTTGCATGCCATTAAAAAAGCGTCTTGAATGGCGTTTTTTTTTTGTATTTTTTAAACGTAGTTTCCCCCATTTATGACAGCATAATTGCCAGGCCGTTAGTTGTAAGGAAATTTACATATGTATATATGTATATATATATGCACATACACATTCGCTGATGAGTTTTGGTTCTGTTACAGAATTAACAGAGCGCTGCTACGCTTTAACGCTTCGCTAACAGCAATTATGTGGCAACAAAGTGCAAGATACAAGACACAATGCATACGAACATACATAGATACATATGTAATACATATGTATTGTATCTTTAAAGTGCCAAAAAACTTGTTGTGCTTTAAACGTATCAAAAGCAACAAACTAGGCGCAACGAAAGTCAAGCGACGCTTTGCATTTGCCACGCTCGTTACACAGATAAAGATACTCAGATACATAGATATAAAGATACAAAGATGCCTTTTGTGTGTGGGTTCCAATGCAAAAATAAAATAACAAAAACAAATCAAATTATAAACTAACACAAAGTCAAGAGCAGGAGTGAGTAAGATAGAGAGAGAGAGAGTTGTGAGATCAAAAATAGCAAAGGCACGTTTGCCTGTTAAGTACAACAAGTATCTATAAGATACATTGTATCTATAGCTACAATATATGTATCTTTGTGCCTGTATACAAGCGCTAACGAGCGAAAAAGTTGACTTTGCTGTGAATGATGTTGTTTATTGTTGCTGCTTGTTGTCGTTTTTTTGTTTTTTATTAACGGCAAAAAGGCAAAAGGCCTTGCCACTTCATAGTCAAGTTGAAAGTGAATTAAGTTTTTGCTTTTCTTTGGCGAAAGGCAAAACAAAAACACGACATAAAGCAACAAAACAACACAACAACTTTGCCAACTGACGTTAAATTCAATTATAGATTGCGCAAAAATGTTGAATATCTTTAACTGATAAATACAAATGCCGTTATTTTTATTATATGTAGGTCTAGTATTTCTTAATTGTACATTGTGCCTATGGGCGTATATGTAAGTATTGTAGATGATATGATTTATTGCAGTTATTGACAAATACATCAATTACAAATTAAACACTTAGAATTAACACTTATAAGTATCAAGCTCTTTTAATGATTAAATGATTAGAAGTACCACTTAAGTGGCATATTAATTTATAATTAGTTTCATTTTTTACTTTTAATCACAATACACAATCTAAAGAATCGTATTCTAACTAACTTACATTTTTATGTTAAGCTTAACAGCTGTAAACAAGTGATCTTTCACTAACATTATTACTCACATACAATTCAAAAGAAGCTCTGTTCACCTTAACTAACATTTGTATGCTAAACTTAACAGCTGCAATCAAGTGGTCTTTCAATAACCTAACAGGTAGCTGTACACATTAACATTTTTATGGTAAGTTAACAGTTTAAGTTTAAGTCAATCTTAAAGAGACTCTGTTAACCTTAACTAACATTTGTCAGATTATCTAACATTCAAACATATGTTAAACTAACATTTGATTGGACTGTTATGAACACTAACATGAGCATTAACAGACCTTAGAGTATATCGCAGTCGACTTCTTGTTTTCCTTTTCCAGTTTTTTCTCAGTTAATCTAATCTGACAATTTCACTTAAAAAGGCTAATAAATAAGGCTACTAACTTAGACAGAGTCGAACAGTTTGGGGTCGAGCTATGTCAGCACTTCCAAATTAGCACCAATGACAACAAAAAGCTTTGAAGCTTGAAGTTTGTTTAGTTTGGTTTCTTTTTGTTGTGCTTGTAAATTCTTGAGTTGGCCCTGATTACTTGGCCAACCAAGGTGAGAGCCGGCAACAGCTAAAGAAACATTCATTACGAGAAAATATTATTTTTGGTTCTTTTTTTGCTGATTTTCTTTTTTAGTCTCAAGTTCTAGGCTATTGACACGATGCCAAGAAAACAAAAAAAAAGCAAGCGCATGTCGCCAAAGAAAAGCAGATGAAGATCTATGGTGGGAAAAAAAAACTAAAAGATAATAAAGTTTGAATGTGCAAAATGTCTGTGGCATCCAAAAAAAAAAGAAAAGAACCGGTTTGCTTTGCTTTTCTAATAGTCCAGGGGCAAGGCAAAACTTTATTGGTATAGGTGCAAGTGTGTGTGTGTGTGTGTGTTTCTGTGATTGACCTTTCTCAAACAACAATTTTTAATGACACCAATAAAAACAAAGCAAAGTGAAGTGAAAAAGGCGACGTTTCCACTGTTTCCACTAACATCGAAATCACCGGACGCGATCAATGACTAAATATATACATACATACAAGAAGAAGAAGACGACAAGACAAGACACACAAACACAAAAACAAAACAAAGACGAAGACGAAGTCGCAATCATTTGGTTTGTTGACCCAAGCGTAGAGCATTCAATAAATTGAAGAAAATGAATGAAAGGAGAAACAGACACACATACAGGCACACAAACAGCAACACAGACACAGTTGGGAAAATTGTAAAAGCAATCGCGATGACCAAACGCTTTTAAGCGCCCAAGGAGCAGTGCCGTATACAGGATTTCCTTCAGGGGGGGTTGCTTATTTATTTTTCATAAGAAAATTGCACTATGACCGATATCCTGATCCGCTTCAAATCTTTTCTAAAAGCGAGAACTTAACGAAAAAACGTCATGACATTAAATCATCGTGCAAATGCAGACTCATCACGCTATCATCTAACGTTTATCTCTTGACGTTCTTTCGTTAAGTTGGTGTTTGTGGAGAAGAGGTGTAGAGGTGTATAGGGGTTGCCTGCTCCGCTTAACCTCTTTTCTAAAAACAAGTACTTAACGAGAAAACGTCATGACGTTAAATCACCGTCTAAATGCGGACATAAACAGGATTTACACGCTGAAATTCGGACTAAGTTCCCATTTAAGCGATGCTTTAACGTCATGACATTTTTTCGTTAAGTTATCGATTGCAAGAAAGAGGCCTGAAAATAAATGACAGAGACTACAGAGCAATCATGACCAATCTGAGGGTCATACCCCAGAAAACGATTTTATTTTTGAGCCCCCATTGCCATTTAAGGAGGTTTGACACTTAAAGCATCAACCGATTAAAGTCAATTTTATTGATTTATATTGCTTCAATGACAATGCCGGCGCTTAAGGTATACCAAAAATAAAAGAAGACAATTACAAAAGTCGTTAAGTATTTTTAAATTTTTATTATCGTTGAGTAGACATGAAGTTACAATATCTTCGGTAATTATATCATAGCCCCATAGTCGCCACCTGGATCCGCCACTGTCAAGAAGCAGTTGCACTCACACAGACGTACGCTCACTTAGCGGTCACATGAGAAAGAGAGTGATTAAGAGATAGAGAGAGCCATGCATCAATTTATGCTCTCGCATTGTTCTCCCATTTCTCTCTTCGCCATCCGTCGCAACATAATCAAAATGAAAAGCGAAATGCGTTCAGAGATGACGTCGTTGCTGGCGTAGGCGTTGGCGTCGCTGTCGCAGTCGCAGTTGCTGCTTCTGTCAGCTGAAGCAGCTGCTGTTGCGCCTGCATGAGTTTGAATTGGAAATGCTTTTGTTTTTATGCGCCAACATACCAAACAAATTTCTCAAGGTTTCAGCACACACAGACAAACACATACACTCACACACCCACACACACAAATATGTATCTAGATAAATTATCTATAGATACAAATGAATATTGCTAATTATTTAAGTTACCTAGACAATCGGTTACAATCGGCGCGCAATTGGAGCAGCAATTGGGAGCTGCAGTTTAAGTATGTAGTTAAACTCTTGTCCCGCTTCAACTATTTTGATAGGCACTGTTCAATGCTAAAATGCTAATTTACAGCCGTTAATAATATTTAAAACCAAAACACATCTGTTAGCTGTATTTTGTTGTTGCTTTGCCATTTCAAATTTGCACAAGACACACACACACACACGCACATAGACACTGCGTCAGCTCGGAATTCTTTGCGTCACACACGCACACACACTTAATACATATTGAATTTTTCAATAGACCTTTATTGCGCTACTGCCGATTTTGCAGTAGTTTTTTTTATTTGCAATTAATTAGTTAACACAAACACCCGCAATGCGTACCCCAAAAACAGTTTTGCGCAGCGCAACAAAAAAACACGTCCGCTCTCGACAAGTGTTGCTCGACAACAATGGAGACGGCGGATTGAAACAGAAACTGGAATTGAACGAACTAAAACCATGAGATAAAACTAAACAAAACTTAACGAAACTGCAGCAACGACAACTTGCGAACAGTGTTGAAAAGCGTGCGAAATATGCGCGCGACTTTTGTGAAATTTGAAACTGCAAATTGAACTTAATGGCAAGCAACTGATTTATGAATCATTTTGATTCAATTCAAAATTAGTTAAGTATAATTAGTATCGCTTGAATACCTGTACCTTGAATTCTATGTACTTTATATTTTGATTTTGTGTGAATGAAATAGCAAGCTTTTTTTATTTTCAAATCCAATATTAAGGCTCGCTCAAAACTTTGGGGGTTTTTTAAAAAGTAAAAAACTGTTGAATTCCTATCGAATGTAATTTATTATTAATCAAATGATTAAATGAGCTAATTTGGATTCAAAAAAACTTGAAGAATTTTAGATAATTGTAAATGAATATGTTTAGTTTTTCTGTCTGGCAATTACATTTAATTTTAATTTCAATAATACAAAAGTTTTCCGTTTTGCAGAATTCAGAACAGCAATCTCTTGCGTTTTCGCAATTTTTGAATGGAACAGGACTGATAAAATCGAACAGCTAACAATTTCAAATCGAATCGAAAATGGAAACAGGCATGGTTGTTACTCATGCTATAGCTTTCTTTTGGTACTCAATATATACAGAAAGAACAAAATGAAAGAAGCCAAACGCTTTGAATGTTACCCTAAAAAACCTGGTGAAAATGTATAACCAAATACTAGCCCAAAAATTCAAAATATACACAGCATCAATCATTTTACGAAATAAAGTCATTTAATAATATCATCAAATACATTTTGTATATACTAGTACTATATTGCACGCGTGCAAGCTGCTTGCTCTTTTCTTTCTTTGTTTTTGTTATTGTACAAAATATCAATATACTATACAATTGCACAAATTGGTGCTTAAAATAATTAAACACACATACATATATATAAAAACAATTACAACTAGATTTACGAATACGTTTTGGAAGTTCAACATTAAAATACTTTCATACATATAGCAACATTAGCGCTTAACAACAATTAACTATTATTGCATATGTATAGGAAGACGCCGGCGCACGTGCAAATGCACAAACGTGGTGTTATTTTTTTCTTTAACAAACATTGGACATACGCATATATGTACAAATTACATACGTACATATATTTATACGTGCTTGAATCTAAGCAATCTCATCATCTAATACTAGAATTTCATACATACAGCATTTGTATTTTAATTTATTCTAAAACTATTCTATTTTTCCTGCTCGAGATGTTGCCGCTTGAAGCTCCACTCGACAATAACAAAGGCGACGGTGCCAATGGTGCCCGTAACCACCAGAATGGCCAGCTGGATATACAGGCCAAAATGGGCGGAATAGAAGAAACTGATGGCCGCCGCCACAGATTGTGTAAATTTGAACAGAGCAAAGGCACCCACAGCATTGTTGACATACTCGCCGCCAAGCATTGAATATATCTGAGTGTTGAAGCAGGCATCACCCAGGCCAAGCAGGAAGGCGCAGAGTAGTGCAAGTGTTGCACTTGGTGGATCCATGTAAGATATATCGGTGGTATCCTTAAACGGTGCACTATTCGGTAGATTGATGAATGTCATGAAAAACGCAGCCATATGCATTATATAGCCAGCGATGACAATGGGATCGCGTCCATAACGTGTCGTCTTCGAGGCCAGAATGCCAAACAAACCGCCGCCAAAGACTTCGCCAGCGCCAATGCAAATGCCCACCAGGCCAACAATTTCCTTGGGCGTTGCTGCTATGGACGTGGTAAAACCAATGGCTGAACCAAAAACGCCACTAAAGAATGAAAGCTCCAGACCTGTAGAATACAACAATATTAATAAAAATTTATAACATGGCAATTAGGCATCTAAAATAAGCACCTGTGTAGAAAAAGGCCAAGCTGAGTAACAGCATTTTCTTTGTACAAAACAGTTTGCCAGCCAATTTCAGTGCATAGACCGCCTGGCCACAGCCCGTATGCTTCTGTTCCAGCTCATTATCCTGCTCCGCATTACTAGGCATAAAGCGGAGTGCGACCAAGAACACAATGCCCAGGACAGCCATGGCGGTGAGTACACCAATGACCAGATTACGCGTTTCCTTATCAATGTGTGTCTTGTCCTGGAACTGGTAGTATACAAATATATTGCCAAAGAACATGCTGCACTGCAGCAGTGCCCAAAAGACGCCTGAATTTCTGGAAATGGTATCCGAGTTGCTACATCTGGCCAGATACGTGCCCTGCCCCGTCCAGGTAATGGATGCACCCAAACCAAGCACAGCGCTGCCCACATACAACAACGTCGTCGATGGGAATATAAATGTGATCATGAAGGCGCTATAAGTTTTAAGCAAAAAGTTTTTGTAAGTATAGAAAGCAAATAAATTACGTTAGTCAACTCACGTGTAGGTCAATGCGCCCACAACCATGGCCACACGCGGTCCTGAAAAGGCCATGAAAGATGGCGCCAGCCAGTTGGATAACGAAAAGAATAGATAGATGATGGCCAGGCTCGTGTAGCCCTCGCCCTTGAAATTGTCATCCTCCTGCGAAATGCTGTCCAATATAGTTTTCTGTAAAACAAAAAACATTTCATTATAACTTTAAAGATTAACAAAACAAAACAAAGTCAATGAACGTATTGCGACTTTAAAATACAATAAATTTTTATACATTTTGCTTAAATGTTATGCACAAAACGTGTTAAGACTGCTCAGGGTTATTTGCAAACTTTAGTTTAGATAGTATATGTATATATATTTCCTATTTCAAACCGTATCCGGATGCGACAGTGGGCGGCATTTCCATTAAGGCAGCTGTTTTTGTCTAGTTATCACGTGCCTTAAGTAATAAACAGTTGAAACAATAAGTTCAGTTGCTATATTTAAAATAAATCCTAACAGGTCTGTTGCCATTTCCGATAACTTTTAATTCTGAGTCATTTCTGATTTGGTGTACCTATTTTCCGTTGAAATAGCAATCGTCTTACTATTTTAAAGATACGTTTGAATACTATTGTCTCAGAAATGCAGAACAGCTAATAATATCGATTCCGCAGCTTTTGATCTAAATGGGAAATGGGAATAGGCCTGATTAACTAGAGCTATAAAAAGAATCGATTAATCGAAGCTTTTACATGATACACAAAATCAAAGCTCATTGGCTAGTTACAATTATAGAGAATTGATATTTAAAAAAAAAAAAACATTGCACGAAAAACTTGTTTACTCATGTTTGCAAAAATTTAAGAAAAGCAGTTTTTGTAATATCGATTACTCGATTTAGTTCAAACGATTCATCATCGACTATATATCTTTAAATTAATCGATTATTTTAAGCTTGTTAACAACACTAGTATTAACTAGCTTGTATTTGCTATAACATAACAAACTTTAATCGAACTGAAATATGCAAGCCAAAGAAATATTGAACTAGATGAACAATAATCAGGAATAAAGTTCGTTTTTACAGTTTTTGCAGAACAATTCGTTACAACACTATAAATCAATATATTTACATACAATGAAATATATAACTACATAAATATTTCTTTCAATAAATTCTTAGCGCACCTCTAAACGAGTTTACAGCTAATTTCAAGTGCAATGGCAGACACAAATACAAAAAAAAAAAAAAAAAAAAAACAGCTATCAGTTCTTGCCACCGCCAGCTGCCAACTGCCACGTTCTGCATAATTAATTTGACTGCATGGAAAATTTTCACACCAGACTTGGGCGAAACATGTTTTTTTTTGTTTTTTTTTTTGTAAAGTTTGCACAAAATTTTCCACTATTAAGCCTAAGGATTGTGTCTCAAAAGTTGCGAAATGTATTGATATCGTTATCGGCAACTTGACTCTGACACCAATAAACTATTTGCATCGATTGCTAATGTAGCTGACCGGTCCTTGTGCTCATTAAAAGGCCAACTTGAGGCTGGCACTATCAGCTGTAATTGGTAATTGATAATTGATAATTGATATAGCAAGCATTACACTTCAAGAAGCACATTATTATCAGCTTTTGTGACAGCCCCTTGAGAGTTGCGAACGTGGCTAACAAGCTGGGCAAATGGGCTAAAGAAAAAGAGTCAATGACAGTGAGAAAGTGAAAGTTGAAGTTGAAATTGGAATTGAAATCGAAATTGTGAATGCAGCAATTTATCAATACGCATGTTGGATAAAAAAAAATCACTGCTAAATATATTACTTTAAAGTAGTTTTTAGCGGACAGTTTGATTGCTCTAGATTTTCATGTGCCTGACAAATTTCAAAGCACTTGAATATTATAAATTGTATAAATTTCATGACGGCAAATTGCGTTCTCATTTTCACGGAAAAGAATTTCTAAAATTCTGCACTTTACTCGTAGCGCTCGCCTGACAACTATTTAGTTCATGTTAAGGTACTTAGAAAGATTCAATAAACACGAAATTATAAAAAAACTGTTAAGAAAATAAATTTAAAAAACATTTTCGAATCCACTCGATTCGGTTGTGAATTAATTTCAAAATTCGTATGAAAAAGATGAAAACACAATTTAGTTCAAATAACTTTAACAGTGAAGATGCGGTGCTAACTTTTCCATATATTTAGTTTCTTATAATAATATTGGATTCATCCCTAAAAAGTTAAACTTCTTAAACATTCACCATAAAAATCCCAATTGATATAAAATAGGCAACCAATTAAATAACGACATTATACGCAACTTTCTAAGTGGTAAATACTTAGCTTTTATTAGAGCAATTAATAACAACAGATTTGTTTGTTTTTATAAACTCATAAATACCAAGACATATTTCTAATGAGTATAGCAGCAATAAACTGATAACACAACTAGGACTGTAATCAGCACAATAGCGTCTCTAAAGCACATGAGTAATAAAAGAAACCGTTTGAAATAATATATATTTAGGTGCTGCAGTTGCAAGTGGGTCAAGTTTTGTGCATATAAAAACATATGTACCTAACATATATAAAGAGTATGTATGTTAGTTATGTGAAAGTCAATGGTCAGGCTACATAAAACTACAAAAGTCTGGCCGGAATTGCAAACAGCTTGAAGCTATTAGCTTTATCGCTAAGCTGTGATATTACGCAAAATATCAACTGGCGGGACAACCTCTCAAAAATGGAGGCATGAAATAAAAATTTGCAGAAACAAGTTTTTATTTGTACACCCTGTAACGGTTAAATATGATTAAAAGTTGGGTATAAAGTCGAAAAAGCTCCCACAGCCACCAAATTATATTTCTATTATCAATCTTGATCAACTTGCTGAATTTCATTCTGATTGGATAATAAACACCAAAGTTATCGAAGAATCTACTATTTGCTCCCGTCTCATGACGTTTCTTCGTTAAGTTCTTCGTTGTTGGCAACGATCTGTGATCTTAACGAAGGATCTTCATGACTGAACTACATCGTCTAAATCCAGTGTTAGTTAAGTGCTCTGCTTGCTAGCGCTGTACTGAACTGCTTGAAGTTTTAATAATGCACTGCTTTTTAAATGCACTTGTATGTGTATTGGAATACCAATATGTTGTTGGGATTTTCAGAATTGGGTACAGGGTGTCTCTTAGTTGGACGCACTTGACTAGAGTATTCTTACTTGTTTTTTTTGGCAACTCCTCAAAGTTGCCGCTTTTGTGTGTAAGAGCGAGCAGGGGAAGCGGGGGCTTGTGGGCTCGTCGATAGCACACCCACTTTTTTGTTGTTGGTTGAGTAATGACGTTGCAGTTGACGCAGCCGCCTAACGGTTGTTATGCTGCGCCGGCAGAGTGGCCCACTCGCATTTATTGTTGTTGTTATTGTTATGGTTGGAGCACAGCTTGCGCACATACATACTTACAGACACACATACATGCATATATGGAGTATTATATTTGTAGGTATTGTACATATGTTTTGCAAATACATATGTTGGTCAGCTTGGCCTTGAGCCTGACGTGTGTATGTATGGGTGTGTGTCTGTGTGTATGCAGCCAACTTGCAGTTGCAATGACATTGAAAGAGTTGACGTTGATGCGTTGCCATTCATGCACACACACATACACACACACACACACATACTCATAGTTTGTTTGGTATTTGATTGTGTAATCATGCGAAAAGTTTGGATGCTACGGAAACTGATCGGGGTTTACAAACTGCTTAATAATGCAGTTTACTTGGTTTATTGTTTTGAGCTAGTAGCTTTGTTTGGCGAACTGGTTCCACAGTTTAGGGATTGGGATCAAAAATACTTCGGGATCAGGAGGCATCATATTTAAAATCATCAGAACGGGCAAGATTCAGAACGGATTGAAGTTATCTTCCTCGCTCCCATCTTTAGTTTCAATGATGTTCATTTCAGATTTATCAAACTTCTATTCAATTCATAAACTAGATGAAACTTTTATTGAAGGAAACTCAACATATATTTTGTATAATGTGTTGAGTTTTACAAAATTCATAGTAAAAATGATAACAAATACGAAATCATCAATTATACACAGTAAATTATTTAATCGGTTTCCAGAACACTCTCGGAAGTTGTGAACTAAATAACATCAATGTAAATTTCAAATGTTAATTTTAACAGTATCTCCAATGTGTGTTAACAGAAACCTTAAATGGTTGCATTTCCTCCCTAGATAACAACTTGTTTGCTTTACAGTAGTCAACTAAAATTGAATTGGGTCAGTTGTAATCAATTATAAGTAAGAAGTGTATAGATAAGTAAGTATTACACTCATGACTGCGCACTTGCATAGACTGGACAATTGAATAGGCTAGTAAATGTACTATTGAAAGATTACGACACAAGCCAAGGCCGTTTTCCAAAAACAAAAATATACCGCTCTATTGGCCGGCTACAAACTGTCGATCGATAGTTTTATAAGTTTCGTCTATAAGTTTGGTAAGCGGCTTGGAATTCCATTCCATTCCATTACTCATGGCTCAAATGTTAGGCGTAGTTAATTGTATAACAAAACAAAGGCAACTTGAGGGCAACTTTTTGCATTCCCCTGCCCCCCTTCGCAACTTAATAGTGAGAGTAAAAATTGTTATTTATATAAAAGTTTTAAACAATGCTCATTAATAAAGCATATTAAATTTGCTTTTTATTTGAAACTGCCAAAAGTTACAATACATTCAGGGTGAAGTCTACGTCTAAAAAAAACATAAAAAACATAAACATAAAAAACATAAAGTTCATTGAACCATAACAGAATATTTCAAATCAATCTTCAATTGAAAACAATAAGTGCAGTACATTCACAGTTCAAATTCAGATTGCTTTTAATGGAGCGAGCAAAAAATAAAATAAATATATAATAAAATGCTTAGCATGCAAAACAACGCGAAAACCTGATATTTTAACAATAAATACGTTGCAAATAAATTTTAGACTTGACATGTCGAATAACGTATACACTTTTCAAAAGTATTTATAATATATTTTTTTTTTAAATTTCTTTAAGTAATTTAGTTATCGTTTAAAACAGCAGCAGCCTGTTAGTTTATCTATTAATAACAAAATATAGTTTACAACAATTTGTACTATAATTTTTGCCGTTGTTATGCAATTAAAATGTATTAATTAATCAAGCGTTTCTAAGAAATTAAAAAATAATGGTAACCTCTAAAAGGGTATTCGAAAAAAAGCTTTATTAACAACCGGTCCACGCATCTCAGTCCAGTTCTATATTTTCTACTTTTAAGAACTGGACTGAGCTGGCGACCTTCATCTGAAGACTGTTAATTGAAAAGTTAACCCGGACAGAGCCCAATAAA
This sequence comes from Hirtodrosophila cameraria, assembly GCA_949708635.1. Taxonomy (NCBI): domain Eukaryota; kingdom Metazoa; phylum Arthropoda; class Insecta; order Diptera; family Drosophilidae; genus Hirtodrosophila; species Hirtodrosophila cameraria. The sequence continues at coordinate 81,938,690 of OX453089.1, read as the reverse complement.
CCCGTATTAAGCAACGAGTTATAAAGCTTCATATATTTGTATGTATCGTCCATTTCTCTATACACACTATTAATTTTTGTAAATACTTTATTCATTGTTTGTGTTATTGACAAAGAGAAAACACAAAAAACCATACGAATATTCAATTTTGAGTGGGCGTTGACTTTTTATCTAACATTTGCTTTAGAAAGGCAACGTTTTGCCACTGTCATCATCAGCTTCAGTTTAAAACAGTTAAGCAACATCTGCCCTCTGACCGTAGAGTAATAGAAAACTTTAATTAAACCTATATATGTACATATATGTATAGCTCTATAACGGACTTGATTTGAAATTAAAGTTGACTTTTGGAATCAACAATTGAATGCATGACTCCAATTGCATTTATCAAAACTGATTTATGCAATGTGTTCAGTAAATTAATGAAAATTGTCGAACAATAAAATGTTATTTCTTCATCAGTGTGTATAAATCTATATATATGTATATATATATTTGTATATTTGAGCTATAACCGATAAGCAATGAGTTGGTGTGGCTTGTTGAGCTTATATTAATAATCAAAATGACCAGTTTTAATACAAATTTCATTGTTATAACTGGATATTATTAAGTTTATTTTATTTAAGTATTTAGTTGTTACTCACAACATAACGGTTAATGATGATTTTTATTATTTCTTCAATTGATAAAAGTTATTTTTGATTTTTATATTTTTCCTCAATTGATAAAATTAATTTTTGATTTTTACTTTTTTCCTCATTTGAAAACATTTATTTTTCTTTTTTTATATTTAAATTTCATGATTTAAAATGCGTTAATTAAAATGAGAAATAATGTCTCAAAATCGATGTCTTTTGTCCAAAAAGTTGAAAAAGGTGCAAAAACATTATAAAAATCAAATATTTAATGGTGTTTTTCTCCTATGTATATAAATTGATAGTTAATAATCGATTATTTTTAACTTTATTTACATTCGAAAACGAAAGTATCGATTTTAACAACAATCGATGATGTGTCCGATTTGAAAAGTGACCAAAGAGATCAGCATTTCATATTTCCGTCTATTGTGAATACCCTAATTAACAGAACTATTCTTAGCTCAGAAGTGCAAATATATCATTATTTATTTGTCTGGCATTACAAACAGAAAGTAAATCAAGCTTTTACTTTACACAGATACAAAACAGTGTAATTTACTCAATTGGTAATTGAATGCAGCTTTTTCATTCTTTGTTCGAAAGCAGAATATAAACACAATGTAAGTTATACATATGTATGTATGTTTGCATGTGTATGTGTATGTGTATGTGTGTGTGGGTGATAAGGGTAAGCGATAGCCAGCAAGGACAACGAATACAACGTCAACGTATGCCAAGGCTACACTAAGGTCTATTGGCAAGGACAAGGACGAAAATAGCCTGGTTAGGTTTGGTTAAAGGGATGTCAACAACGCCCACGCATACATACACATACACCCACACACACACACACACACATATTCGCCCGGACACGCACACTCAGAAACTGACGCGTACTCACCTCAATGTTACAAATTGTTTGAAATGCAGTAAAGACAAACATAAATCCAAAGCCCAGTATTATAATCATTACAAAGTTTTTCTCCATTTTGTCGAATTTGTTGTGTTCGTTGTTTTTAGTAGTTTATTTAATATATTTGTATATATGTGTATATAATTATTAAATCATTTATTTGTACATATTCAGCGGGTTGCATTTGACGTCACAAATTCAAGACCCGTTGTTGACGTCGTGAGCAACAACAATAACAAACAACTTTGTTTATTGTATTTGCAGATTTGAAAACACTTGCTTTTTTATCAGAAACGCAAAACTTAAACCGAAACACGGCACAATATTAAACAGCAGGTAGATGTGTATGTGATGAGGTCTGTGAGTGAATTGAAACGACAAGAGCACAATTCATTTGTTGTTGCTGTCTGTTGGGGCACACACACACATACGCATACATCGCAGATCATAACATTTCACTGGAATGTTATTAACAGCGCGTACAATCATTCGCTTGGCAAGCTGACGTTACTCATTTAAATGTTGTGTTATTTCCTCAAAATCATTTTATTCAATAAATGAAAATCCAAAGCAACTGGCTAAAAAAATCAAATGTGCCCCCATACAAATTAAATATTACCAAATTCCAATATTGTAAAACGGCAGATATGTTTTGGCAACATTTTAAGCCACTGTTAGCGATTGTATGGCTATCGACCGACCTCCGCAATTTAGTATTTTATTATCGGGTAATTGAATACTGAAAATTGGCGGTCTGTTTGAAGTTGATTAAAATCGCTTGTTCAGATTTTAGAAAAATATAGCCGTTGTCTACAGTTTATGAACTTTGGACACAATTTGTGAAAAAAAAACACTTGGAAATTGGTTGCTTTAAGTGCTGTTTTAATCTTTACTGAACCATAGCATCGGCAATTTTCAACTATATTTTTGTATTTTTAATTAACTGCGTTCTGAATCATTGTTTGACCTTCAATTGTACATCTCAGGAAAGTGTACATCTGTATAATTAGTGAAGAAAGTTTTCGGTATGTTTAAAGGTTCAGTATTCATGGTAAGGCTCAACGGTTTTGTGAATTCAAAATGGAAATTTGTGTCTTCGTCCATAGGAAGAATGTCTGAAATATTTGATGGTGGGGTTTCGTCCAGCTCCATACGATCTTGCTTTTCCATATTTCTGACAGTTTGTGTAAACTCCTCTAAAGCTGACCGGCAGTAGAGACACATGAGAGAAACTTTTTTTTTGGAGGGCACTTTAACTTTGTTTTTTTGTTGATTCTTAGAATTAGTCACGCCCTTCTTGACGGTCGGAATTCGCTTTACAGGCTTTTTCATACCCAAAGTAGCGCCGCTCACCATCGATTTGGGTTTCGATGAAGGGTCCAAGCGACAAGACTTGCGCACTTGTGCCTATATATTCAACACACACATATGTATTCCATTAGAGGATATAATATAAAAAGACTTACCTTGGTGAATTTAGCCACTGTAGGTGCCCCCGGAGCCTTTGATTTTGGGCGAGCTTTTGATGTATGAAAGAAGGCATCATTGGTGCTGGTGATGTTGCTCCCAACAGCGTACATCGAGGAGGCGTAGCTGACCAGAAGACCGGCGTTGGTCAGATTATTCAGCGATAGAGCTATACACACATCCACATAGGGCACGGGCTTAGTAGGGCGCAACTGTTTCTTCACTTGATTACAGATTTTCTCAAGTGACACGAACCCGAAATGTGAAGATTGTAGAGTCTTAACCGCTTTGTAAACATTTCGATTGACTTTATGGGGAACACCAAACATGTCCATTTTTGAAAAGTTTAAATTTAGCTAAAAATATTTGAATACTTTGTGTTCCTTTGTTACTGAAGTGTTCCGTATGAGAGATATTGTAGTACAATGAGCAAATCCTGAAAGAGAGCTGTCTATCTAGGCATGTGAGAATCGAAGACTACTTGGATTAATTTTTTAAAAGCTAAAACGAAGAGATTTTCGGTTTTTATTTAGTATAACAATTTGTAAGCGAACTTCATTTAGATGTTAAAGAGTTACTGTTTTCGCATAAAGTTTTTTGTGAACTAACATATATTGTTTATTATATCGTAAACATATAATGTATATAAGAATTCTCGCGTGTTATTTATTTTTTGGTTTACTATAAATACTAAAATCTTTCGTAAAAGTGTTTGCAGGTAGTTTCATAATCATATTCACTCATTGAAATGAATTTTAATTTTTTCTTTGCTTGTGCCGAGTTGGAGAGACAGAGGCTCAAAACGTTACCAATTAAACCATAAATACAACTTTTATTATTAGTTTTAATAGTAGTATGGTATGTGTTTTGTATAAATATATAGATAAATTGCTGGCCGACGCCCGGTTGCTGCTTTAGGGGTGTACTCTGTACTCCTGGGGCCCGCTTCCAAAACGACGATCTGTATGTGTTTCCAAAAAAGCATATATATGGAACGACGAAACATTTCCAGAGCTGGTTTAACACAGACGGTACACAGTTAATTGATAAACAACAGATATTTATCATTAACATCATTTCTTAAAATTATTTAAAGGGTTTTTTATGCTTCTTTCATTGCTGCTTTTGATTATACTTTAGCTTGCATGTGTAAAATGGAAATTTACTTTCAATGTATGTTTTTTTTTTCTAGTTTTCTTTTGTTTCAATTCATATTGAATTTGCAGCTCTAAGTCGTTTTTAGGCAATTTATCTATTCGCTCTTTTTGTGTGTGATGAGCGCATCATCAATCTCCTCCTTAAGCTGATCCTTATCACCCCAGCCCCACGTGGCATGAGTGCCATCCCCGGTGCGCTTCACACGCTTCTTGATGATGTCCGGAGACACGCTCTTTAGATCGTAAGCCCATCCAATTTTGGCAAAGAAATCAATGAAGGCTGTGGTCAGATTTAGCGAGTATTTGCCAAACTCAGCGGTCTTGTAATCCCAGGGGAATACATGATGATAGTTATGCCAGCCCTCGCCAAAAGCGAGCAATGCAACAGAAATATTTTCCGAAGGATTGATGAATCTGTACATCAAAATAATAAGTTATTAAATAACAATTTTCAAAACTTGATCAATGCTCAATACTTACTTGTCATAAGGACGACCGCCAAATTTATGCGCAGCACTGTTCACCAGCCAGGTCACATTCAAGATGAAGCACCAACGGAACATGGTGGCAACAAACCAGGCATTCATCAAAGTCTCGCCCCAGAAATACATGGGCGCCACAGTGGGCAAAATGAAACAGAGCAAAGGCATCAGCACCATATAGTGTCTAAAGTGTGAGATAAACGTCAATAACCATTTGTATATATAACTATAACTATATACATACTTCTTCTGGAACATCAAGACGCGATCGGCACGCAAATCAGACAAATCAACACCCTTGCCCTTGGCCTTCACCTCAGGATGCTTCTTGCACAACAGCCAGCCAATATGCGAAAAGAAAAAGCCACGCGTAGCATTATGTGGATCAGCATCAGTCTCCGAGTACTTGTGATGCACACGATGATCACGCGCCCAATGATAGGCGGCATCCTGGAAGGCAACAGTATTGAAGAGGGCCAAAATGACACGCAACGGCCACTTTGCCTTGTAGGAACGATGTGCCCACAGACGATGTGCGCCAGCCGTAATGCCCAGTCCAGAAACAACATAAAGAGCGAAAGCTGTCAATTAAAAAGAAAAGTGATACAATAAGTAAATGCGTTTTAACTATTCATAATCCAATCCGTTCTTATTATAGCTAGAAAATTGCTATGTGTGGCAAAAGTTTTTCCATGTCTGTTTGGCAAGATCAAAAGATAATAATTACACTGTATTGATCGTTTTAATCGCGCATTTCCAAATACACAAACTTTTTTTTCGAATTGAACAATGAAGTGAATGAATAAAAGTACAGTTTAGGCTTTAACGTTTTCAAATTTTACGAATAACTGAATTATTTTCTAGGCAAACGACTGCCTCTTACATCCATCCCTTGTCCTTAGTTTGGTAAACCTAATCTTGTATTTGTACCAATATTTCTTATTACAGTTTAATGGTTCAACGTATATTGCGAAAGATTGGAAAAACTCAGACAAAACCCAATCGAATACAATTCTAGATCTCGACTTTCAAAGACTGTGACCTTCTACGTTATCTTCTTAAGCTAAAAGTTTGTTGTCTTTTTATACGAATTATTCCATTTACTTTGAAATTCAAATCGCTAACATGTGGATTTAAAAATGCGAGCACGCCAGAATAAATGTAGCTTAATCGTATAAATATGTATGCATATACATTCTATTGAACTGCATGCATAATAGGAATTACTTTTATCGTTTTTTAACGACACTGATAATGGAGCTGAGAAATGCAAAAGCGAAATACAAAATTTTTATAAAAATTATGTCTTTAATGCACATTGTTACAACAAATTTTGATTGATTCTTTGGAAATCCAATGTAACGCTCAAGACTTCATCATCATCATTTGGCGTTCAATCAGATCTTGAAGATTCGGTAGAGCAAACGATGTTTTATCCTCGGTGGCATAAACTATGCCAAGATATGTCATGTGAATTAATGATGACTTGACGAGCTCGTTCAAATTGAATAAGGGCTTCAGGTTGCGCATTGTATACTTAACCTCTGTTTCTATATCTGAGTATGACGCATATTTTACATTTTCTGTATCACTAATATATCTGATGGCCATTAGTACATGTCGATTAACCTTGCGAGGTATACAGAAATTGTCCATTTTTGATTCTTTTTTTATTTTTTGGTTTCAGAAATACTTTTGTGTTCGTTTGTGTGTGTGTAAAGTAAAATGTAGTAATGATATTTTAAACATGCTTGATGACATGTATCTGGATTGCTTCGATGTCGAGTTTTAACATTTTAGAATAGCTTTAATGCTAATACGTTTTGAAATTGTACGTTAAGTAAACTTAAAAAGCGTGTTCCTTGTATTTATCTCACAAATAGTTTAAACATGCAATTGATTAAACGTTAACCCGACAACTTAAAATACAGTTACATTTTTGCATATATCGCTACTAATTTCATGATAGTCTTGCTTGAGCTTATTGCAACCCAATAAACTATGATCTTAAGCAAATTGATACTTGAATAATGAAATGAGCAAAGTCAGGTTTTCTGTCTAGCCTAGGGGAACATATGATATGACTTTGTTCAATGTTATCCGTGCCAAATTTGAAATCAACAACAACGCTGATAACCTCACATTTGAAATGCACGGCACGCGACTACAAAAACAAAAAGATGACAATAATTAAAATAATATTTTGATATGGTTGCCATGTGTCTATAAGCGGCATCTAATATACCAAGTGTCTATATTCTTTGCATTTAAATAATGCTTCAATATGTACAATTTTGTTATGCTGCTAAAACTTAAGCGATTCTTGGCTTTTAAATTGTGATTCTACTTTTTAAACTACCTTAGTCTTTTACATTATAGTAAATTCCTACTACATATACATTTTTATTATTTTTTTTTGCGATTTTATACAAATATAATTTTGCATTATCTTGACTTGTGTTTCGTTGATCACATTTGACTCGGAGATTATTTTGAACTAAATATAAATATAAATAAATCAAAAATCAAAAACTTACCGAGTACAATTGTTTGCCATTTGGCGGAGGTAAAGATCAGCCAGGCGCCATAAAGAGCGGCCAGATGCAAATAACCGAATAGTATAATATTACGCCAGACAAGTTTCAGCTTGCGCCTGTCGGCCTTCTTCATTGAAGGAATGTCCTTTACGAGTCCGCCATCAATAGTCTCGGCATCGCACTCAAATAGTACGCCCGTCGAGTCCTGTTGCAGCTTCGTTGGATTCTGTTCCGACTCGGCGGCTGCAGTGGCAGCGGCAGCGATCAGCGAGTCTGTAATCGACTGCCCTCCAGCGGTAGCGTTGGGCGGCATATTGTTGCAGCTGCTGTAATCAAAAAGAGACAACACATTTCAGTTAACTCATTTAATTGGCCAGTGTAGTGTGGCAGGCAATTAAACTAAACACAAATTGGCTAAGGCTAAGCTGAACTTGACACGCTTTGGCTATGGCTCTTGGGTGTTGCCGTGTCTAAGCAGTATTTGGTGTCGTCGTGGTCGCACTTTATTTTATTAGCTATAGTTAAGCTACCTAATTGCTTTTATATAGTTGTATTATAACTTTGTAGGAAAATATTTTACGCATTAAAAGTGGACTTTTTAAAACTTATAAGATTACATTCAATTTCAAAAACCTCCAGTTTTATGTACAGTAAACATTTTATACCACCAACTGAACTGATTTTGTTTTTAAAAAAGTTTCTAATATAGAAATATATAGTTGCTTATGTAGAAAAAAAGGAGCATAAATATTAACATATTTCAACACATTACGACAAAAATAATGGGTTTTCACTCTTCAAAAACAAACGTTGCACCAACTTTCAAAAATGTTGAAAAATGCTTATGCAACTTCGATCTATTCTAAGATACTTTCTCAAGAAACCGTAGCTCGAAAAACCTAATTTATGATTTGCGCTTTTTCTCGTATTTTCCTCCGCATTCCTTTTTCCAATTTAAGTTAATTTTAAATTATTTTAATCTAAATTGTTTAAAATAAATAAATAATTTATAAATTCTTTATCAGTTAGAATAGATGGTTCCGATATGAGCTAACTTGTTGATTAAACATGGCAAAGATGCTTCTCTCAGCTGCATATAGCTCAAATCGAAAGGGTATTTCAACTTCGTCAACCAAATAAAGCTCTTCTCTCTTGTTCCTACAATTATAATTATTGTTGTTTTTCTTGTTGTTGGCCAACAAAATGTGTTAATGCGGCAACAACACACACATGGGATAATATTTGTGGCAAGCAAAGTACGACGCAATTCGTCGAAAAAATCAATGAATTTGTGCATGTCCTTGTTGAAGGATATCCTAGATATATCTGCAGCCGCCTTTTGCACCTTCAAAATACATAATAAAAGTGCCGGCACATGAGAGCAACGAACACCAAAATAGAGGGTCAAATATAGTCAGACTCTTCTCGCACTCTAGCTGAGTATCTACACACACACACACACATACTTATGCATTTGTGGGTCACTGGGCGCCTAGTGTGAAGGCCAAGCTTTATTTGGCTTTGTGTGTGTCATGGAAAATTTCATAGCTAAATATTCTATTGTATGACACACAAGCCAACAAGAACTGCAGCTTTTAACACAAATTTTTTTCTTGTAAGAAAAATCAACAACAATTCAGAGCTAAGTTGCTCTGGTGTCACTATTTATTTAGCTGTATATGTGTATAATATACGTGCATGTATGCGTGTGTGTATTTCCACAACGGCATCTTTGCTTTACCTTTTCTAACAAGTTCTGTGAACACCCGCGAACGCACAACCTGTCAGTTGAGGGTTAAGTTTAAAACTGTTGAGCAGAAGATTTGCGCAAAAGCAAACAAGCCAGCTGCTTGAAAAGCTTTTGCACTTGTCTGTCTTTTCTCTATCTCTCTCTCTCGCTCTTGCTAGCAAAAGGCCACGGCACCGGCAAAGCTTTTGCAGGTGTGCGCGGCGGTCTAGAAGAAAATTTTGGAAACAAATCGAATTCTGCCTAAATATTTTAATATTATTCAGGGTCATGTATAATATATTCTGTTGATAACTTCAGCCATTTAATCAGAGCTACTTTAACACGCAGTTTAATGATGCTAAGCTATAGATTATCGGCAGGAACTCGTCAGGGCTATCATGAATTGGTTTGTCATAAAAACTGACGCAAATATAATGTACAAGTACATGAGATTAGGAAAATGCCAAAACACGTCAGCTTTTAACTGGCCATGTCTTTAAGTGTAAAGCGTATACTGCATCCACACACATACAAATGTACATATGTAAATAGTAAGTACATCAAAACATTGAAACGTTAGCCACGTGAATACGTGTGCTTAAAAGTCATACGATGCTGACGCCAGACGCCAGTAGCGCGATTGTACAAGAAGCAGGCAAAAGAGCAAGAACAAGAAATCCAGTTAGGCTTGTACACAAACACACACATACACGGACATATGTATGTGTGTATGCTTGCAATTTAAAATAAACAGCAGATCGCCAACAAAAGCTTTTCTAATATGGCGCACAAAATGAGAACAACAGCATACTAAGAGCAATTTCATGTTAACCACAAACAGCTGTTTATGTGGCGAGCGGCTGAAAAATGGTATCAGCAAAAACCGGAAAACATTGTATGCCTACTTTTTGCCGGCAACATAAACTTTTGCAGTGTGTTGCCATGAATTTGACCGGGGCCGCATCTGATAAAAAAAAAGCCCAACGCATTGATATTGAACTTGAAATGCGTTGACGTAGCCCCATTGGCGACAGTGCGCGAGAGCGCATAACATACACAAAGAGAAAGAGAGAGCGAGCAAGTGGGAGTGTGTAATTGAGAGTGTGAGCGAGAGTGTGAGCGACAGCAAACAAGTACTTTATTTCACCGCCCGGCATCACGTTGCAACAGCGTGATACCGTTGCTCTCACACCTCAAATCATTTAATCGGGTCGTCTCGGTCATTTTCTATTGATGCCTCCTAATCTGACAATTGTGTGTTTGCTGTTAGTTTGCAAAAAAAAGCTTAACTAACGCCAGCTTCCTTAATTTTGTTCAATTAGACATGCGATACGTTTAATGTATGTAAGTAAGTTAAGTAAACAAAAGCATATGAATAAAACATAGACAGTTTTATTTTTAAAATCAATGTTGTAATTTACGTGCATTTTAACTTAGGTATTAATTAAATGTATGCAGCAATATAATATGTATATTCTTGAGCTTTTGGTTTCTTCTGTTTACAATTTCAAATTAAGTTCAATAGCCCTAATAAATAATGAACCTACGGCACACAAATTGCGCTTAACTTTACAAAAGTCTAAGTAAGCAATATAACCTGTAGTTGGTTTAACAAAAAGCATGGTAAACAACAAAACAAAAGAATAGCTAGCTTTAAAGTTACAAACAGATTATATACCCTCGAGAAAATGGTTATTTAATTGCTGCTATGACAGTTATACGATAAGGTAAAGTTGGTCTACAACTTTTTTAATCAGTTTTTTGATAAACAATGTTTTCAATTTTTGACTTATTGTTTTTCATGTTGGCTATAAATAGCCGTAGTCAAATTTTGATTAAACTAAACAAAAATATGTAAAGTTTTATTGAACATTCAATTTGGCTAATCTTTAAAAACAGCAGAGCTTTCAGTAGAGCTGATTCTTTGTATTACAACTAATTGATATAGTCGTCCGATATGTTTCTCAATTAATTTTGAAAACTTGCTATAAACTTATAATTAAATTAGGAATTTATGAGTTTGGTTAATGTACTCTCAATCCTTAAAAAAAAAAGCTACAATTTTGTGGGATATTAAAAGTAGTCCAATTTTGATCAAATTATACCAAAAAAGGTTAACAAAGTAGTTAGTTCATTTAAAAGATATAATAGTCCGATATTTATAAAAAAAAACTTTGAAAACTTGTATGATCTTCATAAAACTTATTCTTTTCTTTCTTAGTATGGATTCCCTTAATCTCAATCTAAGAAAACACAAATATATTTTTTACTGATTGTTCCTATGTCAGCTATATGATATGGTGATTCGCAGTACGAATCAACTGCGCCAAGTTCCATCAACGAAACAACATTGCATAAAAACGGCAAGAATTGGCTTAAACGATTCAGCTCGTCGGACTGGTTAAGAATATATTTTCTTAATGCGTTACACATGTCGTGACCAGATTGAAATAACCGATTCAAGGGTATACCAAAGATGACTGTACCTTCTATACTACCTGCATACGTACATACATATGCATATGAATAGCGTATAAGAATATTTATTAATGTATTTTGAATGGACCCCCAATCCATAGCATAAGTGTGTTATGGTCGAATAGCTAAATGCCCCAAGCTAACTTGAATAGGTTTATTTATGTATGTACATATATATAGATATGTATGTACGCATGTTTTTAACCTTCATCAACAACTAGACGCTTTTGACCGTTAAACTGCAGCCTTCAAAAGTTAGAGTAGCGCTTATAAATGAAATAAACAAAACTTAAAGATTTTACGAGTTGTATGCGCGAAGATCGCATCGGCATTTTTTGGCGCAATTAAAAGCACTCAAGAGGAGATTTGTTTTTGATTTTTGGATTGCGAAAGAAAGATGAGAAGAGAATTCAAAGAAATATATTTGTAGAATTGGCTTTTAGTTAGTATTATTTTTGGTTTCCTGGCTATGGTCACAAGTTTTTTCTTTTTCTGGTTTACGTAAACACTTGCAAATCCTGTCGCACAAATGTGGCAATGCACAATAACAACAACGACAACAAACACTAACCTGTTTTTCTTCACACAGCAAATAAGCTTTGCTTTTCGCGCTTTTCTTTTCGAAAAAAGTTAAGAAACTATAGTTTTTCGGTTTCACGGAGCAGCTAAACGTCAAACACGTCCACACGCTCAACGTATTCAACTCAAACTGAGAGCAACTTGAGAATTGCGGTGAAAATTTAAACTTTTATTTTGCAGCGAAAATGAAAACGTTAATCGCGACGCAAAACTTTTGCTGCCCCTTTTCTTTGTATTTATTTTGTTGATAGATTGCAAAAGCTTGCGTTCTTTTTTTAATGAAAATGTATATACATATACATACATACATATATACTTAGAAGATAACGACCAATCAACTTGCACGTACACAATAAATGCAATTCTTCTCAATTTACAGCACGTTAATCAATTACAATCGACAATTTGGATCCTTTTAACTAAAACCCAAACAACTTAGTTCGTTGATAGCTCAATTATCTTAATGACATTTGCATAATATTTTTCGAAGCTAACACACGTCAGCTTTAAATTGTTAATTTCTTTTAAATTCTGAACTCTGTACTTATTATGAAAATACCTATGTATATCGAAAATAACTGCTGCTTATCTTTTGTATGGGCTCGAAATTTGAATTGAATTCTAACTGCTTCTAATCTTTGATATGGGTTCAGAGTAGAATTTCTAACAATAATCCACTTTAGTCACAATCAATTTTAAGTCAATTTTTATTAACGTGTTTGAATTTGTACTTTGACCAGTTGAAACTAGTTAATCGACAGATCAGTTAAGTTAAGTAGCAATGACCAGATACTAGACAAATTGATGGTCTTGCTTGCTATACCCTTTTATCAGGGCGTGGTATTAACTCCGGAATAGTTGAATCGAATATTCAGTCTATTTGTACTATGTATTTTTAATGATAAATAAAGATAAATAATGCTTGATTGATGTAAAATGAATACTGTAAAACATGATATATAAGTGAAAATCAGATCTTATGTAGATTGTAATATTAAAATACATATATCAGATTATAAACTATTTATCTTCTCAAACAGTACCACTTTAAAGGGTATCCAAAAGCTTCTGCAAACCCGAAATTATTTCTTTGATTGTTTGCTATTGTTATGCTAACAAACAAGTTTAACAAAAGTTTATGCTTTGCATTGTTTTAAAAACAAAACGGAAACATATTCTTGTCTAAATCAAATAAATTTAAAATACAGTACTTTTTGCTTAAAACAAACTTTAAGGTACTGGCCAAAATGGTAAACTTAAAATGAAAATCGCTTTAAATAAGACTTGAAATAAGAAATAAAGATAGTTTTTAACGGGTTCTTTATAAGTAATAGGAAACTTAATTCACCTGTCTGGGTAATGTTTTGGCATACATAGTTTGTTTTTCTTAAGAAAATAACTTTTATTAAAAAAAAAAATTGCAAACAAATGCGCATTAGCACATGAACTTAAAAGCCAAATCGATTGATTATAATAACAAATTACAATTGGTTCAGCGTAGGTTCATTTCATTATCAAACTGAAGCACGTCAGTTGAATAACTAACGATTAGAGTAAGGTGAAGGTTATTCAAATGACATGACATTGATTTAAATATATATTGACTTATTCTATATTATATTATTATCGAAAATATTTGTATTGGAAAAATTCGAACGCAGTCCCCAACGACGCGGGATTTTTGCAAACTATCTTGTTGGAATTTCTCATGTCTTGGTCAATTTGATTAATATTTTTTTTAAATTTCCCACTTTTATACTGTATTTCCAAAATGTGTAAAAGTATAAATTGGATTTGTGTACAATAACAAATTATAATTTTATAGTGCATGCATAATACTAATTTATTCCTTAACCGAACACGCCTATTATAAGCTGCTTAATTTTTCTCACGAAAAAAAAAGGTCTGAATACATCTGTAAAAATGTTATTAACAATGCTATACAATACTTATGGTAATGTGATATTTTTGAACAGTCATTGTTACACAAAACAAAAAACAAATATTACATTTTCGACTGAGCAACAATTGTTCAGTTTCATATTTGAGAAAGTGATCCATAACGACCGCTAGAAATGTGAATGTAATTTATATAGATCTTTTAAAATACGTCTTTCCAAAAGATCTGTAGAGAATGATTCTTTTTGCCAATGAATCTGTGAATCATTCAGGCAAATGAATCTCCTAATTCTCAAAGAGTTAATTCTATTTGAATTCAATTCTTTAACAGAGCTGTAAAGAATGATTCTCCTATTCTAAGTTTCTCAAAGAATTAAGTCAAATTTGAATTCAATTCTTTGACAGAGCTGTTAAGAATGATTCTATTATCCTTAATTCGTAAAGAATTAAATCAAATTTCAAGTCAATACTTTACCATTAAAAAAATGAATGATTCACCAATCTTTAACTCTTTGGGAAATCAAAATAAAAAAAGCTGTTTTCCATCTACACTGCAATTGAAAATTGGTATGACATATATGTATTTATTGCAAGGATTGGGAAGCCCCCAAAAAACAATGACATCAGACGGAAATACGCATGCCATATAATGATCATGTTAAGCAATAATTTCTGCACATTAAAAAAAATTGATTCGTATTACGTTAATTTCTCTCTTGCCCTTAGAATTTTCCTTTACTTTTAATTTATTTACATAATTATACAAATGAATTGTTAAGGAAAATGTAAAGGAACACGTGAATACAACAATGTATGGGAAATAAAAGCTTAACCTTGCGTCATTGGAAAAGATGCACGTCAATTGGTTAATCTTTCATTGCTCTGCTATATATACATAAGTATGTATGTATGTATGTATGGGATGTATGTAAGTACACTATGTATGTATGCAATGCGATGTCACTGAGAGAATGTGCTGCGCATAAGAAAAAAACAACGTTCTAATCAGAATGAAATGATTAAAACAGCAACAATAAAAATCGCCATTTATTACGGCATTTCTTTTAATCTGAATCGCGAACAGCGCTGCGGCGTCCATTAGATTAGTTCTGGATTAGAATGTTGCAGCGTGCAGCGTTGCATGATTTCAAATATAACTTATATTTCACAAACTTACTGCTTATTGTTTTATACAAATTTTGTTGTAAAAGTTATCCAAAATGTTGACAAAACTCTGCAAAATTCTTTGCAACTGATGCCCCTTCCTACGTGTTTTAGTTGTTGTTGCTGCTGCTGTTGGAGATGTGCTTTATATATCGTTATGCCTGACAAGCGAGCTATCGAATGTGCTGCAATTCGATATAAGCATGTATCGATATTTGCATATATTCATAATAATGCAAGCGATTAATATGTAAATTATGCTTTGAATGCGCTAAGAAATTTGTTTTCTTATCATTTTTTAAAAGTTTTGTATTTGTTATTAACATGTTCAGTTGATTAATTTAAAAAAAAAAAACTGACAGTCAGCTGTTTGCAGCAGCTGTCAACAAAAAAAAAAAACAAACAAATCGCATTCACAATTTTTGTAAATGAACTAAAAACAATCAGTTTCAGGATATTTATTAATCGATAACTATTTTGTAGTCAGTTGATCTTTTGACGTGCAGATTCCGGCAGCAATCAGGATAGTTTTGAAGTAAACAATACTAATTTGAAGGGAGCTCCAAAATCTGATCTCAACATAATGAACCAAGCCCCTCGAGACAACAAGAATACCACCAATTTTGTGCACAAATCGCCCGTGATGCGCATTGCCGTTCATGGCATGTCCGAGCTGATTAACACACGTCTCTCGCCTGAGGCATTGGATATGTGTCTGGAGCTGCTGGAGTCGGGTGTGCATCCAAAGGCGTTGGCTGAAATCGTCTTACATATTCTTGATGTAAAATCGAAGCGTGATGACCCATATGGCGAAAACAGCTTCGTATAAGGATTCCCAGCTGGCGTAATCAAATTGTTAAATGAGTAAGACAGCTGATAAGACTTATCAGCACGTCAACACCTGCGCAGACCCCAACCTTTTGGAGTCTAGACACAACAAAACAATGGCGTCTGAATTCAAAGCCATAAACAAAAAAAAACTGTAAACGTTTGAGATATAAGTTATATATATATATATATATAAATTTGTTGCTAATGTGCTTTATTAATATAGAACCTTTAACCGTTGTTGCTTAAGCTATGTATTTTTATTAATATATTTTGTAATCAGGCCTGTTTCGATTTTAACTTTCGGCAACTTGCGGAATGGAAATTAACTTATTGCTATTGATCAAGTGAATTGGATTCTACTGTAAAGCCATGTCAAAGCAATTCTTAGTCAAATTTAAGTGATTTTAAATCGCAAAATGTTGTTTAAAGTGAAAATGAGCACTCTTAAAGATAATTCACTTCCACAAAATCTTCTCAAAAGTGAAAACCGCAACCAAACTAAATATTTAGCAATTTTATAAAGAACAGAGCTCTACTCCGCCTTTTTGCCAACGAAGAGCACCTGCTGAGCATCCTCAGCAGTAAGATCCTTGTCACCCCAGCCCCACAGCTCGTGTGTGCCATCGCCAGTGCGACGCACTCGACGCTCAACGATGTCCGGAACGACGGATTTCAGATCATATGCCCAGCCAATTTTGGCAAAGAGATCAATAAATGCAGTGGTCATATTTAGCGAGTATCTGCCCCACTCGGCAGTCTTATAGTCCCAAGGGAATACATGATGATAGTTATGCCAGCCCTCGCCAAAGGTAAATGCCGATACATATGGGCTTTGTGAAGGATTAATATTCCTAGATAAGAAGAGTTTTAGATTAATTGAACTTATGCCGAATCAAACAAAAGCCATATTTACTTGTCATAGGGACGTCCACCAAACTTGTGAGCTGCGCTATTTACCAGCCAAGTCATATTTAGTTGGAAGCACCAGCGGAACATGGTGGTCACAAACCAGGAGCACAACAAGGACTCATTCCAGCAAAGCATGGGTATGATGGTGGGCAATATAAAGCAGGCCAGCGGCATTAAAATAAAGTAGTGTCTGTAAATTTTGAACTTAATATTGGACTTCATAAAGCAACTTTTCGTAATCTTCTCACTTTAGCTGAAACATGAGTATGCGATCAGCGTGCAAATCGGATAAATCCAAGCTCTTGCCCTTGGCCACCACATCGGGATGCTTCTTGCACAGCAGCCAGCCAACGTGGGAGAAGAAGAAGCCACGCGTTGCATTATGCGGATCAGCATCCGTTTCGGAGAACTTGTGATGCACACGATGATCACGTGCCCAGTGATAAGCGGCATCCTGAAAGGCGACCGTATTGAATGCTATCAATATCAAGCGTAGCGGCCATTTAGCCTTGTAGGAACGATGCGCCCAAAGACGATGGGCGCCACCGGTTATGCCCAGCATGCCCATTGTATAAAGAGCAGCAGCTGACATAAAAATAAATTTGGTCAAAACAAATTTTAATAGACCTAAATTTGAATACTTACAGAAAACAACGGTTGCCCATTTGGCCTGGACCAATAGCAAATAGGCGCCATATACGGCGGCCAAATGTAAATAGCCAAATAATGTAATATTACGCCAAACTAATTTCAATTTACGTTTCTCGGCCTTTTTGAACTGTTGTATATCGACAGCCAAGGCGCCATCGTTGGTATCAGCATCACCTTCAAAAAGGACACCTGTCTGCTTAGATGCTTCAGTGCTCTCTTTTCTCAGCACTTGCTCCACTTGAGGGATCGTGGTTAACCCATCAGATGGGCATGTAGTGGCGTTTGGTGGCATTTAGTCTGGAATTCAAAATTTAAAAAATAATATAATATAAAACACACAGAATCGGAATTATTAGCTGTGTTGAATTCCGAATATCGAAGAATAATTCAGCTTAAAAAGTTTTGTTTTGGAAACAGCTATTTGAAAGGTATGCAAACTTATCATTATTGAAAACGGTTCAGAATGAAAAGTTCTTGGAAATTGAAATAGATCTGAATTATCTGTATCCATGAAAAAGAACAGTATTAACGGTCAAGCCGATCGAACCATGTCCGTGTGTCTGTCTATTCATTTAAACTAGATCTAGAGATACCAAATTGTATGTACCTACATATAATCTTATAAACCTTTTAAAAACCTTTTTAGACCGTTTACTCCGCATTCCTCTCAAAACGAAAGAGCACAGCAATTTGTTTTAGTTATTTTTAAGCCGATAGAAATTTTACAAAAAACTTTGCGTTTCAGAAAAATTTGTCATCCAATTGCAACATTATCAGTTTTTTTTTTCTGTAATCACCTGCCCTATGCACTTTATTTCACAACAATAAAAACTAAAACACTTACTTTTTGAAACGGGAGCTCTATTCTCTTAATGATATATCACCAACCGTCACCGGACAGCACTGTCGGCTTTCTGTACCGCTTAGACAGCGAAGCTTTGCTTTTTAATACACCATTACTCTTAAGTTTTTTTTTTATTAATCTTTACACCTCATTAACATTAAGGTCAAAATCGCATCGCCACTGTGTTTACAGTTCAATTTTTCTAAGAGTTGAAATGTTTGAAAACTGTTTGATTCATGTCATTCATTTTTGTAGATCAACTTAATAAAAATCTACCCTCGAGTTATAAAAAACACAACATTTTTTCTTTTATTCCTTCAGCTAGTGACTAATTCTATAAGACCACGTCAGTTACAAAATTCTAAGCTTGATACTTGAAATTACGATCATGCGATCATCAAATAAGATTCTTATCAACAGTAATTCTGCTTATTCCACAAATTTTGTGTTTATTTATTGAAATTTTATTTTTTTTTATTTCATTATCGGAAATTATTTAATTTGGTAGTTATTTTACCTTCTAAATTCATCAGAAGTATATTAACATGTAAAATTGTTTTAGTCGAGCATGCCCGACTTCGAAAAGCTTTGTACCTTAGCTCTGAATTCCCCAAAAACACATCTTTGCGCTCACATTCGATACAAATTACACAATCGATTTCTTTTACAAATTTAAAATAGATCTTAACACTTTGTCTGTCCTTGGTAAAATCAAAATGTATACGAAGTTTGGTTGCTCTAGCTCCAAAACTAAAAAATAAAGTGGTAGCATAGAGTACTTTCTTCTGCCTGTCACATGCTTTTGTAGTAGTTTATTATCTCCCTTTTCAAACCTTTTTGGTTGCAGGGTGAATTCAAATTGTAATTCTAATCAAATGTTGATCTTATTTTATGAAAATGATTAACAGTAAATAAACGCTATTAACCTATGGACATGCACACTCGGATGCGGCAAGTGTGCCGCATGCTCAGAGTATAACTAAGTTCATGTATTCAATGATCATTCGATTCGATGTGAGTCATAATCTTTTGAGAAATTGATTTGTTTTGCTGCCTTTAATGTATTTCATACTTATTTAGTTTGTTGGCTGCATTAGTTGTGCTTGTTGATAATGAAACTGGTTTCAAGTGCTTGTTAAGAGTTTTTTCTTTGTATTTAAATAGTTTAACAAATTCAATTTATGTCAGTTCTGAACTGTAGTATGAGAGAATGTTATTATATATTATGCGCTGCATTTTAATTTTGTTTAAATTAAGACGCATCTATTTGATTTTTGGCTTTTCGTCTGATTCCGTTTTTTCACTGGATTTATCGCTGGACTTTTCTTCAGCCTTTGACTTTTCTTCGGCTGCTTTTTTCGATTTCTTTTTCTCTGCCTTCTCGGTCTGTT
Organism: Hirtodrosophila cameraria; assembly: GCA_949708635.1. Taxonomy (NCBI): domain Eukaryota; kingdom Metazoa; phylum Arthropoda; class Insecta; order Diptera; family Drosophilidae; genus Hirtodrosophila; species Hirtodrosophila cameraria. Next base: position 81,919,018 of record OX453089.1, on the reverse strand, counting down.
TCTGCTTCTCAGCCTCAACAATTGCGGCCTCTTCCTCCTGCTTTTTGGTCTCCTTTTGAGCAGCTGCAGCTGCCACATCCTCATCATCCCAGTCGGCCATGGAACGATCACGTTTTAACCAGGAGTGTGTAGTGTCTGCCTTAAATGCTGCAGAAAGTGAGAAGATAAAGATTAGTTTATGATTGCATCATAATAAAGCTACTTACTCTGGTTAAACCACTTGATGCCATTCTGCATGTCCTCGATGATCTCACGTGAGGTATACATGACTTCATTCTGCACAGCCTGATGGAACGTTGATGTCTCAAACGATGCCGAGTATACAGAACTACGATCATGAATGAGCGCACGCTGCGGAAACTTAGCCAGGCAGGTAGCCAGCTCCAAGGCATGGCTTAGCGATGTGCCCGTGGGCACAACGCGATTCACCAAGCCAATATCATGCGCCTCCTGTGAGCCCACCGGTCGACCGGTGAGTATCAAATCCAGGGCACGCGACAGGCCAATCATAGCGGGCAGACGCACTGTGCCACCATCAAGCATGGGCACACCAAAGCGTCGATTGAAAAAACCTAAAACAGCCGACTCCTCCATGACGCGCAAATCACACATAAGCGCCAATTCCAGACCATTGGCTATGCAATAGCCATTGATGCCGCAAACAACGGGCTTTTTGATCTGGCGTCGTGTCGGTCCAACAGAACCCTCGGGACGCATGAGAATGTCCACGCTTATTTCCTCCTTCTCGTCCGTGCTCATCTCGAGTATATCGAAACCGGAGCAGAACGAGCCACCCACGCCATACAACACAGCCACCGGCGAGGCATCATCCGCTTCAAAGGCGGAGAATGCCTCACAAAGCTGCGACGCAGTGCTCGAATCGATTGCATTGCGCTGCTGAGGACGATTGATGCCAATTAATGTGATATTTTTTTCCTTTTCGACGAGTATGTTGGGTGGAGGTGTTGCCACCTCTTCCGGCTTGGCTTCGGCATCTGTAACAGCAATATCATTTTAATTCACTTAATAAACATTATGTCACATTGTGTTAACTACCTTTGTGCAATGCATTTGTTGTGGCCAACATGCGGCAAGCAGTGTAGCGTATTTGTTGGCCTACCTGGTGGCCCAGCTGTCTGCTAAATTTGCGCAACATGCTTTGATATAGCTCTAAATTGTTTATAACTTTAATTTAGTGCAAATCAGTGTGTACTTTTCTTAGAAATTCTAAGATATGGCGTTTATTGTTATTCGCAAAACAATAAATTAAAAACGTATGATAGAGCTGCCACCTATTTCGCTGTAACTGAAGTTGCCACCTATTGCAATATAAGTGAAATTGCCAACTACTACGAAGTAATTGGAGCTGCCACATATTGAAATTCACTATTGTGAATCAAAGCCAATAAAAATTCAGCGAGAATTTGTAATTTTCAAGATTAGCATGCGTAGCTAAATCACTTTAAGTAGTTCTTGGCTAAGTATTATTTGTTATTACTTTTAATATACATTTTGTATTAAAAAATAGTTGTCTCTACAAGAGTACCGATACTAGCTCATCTCTGGTTTTCGCGCGGTTTTTGTTTAGAAATGTTATGGCTCTGTGGCACTGTTATGGCTCTCTTAATGTTAGAGATGGTAAGTTTGAGCTAAAAAAAACAGCTGTTAAATTCGAATTCGAGTCCTCAATCTTTGTTTTAGAAAACAAGCCGCCGGTAAGTAAAACTCATTTTTTTACACTATTTATCTGAATTTGCAACAAATTTAACATAACAAGGTTGTTTTTGCCAAATAAACAAACAACCAAGCTCAGTTTGCAGGCGAATATTTGTGCGCGCTGTTAATTACAGTTCAGCAAAATGTTAATTTAAGTTTGGTTGTTTTTGTTTTTTTTCGCGCGGTTTTAACGAGAAAGCTTTCAAGTTTGGAGCGTACCCCAAATGTGCTCAGTTTGGAGCGGCGTCGAAAAGCGAGCGGTTGTTGGTTGTGCATCAGACAGCAGCAGCAGTTGAGTGGAGCAGTACCAATTTTAGAATTTTCAATTTTTGTGTGTTGCGGTAGATATATAAAGAAAAACATGTATCACCTGAAGAGTTTGGCCCGCCAGGGCGCCATGCGTCATCAGGAGTTGGCTGTATTGGCCAAGGCATTGCCCACTGCCGTGCTCCAGACGCGCAATTATCAAATTCCCGAACGTCTTAAGGATGTGCCAACTGCCAAGGATCCGCGTTTCTTTGACATGGTCGAGTATTTCTTCCATCGTGGCTGCCAAATCTCTGAGGATCGCCTGATCGATGACATGAAGGGCAAACTGTCGCTGGAGGAGAAGAAGGAGAAAGTAAAGGGTATTCTGATGCTTATGCAACCATGCGATCATATCATCGAGATTGCATTCCCACTGCGTCGTGATGCTGGCAATTATGAGATTATTACCGGCTATCGTGCACAGCACAGCACACACAGGGTTCCAACCAAAGGAGGTATGTATAAAGTTTACAAAAAAACCCAAAAAAAAAAACCTTGAAAACACCATTTTTAATTTTGAGAGCCGCAACCTTTTTGCCAACTGTTGTCTAAATCGATTTTTCTATACAGTTTGTATAATTTGTATTTTATTTTGATGTCTTTTGCCTTTTCCCCAATTATGTAACAAATACGACCCATCCTCAACCCCCTCGCTGTCGTCTGGCCAGCATTTTATCGCGCACACTCCACTTTGTTGTTTACGTTGGCGCTGCCCGGGCACAACATATGATTATCGTACCCCATTTTCCTACGTTTCTCAGCTCTCTTGCTGTCCAAAATTGCATAAGCACGTGTTAACATTTGATTTCCAAGCCCTTCAAGTGTTTTCTTCTGACCTTACCCATATTTTATCTACCTCTCCCTTCTTCTACAACACCTAGGCAAACATCCTCAATTCTAGCGAACCAAATTTCTACAATTTTTACTTATCGTGTTGGCAAAAATTTTTATGTTTTTTTTCTTTTTCATTTTTGCTGTATTTTGTTTTTGCTTTGCCTTCTTAGTTCTATTTTTAATAACGCTTTCTTGTGCTTTTTGCTTTGTTGCTGTTATTTTGTTTGTTGTTTTATTGGAACTAGAGCAGCACCAACACCAGCGCACAGTGTGTCGAACAGCCGCAAGCGGCGTTTGTTCTCAAACAACTCCCTGCCCGCCCAACAAAACGCCCTCTCATTATTCACAGTTGCATAGTGTCCAGAGTTGTCAGATTTTTAAAAATCTAACTTTTATATAAAAGAGTTTGTCCTCAGATTGGCAGATAGGCAATCAACGTAGGGCTCAAACCATAAGAACTAGAAGCCTGAAATGTTCACAGTAGTTTCGTCTTGTGTTGAAAGTGAGCACTAGGATCGGATTTTGGAAAGTTCGGTCGAAAAATGTGGGAAAATTGCGGTAAACTGTAGTGTGCAACTTTTTTGTTTATCTTCCGATCAGTTTGAAACTTATTTTTAAAGCTACACATACCAAAATATAAACAACGACATTTCCTAGTTTTAGAAAACTCGCCTAAAAAGATGGAAAATGTTCGGAAAACTGTGGTATGCAACTTTTCTGTTTTGTCTGCTTAGCTTCAAACTCATTTCAAAGGTCAATAAAGTTATTTTCAAATTTTTATATATATGATTTGAATATTAACGGGACGTTGCCGAAAAATGCTAGTTATAAATCTAACATTCATAACAATCCAACTCTGCGATCCCAAACCTTAAATGTTAAGGTTTAAAAAATATGTAAAGAATAATGCATATCAACAAGTAAACCATGACAAATCTATTCTTAATGAATTATTATGATTTGATAAATATATAGCGCAAAAATAATAACTATTATAAAACTTATAATTATTACGATCCCTTTTAGAAACAATGGTAAAAATCAATAACTTCTACCATCGCTTAGATCTTAACAATTTGTCTGCCTAAGGTACATATCAACATGTATACCAAGTTTGGTTGCTCTAGCTTCAAAACTGTGGAAAAAAAACCTGCGTTCATACGGACAGACAGACGGACGGACAGACGGACATTTCACAAACCCAATATACACTTTTTTCTTTCTTTGTTTTTTAATTTAAAAAAGAGAATAAAAATGTATGCAATGTTTGCATTGCTGAGTTAATCTAATGATAAACACGTCAAATGTTGCCAAAAAAAAAAATCGAATTGACAACACTGATAGTGTCTTTAATTTTAAGTTTATAGATTTATCAAAAGTTAAACAAAATTTTAAGTTAAATTCAAAGAGACTGCGTCACAGTGCTTATCTGACCTTGATAGACGCGTTGGGCCAAAAAAGTTATGTCAAAAACAAAAATACAACGTATTATCGCCAAAAAAACTATAGAAATTGTACAATACACCTATACTATATTGTACATATATACACACATATATATTTATATATAAATATATTTTTGTTTTTGCTTATTGTTTTTGATAGTCGGCGCCTTCATGAGCATAATACACGAATCAATTTTATGATTTTGTTGTTGAATTTTTCGATGTTAACGTTCTTGAAACTGGTTGTAAACAACGTGCCACGTGCTTGTTACTAACTGCTTGCGATTAACTTTTTTTTTGCCAGCAACTTGTTAATTAGCCTTTAAATATTATGATACATTTTGTTATCGTATGTGCTAAAATGATGTTTTGTCATTTGTTGATAACATTTGAAAATTTCAATATGTTTGTATGTACGCTTGACTGTTTTCAACATTTTCAATTGCATTAATTAATGTTAATTGCTGTCTATACTCGGCTGTATATTTGTATAGAATGTGCACATTTGTTGACATACATCAGACTTCATTATTGCTCTTAAATTCGGTTGAATACATTTTTGTTACGTTTGACTTTGGGAGACGCTGACCAGAGAAAAAGGAAGGCAAATACAAAAACTGGTTTTCGGCGCAATATCTGAGAACTGTTAATGCCAACAGGTATAGATACAAATGTATATAAGTATCTGTATCTGTCAATCAGCGAACTTTTTTAGTGCTCACGTGATGCTCACGTTGTGCCAAAAAAAAAGCATGAGTCACATGTTTTACAAACACGACCCACTGTGCAGCTACAGAATCAAGTAATTCCTATATACCGCTTTCTATGTCGTTGAACTTCTGTCTGACAATTAGATTCATTTATATGTTATGCATGAGTATATAAGGTCGATAATTGTTGAGTTACAGTTGGGCTAGTCTATTAAGTAACTATGTACTCTTCTAAAACATTACATGTTTCAACATTTATGTACTTTAGTTTTCATTTGCCCAACTTAAGCTCAAACTGTGGCAAATTGAAAATCGAGTGGTAATCCAGCTGATAATGTAAGCAAACTGTTCGTTATCTGCCGGCAAAGTATATATATGCTATATATGTATTTATACTGTAAACATACACACTAAAAAAAAAAATACATAAATATCAAATAAATTTATGTTTAATTCATATTTTGATGAATATAGCTAAATATCAAATTAATATATGTTTTAAATTTGGATTTTGTTTTATAAATATCAGCTTTATAAAGCCCGAAAACCGTTTTCGAAACGATCCCCTCAGCACCAATTCGGTTCGGGTTGTTAGGTTCCTCTGATCCGGACCATTAACCGAACCTTACCAATGTTTGTGTCCCTGAGCTTTAATCGGAACATTTTTAAACAATTTGAGATGTTTTTTCCCAAACACTTCACTTTTTTTAAGCTTTTCTGATATTTTTTTCCGTGCAAAAAGCAGAAATTTTAGTCAAGTTTTAAACTAAAACCTAAAGTTCGGGGGTTCCAAAAACCGTAACTAAAGTTGTTTCCCAAGCTTCGAATGTACAAACCAAACTTTTTTAAAAAAATTTAAGTTTTGCTGCCTTGAAATTTACATATTAATCTAGAAAAGCATTATGTTGATGATATTAAATTAATAATACTATCAGTTTTTATTTAAGAGTTCACTTTCTGAATTAAAAAATATTATTAAAACTTTTTTTATATATTAAATAGATTAAATTTGAATGCCCATAATTTACTCAAAACAAAAAATATGAATCTAATTGTTAACATTATTTTTGTTTATTTTTGTTATGAACAAAGTGGAAAATTAATGACCAATTAGATGTTTTTTTCTGTGCATATTTGTTTACTTAACATATATATGGATATGCAATTACAGGGGATCGTGCATATAGCCAATTTGCATTTTGTATTCAAATAAGTTGTGTCAACATTTTCAAGTGCTGTGTGAAAAACGCTCTGTTTGCATTCGTGTCTTGGCTCTAGTGTCCAAATAGTACTTCAGATAAAATGTTTAGATACGCCCATGAATTTTGTTCTACTCGACTAGTTGATTAGATGCTCTAATTTTGCTACAGAGCAAAACAAAAGAAACTGGAGAGTATTTTTTTTTTGTGGCTATGCGTCATTTCCTGCTTAATGCAGGTAGTTATAGTATATGTCAGCAAAAACATAAGATGCCGTCAGTTCACTTAAAAAATATCTTTATCATATGGCTAAACTGAAAGTCAGCTGACGCTAACTAGATTCCAACTGGTTTGTCAACAGATTGCGATTGCTGTTGCCAATGCCTAAGACTAGAAATACTTATAGACGTGGCAGTAAACATGCTACAAATGATCGAGCCCCCAAAAAAGTAAAAAGAACTTATCGCGCTGGTTGTATAAGCCAACCATACATATATAATTCTGTATAGCATAAATAGATTTCTACGGCGGGGGGGTTGTTGTTATTCTCTAAATATGCGAAACAGAATAATAAAGTCACGCGTTTGAAAATTTCTTAAAAACAAGTTGACTAACACCCTGTTTGCTCTGCTATTTGATAAAGCCGGTTGTTAGCAACAGCAACAGTTTGGCCCTGGGGCACCATTTATGATTTGAAATGAAATTCACGAATGTGAAACGAAAGAACAAGTAAAAATTGAGTACTTTTTGGCAAGAGGCGAAAATGTTTTCGCTGTTGTTATGCGCACACAAACATAAGTATATACATATATACGTATACATTCACAAAATATAGTAGAATGAATAACAAGAACAGCAACAGGCAGTCGAGACACTGAATTGAGTATATTTTGTATAATTAATTAATTGTTTGTTTATGGTCACAGCCTGATGAAGTTCTCGTTACATTAAGCTCACGTAGGCACACATACGCTGACGCTGCATAAGCTCAGAAGCAGAGCTTTCATATAGAAACTAACCTTTTAAGTGCAACGTGCACTAATACTTATAAGCAGATTTACGCATACTCATGCATATTTGAGACAACATTTAGTTTTATAGCCTTTTTGCATAATATTTACAGCTGATAAGGTTTTGTTTTACTTGCTTTCGTTGACACTTTTAGTATATACAGCTGCTGCAATCAAATGTTTTTTAAAGTTCAACCGATTCAATGCCAAGACATTAGGAACAACATTTAAAAAACGTATTTAATTAGCTCAAATGGTTTCCTGTTGCCTTTTTTTCGGGGGGCTTGTCCAAACTAGTTTATCAAGACTGCATATATAAAAATAATTATGCACTTTGTGCCTGACTATAAATTTATCTAATAAATTGAAAATTCTAGCGTTTATTGAATATGGATTACATCGTAAAACTTACTTTTTTTTCGATAAGAGCGTGCAATTATAAAACTGCCTGAAGCTTGCTTATCTAATCAGGCAAAACGCGCCTTTTTCTCAAAGATATAAAGATAAATGTGGTAAACAAATAAAAAGTGATAAGCAACAATTTATGGGCGTTATTTGTTTTTTTAAACGCTGTATTACGACATGAATTACATGTACCAGCAGATTCTGAACTGTGACCCACTTTGGCATTGTGACAGAATGAAGAATGCACGTGAGAAGAGCTGCAGACAAATCGGAAAAGAATCAAAACTTTTGCTTTCGAAAAAAAAAAAACACGAAAACCGTGTAGTATGTGAACTTATTTTTAGAATCTTTCAATTGGATTGCGTCCAATAATATAAACGAGACAAGTGCGACACACAGATCAAATACTAGGAATGTACTTTTGCACGATTTTTAGCTGGGTTGTATGTACTTTCAAGGTTTTTTTTGTATATTTTTTCGAACACCTGTCGTATACGTAACAAGCTCAATTTACTTATGCAATTTTCTTGCTTTCAACAGGCATCCGTTTCTCGATGGATGTATCCCGCGATGAAGTCAAAGCCCTTTCCGCCTTGATGACATTCAAGTGCGCTTGCGTGGATGTGCCATTTGGCGGTGCCAAGGCCGGTCTGAAGATCGATCCTAAGACCTACTCTGAGCATGAGCTGGAGAAGATCACGCGTCGTTTTACGCTTGAGCTGGCCAAGAAGGGCTTCATTGGCCCCGGCGTTGATGTGCCCGCACCTGATATGGGCACTGGCGAGCGTGAGATGTCCTGGATTGCTGATACCTATGCCAAGACTATCGGCCATTTGGACATCAATGCGCATGCTTGCGTTACCGGCAAACCCATCAATCAGGGCGGTATTCACGGACGTGTGTCGGCCACAGGTCGCGGCGTTTTCCACGGTCTGGAGAACTTCATCAATGAGGCCAACTACATGAGCATGATTGGTGAGTTGTGCTGTTACAATAACTTAAAATCATTTTTATAAACTTTCATCTTGTCCTTTTAGGCACCACTCCCGGCTGGGGCGGCAAGACTTTCATTGTCCAGGGCTTCGGTAATGTGGGTCTGCACACCACCCGCTATCTGACCCGCGCTGGCGCCACCTGCGTCGGTATCATTGAACACGATGGTACTCTGTTCAACCCAGAGGGCATTGATCCCAAGCTGCTGGAGGACTACAAGAATGAGCACGGCACCATCGTTGGCTATCCCAATGCCAAGCCATACGAGGGCGAGAACCTTATGTTCGAGAAGTGCGACATCTTCATTCCAGCTGCCATTGAGAAGGTCATCAACAGCGAGAATGCAAGCAGAATTCAAGCTAAAGTGCGTAAAACAAAGAAAGGCTTTTGATTTATTGTATCTAAAGTATCAAATTTATTGTAACAGATCATTGCCGAGGCCGCCAACGGTCCCACCACCCCCGCTGCTGACAAAATACTCATTGATCGCAACATTTTGGTCATTCCCGATCTGTATATCAATGCTGGTGGTGTCACCGTCTCGTTCTTCGAGTGGCTCAAGAACCTGAACCATGTCTCATACGGTCGTCTGACCTTCAAGTATGAGCGCGAGTCCAACTATCACTTGTTGGGTAAGTTGTAAAGGTTCCTTAAATAAATAATTGCAGTTTCTATGGGCGCTCTATCTCTCTCTCTATATATATATATATATATATATATATATATATATATATATATATATCACTGGCTTGTAAGATCAATCATGTTATATCATTTATAATTCATTTAACGGTATATGGTTTTTCAAAATTCTATCAAGTATTATTAGTTGCAAATTAAAGCCTTACAGAAAAGTGGCTGCTTTTAAAGCATTTGCTCTTCTAGTTTGGTTTCAAAAACTTTAAAAACATAATTCAATATTTATTTGGCTCAATTCATTTTTGTTGCTCCTCAATACTTTTTATCAGAAAATTAAAAAAAAAAAAAAACAACTCAAAACGTAATTTAATTATATTGCCATCTTAGTAATTCGTTGTTTATTCTATTTCTTCTTTTTTTCTGTTTCTCTATCACCAATGTAGACTCCGTCCAACAGTCAATTGAAAGAATTATTAACGACGGTACATTATTATTAATTCCTTCTTTTTCTATTACTCCCTTTTAACTGTTATTCATAATGTACGCACCTATATCAAAACACAAATCGCCTGCATTTGGTTTTTGTTCCTATTTTTTGTATTATGGATGTTCAAATATGTATTTGTAGCTTTTGATTTTCCTTTAATGTATGTTGAACCTTTGTTTTTTTTTTAAAGCTTTATCCCACCCATCATTGCATTTGGTAGAGCTTGAAATATGCTAAGAAACATATGAATCTTTGTGTATTGCCAGCTCTTCATTAGACCTATCATACCTCAATTTATTTTTCATTATTCGACATTCCAAAACTGTGTGATCTAACTGTGCTTCCATATATATATCTCTCTTTTAACATTATCTATGTAGTTTTTGTTATCGAATCCATACCCCGCATGTGGCATATTTAATTAATCGCTTTATCTGTTTTTATATCTCTTCCCCTCTCTCTCTCTCTGTGCTTGCCGCCTATCTGCATCAATTTTAGAATCCGTGCAAGAATCCCTGGAGCGTCGTTTCGGACGTGTCGGCGGTCGCATTCCCGTCACTCCCTCTGAGTCCTTCCAAAAGCGCATCTCTGGCGCCTCCGAGAAGGATATTGTGCACTCCGGTCTGGACTACACGATGGAGCGTTCGGCACGTGCCATCATGAAGACAGCCATGAAATATAACCTTGGCCTGGATCTGAGAACCGCTGCCTATGTCAACTCCATTGAGAAGATCTTCACCACATACCGTGATGCCGGTTTGGCCTTCTAAGCGCCGCAGTCGCAGCGTTATCAACCAGCTAAAAACTTAACTAGTTTATTAATCCAACCGAACTCAAAAAGGCAAATAAACATATTGCATTCGCGCACCTCCGTTTATAGAAAATGTCACAAAATCCAATTAATTTATAACAAAAACCTAAAACAAAACAAAAAATAACAACAAAAGCAAACCATTTGTTTAGCTTTCATCGTGTGTGTTTTTGTATTAAGCTGAACAACAAAAAAAAAGTGAGCTTAAATTGCTTTAAATAATGATTATTGTTGATTTTCTGTATGTTTTAAGATTAATGAGCGTAAAAGTGAAGCAATTGCATTTTTTCAATTATGTATCGTGTCGTACGTAACGCTCCGTTGCCGCAACTTTTTAAAGTAATCAAATATACACATATAAATTAAACTCTAAACCAGTGCATTTTTTAATTGTCAATTGTTATTGTTGGCCACTAAAATGATCACAATAATTTGAATTTCTTTTTTGTTAGTCTCAAAATGATGCTCAGTACATTTTCCAAGCTGTATACATTGTATTAATTGATTGGAATGTATATATATATAAATGAGTTATACAAAAATAGTTATATTGGTTCTACACATAATACTATAAGTACACTTTTTTCGCAAAAAAAACTACGATACAAAATACAGGACAATACCAGGTATAAATTGGAAGATTGAGTGTGTTCATAATAGAATTTTTCAATATCAAAACTTTCAACTTAACGATTATATATAAATTGTTTATGTGCGTATTAACTTGGTGCTTTGATCCATGCTTCATTAGATGACCAAAGATTTTGGGAAAAGCTGCTGCTTTACATAATCATTGATCATTTCCATAAGTAAATCACGCGTGAGTCGCGGCTGCTGCAGCACATAGCCAAAATCTTTGAGTTTTGTATTGTCCAAATAGAGATGCTTATGATGCAGCTGCTCCTCATCCAAATAGGGTGTAAGTGGCGTATTTTCAATGCCATTGCGTTGACATATCTCTGCCCAGGGTGCCATATGCTTGTCGTTTATTTCGCCCACCGTATCGCTTGGATAAAGCTGAAAAACAAAATCTTTAATGACTAACTAGCTTAAATGAGTCAGCGTTTAGTAATACCTTAGTCAGATTGGACATAACAATGCCAAAATATTCGACATTGATTTGAAAAATATCTACAAGCATATCGCTTATGCTGCCCTGCGTAGACGATGAGTCATCCACAACGTTGTAGATTTGACCAATCGTTTTGGGGCTTTGCGACAATTGCCAAACAGCAGCACAAACATCAGTTATATGCACCGTATTCAGACGCATGGAGTCGTTCCACAATAGTTTCATTGTTTCACCGAGGTATTTGTAAATGGCAGCGATTATAATGCGTGGCACTGTGGAGTACATTTATATAAGTATATTTACTTTAAGTAATTATCAATAACATCTTACTCAAATAGCGCTTATCACCAATGCCATAAACAATAGGCAAACGCACCACCGTATAATTGAGATTGTTAATATGCGCCAGCTCCTTTTCAACTTTAAGCTTTTGTTTAGCCACACCCGTCCAGGGATCTAGCTTGCAGTCCTCTTTCAGCGGCGTCTTCTCGCTGCTGTTCATGCAGCCGGAGCTGAGCTCCACATAGCGTTTCACCTGCTGATTGGCTGCCTCATTGGCACAGTTAATGCTCAGCTTGTAAATGCCCTCCTTATAGACGGCATCATCTTGATTAGCACGCGTTTCTGCCGAACAATTGATGACCACATCCCAGCCTTTGTTCGTTGTTGGGTGTGGTGCGAACGCCAACGCGCATGAGGCTGCAACCAGCGTAAGGGTTAAGGGATACACAAACAAAACCAGTTTTAAAGCCTGCATATATACATATATGTATATATACTTCCTTAGTTTGCATTATTTTTGATTACATACCGGCATTTATTAAATTTGCACTGCAAAACTCCACTTTATCACTATCAAATTCCTCCGCTTGCTGCTCGTTCAGCCAGGCCATTTGCGGCGGCGTCTTATCAACAACCCGTATTTCCTGCGTCAGCTCATTCTTAAGCAAATAAGTCACCAAGTTGCGTCCAATGAATCCACAGCCTGCAGATACAGCTTGTGATAAGTCAAAGTCAATCGCTGATTGCATTTTCCACTTACCGCCCAAAATTAAAACAGTCGGTTTCTCTGACATACTGCAACGACGACGCAACCAAGCAACTAACACGAATGACTAGACACTTGCGTCTGTATTGCTTAACAAAAAAAAAACCTTTTAAATAATATGTAAACAGGCCGCAATCAAGTACAAAGGCAAGCGCCAGGGCTGAATCGCTCTGTTTGGTTCAGTTCAATGAACCGATATTGAGGCTGTGAAGTGCTTATCGAACTATTGTTATCGTTTTCTAGTTATTCAACAAGTGCATGGTTCTTTTTGGAGCTGACACTTGTTAGCGATGCACATATCGGGCATTGACATTCCAATGCCTACTGTACTAAGCAATAGTTTTGCGAATGGGGAAACAAATTCGATTTCGAATCAAAAATGTATTGTGAATCGAATATTTATGCCACAGGTCACGAATCCCACACGGTTTTTCTATATTTTAGTAATTTTTGAATTATAATTGTTCTTATTTTTTGGTTACTTTCTGTCCTTTTATCCTTTTTTTTAATCAGTTTTAAGGCCTTGAATGCACTAGAAGAACAAAATACAAACTTTGTGTTGCATTTTCATTCAAAATATGCTATTTACGAATTCAATTCCATAAATGTATTTTCGGTTACCTAGAGAAGTTTCGGGCTTTTCAGGAAAGTCAACTAATTGTGCGTCCGTCCGGGTTTTTAGAATTTGTCCCAATCTCAAAGTATTTAGAGACCCACGAGGATCCCGCACAGATCTCACACATCTGCTTAAGGATCTTCCATTTAAAAGGTAAATGCAAAATAAATACATAACTGATTAAACTTATGGCAAATATGTATATAACTTTTTAATACTATTGTGAAATACATTACAAATTTATTAATTGATATTTGCACAATGCGATGAACTTAAAACATGAAAATTAAAATTAGCTGGACCACAAGTCATAGTTAGGTGCTCTAAATCCCCGAACTATTACATCGGCCTGCCACCAGCCACTTATGTTTGGTTCAGTTTCCTCAATGCACATTTCATCATCGGCCTTTGGTGGATCTAAGCTTAAAATGCCTAAATCTTCATATACAGCCAATTCCTTGCAGCATTGCAAATCAGAACTTGCCTTCTCGTTATCATGCAAAAGATGCAAGTGAACATTTTTGCAACTACGCGGCAATTGACTAATAACATCCTTGGGAAACAGTTTCAATATCTCGTGCTGTTGTGCCATCTCATTTGTAAGCAACTCCAGCTCCAAAAATACATTGGTGGCTTTTAGTTCGGTTGACCAGAGCGAGTATAGCTCCTCGCAGGTGAGAAGGCGAAGAAGTGTTTGATTCATACGTCCCTCCGGCATTGCGTGTATGTTACCATGATATTTTGATATGATTGCATGCGGTATGTGTATTGTGTATGACTCTGTTGGCATAAATATATTTGTTCCAAATAAAAAGCGCAAACTCTTGACGGGATTGCTACCTTTAAACGCGGATCGTATTAGCTGCAATGAAAAATCAATGCTGGCTTAGTTGCGGCTACTTTTGCACGCGTATTATAATTACCTCTCGCATATTGCTGATGGCCTCCTTGGTATCCTTAGCCAAAGAACGTTGCTTTTGCAACTGATAGTGTCTAAAGGATTCACTCTCTGTATCATCCATATCATCCCATTTTTCCACATAATATTTGTATGTTTTATACACGAACGGGATCTGGCTGCGATGATACAACAGAAAGTCAAGAATGCCATTTACACACTCGGCCACATTGCCTGCTGTCAAAACGTCGACATCTTGAAGCTGTAGCTCTATATTCTTAAGATTATTTGCCATTTAAATAAACTCTAAACAATTTCGCGGGTTTCTTTTTAACAAACAAGCTAGAGTTGTTTTTTTTATTGATTAGATTGACTTAATTGTTTAGTTCAGCTCTGAACTAGTTTAATCGACAAGGCATCCAAATATCGATACATGTGAATGCGTTGAACTATCGATATTGAACGCGATTTATTGCTTTTGTGTTTGCGCTTCTTCGAAAATGTTTTTTATTTTGCTGCAAACTCCTCTTTAATTTTGAAATGATATATAAAAATTTGAATCAAATATTGTAACCGAAAAATTTATTCAAAATAAACTTTAATAAAAATGTTTTTATTTACCAGTTTATTTTAAAATATATTTATAATCCTCTTCACCGAAAATGTATTCAAATTGAACTTTAATAAAATGATGATTAAAATAAATGTACTTATAATCAATCGTTTTCAATTTATATTTGTATTTGCTATGACATTTGAAGAACTTTATTTACATTGTACATATAATATAGAAAAATTGATTAGCATTCGCTGTTTAAACTTTTAAGTTTCATGTCCTTGGTGCTAAAACTAACGGGAAGCATTTTGCCGGCAATGCTAAGCTGGCAGGATTAATCTTTATTAATGAAATATCATTACAATTTACATTATAGCGCAGTAAAATGTTTGCCAACAAAATAAATCCAAATCCTCTAACCAAATTCTGTCCAATGCAAGTACGTTTCCCAATACTAAAAGGCAAGAAATGGGGTATATTTTTTCTGAGTTGGAACTTTGTCGGCTCGAATTGCAGTTTTAAGTCTTTGTCAATAACATCGGGCTCATTTTCCTTTTCAAACTCTATTCCTGAATCAGAGCCTTCAGAACTTTTTCTCTTATTAAGAAATGCTGCTGGCTTTTTAGCAATACTTATGCATTTCTTTTCCAAAAACCTTTCTGGATTAAATACATCAGGATTAGTCCAGTTTTGGAGACTCATATTAAGAACATAGTTATTTATGAACACAATGGTGCCGCTGGTAACACCAAATCCTGAAATTACGGTATCGTCGGTAGCCACATGAGGTACAATGGGAGATGAAGAGTAACGCAAAACTTCGAATATTGTAGCCATGGTATAAGGCATTTCTTCCATGTCTTGCAATGTAATGTTTCGTTGCCCTTTATTTGATATAACATCTGCTTCATATTGAATTTTTGTACCAATAACCGGATCCTTGGCTATATAGGCAAGAGCAAGCATTATCAAATTTCCAACAGCCGAGTGGCCACCGAGAAAGTCCTCCAACATAAAAATAATCGTATTGCGGGAAAAGTTCTCGTTTTCAATTAAACTTTTTAGCAGTGCATCTGTAAAGTCGTTATCTGGTTCATCCAAATCAACATTTAGCTCCCTTTGGTTAATAACCCGCTCCAGTATATAATTACGTATTGTTGTGGACCAATAAGCTATGCGCTTCGTGTGTTGATTGTAGAAGGGTGCAAGCCATGGCAGAAAATCTAATGGATGTCCTTGGTTAATTTCCCAAAAGATTTCGTCGAAAAACCTTACAAATTGTTGGAATTCCTTGTCGTCATATTCAAAACGCATTGAACACATGTACTGGCTAAACATATTTGCACATGCTGCGTTTAAAATAGGCTTTACTTCTAGAGGTTGGCCAGGCACGATTATTTTATGTAGTTCCTCCATTAAATTGTCAATCTCAGCGCAACCAATATCTGACATCTTTGTGAAATACGAGGTTGATTCCCGAGGGGAGCAGTGTCGTCGTGCTAGATTTCTTCGTTTCTGCTGTAATTGTGACCAATCGCAAAGTGCTAGGGAATTATTTCGGTCACCTCCAAATAGTTTATGATAACGTAGAAAATCTGGCCGTCCGCCAAAGAATTTTCCATTCTTGTTTAGCACCTCTCGTATCGATTCCAAGTTATTTACTACTAGGCAGCGTGTTTGACCAAAAGATAGGGAGTAAATGTCGCCATAAAGATTCGCTAATGTTCCAAATCCTTTGAACGGGTTATCAAAACGTCCAATTATATCCAAATTTCCAATTACAGGCCAAGGATTCGGCCCAGGTGGCTGAGCGTACTTGGAATTTACTTTTTCTCCATTCGAAAGTGTTATTTGTACAGTTACTTTTCGTTTACAATTGTAAATAATAGTTATGTATGATGCGATTATCGCAATGAATATAATTGTGAAGATCAAATAAATCAGTTCCAACAACATTTTTGTTGTGTTAAAAAAACAAGCACTTCGAAGTCTTTAGTTATTTCAGCCGAAATCCCTTCGTTCTTAAAGTGGAAAAACGATCAACAGCCAGCGTTTACAGGAATCTACCTGCTTTGGGTAAAATAGGTAATTAAATATACAGGTGCCTAAATAATACAAAAATTTACTTACATTTGGTTGGTTGTAGGCTTTATTTCACAACTATTTGTTTTCTTGTTTCTCTAATCTAAGATTTGGTTATAGTTATGTTTGTTTCATGGGAATGTTTAATTATATATCTAATACAAAAATTCAACCAACAATTCTTAGTCCTGATGCATCAAGGACCTTTTACATAAAACCTACTTCTGTAATACGATGCTATGTTAGATGAGATGCTATGTTAAATACGGAAAAATCCAGAACGTTCGCTGCAGGACACTGGCATTTTTCAGTTATTATTATCAAAGGAATGAATGTGCACAACAAAAGTAGAAAAACATAAATACGTTAATTAGCAGGTAAAGTTATAAATAATTATAAAACTAACTAACTAGCATTTCATGTTTGATTTCTAAAAAGAATAAATGATATGTAAAATTTGAAATAACAGAGCGCGCCTTATATAGAACATTACTTGTTTTGTATGCAGCCCTGCTAAGAAAATCAATACGTACACACTGGCGATAAAGCCGCAGCCAACTTCACGTTGAGTATGACTAGTAAAAATCTGTTTGTGTTGCCGACAAAATAAATTCGTTTCCTCTGAAAATAGCAAAGTAGATACGCAAAATGGTAAGCTAAGCAGTCTAAATTTATTGAATTGTAATGGTAATTGTGTGCTTGCGCTTTGCAGGGCCAAAACCAATCGGCAGGCGGGGGAACTGGAGACAAGAAGGATGACAAAGACAAAAAGAAGAAGTACGAGCCACCAATTCCAACCCGTGTTGGCAAAAAGAAGCGTCGCGCAAAGGGTCCAGATGCGGCGATGAAGCTGCCTCAGGTGACGCCTCATACGCGCTGTCGCTTGAAGCTGCTGAAATTGGAGCGCATCAAGGATTATCTAATGATGGAGGATGAGTTCATACGCAATCAGGAGCGCTTGAAGCCACAGGACGAGAAGAACGAGGAGGAGCGTTCCAAGGTCGATGATCTGCGCGGCACACCCATGTCTGTGGGCAATCTGGAGGAGATTATTGATGACAATCATGCCATTGTGTCGACTTCGGTGGGTTCCGAGCATTATGTCAGCATTTTATCATTTGTCGATAAGGATCAACTAGAGCCTGGTTGCTCAGTGCTCCTAAATCATAAGGTACATGCTGTGGTCGGTGTGCTCAGCGATGATACCGATCCCATGGTCACTGTGATGAAGCTGGAGAAGGCGCCCCAAGAAACCTATGCAGATATTGGCGGCTTGGATACACAGATACAGGAGATCAAAGAGTCCGTTGAATTGCCCTTAACGCATCCCGAATACTACGAGGAAATGGGCATTAAGCCGCCAAAGGGTGTCATTCTTTATGGTCCTCCTGGCACCGGAAAAACTCTGCTCGCCAAGGCTGTGGCCAATCAAACATCGGCGACTTTCTTGCGCGTTGTCGGCTCCGAACTGATACAAAAGTACTTGGGCGATGGTCCCAAATTGGTGCGTGAACTGTTCCGCGTGGCCGAGGAGCATGCACCATCCATTGTGTTCATTGATGAGATTGACGCGGTGGGCACAAAGCGTTATGATTCCAATTCGGGCGGTGAGCGTGAAATTCAACGCACCATGTTGGAGTTGCTCAATCAGCTGGATGGTTTTGATTCACGCGGCGATGTTAAAGTCATCATGGCCACGAATCGTATTGAAACGCTTGATCCGGCGCTTATACGTCCGGGACGTATTGATCGTAAAATTGAGTTCCCCTTGCCCGATGAGAAAACCAAGCGTCGCATTTTCACCATACACACCTCACGCATGACCCTCGCTGAGGATGTGAATCTGAGTGAGCTGATTATGGCCAAGGATGATCTCTCGGGCGCTGATATCAAGGCTATTTGCACTGAAGCTGGTCTGATGGCGCTGCGCGAACGTCGCATGAAGGTCACCAATGAGGACTTTAAGAAATCCAAGGAGAGCGTTTTGTATCGCAAGAAGGAAGGCACGCCCGAGGGATTGTATTTATAAGTCGCAATCTTAATTTTCAGTTAATAACATTTTATAATTCCTAATCAACACACAACCATTAAAATCAGTTTAATACTTAAATCAATTCGTTGCTGATTTGAATAAATTTGTTGTACCCGGCAGGGTATCAGCACAGTGTTCCAATATATCGTCTATGTAGGCTTTTTGCTGCTCGGATACTACGTTGAGTGGTTCGCTTTGATGTCCCAAGTACTTGAAATGGCTTTTATCTGTAGCTTTTGCCAGTTTCAATTCCAGAAAAGCTGTACGTTCTTTCTCCAAGTTTTTATCAATCTCCGGTGTTGTTATTGTATTAAAAAAGTTTTGAAACTTTGTCAATTCTATGCCAGTTCTTAATCCATCAGCATAGCCCTGATCAAAGCTAGTCTGAAAGACTTGTTCGCGTCCATCTGCAATTCCGTCAGCATAATTAATCTGGTTCGGTATAAAGAGTATGTATTATTCGTATACGGCCAAAATAAATAACAGCTGACTTCAGCGTACAGTGACTGAGCAGAGTTTAACAGACTGTTCATCAGTTAACAGACTACCGCTCACTTAGCAGCAGACGTGCTTGCATGCAGGGCAAACAACTCGGTTATCTTCAAAGCACGCTTTTGTCATACCTTTTCTACTTTCTCCTGAATTCGTTGGTAATTTGTTGTGTTGACGGCCTTAAAATCGCTTTCATCATCTGAGCTGTGTGTTTGTGACATTATTGTGCAGAAATAACGTAAGTTTATGTAAAATTGCACCAGCTATTGACAATTTCGACAATTGAAAACAAAAACGTTCACATGTATACGTTGTGGCTCACTTTACAGCAGACTTGCTCCTCACTAACAAATCTGCTCCACATTTAACATAAATGCGGTAAAGTTGGCGAGATCAGCTGATCAGATAACAGAGTTTAACGATTTTGAAATTTTTGATGGATTTTTTTTGGCTTTAGGTGTGCTTTTTGAAACAAAAAGGAATAATGTAAGACTAGAAAATTTCATGATCTAATTTTGATTTTTGTCCAAAAACTTAAAATCGCTCTCTTTTATGCTTTAGTTTTGTTGTTTGTGGGTGTATTTGCTTCGGTAACTTCAGTTTTTGCTTTTTTTTTACTCAAATGCCATCGAATTAATTTGAATTTTGCATTTTCAGTTCATAATGGCAGCCGAGGTCGCTCAACTGCTGCTAGCTATTATACAGGGTATACCCGGTGGCGCGACAAATGATGATCTTACTAAGGGATTGACAGATCTTCCTGCTGCACAGCGTGTGGAAGGTCTCAATGTATTGCTGCAACAGGGCGGCATAGAAGTTTTGAAGAAAGGAGATAAGCTCATCTATCGCGCCAAAGACCCGCAAAAGAAAAGTGCACTGCCCAAGGATGCTGACAACGAAGAGAAGATCGTTTATGGTATAGTTGAAGAGGGCGGTAATAAAGGTATTTGGATACGTGATATACGCATAAAGTCGAATTTGAACATGACACAATTGAACAAAATTCTGAAGAACTTGGAAACAAAAAAACTCATCAAAGCTGTTAAATCCGTAAACGTAAGTTGCCGAAATACACGAAAAATATATAACTTATATAATTAAAACATGTTTTTAATAGGCCAGCAAAAAGAAAGTCTATATGCTATATAACTTGGAGGCTGATCGATCAGTTACAGGCGGTGCTTGGTATCAGGATCAAGATTTTGAAGTCGAGTTTGTGGATGTACTAAATCAACAGTGCTTACGCTTTCTTCAAATGAAACGCGAGGGTGCCGAAAAGAAACGCGATGGACCGCTAGCTTTTAAGCAAATGTGCTGCTGCACCGTAAAGGAGGTGCACAAGTTCATTTCAGACCTGGGGATAAGCAAGGTCAATCTCGATGAGGATGATTTGGAAACCATACTGAAAACCGTAGTCTATGATGGCAACGCAGAACGTATACTACAGTCTGATGGGGCGTACGTTTATCGTGCGGTAAATTTACCTCTGCCAGCGCCTGGTTTAGTTCAAATGCCTTGTGGCATTTGTCCAGTGATTAAGAATTGTTCCAATTGTGGTGATGTTACTGCTATTAATTGTCAGTATATGAACGATTGGTTAGATTAAAAAGATACTGTATAATAGAAATTTTTGTTTTTTATTGCTGTAGATATAATCAAGACTGTTCCCATTTCCTATTTCGATCAAAACATTTGCTTTTAACATTGCTAGTTATTTTAAATTCTAAAAAACGATCAAATATTCTATTCAAAATGGTATAAATTAAGGCAGTTTAACTAAACTATATAAACATAATTTGAAAAGGTAAATGTTATTTCACTCAAAAACGTGAATGACAACTGAAGACGCTGCGAGTTTGAAAAGAAATCAAATACATCTACAGGGTTAAAATGGATTTTTTTCAATACAAGTAGATTTGATTTTGAACATTTTATTTTTATAACAGGTAATCAATTTAAATAAGTCCAATAAGAACAATTTATCGATTAATCGCAAGTCCGATAACAAAATGCTGCCCATGAAAACAGTATAAATACGTGGCTGTCGTATCTGTGATTGTCTACACGAAAATTCCAACAAAAAGCCCAGAACAAAATTAATATTCATTAAAATATATTTACATTAAAGATGTGTTAATTATTTTTATGTGGCCTGCATAAATAAAACAATAAGCACAAGTGTTATACACTGCAAACAAAAGAAAGACAATACAGCAACCCAACCCAAAAACGCCACAATGGGGCTGTGCAAGTGTCCAAAGAGATTGGTGACAAACCAATTCTGCTTTGAGCATCGAGTTAATGTCTGCGAACACTGCATGGTCCAAAGCCATCCCAAGGTAGCTGCTGAATGAACATCTCTTAATGAATATCTACTTATTATAGATTACCTGTTTTTTTTTCAGTGCATAGTGCAATCGTATTTGCAATGGCTACGTGATAGCGACTATATATCCAACTGCACGCTCTGTGGCACAACATTGGAGCAGGGTGAATGTGTGCGTCTGGTGTGCTACCGTATGTGTTCACTAAGTTATTGTTAACAACTTAAAAAACAGTTGTAAACTTAATTAACAATTTTTAGATGTTTATCACTGGGATTGCTTGAACGCACGACAAGCCGGTTTGCCTGCCAACACAGCGCCAAGTGGCCATCAGTGTCCCAGTTGTAGCGTGGAAATATTTCCAACATCTAATCTGGTTTCACCCGTCGCAGATGCACTCAAAAACTATCTGGCTCAAGTGAACTGGGGACGCAATGGACTTGGTCTTGCTTTGGTAAAATTTTAACTTCAACTTAGCTATCATATCAACAACAATCTTTGTTGCAGCTTTCAGATGAGCAAAACAGCAGTCTGAAAATAAAGCCTGTTGGACAGGCGGCTGTTACCAATATAACCAAAGTGCATCATCATCATTCCGCTGGCGAGCGCGAGCGCATGAAACCGAATGGCGGCGTCGATAGCTCCAGTCCACATTCCGTGCTCTTAATGGATGCATTTAATCCGCCCAGCTCTGGCGATATGCATGGTCTGTTTATAAGACTAGTCTCTGTTGAATTTGTATACCCTTGCAGAGTGTATTATAAGTTATATATATTCTTGATTAGTATCAACAGCCAAGTCAAACTAGACATCCGTCTGTCTGTTTCTATTCGAACTAGTCTCAGTTTTTAAGCTATCTTGATGATACTTGTTTAAGCAAGCAGTGCATATGTCGGAATACGACAAACAAGCAGTGCATATGTCAGAATTAGCCGGATCGGATAAATATGTCTTTCGAACGATCGGTCGAAAACTTTGTTATTTAAGATAACTCGACCTATTAACAGTTCTAGCAGTCCTAGAATTATCAAAAAATTTGATTTTTTGATTTTTTTGATTTTGGTTTCTTGGAGGTACCTCAACTAATCGTACCTTATCTAAGTTTAAGAATATTTTAAATAGTTTGACAAAATTGAATCAAAATCGGACCACTATATCTTATAGATTCCTGTACGAACATCTTTTTTGTTTCTCAAGTAATCCTAACCAAACTTACAAATTCCAAGTAATCGTATGTTTTTGACATGTTGACCCGATTTTATCAAAATTGCATGGTTATATCTTATAGCTTTCATAGGAACAATCGGTGGAAAATTAAGTTTTTATATGCAAAATATATCTGCAAGGCTTCGGTACGCCGAAGATTACTTTTCTATCTTATTTTGATTTTAAAAAATTGTTTTTTTTTTTAACAGCAACTAGCAGCCGACGTCCTTTGCTGCCACGTCAGTCGCCCATTGGTGGCACGGATCGTGATGATAACAAGTACCAGCGCCGCTCACCGGCTGAACTATTCTCACGTTGGACGCGTCGCTTCTATGCCCCATCGTCGCGTCCGCCTTGGCGTCGCACCTGGTTTCTGGTGCTCAGCGGTATTTTGGCGTTCGTTATGTTCGTTTATTTGATGGCGCTGTTGGGTCGTGGCAGCGGCAACGATGGTTTGGACAACAGCTGGAACAATCCAAACCCGAATCCGAACCACTACGAATAAGTCTTTGTCTGTGTGCTGTAAACATATTTATCTTAAAGCCTATTCTTCCGTTATAATCAGAAAACGTACAGTTATTTATGTAACCCAAAAAATTGCAAAAGGAAATTTAACACAAATCAATCGTAATCATTTTCTATTCGATATGCGCTTTAACATTTTGCACACCGCTTGTTTTGGGTGAATCTGGAGTTTTGCGCTTGGGTGCATCCAAAACCTCATCGTACTCATGCAGCTTCTTGGCCAGGAAGTACATCTCGGCCAGCGCAATGACGAGCGCCACAATGACGCCCAACAGAATACGAAAACCGAATGGCAGGCCACCAACCATTAAGTTAACACCAAAGAAACCAAACGTAAAACCGGCTGCCACCGAGAATATAAACTGAGCCACAGCAATAATTTGCTTATTAATGCTTTTTACTGTAAAGGAGAAAAGAGTGTCAAGTATAACAGTAGTCGAAATTTTGTAAATTTACTCACATTGATAGGCTATGGTATCCTCGGGATAATTTTTAAGCCCCGCATCCACGTTCTTGGTCATCTTGTGATATTCACGATTCTGCTGCTCATCGCGTAAACGCTGACAACGTGCCTCAAGCTCCGGATTACGCGGCTTTATTTCATTCTCTGGTAAGATGAGCTCACAGCTTTCCAGTACCTCATAGAGAAATACATCAATTTGATTATTTGCACGTTGCTGAGTTAAAGCAGCGCTAAGCCAGTGCAAATCGCTTAGATATAAAAAATTTCCTTCGACTGGACTTGGCTCATCCTGCTCCTGCTCCACTTGTTCATCAGAGTCGTCTGTTTCTTGCTTCTTTGCAGGCACATCTGCTGTCAGCTTCTCCAGCAGCTTAGTATCAATCTTGGGTCGCTTAACAACTATTTCGTCTGCTTTTAAAATTTTAACATTTGTGGGCAGACTATAACCATTTGTCTTAAGTATATTGGCAACATTAGCTGTCAATTCTGTGAAGTGCTCCTTTTGTGCATTTAGCAATTCCAACAGCTTCTTGGATGGTCGCAGACGCACACGAGTGTCCACAATTGTTGATTTAACCATATTTCTTATTTGGTTATATTAAGCTTTAGCTGCAAATCGGAATAGAGTTCAGCAATTTCCTCCTCCTTTTCCACAAAAGAGTTCCCAATGCGTTGATAGCCGTTCTCCAGTTTGTGCAGAAACTCGGCCTTACGTTGCTCACGTGCCTCTCGCGCCTGCTGTAATTGTTTGCTGGGCTATTTGAAAACATTTCAAAATCATTATTGATATTTCAAATATTTAGTTTACCATACTTACGATCCTTTCAACTTTGGCTTTCTCTAGTAGCGTTTCTACGCTGCTTAGCAAATTGTTAACTTCGCTGGCAAGTTGTGTGAGTTTTTGGTTACCTAATGCAATGCAACGCTCGGATAGATCGTATTTGAGTGAACCCACAATTTCAGTGACCTGAAAAAGAGTTTCGACTTCGCTATCGTTGCGTTTCACTTCGAAATTCTCAAGAAATGATTCGATTTCGCCGTTAACAAATACACGATGGTCTAAAATGCGATGCGGCACTTTGTACAATTCTGGAAAGGTCACAAATTAGCTTGATTTTCGTTTTCGAACTGAAGTTAACACGTACCTTGTCCAACTTGGCTTATCATTATTTTTCTCCAAAAAACACCCAACTTTACTTCTGTCACATGAGTAGGGGTCCAACGATACCTCAATTAACTATCGATTTTTCAAAGTTACTCACTTCATTTATCGGTGTAGTAGTGTAATTCCTGCGACAATTTTATTTACATTATTTTGACACACATAATTTATTTTGTGTGAATTTATGGCGGACTTGTTTGTTTCCCAAAGTTGGACTAATTGTGTTTTGAGCCTGAACACAGATCTCATTTTATAGAAAAACATTTGGTTATTTTTATAGAATTATATTTGTTCATTTTTATATATTATTGTAGTACGGTTCACCTGTGATCCAAGTCACAGAGATTCAAAAAGTTAAAACAACTATTATATGTTGAGGTAGATAACACTATTATGTATGAGTGGCTATAATTTTAAAATAATAAGAAACTGAGATTTTTGTTTATGTACAATACCAAATAGTACCCACATAATGATCTTTAAAAATTAATTCAAATTAAGCTATAATCAGGCTTGGATTGAACATTTTCGGAACAGCTGATTAGTTTTTAGAAATGAAAGCGAAATAAAATCAAAATAAATCTCAGGAACACCCAGCAACATTCAAATTTGAATAAAAAGTTATCGATATTTTAAGCAACCGTCCATCTTTAAAGAACACAAATCGATATGAGATTTGCAACCCATCTGCACAGCTCTCCGCTCCGAATGCGACGTGCAAGAGTCATCTTACTAAGTTAATTAAATTATTTTTAAAACATATATATTTATTATACACTCTTAAACGGCCATGAACGAAGAATTTAAATATCCGAAAAGGTCACGCAAGCGTACACGCGATGTGAAACGCAAGGCTCGACCAGAATTGGATGGAGAGAACGCGTGGATTGCAATGCGGTATTATGAAAAGTTTGAGTCATTTTGGGACTTTGTGGATAATCTAGATAGAATCGAGAATGCAACAGTATCATGTGATGAATTTATTGAACGCTACGAGCGTCCCTATTTACCAGTTATAATCACTGGCTGCGCCGACGGCTGGCTGGCCCAGGAGAAGTGGACGCTGTCGCGCTTGGCGAAAAAGTATCGCAACCAGAAGTTCAAGTGCGGCGAGGATAATGAAGGCTATAGCGTCAAGATGAAAATGAAATACTATGTGGAGTATATGCAGGCGACGAGGGATGATAGTCCGCTTTATATATTCGATAGCAGCTTTGGGGAGCATCATCGCAGACGCAAGCTGCTCGAGGATTATGTGGTGCCTAAGTATTTTCGTGATGATCTCTTCAAGTACTGCGGCGAGAATCGTCGTCCGCCATATCGCTGGTTTGTCATGGGTCCTGGACGTTCTGGCACCGGCATACATATAGATCCCTTGGGCACAAGTGCATGGAATACGTTAATACGTGGCCATAAGCGCTGGTGCCTGTTTCCGACTCATACGCCCAAAGATCTGCTTAAAGTAACCAGTTCGATGGGCGGCAAGCAGCGAGATGAGGCCATCACCTGGTTTAGCACCATTTATCCGCGCACTCAGCTGCCCACATGGCCGCAGGAATACAAACCCATCGAGGTGCTGCAGTGTGCCGGCGAAACGGTCTTTGTGCCAGGTGGCTGGTGGCACGTGGTACTCAATCTGGACGATACTATTGCCATAACGCAAAACTTTAGCAGCTTTACCAACTTTCCATGCGTCTGGCACAAGACGGTGCGTGGTCGTCCCAAATTGTCACGCAAATGGCTGCGTGTGCTGCGCGAGCAGCGGCCAGAGTTGGCCCAAATAGCTGATAGTATTAATATTAATGAAAGCACTGGCTTTGCCTCCGATAGCTCGAGCAACTCAAGCTCATCCTCCTCGTCTAGTAGCTCGTCGTCAGAGAGCGAAGCGGATGCCGATTCGAATACGGACAGCGGCCAGGAGAGTCTGACGGCCAAAAAGAAGAAAAAGCGACGCATGGCTGGCAACGATGCCGGCAGCTCATCCATGGGTTCTTCCACACGTTCCTGATGTCGGCACAAAGTAAAGCGGAATGGTCTGCTCTTGCGGCTATTTCATCGACAGCTGTTATTCTGTCGTCGTGTGACGCGACAACGGCAACATAGACGTCCATGTAGTCGAACATCCTGTCACAGTTAACAGCACAAAACATCCTGTATCCTGAGCCTGACTATTTTGCGTGTTTAGTAATATTTTTATACATTAGACAAGTAAAAAGTTGCTGTAAAAAACACACATACAAAATCAAATATATATGAATTGTAATAAATAATCTTTGGTTGCAATCCAAGCAGCCGCTTAATCTTAGTCCTGAATAGTCGATTTTACTGCTTATAAATATAGTTCCTCCGTAAAGGATTCATTATTATTAGCCGTCGACTTGAATGCAAAACAAATAAATTTAATATATTTGTATAATCTGGCATTGCTTTTAGTTCAAAAATGGAGATATGGTAAAAAACTTGGGATAGTCGATTCGGATTTCGAGAGTACTTTGCATTCCGAATTGAATGAAATATCAATTACTTATGCATTTTACAAGTTTTTGTTCGAATAATTTATTTCAAATCGAAAACCAACTTGATTTTCGATAATTAATACAGCTTACAATTTCAATTTCGAATGATTTGATAGGAAGCGGAAATAGAAACAGCCCTGTGTAATTTCTGTGCTTGATTTGAACACTAACTAATCTAAATGCTTTGTTTATTTTAAGAGCAGTGTTCAAATCAATCTAAATGCTTTGTTTATTTCAAGAGCAAAGTTTAATTTTGACTGAAGTTTTTTTTTTTTTAAAAAGACTTTCAAATTGTTCTTATACAAAAATTGTTTCTCCTTTTTATTTTGAATCTTGTGTATTTATAAATTGGTTTCTTGCATGCAACTTACAAAAAATGTAGCGAAAATAATTATGTTCTCATGTTCATAGTTTTTGTGGCAATTTGTATCAAAAATGTTTAAAAGTGCAAAATGAAGATATTTAAGAAACGCTTTAAAGTGTTTTAAATAATAAAATTTATTTATTGAACATAAGGCAAGCACATGTTCTTTTAAAAAATCACCTTTAATTTGCTACAATTTGTTATTCATACATTATTTTATTTATAAAAGTTCTTTTTTTTATTTTCCCACGCACTTCTTAAGTTTTTCTTTTTATCCCGTTTTACTTTTGTTTTGTTTTGCGATTTGTGTTGAAGATGTTTTTAGAAGAGTTTTTGCACTTTTTGTTTAAAAAATATTGATTTTTTATTTTATTTAGTTGCTTCAGTTTTTAATTAATTATTTGTTTTTTTTTTTATAATTGTGTTTTTAAATTAGAAATTGCGCTCGCAGCATCATTTTGCTTACTGTCGGTTCGGGGATTTTTGTCTGTTTCCTAATTTTGTGGAGCCAAGTTCTCAATTTGTATTTGTTGTTGTTGTTGTTGTTGAATTCTGTTGTTGCTTATTATTGATTCTTGTTGTTTTGTTATTGTTAACCATGGACTTAATCAATATACTGCGCTAACCAACGGAAGCCCTCGCCGTAACCCTGTCGCTTCAGCACGGAGCACATGAACAATTCCAATGGGCGACCAGGCAAATCGGATCGTGCAACTTTACCCTGCAAGAAGAAGAAATTACAAAAAAATGTATAATTAAAACAATAAAGTAAAAGTTTTTAGTTAATTTGTACCTTTCCGGTCGTTAACTGATACAGTCCAAACACATTTCTCAGCTCATCCTCGCTGGCCGCACCCGGCTTATCAATTTTGTTGCCCAATATGAGCACGGGGCAGTTGGATAGCGCTTCATCTGTGAGCAGCGAATCCAGCTCGTTTTTGCTCTCCTGGAAGCGACCACGATCCCAAGCGTCTATCAAAAAGACGATTGCGTCCACAGCTGGAAAGTAATCCTTCCACACACGACGTGCTGAAAAAGGTGAAGATTTTTCATAGCCTTGTAGAAAGTATTATAATGCATTAAAAAAAATGTCTTCGACTTTAACTGTAGTACAATATATTATTGATTAGCATCAACAGTCGAAGCCATGTTCGTCTGTTTCTAAACTCTCTTAATGAAACTTGCCATAGAAGCTATATATACTATATCTTACAGCTTTCATAGAAATAATAGCTTAAATGAGTTGTAAGAAGAACTCTATTGTGTCTCAAGATATCTGATTAAAATTATTATTATGAGTTTTAGTTTATTATCTATGCATGCTTAAATTTGATCGAAATCGGAAAAAACTAAAATACACCGAGAGTATATATCTTTGGCACGTCAAAGATTGCTTCTATTTCCTATTAATATTAGCTCCAATCACTTATCTAAACAGCCCCCATTTACATGACTTAATCAAACACAAACATGCCGGCGCTATTGTTATCTGGCACGACTTTGATATATCATGACACTGCTGCTACACTTCTTAACGATTCTTCACTCAAAATAAGCATTGCTTTATTCAAAATTCTAGTGTAACGCTGACAATACTTTTAATTGTACATGCAAGTATAAGTATATAAGTCTACTAAGATATACGTGAGCTGCGTCTCGCTTGTATGCTTATCAATACAAGTACATACATACTTACACATATATAGACATATATACATACATACTTGTCAGTCAGTTTGCGCTGTCTCACGCTTATACAAGTATATTTTTTTTAGCAACAAAATAAATTTGTTTACTAGTCAAAACTTGACGTTTTTCTTATACAATTTATATATTATTTATTCTTGGTGTTGATCATGTGCAGCTTTTTATTGTAGTTGTTGATATCTAAGGAGTGTGTTTGTCATAGCGTTCAAACGTTTCTACGTATATTTGTTCCATGCACAGTGGTTGACAGCTCAAGTTTTACTAAACAAATTTTACTATGCTGATTAGTCTTCGAAAACCAACATAGCAATTTCACACAATATGACAATTGAACGAAAAATAAGACTATGATATTATACTACCAAAGTTGAGAGCATATGAAATGTTTGCAATGACTTTTAGAAACTAAAGATCTATACAAAACTAACTATTGTTATGCGTATTAAATTCTATAGTCTGGCAATAAATTAGTTTGATTTAGAGTGTCTTATATATAATTCAAATTGAATGGTTCTAAATTGTACAAAACATATATTTAGTTCTGTTCCCATTTCCGAGATCTTTTCATTCCGAATCAATTCCGATATTGTTATGTCGTATTTGGATAAAATACTAAGATTATTTCGAATACTTCTCATTCAACTGCACTAACTCCATTGATATTCGGAATGCAGAACAGTTCTTAATTCCGATTCCGTATGATTTGATGGGAACCGGAGTTGGGTAGAGGCCAAAATATGTAGTTAAATCAAATGCATAGTTAATCATTGTCATAATCAGTTATGCAATTGATTTCAAACTTGATCAGCCACAAATTTGCATAAATAAATATGCATTTTACACCAATGTAACTGTATTGAATGGCGTTGTGACGTTGTTTTTGTTACAACAGACAAAAACTTATAGCGCGTTTTGAATGCAAGTTGGTATGTGTGACCTCCTGTGCTATATTTTATTTTATTTTACGCTGATTGTTGTTCTTTTCAAAGTGTGTGTGTGTGTTTTGACTTTTAGCTAACGTTCAAAGTGTATGCATTATGCTATATTTAGACGAGCGCACGTTTCAACATGTGCAAAATTTATGATGTTAATAAGAGATTTTTAACCTCAAGCAGATTATCTAATATTTTGTACATTTTTGAAAACAGTTTAAGCGGACGCGGGATTTGAAGAGCTTACCTTGAGTGTGTCCACCCAAGTCGAATGTAGTGAAACGCATATTGCCGATGGATAGCTCCTCGGATGCTAAAAGATTGTAGATTATTAATTTGTAATATATGGTTAATTAAAGAATTTGCACTTACTTGGATGCAGCGTTGGCACATGCTGCGCCAGCTTATCATCTTTGAGCATATGCAATAATGTGGTTTTACCAGCATTATCCAAGCCAAGGAACAATAGTTTGCCGGACTTTTTCCATAGACCTAGAAAATTGTTATATGTTTTAAAGCTTATCAATAGAAATATGGTGTAAGCGTTTGCCAGCTGCAAGTTCAACTAATCAGACTAGAGATGGAAAAATGTTGTTCGAAATAGCCAAGTATTTCCGTTTGATTCCGAAGTATTATTCGGAACCCGCCGAATTTTCGTCCGAATTCCATGTTTAGTTCAGACCCGCACAACGCTAAACCAACTCGTTTTTCTTTTGTTGTCTAGCTTTGTTGGAAAACGCTCAAGAAATTCAAATTAGAAATTTCGAAATTCAAGCAAGTATCAATGTCAAATTCCAATTCGAAATCACTTACCTAAGTATCCCAGAACACCCGTGAACCAGTCCCAAATGAACATCTTGGCTTGTGCTGTGGTTTTTTTGTCTTGCGGGCGTTAGTTTTTCCAACTAACTATATAGCAAAGGTTGACAGTGTGTGAGAGAAGGGGGAAGAGTGCTGTGCTATATGCTGCAATGAAAATAACAACAAAATGAAAATGGAACAAAGAAAGAGAAAACGACTAGGAAATGAGTATATGCGTGACAAGTTCAATGTTCAGTGCAAAAAGCGACGCGAGACACGGTTTCGGTTTCGTATTTGTTATTGATAATCAATTTAGTATGTCCGTAACCTAATTTGTAATCAGGCCAGGCATAAATAGCTATGAAGTGGGATGCAGATCAGATCGGATGCAGCCTTGACATTAATAATTGAGTAAATGAAGCAACTAGCCACTGAAGCCTGATTATTAATTAGGTTAAAAACCTGTTTCTATTTTTTTTTTCGGTTCTTTGTCGAAACAACACTTTCTTTCTTTGTGGTGTGTGTGTGCGTGTATATGTATACGTATGTTAACGACTATGACTTTGTATGTGTGTGTGCACTCTGTACTATATACGTGGATACGCGCATAATAATACTGCTTAAAATTAACTCAATTTGTTGTTAAATTTCGTTATCTCGCACTTTGGAGCTAGGCACACTTTATGTATATATAGGTTCCCCACAATCACATTTAAGTCGCCGCACCCTGAGCGCTCGCACCGTGCCACTTTATATTGGCCTGGGTTTTTTATATGGAAAAACAGCAGACATGACAATCTGATTTTGCACTACGTGGACACACACAATTTGAAGTAGTCTCGTTTTGAGTTTATTTGTTAGCTTGTTGGGCTGTTAAGTCGTCTGCGTCGCTTTGCTGTTGTATTTGTAGTGCTTTGGGTACTTGTATATGATACTATGCGTATGTATTAAATGCATTTTTCGTTTATTATTTACGAGTTATTACTTTTTCTGCACACGTTTTGTGTTGGTTTTAAGTGGTATCGAATCGTGCGGAATTATCGAACAACTAAGCTGAGTACGAACGATTTAGTCTGAACTAGTTCGATACAATTATCGGCAACTGTTATAAATACGTTGCTGAACTGTTACCAACAGTGAAGGCAAGTTTGGATACAGCTACGCCACATTAAAAGCTATCCGTAAAATCTGCGTTTGTGCTCAAAAAATGTGTGTTCATTTAAAGATGTCAAAACTGGCACCGGAGCTTACCTAAAATAAGCTAAAATTTAAGCTGAACAGCCCGCCAATTGGTTCTTTAACAGTGAACAGTGCGATAACAGAGCCATAACGAGCACAGTTGTCTTAGCATGAGACAAGTTATGTTAATAACTAATTAGCTTATGTAAGTTAATAGTAAATAAATAATTAAAGTTAATACACATATTTCGTACTGGTTCGTCTACATTGTGTTTAGCAGTTCTAATGATGCGGTCTCGGTGGTTGATAAAAAGCGTGTCGATATTTTTTGGTTTTGCTCATCGATAGGCATAAAATTGACTGTGTTGCATTAAGTTGGCTGCGATTCTTTAATGAACATTGTTTGCGGAGCCAGTGGAACTAGCCTGCTGCACTGTGCAACACTGTTATGAAACGCGCGCAAAAAACGTTTGTTTAAACTGAAATTTGCTTTAAACCTACTTTTAAATATGAATTTGATGTGAGTCGTTAGCATAGCTTGTAAAAAGATGAAATATACCGCATCGCTGAATAAGTTGTAGAAGTGTTTGAGTCATTTAGGCAAATGAACAACAAACTGCCAGTTTGTATTTGTGGTCAAAGTCTTTATGGTCAAAGCTATAAAACCAAGTTATATTGATAGTTGATTATAATTTTAATAATATTTACTAATAATAAACAATGAAAATATCAATTATATTTCAGATATGAAATATATAATGGGATAAAATAAATTGTTATATGCTCGATTGTTCATTTGTCGGCTTTAATTCACTTTTCTCATCTGCTGCAGAATGATGTCCTCCACCTGGACACCATCGGGCGTGTCGAGTGCATAGAGAACTGCCTTGGCCACATCCTCTGGCTGCAGTTTGGGCAATTCATCCACAGCCTGTGAGTAAACATTCAAAAAATCGGTGTTCACCATGCCAGGACAGACGCTCTGTGCGGGCAGGAAAAAATAAATATAAAAAAAGATGCGTCACATTTTGTTTGTATGTAAAGGCTGTGCCTTTGGCCCCCTTTGGGTGCAATGTATGCATTGCATTTAACTTACCGTTAATTTAATATTTAATTTGAGAAAATGTATTTCCTGGCGCACCGTCTGGCAAAGTGCTGTAATTGCATGCTTCGTGGCCGGATAAACGCTGAATAAGGGCACCGGCACTTCCGGTATGCGATGTCCGAGTACGCTGTCGCCAATTGACAGAGAGAGTGGGAGAGAGTGATAGACAGAGAGAGAGAGTGGGAGAGTATATATGAAATGTGGGAAATAAATAAAGTCAACGTTGCTACGCAATGTAAGTACTTAAAACAACAACAACAACAACTGCAGCATCAGTCACGAAAAAAAATGATGGTCAACAGCTGTCGTTGCTTTTTGCGTGTGAAATCGTCGCTAGGCTGTGTGGCAGGACTCCCAACAGGAGCTCTCCTTATCCTGCATGTCACTGTGCATTTTATGCAAACATTGCGTAAACTTCTTTTAATTTAACCTGCAGGTGGCTGAGGCATTAAGTGCAAACAGCGGTTGCAGCTGCTACAGACAGTTGTAGTTTCTCCGCCAGCATACCTCTTGTACTTTTAATTAATTAAGTCTTAATATTATTGAATTGACATTAAGCGAAATGCATATTGACGCACCAGCCCAAAGCCATGCCTACTCCCACTCCCACTCCCACTTCCCTTTACCCTTCACAGCATACCCTTACTGACTTGCTCATTAGCAACGCCTCAACGCATATACCCGCGTCTTTTAATATTTGCTTCTTTTTTTTGTTATTTTTATATCTTTTGCAAGCGCATCACATCAATTTTCTCATTAATTAACGTTGAAATTCTGAGTTTTCTTTTGTTGCACTGCATTTCCACTCCACATTTCGCATTTGCTCAATTGTATTTGATTACAGTTGGCATTCCATATGCGTGTGCCAACTCTTTGCTCATTAAACTGCAAATTATGCAACGTGCCTGTGGACAGCAATTTAAATTCATATACAAACAATGCGTACGGTCAGGCAAAAAGGCAAAAAAGGTGCACATTTAAGAGTATAAATAATTATAATTATGAATGCCGAGAGTGCTTGACAATAAAAGTACTCTACTTATATGTCATACAGTTGGGATATTCACAATCGCAGCAGAGTGATAGGCTTATTTTTAACTCATACCCCACAACAAAATGTGTAAACAGTTTTGCAAAGCATACTTGCAAAAGATTTTACAAAACTTATGGATTTGGACGACAATTTGAAATTGCAACTAGTAACTAGTATAAAAAGCAATTTGAGCTAGGGCTGAAAAATGATTTGTAAGGAAACTAAATCGAGTCGTGAAGCTCATTTTTTTTAGCATTCAAACGAATTTTGCCATAAACGAAATAGTTTTTGCCTTCAAGCTTAGCAAACTTCGATTTTTTTTGGTAGAAATGTAAAATAAAAATGGGTTTTCCCAGAAATCAATAAAGCTTAACTGCCAGTTCAAATCAAAGAGAATGATCATAAAACTATCCGCATTGAAATCGACTCGCTTAGACAAAGTCATATGTGTTGAAAATGGGCTTAAATACATATAAAGGTAACATAAGTCAACAACCACATATACATTTGCTTGAAATTCATACAGAACAAAGCCAACTCATCAAAACATTTAAAATTAAAAAAAAAGGTTACTTTCAAGTAGTTTCTTCGACTTCTTTAAGACCTAAAATGTTATTTTAGTTGCTAGAAAATCGCTTTAATTGATGAATATGACCTAATTTAGTTTTAATATTTTCTTGATGAAGTTGAGTTTGGATTTGCTTAACCAAATGTTGCATTACGCCCAGCAGAGGCGCACAGTGCGTATGCGCAATTATTCAATTTGTCTTTAATCGTGTAAAACACAAATTGGTCAGCCATACAAACTATTGTGGATGTTCCTGTATGTGTGTGTGTGTGTGCGTGTGTGTGTGTGTGTCTGTGGTGTTTGGGCGTGCATTCAAGTAAATTGCATTAAAACGAAATCAATGCAATTTTCAATTAAAGCCAAAGTGAGAATCAAACCATGCGGCTTAATGCGCAACATTTTGATTTTAAATGCGTTGCGCATTGGAATTCATGAAATAAAAATCAGCAGACAAATATAAGTATACAAATACACATGTATACATATATATATATACATATATACGAGTACAAACAAATGCATTTATATGCATGCTGCTTAATGCAAAATACTTAATTATGTTGAATAATTGAGTTGTTGTTGTTGCTGTTGTTGCTGTTGGTATTGGTGTGGCGCTTGTGGCCGTGTTGTGCTGCTGTTTGCGCAATCACTTCGGCCATTTCCATGCAAATGCAAAGCTTTTAATGCACAGCGCAACCACAAAGCGGCGACAACAACAACTATGCACGTTTGCCTGCATTTCAAGTATTTAAATATCAATAAATGTTTTTGTATGTTGCGCTCTTTGTTTCTCACATGGCTTTTAATTTAATTTAAATAACGCCGCGTTATCGTCTCGTCTCATCGCACTCGATGCAAAGTCGCTGCTTATAAAAAATGCATGCGCTAACCAACACTGGACAACGCAATGCAGTCGCACTGTTTGCACTTTCATTAGGCCCTTATACACACACACATACACAGATAGAAACACTTGAGCTGTAGATTGTGGTTCAACTTGACATACGTCAAGTTGTTGTTCAGTGAACGAATCGTTCATGTTCATTTTGTTCAATCGTCAATTTGTATTGTTCTTCTAGTTCTTACGAGTTAGTTATGGCAGTACAATTCGTTTTAGTTCCTTTAAAGCTCGTTTTTATACTCTTTTTAAACTTTTTTGAGCTGTAGATTGTGGTTCAACTTGACGGATAAGTTGTTGTTCAGTGAACGAATCGTTCTTGTTCAGTTTGTTTAATCGTTCATAAGCATTGTTCTTCTGGTTCTTTCGAGTTAGTTATGATAGTTCAATTCGTTTTAGTTCGTTTAACGCTCGTTTTTTTCATTTAAAACTCATTTCCGTTCGTTATATTTAAATTTAGTGAACAAGAACACATATTGTAAGAATTTTGATGAGCGCTTACTGTTAATTTTAGCTTATTTTGCCATGGATAACAAAATCTTAGATGGTGTTAAAACCGATTGCTGATTATTTGAGAAAACACAGCAGAATATAATTATTGAGGACAAGACTTGAATCTTGTTAGTCTTTAAGGCTGGGATTATAAGAAACTACAAATACTATAGTGGTTATATCTCTATTCAAATGGAACTTAACTAAAAATCAGGGGCATTATTCAATCCTCTAGTTTAGTAAGTTATTCAATAGTATTTATTATCAAAGATTCGATACAGCTCTAGCTCACACACACCCACGCCCTCCACACATAGAACACAGCAATCTAAGGACATAATTTTGGCAAATGTTTTAGCACTCAAGGCAACTGTGGTCAGTTGTTTGTCCATTGCAAGCAGGACTATAAAACAAATACATGCATATGTGTAATATATGTGCTTGTGTATGTCTAACAGTGCACTGTAGTGTGCGTAAGTGCATTGTGATGATGCATGGCCACCAATTTGGGTTTAGACCCAGTTTTGCTATTTTAGCTGGACAAACATCATTTACAAAATGATAACAAATTCGTCCGTCTATATGCTGGGGCGATAATTGTGCTAATGTTTTAGTGCAGTTAGCAAATTTGAAAGCAAATTTGTTGTCATTGGTAGTCTTAGAGTATTGGTTTTGTTAGATAACGTTATATTCCTAACGTATTCTCCAATTAATTATTGAATTAAGTTCACAAGCTGAGGACATGCAAGTTTCAATGCACAAAACTGTGAAAATGTCTAAATTTAAATATTCATAAATACAGTTGTTATTTTAATTAATTTTCCGAAAACTGACAGAATGAAAGGAGAAGTACTTATAGCCACATATATGTATGTATTTGGAAAAAGTTCATTATTATCTAAAATCTGTTGTTTTAAATGTTGAGAAAGTGGGAAAGACATATGTTTTTCTAATTATATATGTATTTATGACAATATATTCATTACTCCATTTCTACAAAGATCTACACAACTTTAAGCAAAATAATGAACAGTAGGCTATGCCTGACTTTGAAAGTTTAAACGTATAAAATTGAAATTTCTTGTCTATTGAAAAGTTGTACACAAATACTAGTTCAAAAATGGCTGATAACTCAAAAACTCAAATGGACAAGTAAGTCTATTATCTATAATATCAAAGAACATTATAGTTTTATAGTTTTCATAGCAACAAGGACAACGAAAACAATGACACTAAACTAAACGTGGATACTTTAATTGATTCAGAACTGATTAATATGAGAGCCACACTTAAAAAGCTTCATCAGAATATTAAGAATCTTCCGAATCTTCAGAACCTGAAATTTAACGAGAATTCAATGGTTGATTTGAAATTCAAGAGTGTTAAACCTACAGAGACCAAGCCTTCAACTAAGAAAAACTAATGCAATTAATCCATTGTGATGATTTTTTAGATTCCTTAGACTGAATCTGATGCTTGGTGCCAAAAATAAAAGGTGTTTTGACATGTGTTAAAAGTATTTAGTACATTTTTGTATTCTTAAAATACACTTACCTGTTAATTACAACAATATGACATCGCACCTTCATTGCAGCCATGTGCTTCAGTGTCTCTCGCAAACAGCTTGCTGTGGCGATTACATTCAAATCGAACAGTTCCTTAATGTCCCTGGTGGGCGATTCTAACGATTTCAATAGTGTGAAATAATATCGCATACTAAACTTGAAAGCTATTTTCATTTACCAGTAAGAAAATTGGCCTTCAATATGCCTGCATTGCATATAAGCACATGAATGCAATGGAAACGCTGAGCAATCCAACCAAATGTGCTGACCAGCTGCTCATCATTGGTCAGATCACACTGACGCCCAAAGATTTTGCCCTCTCCTCTCACTTGAGCATTAAGAGCCTACAAAGTCAGTTCCTATATAAGTATTTTGACTAAGATTATGACTGCTCATTCACCTCAATAAGTTCAGCTCGCCTGGCCAGGCCCACCACAACCATGCCAGCATTGGCCAAGTTCACCGCTATACTTGCTCCAATGCCCACAGAAGCACCCGTTATAACAGCCACCTTGCTGCGCCAGTAGAATCTGTCCATGCCGAAAAAATGAATAGAGTTCACTTCGAGAGACAGCAAAGATAACCCAACAGCTTCGTTTGCTTTGAGCAACTGAACTGGGAGGCTGAACGCAATCTCTACTAAAGCAATTTTTTTGCTGTCACTCAATTGTTGCTCAGTTGTCGGCTTTGCCCCTTGAGTGGTTCACTTCGATTGACTTTGTTTGTTTTTTTCCTTTTTTTTTAAAATATTTTTTAATTATTTGCAATTTACTTTTGTGGTGCATTTTGACTTCCCTCGCCCTTTGCTTCAGTGCATTGCACTTAGCGTGAGTTTTTTGTAGCTGACTGTGGAAATACCCTGTTTATGAAGAGAAATATTAGGCAGCATTCATACTTACTTTAATCATAAATTTGAATGTATGTATGTATCAATTATGCATAACAAGGCATAAGTTATACACTCTTATACATACAATAAGACATAATTTGAGCACAATATCGAATAAGCAATGCATAATTTATGGTTATGCATAATTTATGCACAATAATAAAGCATTTTTTCATTATACATGCATTATTTTTCATTTGAAGCAAATTATGAGATTACTCATGCATAAACATATTCAAGAAAATGTATAAAAATGTATGTTCATAGAAATGTTTTAAATTAAATTGATTAAATAAAAATATAAATCAATTTTCAAATAATAATTTCTACATATCTATCAGAAAACAGAGCATTTTTCAGTCACTCAAGATTTTTACTTGGTTTTACTCGCATTTTCATTACATAGCTTGTTTTGTGGAAATGTAATACAACCTGAAATTCTCAGTTTGTTATGCGGCTTTGGTTTGTTTGTTCGTAATCTCTTGGGCATGACACTTGCGGCTTATGCATTTTCATATTTTTCTGCTTAGCAAGGCACATGCTAAAAACTAAGCGGCTTGAAAATGCATTATTAAAGCATCAAGCAGTCGTTTAATATGCTTGCAACTTTTTTAAAAACTAATAAAGTTAGTCATGGAATGGCACACACACTGCACTAAAGACAATTATTATTATCAGCTGGCATATTGTAATCTATTTCAGCTCGTATTTTGATAGTGTCATCAGCTTGAAATGTCTCGTAATGGTTTCATTCATGCGTTAAGCCTTATCATATTTTTGTTATTACAAGTACTGCTCAACAGCAGCTTCGGTTTCCAGCTGCCTATTGCATTCTTATGGCTTCCCAGCAACAACCTACGCAACTTGCAACTTGCCATACCCGACTGACTTCACAAACAGCAACAAATTTTTGTCAGGCAAATCTAAAATGTTATTTATCCGTTCGAGAATGTTACACGAATCAAGTTTTTTGAATTGTAGCAGACTATAAAATACCTTGCCTTAAAGGTTGAAAAGCAAAATTGGTAATACAAATTTATTTATAAAGCCTTGTTTTCATTTCCATATTCGAAGTAAGTTTACAGAAATATGTAAAAATACAAATGTTAAAATAAGAAAATCAAGAATACAAATTGTATTTCGATCTGATAAGTATGGTACACAATTTTCTATGCAATTGAATCATATACATATAGAAGACAGACATATTTCCACAGAAAAAAGTGTAGCATACTTGAGCGTAGAATAAAACCCTTTCCTTTTTCGACGAAACACTCACCCCGCAACACCCTTTAGCTTTGCAGGGATTCTGCGATTTTGCGGCGCTGGCTTTGTTCTTTATCAACGCTTAGAAATCTTTGCATTCATTTATTGTTTTATACCCTGTTAACCAAAAGGATTCATAAGGAAGATAGAACTCTAAAATTAAAGAAAAAGTCGAGCACAACAAAATTTAGTTCCAATAAAATACATATATTTATATTTCTAATAATTCAAAATGCAATCGAAATGGGAAAAATTATGATATCGAAGAAAGCGTTTGATTAGAAAATGAGATTCACAAAATGAGATTCACAAATTCATAAATCGTGTGGCATATCCAAAGTTCAAATGACCGTGTGTGTGAGCCAGCGGAAACTGCTGCTGCTATTGATGTATATTTACGAAAGAATTCAAAAAAATAAATATTAAGTAAGGAAAATAAGATAAAATAAATAAAATTATGATCCATTAATAACCTCGTTGATCGCTTGGGTGACGAGGATATGATGGATCATGCGGATGCTGTGCGTAAGCCGACCACGATATGAGTAATGCATCATCTGACATAGTTGGAAATGCTTGCACTGCTTGTCACACATCAGCGTCCACATATGAAGTTCGTCAAC
This sequence comes from Hirtodrosophila cameraria, assembly GCA_949708635.1. Taxonomy (NCBI): domain Eukaryota; kingdom Metazoa; phylum Arthropoda; class Insecta; order Diptera; family Drosophilidae; genus Hirtodrosophila; species Hirtodrosophila cameraria. The sequence continues at coordinate 81,878,046 of OX453089.1, read as the reverse complement.
CTGGTCAATATGTTGGCCAAGAGACGCCGTCGATTGCAACTTGTCAAACATGCTCGATGCTTGCGTCACATAATGCTGCCATATTGGATATTAGCCAGATCGAGTCGGGTCAGAGCTGCAGTTCACACACGTCAGCCAGAGTAGTAAGAGCCTCAGCATACCATATTGTATATCCAGCTTATGTTGATGCATGCTTCATTATCATGTAGCAAGCTGACGCATCGCATCCGCTTGATACATCATGTCCTCGTAACACAAGCGACCGACAAGATTTTCAATGGATCAGCACACTATTGCTATTGTTGCTAAAATTTCAAGGATGTTACTTATCAAATTTAGAGGACGAACTTATTTCTAGAATGTGTAACAATTTAAAAAATATAAAAATATAAAAATACGAATTTAGCACAATATGTTGTTAACTGTTCAAACTGTAGAACAGAACTGATTATTGTATTCTAAATGCCGACTAGTCAGGCTGAATTTTGAATTTTCAATAATCAAAGGTAAATCGATCATAAATTTTTGGTTATTCCTTAACTAATGTTTGTTTGTACTTAATTCTGAAATTTTTTATTTCATTTATTGATGTTATTATTATTATTTGAACAAAGACAAATATGTTCTGAGCTCAGAATATTATTTATAATTTATACTTTTATCACAATTTTGAAAAGCTGGCAAATGCATTTTCTGTTGATTACAATTGATATTTAATTATAATTTTGATTTGTCAAGCAACATTTATAAAATAAATAAACAAAAATGAACAAATACATAAAAAAAAATAAAAACTGTATATATCAAAGTGCACAAAGTATAATTAAAAAATATAAATAAATTGATTTAAGATTTTCTTTGTACCATTTAAACCTAGCCCCAAATACACTTAGCTTTTGGTAATAGAGTATAAATTGTATGCAGCCAGAAACTGAAGCGGCAATTGTAAAATGCAAAATTCAAAAATGCATCTAAAAATGCACTCGACTTGGAATTGTCAATGTACAGTTTGAACGTTGCAACGTAACGTTGCAGATGACAGCAATAAAATGCAGGTGCGGCAACTTCATTGAATGATATCTGAGACAAGTGCTCTTTGTGTATGTATGTGTTCGTGTGCATGAAAGTGCAGTCTATATGAATGCAATTGCAAACATTATGGTCAGTTTTCGGGCTGGGTACAGTTGATCAAGCTGTTAACTAACAGCGGGTGCAACTTTTGATTGTACTACGCTAAATAAAGCAAAAGGCTGGCGACACTAAAAGGACCACCTTTGGCTTATTCAATTTGAGCTGTGGTACTTTTGTGTGGCGCCACACAGTTTTACTGCAAGTTGCATAGTCATCAAAGTGGCAGCCATTTAAGCTACACAAACAGGCAACATATTGAATGGACTTGCAGTACAAAATTGATAGAAAATTGGCAGGCAAAGTGTTTTTAGTTTTGCAGCAATTTATTTGTTTCTTGGTTTGTTGTCTTTTATTTTTTGTTATTTTTGGCAACACAAGCGTGTGCTGTGCCCCAAAATAAAGCAAAATAAATGTGCACCAAAAAAAAAAAAAAAAAAAGTCTCGCTTCGTTGAGAAATTTATTGTTGCATACTTTTCGGCTCAGCGCGCTGGCATGTGCAGGCTGTGCGAAGTGTAAAAAATATTGTGTTTGCCACATGCCGGGGCATGGTTGTTGGCCTTGTTTATTTTTCGGTTAAACCCAAATATGCATTTTTCATGGGCTCACTGCGCTTTTTTTGCATCGAGTGCTGCGGCTGCTCTCTTTTTAATTGTAATAACATTTGTTGGGCGCAGGACTTAAATTGCATTTATGTTTGGCAATTGCTCTGAGCCCTGCTGCTTGCCTTTATATATATAAAGCTATATATGTATATATGTAGCTCGCACGTCACAGTTGTCTGTCGTTTTGGCGGGATTTTCGCTTTCGAAATCTAATAAAAGCTCGCACACAGTTCGCTCACTGTCGCAAATAAATTGAAAACAATGGCAACAACAAGAACACAACAACAACACAACACAATACAACAACAGTTCTGACAAAACAACTAACTGATGAAACGAGGCCAAATTAAATTACAAACTTTTCTTTTAAGCAAGCAATTTAATTGAATTGCTTCATCCAAAGTCTCATGTTGCCACATTGCCGCCCTTGTGGCAATGTACTATTTGTTTTTATTGCATTTGAATGTGCACACAAATAAACGCTTCGGAGTTGAATAATAAAAACTAGAAAACTATTGAAACTTCAATTGCATCAAATGCTATAGAAAACTGTTTCTTCAATTTGTAGTTTTTCAAAAATGTCAATAAATAGTGGTTCTATTAGCCATGTTCGCAGTTCCACTTGAGCTACATTTAAGCTAAATTAATTGGTTTTCTGGAAACCAAAAATGAAAATCAATTGATGTTTTAAATATTTTGTTAGTTGATGTTAATAGGAAGTATAGATTTGTAACAAATAAAACCATGCTCTTTGGCAATCATAATAGTTTATTTAAAGAGTTTCTTTTAGGGGGTAGGTGAAAAACGAATTTCAGTCCCCCACCCCTTGCGTAAAAGCAAAGAAAAAGCCCGAAACTAAGTTCATAGTTAAAAACAGATCTTAGTATTCAGCATTATTTAAAAAATTAATGCTCTAAATCTCTTTCCAAATCGAATTGGTAAAAGGATAAACCATCGTTTTCCGAATTGCCTTTTCTTTAACAGCTGTTTTGGTTAATCGATAAACTATACATTGTGAAATACTAGTTCAACAAAAGTAATATCGAAAAAGTTCTACGTGAAATTCAGAACACAGCAAAGTAAAACATGTTGGAATTGATTAAAATGAAGTAAAATTGAGAATAATGTATAAAAAAACTCCTTAGACTGTTAACTTAACTAAATTTAATAAGGAACCTACGGGTAATATTCAATGCTTTTTCAAAATTTCGCTAACTTTTCTGTTTCCAAATGATTTAATAAAAACTACAAGTTTCATGTTTATTTGAAACGTTTAGTTTATAATAAAGTCATCTATTTTACAATTTCACAATCATTATAACAAGTTGCAAATCATCAATAAGTCTTAAATATACATTTACAATGCAAGTTCAACAACAAAGCCTTTCAATTAAAAACTAATCAAAGACCTCTCTAAGAACTTCATTAGGTGCCACGCCCACACTTACACCTGTACAATTAAGACGAAGACAAAAGAGCGCTATTAAATAATTAGGCAAGAAACACGCATGGCTTAAATGATATACACATAGATATATAGGGGTCTGTCAAGTGTCTGGAGGAAGGGCCAAAGTGGGCGGGGCAGCTGACAGGAGTAGCAAAAACTATGTGAACAATTTTAATGTTTAATGGCAGCCGGTGTTAGTGGTAATTGTTGTTGTTTCATCTTGTTGTTGTTGTTGTTGTTTTTGTGGATAGACAACTTTTGATTAAATTAAAATTTATTTTAATTAAACAAGCGTCGCAAATGTCTCATTTACGCTTCAATGATGTGACAGGCATTGGGCAGGACGAAAAAGGATATCAGTGTGCGTTTGTGTGTGCGTGTGCGTGTATGCTTGTGTGTGTTTGTGTCTCTGTCTGTATGTTTAAGCAGCAACAAAGTTGCTTTATTGTTCACATGTTTTGCGGTCTGCTGACAATTTGTGCCACGCCTGCCGCCCCAAAAAATTGTTGGCAGCATTTTTTGTTTGTTGTAGTATGTGCTACACAACAAAAAGAACAAAAGCAACATCAACAGCAACACCAACAGCAACAACAAAGGCCACAAGGCACAACAATTGCAATTATATACACATATTTAAGGCGCGCACGCCCGAAAGTATGCTAACCATTTTGTGTGTGTGGCTACAAGGACAAAAAGTATCTGGCAGAGTAGCATTCCTGGGCGCCATTAAGTGCCACTAAAGCCCCGCTTAAGTGCAACTAATTAGCCTACATTTTTGGCCAAAATCCGCATGCACCTGCTAAAGCATGCAATAACATGTTAGTGCTGTTGTTATTGTTGCTACTTCGTTATACCCTGTACTCATTAAGAAGAGGCTTAAGCGGGTATTATAAAGTTAGTTAGCCATAAAGTAGGATGAACTTGTTGACCTATTTTGGGACACAAATCAAACTACAATACAATTCTACTTAAAAAAGTAGAAAGAATGAAGTCACATGTGTATAATTCTTTAAGACTTAATCAAACTTCAACCTTATTCTTTTATTTGAAAGTAAGATTGAAGTCTTAATTTGATAAGTCTTTTATAACAAAATTATATTTTATTAAAATGCTTTTGGCCTTTTTTAAATAGTCAAGAATGAAGTCAATTTCCAATTAATTTTGTTGTTTAATAAAATTAATGGTATCAAAAAAATGTGAATTCCTTGTAACTTAAATATGAAAACAGATTCATTTTTTTATAAAGCCCTGTTAAAATTTCCCCTTTCAAATCAATTTTTGGAGCAGAATACAGTAATAATCCTTAGTCTTTTGATGAATTTATATCATTTTTAGACATTCCATTCTGGATTCTAAAAAGTCAAAGGCAGATTATATTTGCTAAATATTTTCCATATCGGGTCTGACTCCTCGTAAGTCGCTTATATTGAATTAAAATCACAATTTTTACAAACATTCTTTAAGCTTTAATGAGCACCTTTTACTATAAAGGTTATAAAGTACTGCAAATGTGTGTAACAGGCAGAAGGGGACATTTCCGACTGTATAAACTATATATATTCTTGATCAGCATCAACAGCCGAGACGAACTAGCCATGTCTGTCCGCCTGTCCGTCTGTCTGTCTGTCCGTCTGTCCGTATGAACACACAGATCTCGGAGACTACAAGAGCTAGAGTCACCAAACTTGGCATGTAGGCTACCGTATACCATACGCAGATCAAGTTTATTTCAAATTTCGGATGCACCCCCCAGCCACAATTTTAAAGATAAAGCTTTAATTTTTGGTATACATATATGTTACATCAATGTTGATCAGCTGTGTAAATTTCATCACGATCGGATAAATAACATTAAAAGTTATGGAAGAATCTATTACCCCCGTCTCAACAGGCAGAAACAACTGCTTGAAATGCAAGTTGGGAGCAGGGAGTCTCATAGTCGGGCACAGTCGACTAGAGTATTCTTACTTGTTTTTCGATAAATAATCGATATCAAAGAGCGCTTTATCGCTAATTGTGCAGCACTAACAAACGCATATTTACATATGTAAGATTTATGAGGGTATTGCCTAGTCGCATACTCTCAATGAAAGCTTTCTTTCTTGCCACTGTTGCTTGTTAATTGTTAGCGGACGCAGCAGCCTCGCAATACTTTTTGGCGTTTTGGCAACCCGAACTGTGCCAGCTGCCTGTTTTTTGTAGCACTTTATTAGATGTGCTGTGCTGTGCTGGGCTTGGATATAATTTGATGTTATTTGTGACTCGCAGACGCTTAGACATGCAATTCAGCTGCACAATTGCAATTGCAGCACCTGCAGCTGCATAAGGTATGCAATGTTATTTTCATTTGAGATGGCAGGAAATGCAAGCGAAGTTTACGTTTGGCGCTTACTTTTGGCTGTGGCAAGTTGCAGGTTGCAGGTTGCAGGTTGCAAGTGTTTAGCAATTAGATGCAAGTGTTGAGCATGCTGGTTTCATTAGAACTTTTGTGGCAGCTAATAACTGAGAGAGAGAGAGGCTTGATGAGCTGGCATTAAAATGCAGTTTTGGCCAAGTTCCCCAAGAAATGTTGTCTGCCCAGCGCATTAAGCGGGACAGTTGAATATATATATATATATTTTTATTTGGTGATTGCATTCGTGCATGTCGCTGGCTATCCTTGGCAGACTTGGCAGGACTATGCAACTGCAGGCATAAATCACGTGCGTCGCACAAAGAAACTTTTGATTTGTGAAATCAAAAGCTATTTGCTGCACTGCAATCAGCACAAACATTGTTGTATACCAAAAGTCCACTCTAAGGAAAAACTTTTGCTTTTTGGCATTCGTCAGATATGGATGCAGCCAGGCAGGAAGGCAGAAGGCAGCAGGCAGCAGCCAAATCTAAATCCAAGTCCAAGTCTTGCTCCTGCTACTGCTCCTGGTTCTGTTTCTGTTTCTGTTCCTGGTCTGTCTGAAACTTTTTCTCTTGTTGTAAAGTTTTTAATAGTTTGTTGGCGCTTTCGCTGATTTGCTGTAACAAACTTTAGCTGTTTGCTGTTTGCTCTTTTTCTATTTTATTTCTATTTTTTCTTTTCAGCTTAACAGCTGACTTTAAGCATAAAGCAGACAACCTAGTCTAAAATTTAACTAATTTTTATACACATGCAGCTTCATTTATTATCTCGCTTTACTTTCATGCTTCTCTCGTTTTATCGCAGCGCTTACGTGTCCACAATAATTTGGCTTTAGCCGCACTGCGCTGCGCCAAAAAGTATGCTAAAAGAAACGAAAAGTGTGTCAGGCTCTGCGCGTGGCCAGTAGCATTTAGCATACTACCCAACATACTATACTTATATATATATATACTAAAGAGACACACAAAATTTGTCACATTTCGTAGGCTGCTGCAGCCATAAAAACAAAAAAAAAAAAAACGGAAGAAAATAATCAACTAAGCTAAGTGCAGCGACAACTGCGACAAAGTGTGCACACCAAATGAAGAAACTTGCCCCATGCTAATGTGTGTATCTGTGTGTGTTTTCTTTTCGTATACTCCATATTCATAAATTGGCTTAAAGGGTATTTGAAAATTGCGCAATTGTATATGAATAGCAGAATGATTCTTAAAGTGCATATTTTTGTATTCCTGTTCAGTTCCAATTGAAATTTAACTTTGCTCTCTAAAGCGAAAAAAGGGAATTTATATTCGCATTTTTACAGATTTTCATGCTGATTCAAATTTCATTTCTAGACCCATTTTTTTACTGAGTGTAGTTAAACGAATAATACAAATGAAGAAGAGTTCGAACAGTCTTTTATCAGGCCAAGAAGTCCCCTCAAATCATCTATATTCTGGCAGAATGTGCAGTTCTTGCTAAAAGCAGAAGTAGGTTTTTGGGAAAGCATAAATCAATGAAAATCCTTGCTATTGTTCAAGAATAATGGAGAAGCTGTAGGCTAAGAAAGGAGTACAATATAACTTACATACTATATATTGCCCCACTGTAATAACAATAGTTTTAATAATGTGAGTACGACTCTTTGTTAGTGTACTTGAAATCTAAGTACAGGATATCTAACTAATGAAGCACACTCGAATAAAGCATTTCTCACTTATTCTTTTCTTTTACTATTTTGAATGCTTCGCAGCATTACGAAAAACTCGTCGAAAAGTAGTTAAACTTAAACTTTTAGCTTCTTTGGCTGACATAATTTCAGTGTGCTGCGCCGTTGAATGATATATACAAGTTGCAGTAATAAATTTGCACTGCGTACTCACAAAGTATGCAAAAAGTTTTTGGCGAAGGATGCGGCATACATATGTGCATATATACATAAAGATATACTATATATACACATATATATATATAGCTGAAAGAGCAGCTGGAAAATGAGCTTAGTGGCTAATGCGGCGTATGCGTTTTAAAGTTGCATTAACATTCAACTAAGAGTGCACAAGTGCAAAATTGTAGTTACATTGGATAGCTTAATTGCAATGCGTATTTAAAACTTAAGGCATACTATATTAAGAGCATACTTCAAACTATGAAAGTACTTTTGACTGAGCTTTAGTAGCATTCTTCACATGAAGCGCAGTATCTGTTTAATTTAAATTTGAAATAAAATATTTATAAAATAAAAAAAAGTATATCGCAGTCGGGTGCATCCAACTGCAACGTTCTTTTGAAAATGGAATGATTTATATATATATGATTTATGTATATATATATAAATACATAGGTACTAGAGTCTAGCACAAATATATTTGAAATGTCAAACGAGACATTCATAGTACTTATTAGGTACTTCTATATATTAAGCAATTTATATATATTTTCTCTGCCCATTGGAATTATTATAAAATATAATATTACATTTGTGACCATAGAAACCACAACCTCACAAATTTTCCAAAGTCCTTTGCTGTGCATGCTGCAAACATTTGTCCTTGCTGACCTTCAACGCAGTACATCATTCTAGGAGTATAATGCACAAACATATTTTCACATTTGGTTCTGTTGCTTATTTACTTGCATTTAAGCCACAAATTGCAGTACATAGTTTGATGGAGCTGTTCCGCCCTTTGGCTTTACCCCTCCAAACAATATTACCACTTCTTGGCCAAGTTCAAACAACGGCTGGCAGCATAGAGAGCACGTGCTGGCCAGATTCATCTCAGTCAGTGGCAGCAGCGTACAATTTCTCCATTTAAATGAGAAAAAATTGTGGAAAATTTGTTACCGAGGCGTTTTGTTTGCTATCTCCCTTCCTCCCGCTTACTGGCCACGAACTGTTTTTGCCCGGCTTTGCCAGTCAAGTCAAGTAAACATGACGTGCGATGTCTAATTTTTTTTTATTTTATTTTACTTTTTTTTTATTCTTTGCGCTCTCTTGCCAGTCGTTGACTTCATGCGCTGCTCTCTTTCTCTCTCTGTCTCACTCTCTCTGTCTCACTCTCAGGCAACATATTTTACATTTTCATGCATGACGCGTTTAATCACGTGATGCATATGATTTTCAGCCGCTGAGGGCAGACGCAGAACGCTTCTCATCTCTTCTGGTCTACCCAGTCCACTTATATTCATGCATACAATTCCATCAGCATGAATTATGCCTTGCATATGTCTAGCTGCCTTCCGTGCACAGTGGGCACAAATTGATCCTTTTTTTTTGTGGTATCAAGTCAGGTTATTTCAAATAATGAATTAAGTTGATTAACACAAACATAGCTTGTTAAAAATATCTGTTTCCGAGAACTTTTCATTCCGAATGTGATACAGTTTTGGAATAAAATAGAATGGTTCTTCCCTTTGAAAGATACGTTTGGAATACTATACTGTCTGAGAAATAAAACTTTTTAAATCGAATTTGCCATCAATAATCAGAACTCAGATCAGTTAATCAATACCGCATGTTTTAATCGGAACCGGAAATGGAGGCTGGCTACATTAAATCTTGTGGCTTATCCTGCATGAAATTTTTCCGTATTGAAATCAATTTTTTTCAAATAAAAAAGGAGTAAGGTCAATTTTCGAATAAAATCGACAATTTGGAAATCAATCAAATTTAAATGCAAAATCAACTTAGATATTGAAATATGACCAAAAAGACATTCCGCACTAAAACCGTTCGAATTTTCAGAAAGTAATGGGAGTCATCTTTTAAAAATTGTAATCTCACAAGAGGGAAATGGTGATCAAGACTGGACAACGCCGGATTATAAGTATATCTTTCTTGAAAATAGTTACAAAATTTTGGGAATTATTATATAGTTCAATTTCAATTTTAGTTTCAGGAAAAGGTAAAAACTAAAAAATGAAACAAAATTCAACTTGATTTATTTGAGAACAAGATAGAATGCTCTAGCCGAGTGTGCCCGACTACGAGACTCCCTGCTCCCAACTTTCATTTCAAGCAGTTCAGCGGCAACACAAGCAAGTGCCTGTCAAACTGTTGTTTCAGCCTGCTGAGACGGATGTAATAGCTTCTTCCATAACTTTGGTGCTATTTTTCCGATTATGATGAAATTTACACAGCTGATCAACATTGATACAACATATATGACACCAAAAATCAAAGCTTTATCTTTAAAATTGTGGCTGTGGGAGATTTTTGCGATGGGCAAACATGAACCTGCATGCCAAGTTTGGTGCCTCTAGCTTTTATAGTCTCCGAGATCTGTGTGTTCATACGGACAGACAAACGGACATGGCTAGTTCGACTCGGCTGTTGATGCTGATCAATAATATATATAGTTTATATAGTCGGAAATGCCTCCTTCTGCTTGTTACACACAGTTGCAGTACTTTATAACTCCTTTTTTCCCCTTTTTAATGGGAACAGGGAGTAAAAATGATGATATTTTGTCCACAGTGTAGTGTGCATATGTGTGTGAATGGTTGAAAATGTTGTTGTGGTTGTTGTTGCTGCGTTTTGAGCTTAGGTCTTTGGAGCTGTCTGGTATCCTTTGGCGCCGTTACGAAATGTCGCCTTTTATGTTTTGACTTTATTGCAGGTTCTTTCGAGTTGTTTTTTGGTCATTTTTTTGTTGTCATTTCTTTTAGGCCCACTCAAAAGTTGTGGATTAGAGCGTGTAATTTAACTAAAAAGAGTACTTTTACACATACGACAACAATTTAGCGGGCGGTTTCTAAGTGTTTTGGTTCGGTTTCGGTTTCGGGCAATGTGCTTTTAATTTCTCTTTAGCCAAGCGAAATTCCCATGTAATTTATGTGCTTAACTTTCACAGTTCGCTGGCCATGCGCAGTCAAAAAAAAAAAACAAAACAAAATAACAAAATAAAAATAGTCATAAAAATGCTCGACATTTTCACACTTTTGCGCCTTTTGGCCAAAAACTGAAAATGAAAGCGACCAAACAGGCAAAGCAACAACAGAAACAACAGCAGCCAAAATATATTCAAGTGAATATTTATGAGCGACAAAAGTAGCATTTGTGCTTTGCATTTTGCTTTCCAAAATGGCGACTTGTTGTTGTTGGTGTTGTTGTTGGTTTTGTTGCTGGTGTTGGTGTTGGTGTTGTCCCTATGCCATAGCTGTAAGCAACAGTCGGCCATAAGCGACGGCCAACGTCAACAGGACCTCATTCCACGCTTTTGGCTTTTAGTTTTTGGCCAGCTTTTGTTGTTGTTGTTTTGTTTTGGCTCTCGTTGTCAGCATTTCCGACGCTGATGAGTTTATGCTTTGGGGCTATATTACTTTATTCGCCATCTGTATGTGTGTGTCTCTGTCTGTGTGTTGGGACTCTAACTCTGCGGTTTTCTGCCTCACACAAACGCCCATTCATGACTGTCATGAGTTTTCCGCAATTGATGGTCTAATTATGCCGCCAACACTAAATTTCATGACTTTGCTGGTCGAGTCAAAATGAGTATGAGGTTGAAAAAAGGACGACAGACAGAGGACGCATGTCGTTTAAAGCAAAAACATTAGCTACATACACATCTATGACTGTAAGCAGTATGCAAAGTGTGAAAGATGTCCTTTGGCGATTGCCCTTTTACAGATTGACAGTTAGCTGAGGTTCCAAATTGGAGTAGTCGATGAACAGTCCTTTATACGACAAGGATTGAGTACATGAGCTATATTTTATTTACCTTTTGACAGGCGTTTAAATAGAATCTTTGCTGTTATACTCTGTAAGCTTAAAACAGTCCTATTTAAACAAATATTTGATGATATAAATTTTTAGTTTTTCAATAGAGGAATGGAAATAATAATGAAACAATCAATTAATTCGATTATCGATATCACGAAATTATAATCGGTGGGGTTTCTATTATTCATACAGAATAAAGCAAAAAAAAAAACCCTTTTTTAATTATCCAAAAATTTGTGTTTATTTATTTTTAAGAATAAAGCAATGTTTTCTCGACCAGAAGAAATATTTTATGATTTCTACACTTAATACAAAAACCGAAATGTTTTTTTTTTTGTATCTAGAGTATCTATCCAGAGTATCTTGAACTGCGCCCGATTGAAATTTTTTAATGACTGAAAAAACAAAGCCTTGAAAAATGCATGTGAAAAGATATAAGCAAATGCTGCTCACAAATATACAATTTTTTTTTTTTAAATCGTCTAATTTAACGCGTTACACATTTCGTGACAAAATTATAATACCCTCTACAAAGGTATAACACGAAATTAGATATTGCCCTTAAAAGGGTTTCAGTCGGGCACTAGACCAAGTCTTTGGGTCTATGCTTGGAAAGTATGGAGTGATAAAACACGCAAAAACAAGAATCAAAGTTAAGAAAAAATCAAATAAGATGTAAACTGAAATGAGAAGAAGTTGTCTGTAAGAGGGTATCACTCGAGTAGAATACCAATCGTTTGCTTAAACCGTTTGAGAATTACAAGCGACACTAAATCAGGAGTCGGCAGCGTTGCAAAATATTGCAATAGTATTGATGCACAGCAGAGAAAAGTTGTCAATGTGTTGAGCAAAACGCACCGCGCCTCTCTCTGCTTTGGCTTGATTGCGCAGTGGCAGCGGTAGAGCAGAACGAACCGCTGCGGCAGAGGTACAACTGAGTTTTGTGGAAAAAAAAGAAAAAAATATCGATGATATAATGTAATTATATTTATAATCGGAAGACTAAAAGTATCGATTTTGGGTAGGTACTCATTTCGTAGTCAAAATCTCGTTTATTTTATCCCTTTTACAACCATATTTTCTTATTATTATTATTTCATTGATTAATTTGCATCCAAAAATTAAGTACTGCCTGAGGTAAAGTTTTGAAAAAGCTTTTGTTTTAACATTTCAATATCAATTTTCATATGCGCAATGAAACATTTTTCCATAATGAATAAAACTAAAATTATGACAAAAATTGGAAATTGTTTCAGCTTTGATAAAGAAAGAGTATATTATATGAAATTGAAAGTTGTAAAATATAGAAAAATCTTTTAATTATCTGATCCATCTAATATCTTATTGATTATAATTAATTAATAACTATGTATTGATTATAATCAATACGTCATTCTGCCCAAAACTAAATATTCGGAAACTCAAATGTTTGTAAATAGCATTGAAATTAAAATATGTTAAATTATAATATGCTAATAAGATTAAATTATTTAATAAGCATTAAATTGTCTATCGATTGTCTGTGTGGTCTTCAAATGTATTTAATTTTATTAATCAATTTAAACTACGTTACTTTAATCAGGTTTGCTTTTAAAGATTTGACACAAAAAATATGCAAATTAAATTGTTCACACTTAATAATATTGATTTGCATATTTATGAGAACACACATATATAATTATGTACTCTCTATAATAATTCTAAAGGCTATTAATTTATACAATACCGAAATACAAAAAAAAAAAATAATAATAAAATAAATGATAATAATATGCAAAATAAACAAAACCTTATTAATGAACTGACATCAACAAGTTTTAAGGCAATCCAAGCTGAAATTTCAAACATATGTGCTTAACTTAAGATAGATAGTTTAGTTTTATATTTTGTTTCAAAGTAGAAGGTGCTTCTTCGGCAGTTTACCAAATATACTCGAATATTTCAAAACATGTCTAGTTTTTGGCAAACATTGCTGCTGTTTTTATGCCTAAAACTAATCGAGGCACAGTTGTTTAAACAGCCGACGATGACAAAGTAGGTCGTCTATGGGAATTTGTTGAAAAGCAGGTCAAGCTATTGAGTCAGAGCCATTTACTACTTACTTACAGTGTGGTTTACACAACCTATATACAATCGGCTGGCGATGATGCTGAAGATGAAGGTGGCGCCACTCGGCTGCCAAATCATGTGACCATTCAACGTGCCCCAACACAAATTATAAAGCCAGCACAGCTACAACAACAAGTCACGGATAGCGAAGCATTGGCGCCATTGTTGCAGGAATTATTGAGGCAAACTGTGCCAAATTGGCAGCAATACTCTCAGCAGCAGCAGCAGCAGCAGCAACCACAGCGCCAACCAATTCGACAACAGCAGCAACATTTTTTTGTTTATGAAAACTCACAGCCTGTGCGACTGGCAAGTCAACAACCTCAAATATTGCCAGGGTTCAATGGCGTCAACGTACGTCAGCCGCAACAGCAGCAGCAACAGCAGCAACAATCGGCATCGGTGCCACAACAACAACAACAACAACAATATGTTCAGCTGCCTATGCCAATTCAGCTGCAACAAAAGCAGCAACAACAATATTTTAAATATTTTCAAACAGCGCCAAAAATCGCCTTGGCGCCGCCTGCAACAACAACAACAACAGCAGCAGCAGCAGCAACACCCACAGCAGCAGCAACATCAGGCTTCCTGGCGCCAATTGGAACATTGACTTCCCGTTTTCAGCAGCTGTAAGCAAAAAACTATCAAGCATAATACTTTAACGTTCTTACCTTTTTAAAAAATGCATTTTAATTAGCTCACCCCAAGCAAAGAACAGCACGGAAGTGTTCTGCCAACGTTGCTGCAACGAGCTGGCAGCAACAACAGCACCCTGTCCCTGCTGCGACATAGTGCCGCTGCTGAGCGCAGCAGCTCTCAAGGCAACAGTTGGTTAGTAGTTTAATTAAATAGCTTCAACTCTATTAATAAAGATGCGCATAGCGAGCAACCAACAACAACAAAAAGTGTTGCATATTTTGGGGCGGTGTAGCTGCGCGTTTGCAGCTGTTGCATATGTGTTTCTGTGTGTGTTTGCAACTTTTTTGCAATATGTGTCTTATCTGTCATCAATGCTTTGCACACTGATTGCAGGACACAGTCTCGACTCCAGCTGCTGCCATGTTGTCCAACTTGAACACGAAAAAAATAACATTTACTTAAATATGGACTAAAAGGCAGCACTGCTTAACATACATAAGATAAAAGTAAGTTCATATGCATTTGCTGCAGGTCAAATGAAAATTGTCAACCTGCTACTAATCTAAAACAGTCTTCGTCTCTGTGCTGTAGTTATCTTGACTTAAGATGGTAACAATTAGTGTCTAGACTTCTGATTGACTTCAAATTGTAATTTAATTTAGGCATTACCTTTGAATTTACACATTTGTAATCAGTTGTAATTGCCTGTTTGTTCAGATTATGCAAATATTGCATTTTCTCAATGATAATAACATAGGAAAATATGATTGTGTGAAATTATTAATATTCTGTTCTCAGAAAAAAAGGGTTGTATATTCATGTCCGTTATGTCCGTCTGTCTGCATGTCTGTCTGTCTAATTATATGTGAACTAGTCCCTCAGTTGTAGAGCTATAGTTATGAAACTTGGCACATATGCTTCATCTTTCTGCAAGCAGTACACATGTCAGAATCGGCCAGGTGGGACCACTATAACATATAGGAAGGATCGGTTGAAAAATAAATTCTTGTATGAACAACTTTTTTGCTTTTCAAAATAACAAACAAACACACTCTACTTTAGCTTAAGCATATTTTACACACGCTGACCAAATTTGATCAAAATCGAACGACTGCCAATAGGAACACCCCCGCAACACCATTCAGCTTTAGCTTTCCGCTTTGTTGTTTTTCATTTTATTTTGACGCCTTTTTTTCTATTATATACCCAGTTAAAGGGTTGAAAAGAAAGATAGAACTCTAAAATTAAAGAAAAAGTCGAGCCGAGGATTCGGCGATGTCGCGTCCCTGGCTTTGTTGTTAATCATTTCATTTTCGCTTTTTGCTTGTTATAAACCCTGTTAAAGGGTTCAAAAGGAAGATAGAACTCTAAAATTAAAGAAAAAGTCGAGCACAACAAAATTTAGTTCCAATAAAATACGTTTATTTATATTTTTAATAATTCGAAATGTTGGGTCGTAGTGTTATTGTAATGGGGAAAAAAATAGACTGAAAAGAGTATGATTAGCAAATGAGATTCACAAAATGAGATTCACAAATTTATCAATCGTGTGGCATATCCAAAGTTCAAATGACCGTGTGTGTGAGCCAGCGGAAACTGCTGCTGCTATTGATGTATATATACGAAAAAATGCAAAAAAATAAATATTAAGTAAGAAAAATAAGATAAAATAAATAAAATTATGATCTGTTAAGCCCGCTTCCTCGAGATTCAACGGCATCTGTGGTTGCTCCTGTTGCTTTTTCGTTTCCTGGATGACTTCTCTTCGAAATCCATTCGTCGCAACTGTTGCCTTATCCAAGAAATCAAAGTAAGGCAGCAGATCCTGTGACTCACGAGTCTCTGCAAGCTGTTGACAATTATTATCAACTGTTGATTGACATTTCGCTCGTGCAGACATACCACGTTGCCACCAGCTATCTTTTATGTTGTTGCAACTTGGGATTGCACAGAAAAAAGGCGCTGCTGAAATACGAGCAGTCGCAGATTGGCATTAGGCTGAACTTCTCCTCTGCATCTTCATCCTGTCCTGTCCAGCAACTGAGGATCAAAACGCAGCATCCTGACAAAGCACTTGAGGCGCCCGAGTCAACTCATCAGCACCTCCAGTTCCAGAAACATTATTTCAGACGCTGAACCGATGCTGTTTTGAATCCAAGAAAAACATGAATATGATCTCATGTAACAGGCTGCGTATGCTTTAACATGGGCGTCACATTAATATTTAAAAGCTGCATTTAGGCAATGACAAAAATGGTTAGCTGGATTATCATTGCGTTCATAAAAACAATCAAATGAAACTTACCATAGACACTTTTGGAGTACTGCAGCATCTGACATCGTTGGGAACGCTTCGATTGCTTGTCACACATCAGCGTCCACATATGAAGTTCGTCAACCTGGTCAAGTTGCTGCGACATCGCTGTCAGCTGGTCAATATGTTGGCAAACAGACGCCATCGATTGCAACTTGTCGTCACATAATGCTGCCATAGTGGTTATCTGCCAGAACGAGTCGGATCAGAGCTGCAGATCAGATGCAGCTCATCGAGGAATTGTACAATATATTGGATGAACATTATCGGAACGTGACCGTGCAGCCCATCTGTTCTGGTATTCGCCTGTTTAATCGACAGCAGACGCTGACACACTTCAGCTCTGTTGTGCGTATGCCAGGCAGAGTACGAGAATCAGCACACTATATTGTATATCCAGCTTATGTTGATTCTTCCATAAAGCATGATTCATTATCATATGGCTAGCTGACCCATCGCATCCGTATGATCCAGCATGTCCTCGTAGCGAAAGGGTTCACCCAGATTAACAATGAATGCATACTTGTTGCTTAAGTTTCTAGGTTCAAATCAGAAAAACGCTTGTGCGACGAGGGAATGATGGATCATGCGGATACTCTGCGTGAACTGAGCACGATTAGAACAGTTCATGCTTTTTCGAAGAATCAACATGAGCTGTATATCCAATATAGAGTGCTGAATCTCGTGGTCTGCCTGGCATATGCACATCAGAGTTGAGGTGAGTCAGCGACCGCTGGCTATTCAGCAGGTGAATAACAAACCAGATGGATTGCGCGATCTTGTTTTGATATTGTTCATCCAATATTGTACAGTTCCCTCGAAGAGCAGCGTAAGATCTCCAGTTTTGACCAGACTTGATTCAATAGAATACAAAGCAAATAATCCAGCATAGCAGCATAACGTGCCTCAAAAAGCGAGCTGGCCAGTTGCAGCCGATGGCGAGTGATTGCCAGCGTATTGACCAACTTACAGCGATGAAGCAACAACTTGACAAGGGCGACGCACTTCACATACGGACACTGCACTGACAAGCGGCGCTCCCACCGATGCTCTTTGGCTCTATAAAATGTATCTAGCGCCTGCTGCCTCGAGATTCAACGGCATCTGTGGTAGCAAATGTTGCCTTATCCAGCATATTAACATTAGGCAGCAGATCCTGTGACCACCTCCAGTTCCAGAAACATTAAAGACGCTGATCCCATGCTGTTTTGGGTCCAAGAAGAACATGAATATGGTCTCATCACTATATTGTATATCCAGGTTATGTTGATTCTTCCATAAAGCATGCTTCATTATCATATGGCTAGCTGACCAATCGCATCCGCAGGATCCAGCATGTTCTAGTAGCGAAAGGGTTCACCCATAGTATGGGTGCTATATTAACAACGGATCAGCATACTTTATTGCTATTGTTGCCTAAATTTCTAGAATGTTTATCAAATTTGGAGGACGAACTTATTGCCGGAATGTGTAAAAATTTAAAAAATATAAAAATACGAATTTAGCACAATTTGTTGTTAACTGTTCAAACTGTAGAATAGAACTGACTATTGTATTATAAATGCCGACTAGTCAGGGTGAATTCTGAATTTTCAAAAAGCAAAGGCAAATCGATCATAGATTTTTAGTTGTTCAGGAGGCAGACATTCAGAGGCTTAGACTTCTATGCTGATGAAATGAAGAGCCCAATGAAGTTGATCAGAAAAAAATCGACGCATTGTGTGGCTTTTCTTAATAAAGATGCATATTGAGAGGCAACAACAAAAAAGTGTTGCATATTTTTGGACGTTGTAGGTGTTTGTGTTTATATAACATGCAGCATGTTGCAGCTGTCGCAACAGTAACGTGTTTTTGTTGCAATGTGTGTCTTATCTGTCATCAATGCTTTGTCCGCTGCCACGCCTCCAATTGTAGGGCAGCGCACAGTTGTTGTTGGCTGACATGTTATGCATCTTGAACACAGAACAGAGAAAACACAAAAGCGACACATGCAACTAAAAACAATTTCTAAAAATATATATATATAAAACATGCCACAAAAACCGCAACACTTCATGTTGAGTGCAACGCTGCAAATAGTTTGCCCGTGTTTGTGTGTGTTTGTTGCACTGTCAGCATGAAAATAATAAATAAAAAATCGCAAAAAAGTATGTTGCAGTGCATTGAAGTAGGAGTTTGTGTGTGTCTGTGTGTGAGTGTGTGTATGTGTGTGTGTAGGGGGTGTGCGAGTGTTTCAGCTGAAAAATGAAAGTGCTGAAGTGTTTTCCATTGTTTTGCTTCAACACTAAGCGCAATTGCCACACAATGACAACACTGAAGACAGCCAAATCCAAAGCTAAAGCTATAACTAAAACCTAGACGATGACGATGATGATGATGATGAAGACAATGACGATGATGACAATGACTTCAACACAAGTCCTCCCACATAATGCGCATTGCTTAATGGACTTAAGTCAACACTGCCTAAAATAAATCAGATGAAAAGAAAGTACATTTATGAATATACATTCATATGTACTACATCATTTCTGCAGATCAAACAAATGTTGCTAGCGGTTTCTTTAATGATTCTACGAACCAATGTCAATGAACCACTGAGTTTACTTCCATAAAATAAATCTACTAAACAATTTGTTAAATGAGTAACAAGAAAGAAATGTTATCTTCGGCGTACCGAAGATATATACCCTTGCAGAAAAGATTTCCAGCAGAAAACTTGTTTTTCAACTAATTGTTTCTATGACAGCTATAAGATATAGAAGTCTGATTTCGATGAAATTTTGTCATCATGTATAAACTGTCCTTAAACGTAGGTAAAGTCAGTTTGGACGAGTTATCTTGAAAAACCAAGAAGTTATTACAAAAACTAATTTTTAGCCCATCGTTTCTATGGCAGCTATATGTTATAGTGGTCCGATTTGGCCAATTCAACTATAGGTACTACCTGCTACTACCAGAAAGAAGTAGCATCTGTGCCAAGTTTCATCAAGATAGCTCTAGAACAAAGTCCTGAAAAATGCATATAAACAGACAGACAGACGGACAGACGGACATGACGGACATGACTCGGTTGTTCAAGCTGATTATGACAATTAAAATTTGTTTTCAATGTGTTACACATTTCGTGACAAAATTATATTACAAATTATGTAGATAGTATTCTCTATAAGTGTATAATAACAATGATTCAAAAATTATGCATAAATTAAAATGAACATAGGCATTTTGTCCAAAATTGAAGTAATTTTAATGAATTTCTGAAACCATCTATCGAATATTTATGCCTGATGCAGTTATTAAGACAATTGTTAAAGGCAAGTTGGAAGTAATTAGTCTATATAGAGCCACCTCGTATCTAGTCATGATGAAGCTTGGATTATCTGCTACTTGAAGGTAACTAAAAGCCAGCCACAGTAACATTAAGTTTGGTTCCTTTCATAGTAACACTTTTACTCTTAAATGGTAATTGGAAGAGCTGTGTCATGTCATTCTTTGTTGACTCTTTTATTGTGTTGACTTTAGGCTAAAAGGGCAACTCTAATTTCATGCTTGCTGCTTAAAATGGACCATAATCAGGGAGCGTTGCTAATTAAATTCTAAGCATTTGCCAGCAGCTCAAAGTACAAACACTAAAAAATGTTTTATACGACAACAGAGTAGCAAAATCCAGTACTGCTAAGACCCCAGCTCCCAATCCCATTCCCATTCCCAACACCCCAGCCCCCTTACACTAACCCAAGACCAATTTCAATTGCAGATCCTGGACCCACACACGCCCCTATGCAAATGGCAAATGGCAAAGCTGAGTTCGTTCTCTATGCTGCCTCAGCTCAGCTTGTGATGACAGCTTTTGAACTGCCGTTCGCTTTGTTGTTGTTGTTGTTGCTGTTGTTATTGCTATTGTTGATGTCGTTGTTGTCATTGTTGTTGCTGTTCTTGTTGCTGTCGTTGTTGCTGTCGTTGTCGTTGTCATTGCCGTCTAAATTAACCGTTTCGTTACATCAGCGCATCTCCTTGCCTGTCTTTGTGCGTTCCCAGTTCCCAGTTCCCATTTCCCAGTTGCCAGTTGCCCGGATCCCTGCTCCCTGCGCCCTGCGATTCGAGAGATGCGAAAGATGCGGCCGTGTCGACAACGGCTCTTGTTTTACCCTTTACCAAAAGAGTATTACTATTTTGTCACGAAATGTGAAATTGAAATGGTCATTCTTGTTAACCAATAAGATACGAGTATTTGTATCTTCGTGTTCTGGTCAACTATTTCATTATCTATCTGTTCATTTGTCAGTTTCAATATGTCTTCCAGGTAATTTGGGATCTGTTGTGTGAAAAGCTCTTCGAATTTTTAAGATAGCTCACACGAACTAATCGATTCTAAGTTAAATTATCAGGCCGCTTGCTATATCCGGTTCAAATCAAAACATCGGAATAGGAATTATTAGCTGTTCTCAATTCTGAATGAGACATTTTCAAACTAATCTTTAAAAAGAATGATTGACTGATATTTCACTCGAAACAGGAACACAAAATCGAATAATAATAAGAATATAAAGTGCTCAGAAATCACTAGCTGATATATGAAGAATCGGTTGGAAATTTAGCTATTGTAAGAAAAAGCGTTTATTTTTACAAATATCTAAACAATTTGAAAATAGTTTTGATTAAAATATATATTTTTACTTGACTATCATATATTATATCTACCATAGGATCAATTGGACTAAATATGAGGTTTAAGCCTAAAACATATAACGATAAAAGTTTACTGAAATTGAATAAGCATTATCTGCAAGGGTATATAATCTTCTTTAGCCGAATAGATAGCTGTTCTTTCTTGTTTAGTTTCAAGTTTGTATGAATCAGTCGTGCGTGTCCGGGCGCTTGCCAATTGGCGCAATCAGGCAGCGAGAGCTTAGACAACGCCGGCACACTCAACTCGAGTCTAGTCAAGTCGAGTCGACTCAGCCGGAGTCGACTCGACAGTTGGCTTTGTCTTGTGAGCCGGGTCCGGGAGCCGCCCTGATTGGCATTTACAATTAGCGCGCGGGTAAACAGAAAATCGCATGGCCTTAAAAGCGCTCTAATGAACGCCCCTTTGCCTTGTAGTACACAGACCTGCTCCTGCCTCATACCTGCCACCCACATTCTATCTTATGTATGTGTATGTATGTGTGTATGTGTGAGTGCAAGTAAGTATGGAATTGGAATAATGTAATCGTAATTGGATATGTGATTAATGAGCCATATGCGCGTTCCCTTTGACTCATCACACGTGCTGATTTATCGCTGTCAACGGGTGGTCCCAGAACGAACACACACACACACACACACACATACACTTACACCTATAATGCATTTCAATTATTAACTTTCGCTTAATCATTTCACAATTAGCTGACCAGGCCACATAACTACTTCACGTACTTGTATTGATTTTGATTGTGATTGTGATTGTGAATTTGATTTTGATTTATTCAACTTGCGGTTATCAAGTGATTTTATACGGTTAATATTTGTTTAAAGCAGTTGTCAGCTGCATTTTCAACTGTTTGTTTTGTCTTACTTAAGCTGACAACCAAATGTTGCAAGTTGTTGTTGTTGTTGTGCAAATTTGTAGTTAATTATGCTTCAATAGCGCTACAATTTTTCTTATGGCCATGTTCTTGCCTCATCTTTGTGAAATCGCGTTGCCAGCATGCAGATTAAGTAAGAGGCATCGATCAAATAAATGTAATTAATGACAATTAAGTTAAGCTGGCAACAGCTGACTGTGTCGCACGCTTTCAAGTAGCACACTCAACGTTAATTAGTCATTTTATAAGAGTTGGTTGCAAGTAGTATGTGTATGTGTGTGTGTGTGTAAGTTGCAAGTGCGCTTTTTTATTGAGTAAAGATTAAAGCTGTCAATGGAAGCTGCTTGCAAAAAATGGGTCAGCATTCTGTTGCAACAGCAAAAGCAATGTTTCATTACATTAAATTTGTGATGTGTCTTGGAATTGGGTTGGTTTTACTTTTAATATTTTACTTATTTTGCAACGCTTTAAAGATCTTTATATAAACCAACTGAAATCTCAGCGTCAGAAACTGACCTCTTCCGAATACCGCTCTCAAATCAATTCCATAATAAGTTTGAATATATCATCATTTTAGCTTAAATAGAAAGCTCAGAATAGGGAAACAAGACAATAGTTTCCTGTTTTTACAAAATCTGGTATTGCATACTGTTTTAAAAATTTAAAAAAAATATATATAATAAGATTCAGTTGTTTAAATTAAAACAAAGATATATTTGTATAGTCAAGTGGTAAATTAACAATAAATTTAAATTTTTATAAATAAAGTCTCTCTTAACAAACTTTTAAGGCACATTAAAACAAGCGCTTCAAATATGCAAGTAATTAAAGTTTTGAAGACAAATAAAATGTAAATAAATAATGCAATTGTCAGTCGCTTAAAATATTAAATTGAAATTAACAAAGACAATTGAAATGATGTGCGTTGAGAATGCTGAGGCTTTTGGTCAAACATAACCCTGGCTGACCATTGGTCAAAGTCTACGAAGACTGACAAATTATGTGCACAGTTTGTTGTGGTTGAATGTGGATATTAAATCTAATTCGATTTGCATTCGCATTTGCATTTGCATTTGTGTGCCAAAGGATAATGATGTGCAGCAGTTAGGTAGGTAGGCAGGAAGGATGCACTCTTTGGATTGAGGTTATAGAGTTTTCGAGGTGCAGCAAAATTGGAACCGCAGAGCATCTTGCATGTTATAGACAACTGGGCGTGTTGATGTCTGTCTGCCAAGTTGATGTAATTTTGCGGTTGAGTTTTGAGGCACGTTCGCTTTGAGGCTTTTGCAACGAGCAAATAGTTGAAGCCCAGACACAGCGGCAATAGGGGCGCTTTCAAATGCCAACTTCAGTACGAATAATTGAAATTTTGTTATCAGTTCACAAAAAATTAAATTCTTTTTGTTTTGTTTTTTGTACTTTACTGTCCAGCTTTTTATGGCTCTGACGTAAATTCCCAACAAAATATTTATTACATATTTGTTTTTTTCTCATTTTTCTCGCGGCTGTTCAGCTTACAAAAACATGTCTTTGATCTCAAACATGTTGGGGGGTATGCTGCGGAGAGGCCGTTTTCAGTTCACAACAACAACAAAAAAGTTTTTGTTAAGCACAAAACAACAAAACGACGAACCAATTTACATATGTACGCTTTTTTTTTTTATACAGGCAATATATACAAATTAAATTAAACCAATACGAGAATAATATGTAAGTGCTTAAAACAACGCAAAATTATCATCAGCAGAGTTTGCCGTTCTGAATTTATTTACCGAATACATTATAATCGTCAAATGCCGCCTAAATGTAAATAAAGTTATCAATGGGGGGTCTGGGGCAGAGGAGGTGTCTTAACTGGTAGGGGTTTTCCAATATATTAAAGCTTATTGATGAGTTCTAAAAACAAACCGCGTTATTTTAAATATTTAACATAAATTATTGGAAAGCGACTTTGATTGACATTCAACTTGTGGCAATTTTAAGCATCTTTTTTTTAGCCAAATAAATGAAGGCACATTTGTTTAAATCAAAGTACTTATAGTTGGTCCATTTATAGAGTAAGAGTAGCTTTAGCAAATAGATAAATGATTAAGTAATTAATTAGAAATTATAAGATATATTTTTACTCCCTGTTCCCATTAAAAATGGGAAAAAGGGAGTTATAAAGTACTGCAAATGTGTGTAACAGACAGAAGGAGGCATTTTCGACTATATAATCTATATATATTCTTGATCAGCATCAACAGTCGAGACGAACTAGCCATGTCCGTCTGTCTGTCCGTCCGTCTGTCTGTCCGTCTGTCCGTATGAACACACAGATCTCAGAGACTATACGAGCTAGAGACACCAAACTTGGCATGCAGGTTCCTGTATACCATACGCAGATCAAGTTTATTTCAAATTTCAGATGCAGCCCCCCCGCACCCCCTCAAATCGCAAAAGACTCCCACAGCCACAATTTTAAAGATAAAGCATTAATTTTTGGTACACATATATGTTCCATCAATGTTGATCAGCTGTATAAATTTCATCACGATCGGATAAATGACACCAAAGTTATAGAAGAATCTATTACCCCCGTCTCAGCAGGCAGAAAGAACAGTTTGACAGGAACTGGACACGTTAAGTGCCCTGCTTGCTTGTGTTGTCGCTGAACTGCTTGAAATGCAAGTTGGGAGCAGGGAGTCTCGTAGTGGGGCAGACTCGACTAGAGTATTCTTACTTGTTCTTAATGAAACTGGGAATATGACTGTGATTGTTATCAAAACTGACTAATATTGCAACTGATACGGCAACTCAGACAAAGCTACGACAGCATTGGCCATGCCTAATCGATATCTAAAGCACTATTTAAACTAAATAAGTTTTTTTTTAAATGTATAAGAAACTTTCACAATTTAATAGCTTTCTCCAACATTCACTCGATTTAAGAAGTTTCTTTGTTTTTTTACAAATCTGAAGATCAATTTCAATTTATTTATGATACGTTAATTAATTGAAATCACACTTTATAACATAATTAAGTAGCTATCAGCAGTATTATTGCTCAGCTTTGAATATATTCCAATTTAAAAACAGGGCTAGTATTTTACTCAATGAAAGCATTTAATTGGGTTTACGATATTGCACTGAACTGGCCAGAAAAGAGAGAGGGAGAGAGAGTGAAAGGGGGTGGAAGAGAGAGAGAGAGTGAGTGGGGGGGGGGGGGGGGGAGTAAAGCAACTAAAAGCAAACGCACAGCACAACACAGTCAACAAATCCGCAATTAACGAACAATATTAAAATGTCATATCATAAAAGCTTTTGATTGATATGCCAATTTATATCCGCGTATCTGTGTGTGTGTGTGTATTGCATATGTGTGTGTGTCATGTTTGTACGTCATATGGGAATTCAAAGCAACGTCTGCTTAACTGCACAAAAGTTCAGTGGTACACAGCGCGTATGTGTAATTAATATATTATATTATATTATATTTATTCACATATAATTTATGTATGTATTAATTTGCCAATCAAATAATTGCAATAAGCGCGCGAGAAGACAGCAAAACAAAAGCGATTCGATAAAATGCAATCAAACTCAAATGAATCATTCACAAAATGTGTGCCACATTCAGCTTAATAGTCGCGGCAACAACAACAAATATTCTCACTCCTTTATACACTTGCATGGGGTATTCAAGTTTGGTTACAAAGTGTGTAATGCATTGAAAATATATTTAAATTAAGCTTATTTATTGTAAATTGACAAATTAAATGAATTTAGAGTAAGCAAATTTGTGTTGCTAAGCAGCTGAAAATTATCTTAAAACATTTTAAAATACATTAAAAAGAATTTAATATGCAAATCAAATCTTTTTCCATACGAATTTTGGCATTCAATTTCCATACGAATCTTGTTGATTGAGCGCTCTTGGAAAGAATCGGTGAAAAGGTTATTTAGACCTTTTTCCATATCCGAAATATTTTCATTCCGCATCGTTTTCGATTCAGTGTTTCTGTTTTTGATAAAAATCTTGATGCACTCAAAAGCAAACCATTTTAAACCGAAATCGGGATTCAACTTCATTGATGTTAAGAATTCTGAAGAGTTAATCTGATTTCCACTTTCGGCAATATTTTACCAAAGTGAATTTTCCTAAAATCTTTAGATTTTCATTAGATTTGTAGAGCTAGGTATAGAATCATTTCTCAACTTCAAGTGAATTCAATCTTTGTCAAGTTGTCCAAATTTGTCAAAACTAAAAATGGAAACTTCCTCAAAGTCTTTACGAACGTGGAATATGGTCTGTGGAATACGGTTCCGATTCCGAAAGTTTTGTTCGGAACTGAATATGGGAACAGGCCAAAAAACTGTCAATTACACGTTTCATGTTAAATGAACTTTATCAGAACCAGAAGCAATCGAAGGAAATTTGTTATCTTTCATAATAAATAGAAGTTGAAATTTAGGAAATGCTAAAGATATGAGTTAAGCAATGTTTCCAGCTGATTGAGAAGTTTTTTATATTATTCAGTTGAATCTATCAAAGAGTTGTCATAGCAACATGTTAACAAACATGTCTGCAAGAGTATTTATTCCTTAACATACCCAAAGATTTGATTTTCCGCTGATTGTATTTGTATTTCCATTTGCATTTCTTTTGTTTGCACTTTAATGCAATGAACTTGACATGCAACTTGACGAGTGACTCGCCTGCTTTCTGGATCATCTCCCAGCGCTCAGTTCCAGCTTCCAGGTCTCAGCTCCATCTACATCTCCAGCAACAGGAACAGCCTGACCTGCCCTGACGTTTGCTGCGTGTGTCACTCACACCAACTGTCAGTCAAAGGCAGCAGCCAAGAGGCAAATGGTCGCGCACAGTTGGAAATCGGAGCTGGGTAACCGGATTTTTTTTGTTGTTTTCAAATAAAACGCAACGAAATTGTATTTCGACTTTGAGTTCTGTGATGCTCGCTTTAAATATAAAAACACAGCGTTCAGAACATTAGACGTGTTTAAGAGCTCGAGTAAAACGTAGCGCGCAAAACATTGACGGTGCAAACAGCACAAATTTAATAAAGAACGTCAAGTTTCAAAGTAAAAGAAAATTTTATAAAATTCTCAAAAATATATAACATTTAGAAAATAACAAAAGCAACATTTTAAGTGTTTATTGTTGAAATAAAAATATATTAAATGGCTGCCAAAAGTTTAACAAATATGGTAAGAAATTTATAAATTATTATTTAAAGCTTTTCTTAACTATTTTGATTATTTAGATGCTGCTCAGTTGCTGTCTTCTGCTGCTCATCAGCCACAGTCAAGCTCGGCCACGCTACAGTCAAAATTCGTTAAAGAAAATCTTTGATTTGAGTGGCGCCAGCAGCGATACCACCTACTTTGCCTACGCTCCACGGCCACAACAGCCAATGACCTTGACTGGCAATTATAATCTTATAATGCCCGACTACTATGATCATCATCCAGCCGAATCAATGCAGCTACAAAACTTTGCCAACTTCGTTGAGGCAGAAACGAGTCCCGGTGCCGATTTGGGCATGGATGAATCACAATTCCTGACCAGCACACCAGTGCGTCCTCCACAGCCAATCAATGCGGAGGAGCGACGCACTCGCCAGCAGTTGGCTTCGGTGGACATCAGTCGGGAGCGGAAGGTTGCACAGAAGTTGAAGAAGGGCAATACAAAGGCACGTGGTGCAGAGTATCCGGAATGGGATCAATTTGATTATGATCTTTATAGCGTTAATCCCGGCGATAGCAAAAAGTACAATAACGATTTCTAAAATTAGCGCAACTTTTCTAAGAGTTTTGTTGTTTTTTGTTTTTATTTGATTTAAGCACTAAAATAAATAATTTATTTATTGTAAAATGCATTTTTGGGCAAATTACTGGAATGTGGTTTTTTAAAAGCTTTAGCTTTGCTTTATTTTGGTCTGGCAAAATATCTGTTTTTAATTGCGCTTGTCATTAGCACTTAGCCAGCTTTAGTCGCTGTCTTTAATTAAAGACTAGATTTTAATTTCAAGCGCTGCAAATAACAAATTCAATTTGGGAATTCCAATACGTAGTTCTTTACTGTTTGTACAGCGACAAACACTTAACTGTCTCCAGTAAATCCAGTGCCAACAGAGGCGTATCTTGAATTTCGTTATGAGGGGGCTGCAATCTGTTGAAAAATGAGTTTTTGTACGAAAAACTTATTTATCTCAACAAAAAAAAGCTAGTACTCAATTTAGATAAAATTCCACATATGCTGACTAAGTTTTATCAAAATTTGGCGTTTATGCCTTATAGGTATCATAGGAACAATCAGTCGAAGATTTTGTTTTCTTATGTAAAGGAGATAGCTTTCCTCTCTTGTGTTTTTACTCCCTGTTCCCATTAAAAATGGGAAAAAATAAGTTATAAAGTACTGCAAATGTGTGTAACAGGCAGAAGGAGGCATTTCCGACTATATAAACTATATATATTCTTGATCAGCATCAACAGTCGAGACGAACTAGCCATGTCCGTCTGTCTGTCCGTCCGTCTGTCTGTCCGTCTGTCCGTATGAACACACAGATCTCGGAGACAACAAGAGCTAGAGACACCAAACTTGGCATGCAGGTTCCTGTATACTATACACAGATCAAGTTTATTTCAAATTTTGGATGCACCCCCCCGCACCCCCGCAAATCGCAAAATACTCCCACAGCCACAATTTTAAAGATAAAGCATTGGTAAACATATATGTTTTATCAATGTTGATCAGCTGTGTAAATTTCATCACGATCGGATAAATAGCACCAAAGTTATGGAAGAATCTATTACCCCCGTCTCAGCAGGCAGCAACAACAGTTTGATATGCTCTTTACAAGTTAAGTGCACTGCTTGCTTGTGTTGCCGCTGAACTGCTTGAAATGCAAGTTGGGAGCAGGGAGTCTCGTAGTCGGGCACACTCGACTAGAGCATTCTTACTTGTTTTTTAAACAAATTTAATTGTTTACTTTCAGTTCAAGTTTTAAATCACTAAGATTTATTCTTCAAAATTCTTCAAAAATATATTCTCAAATTTTTTTAAATTTTCTAAAAGGCTCTTTTTAAAACTTTATCATTTTAAAAATCAAATCAAGGATTGAACTTAGCAAAAGCGCTTACAATTCTTTTACAATTGCTGACTTTTTGTATGCATCAGCAGAGGGTTAAAGCTCCCTTAACCCCCACTTGGTTTCGCCACTGACTGTTCCCAACGATAGCTTCAAGTGTTTGCTGCTCACTTGCGCTTCCGTGTGGCGTGTCAGTTGTCCCAAAGCAAGTTGTCCAGAGCTGTCTAAAGCAGCAGCAGCAGCAGCAGCGGAAGCTTCATCATAATCGTGGCCTTTGTTCGATGACACCTTGTTGACTTTGCTGCAGTGGCACCTTCGCTGCTTTGCCGCTTTGCTGCTTTGCTGCTTTTGCTGCACAGCTTGAGATATATATTTGATGAACAAACTCAGCGTTCGTCTTTGGACTTATGGCCACTGTCAGCTTTTGGCAGCAGCCGCAGCAGCAGCATCCCGCACATTTGACGTCATGGCTTAGAACGTGTTTGTGTTTGGTAACTAACTAAGGGTAACTCCAACTCTTAGTAGCTTAGCTTAGAGTTATTTCTTGGCATGTCTTACTTGGATTCTAAGCAAGTGACTAAGCCAGTCGCTGGAGCAGGTTTTTCGGATAATTTGTTGTTCGCTTTTGGGAATCTGAGTTAATAATATTTACAAATTAAGTTAAGAATGTTGTTATGCTTTTAGAAAGCATCTTTAATTATTGTTATTTGTTTGTTTGTTTTGGCTTTAGTTAATAATGCTGGATGTTGTATACTAGATATATATATATATGCTGTTTGTCAGCTCCAACTTTAAACATTGAAATCTATTTTGTTGTCTCGTTCTTGTTTCGTTCTTCTTGTTAAGGTAACATACCTTTCACAATTGTTGTTTATTTGTTTAAGATACCTTAAAGTACGCTTTAAAAACCGCTTCAGGGTATAACAAGTTAAGTCATAAAACAAATTTATTACACTCATAAAATGAAACAGACTGAAAACAATAAAACAAAAAAGTCTGCAACATTGTTGCCAGACAATGTTTAGCATACAAAATGCTGTATACTTTTGGGCGAACATTTAAAAATACTTTATTTTTATACTCTGTTTTCCAAAATGGAAGAAAAGAGTGTATTGGGTTTGTGAAATGTCCGTCCGTCCGTCCGTCCGTCCGTCCGTCCGTCCGTCCGTATGAACGCAGTTTTTTTCCACAGTTTTGAAGCTAGAGCATCCAAACTTGGCATACATGTTGGTAGATACCATAGTCAGACAAAGTGTCAAGATCTCCCCCCCATCCCCACCCCTTCCCCCACAAACCGCAAAAACCTATATCTTCCACAGTTTTACAGCTAGAGTATCCAAATTTGACATAAAGACTAATGACCACATCCTTGACCGACCTGCAAAAAAAAATAAATATGCCACGCCCACTACCGCCCCCGTAAATGAGCAAAATCTGTATCTCCTACACCCTTATAGCTAGAAACCCCAAATTTTGCAGTATGACTCCTTTTTAACTCTTCGATAGATTAGAGAAAAAAATATTTGACACGCCCTCCCCCGCCCCAATAAACGAGCGATCATTTTGCCAAGCACCCCGTCCCGCTCTGCCTTGGGCATTTGCAGCGTCCTGCACTTAGTAGAAAGAAGAAGATATTAATTTCGTCATGGTCAAAAATAAAACAAGTAAGAATACTCTAGTCGAGTGTGCCCGACTACGAGACTCCCTGCTCCCAACTTGCATTTCAAGCAGTTCAGCGGCAACACAAGCAAGCAGTGCACTTAACTCGTAAACTGCTTGTCAAACTGTTGTTGCTGCCAGCTGATACGGGCGTAACACAAGCAAGCAGTGCACTTAACTCGTAAACTGCTTGTCAAACTGTTGTTGCTGCCAGCTGAGACGGGCGTAATAGATTCTTCTATAACTTTGGTGCTTTTTATCCGATCGTGTTGAAATTTACACATCCGAAAGACATTGATTAAACATACATGTGTATAAAAAATTAAAGCTTTATCTTTAAAATTGTGGCTGTGGGAGTCTTTTGCGATTTGCGGTTGTGCGGGGGGGTGCATCCGAAATTTGAAATAAACTTGATCTGCGTATGGTATACAGGAACCTGCATGCCAAGTTTGGTGTCTCTAGCTCGTATAGTCTCTGAGATCGACGCGTTCATACAGACGGACAGACGGACAGACAGACAGACGGACAGACGGACAGACAGACGGACATGGCTAGTTCGTCTCGGCTGTTGATCCTGATCAAGATATATATAGTTTATATAGTCGGAAATGCCTCCTTCTGTCTGTTACACACATTTGCAGTACTTTATAACTCCCTTTTTCCCATTTTTAATGGGAACAGGGAGTAAAAAGTTAAGGGGAATAATAAAGTTGTGAAAATGAATGTATGGACAATAAAAATAAGTATTTTCAACTTTAAAACTTAATTTGACCCACTCATATCCCTTGGTCTGATCACCCATTACATTTCAAACAAGTGTGTTGTACGAATGTCGCTGACAGGTTAGTTTCAGCCTATAGGCAAATAAGAATCCAGGATTACCCACAGAAAACAGAGTATATCGCAGTCGGTTAAAGAAAATGTAAGAAAGTAAATTCAAATTGGTTTGATGGGATAGGCAATAGAGTTTTCTATTTTCTTGTTTCTTCGGGTTTAAGGAGAGTGGCATGCGCGTTTAGCCCATAATTACACTGTGCTCAAAAATTATATATCTTAATGCAGCTCTCTGATATTAACAGTGCCAAGTTGACAGTTTTTTGTGATGCAAGGAATGACAAAGAGTTGTTAGTCTAGTTAGAGCATATATCATGGATTTTAGAACTTGCTAATTAAACATTCATTTAAATTTGCTTATAATATTTAATCGATATTTATCGAATATAATCGAACTATGTTAATGGCAATAAAGTCCCTCAAAAATGTTTGACTTTTCAACTAAACTACTGTTCCTCAAAAAATTATCGAAAATGTTCCAACAGCATTTTAAGGCACTTTAAAAAATTGAAAACATTCCAATTATTTTCAATTCTAACTTAGAATTTCTAAGTCAATTTAGGAAACAAATCATTTCAAAAAATATATTTTGCATAAGAATCAGATTCCTTTTTCTATTTTAATTGATGATTTTTGTATGCATAAAGTTTATCTTTTGAAATATAAATAAAATCAATTTCACTTTTGATTAAATGTTGCAAAAGTGAGATTGAGAACAAGGCTGATTGATTTTAAGATCCTTGATTTCAGGTACTGCCATTTACTTTATATATACACATTTAGTTTTAATTGCACTTATATAAGCGGAAACTTAAGAATTATCAGTGAACAACAACGTTAATTTCAATGTCAACAATATAAATCTTATTCACCACGGCAATTTTCAACGCATTTGTTTAACTATATAAATAGGATGGTTTTGCCTATAATTTCCATTCAAAGAAGAATTTTCTCTTCCTTCACTTGGCTTAATATTTGAATATTTAACAATGTCCTTTATCTTGAAAGCATTGTTGCTAACTGTGTTTAGCTCCATATGCTTGAATCTCATCGAGGCGCAATATGCAAGGTAGGTCGTCTACAGACTTGAAGGTCAATCTATGAAGCAGCCATTTACTTACAGATTACTGCACTATCATGCAGAATCTCCTGAATCTTCGGAGGAAACTGAGACTCCCATTCCCCGGCAGCTATATGGTGGACTTCAACGTGGCGCAACAAGAGATATACCAGCTCAGAAGCTAATTACATTGGAGGGCAACGAAGTGGCACCATTGTTGCAAAACTTATTAAGGCAGTCGCAAAAATTGACACAGCAGCAGCAACAATTGGCATCGATCCTACAACAGCAACATCAACAATATGCCCAGCCACCTATTGCATATGCAAGAAAGATTCAGCCAAGAGAACAATATGATCAGCCACCTATTGCATATGCAAGAAAGATTGAGCCAAGAGAAAAAATTGCACCTACCCCACTCATCGCATACTCGGGTTGATGTGCTCTCAGGTGTGCTTCGTTTTAACACCTTAATTGAACAAATATCATATGCTCTTTTAATAAACATGCGCATTAAGGGTCAAATAATTTTTGAATTCTTTTGGGACATAGCAAAACTAATTAGTCAAAAGTGAAAAGTATTTGATGGGTTTGCTTGGATAAAGAAAGTCTTTTCCTGTTATTGGCGAATAGCCTATCTATAATTAAAATATATCATAACTTTGTTAAGTTTGTGTTGCAAGGAATGTCAAAAAGTAGGACGTCTAACAAGAGCATGTCTAATCGAAAGTTATACAATTAGAAATTCAGTTGAATTTTGTATTTGATTTTGAAAAAAAAATAAATAGCTGAGCTTAAATAACAAAACCATTTAGAAAAACAAGTCTTGCTAGAAAATACATTTAGCACAGAAATCGGCTTAGTTTTTTTATACATAATTATAATTTATACATTTATATAAGTGTTTTTTCAGCTGCAATTTACTTCATATATTCACATGTAACAACTATATTTATATAAGCAGAAACTTAAGAATTATTTGTTAACAACAACGTTAATTTCAATGTCAACAATATAAATCTTATTCACCACGGCAATTTTCTACGCATTTGATTAACTATATAAATATCATGGTTTTGCCTATAATTTTCATTCAAAGAAGAACTTTCTTTCCCTTCACTTGGCTTAATATTTGAATATTTAACAATGTCCTTTATCTTGAAAGCATTGTTGCTAACTGTGTTTAGCTCCATATGCTTGAATCTCATCGAGGCGCAGTATGATAGGTAGGTCGTCTACAGACTTGAAGGTCAATCTATGAAGCAGCCATTTACTTGCAGACCACTGTACTATCGTGCAGATTCTCCTGAATCTTCGGAGGAAACTGAGACTCCCATTCCCCGGCAGCTATATGGTGGACTTCAACGTGGCGCAACAAGAGATATACCAGCTCAGAAGCTAATTACCCTGGAGGGCAACGAAGTGGCACCATTGTTGCAAAACTTATTAAGGCAGTCGCAAAAATTGACACAGCAGCAGCAGCAATTGGCATCGATCCTACAACAGCAACATCAACAATATGACCAGCCACCTATTGCATATGCAAGAAAGATTCAGCCAAGAGAACAATATGACCAGCCACCTATTGCATATGCAAGAAAGATTGAGCCAAGAGAACAATATGACCAGCCACCTATTGAGATTGAGCCAAGAGAAAAAATTGCACCTACCCCACTCATCCCATACTCGGGTTGATGTGCTCTCAGGTGTGCTTCGTTTTAACACCTTAATTAAACAAATATCATATGCTCTTTTAATAAACATGCGCATTAAGGGCTTAATAATTTTTGAATTCTTTTGGGACATAGCAAAACTAATTAGTCAAAAGTGAAAAGTATTTGATGGGTTTGCTTGGATAAAGAAAGTCTTTTCCTGTTATTGGCGAATAGCCTATCTATAATTAAAATATATCATAACTTTGTTAAGTTTGTGTTGCAAGAAATGTCAAAAAGTAGGACGTCTAAGAAGAGCATGTCTAATCGAAAGTTATACAATTAGAAATTCAGTTGAATTTTGTATTGGATTTTGAACAAAAAATAAATAGCTGAGCTTAAATAACAAAACCATTTAGAAAAACAAGTCTTGCTAAAAAACACATTTAGCACAGAAATCGGCTTAGTTTTTTTATACATAATTATAATTTATACATTTATATAAGTATTTTTCACAAGCAATTTACTTCATATTTTCACATTTAACAACTATATTTATATAAGCAGAAACTTATGAATTAACTGAAAACAACATGTCTATAGATAATCTAATTTGACAAGGCAATTTTCAACGCATTTGCTTAACTATAAAAACAGATTGGATTTTCCCATACTTTTCATTCAAAGAAGAAGCTTCTTTTACGGAAGTTCGTGATATAATTGAATACTTAAAAATGGTATTTATCTGGAAAGCATTGTTGATAACTGTGTTGAGCTGCGTGTACCTGAATCTCATCGAGGCGCAGTATGAAGAGTAGGTCGTTTATATGTAGGCTTTAAAGTCAATCTATTGAAGATTGGATTTGAATTTACTTGCAGTCTGCTGGATGTCAGTCCACGTGCAATTCTATTAAGGCCAGCTAAGCCGCAACGCCTGGATGACGGTCAGGTGGCGGTATATTTAAGGGGATTAATTAGGCAGCAACAGGATCAAGAGAGGCTAAGGAAGCAACAGGAGCAAGAGCAGCAACAACAGCTGCCACGATATGTGATTAGAATTGTCAACGCACCTGAAAGATGGCAACAACAGCAGCAGCAAAAGCAGCAGCAGCAGCCGCAATGGTTGGTTGCATTGCTACAAATGAAACAGCAACAGCAACAATATCTCCAGCCTCATTTATATCGGCTAAATATCCAGCCACAACAAGATCTTTCAGCACCAACCTTAATCCCCGATGAGTATTTAGGTAAAGGTGGCCTCCATTCAGGGACTGGTTAACAATTTTAATAAATAAACCGTCTGCGCTTTATCAAGAAAGATGCGTTTTGAAAGCAAAAAAAAAAAAATAATAATTGCTGCTTTTAATATTTAAAAATAAATAAATCGATGAAAAGTAGATTCAGATTGTTTTAATCTTCTACTTGCTTCTTTTTTTCAGTCTTGGGATGGCCAAGAATTTTTCTAAATCGAAAGATATTCCAAAAATAAATTCAGTGCTGTTTCAAACTTCAATTTCGAATCAATTAAAAAGAAAAGTGTGTAGTTTTGCTGCAGAAAAGTGTAGAAAATTTTGGTTGTGTAAAGATGATGCTAAAAGTATGCTTCACACATTTCTTCAGAATTGATTTGAAAATGGAATTCGGAACAGACCTTTTAATAACATTGCCTGAAAGTATTTGAAAGTTTTTAAAACTTACGCAAACATGGCTTAAAACTTTCATGTTGCATATCAGAAATTTTAGTATGAACAGCATTTGTTAAGATCTCGAATAAAATAAATGAATGCAGATCTTAAACTAAATTTTTGTAATATTATGAAAGTTTATAGCATGTCTCAAATAAAGTTCTTGTAAACAAATTTTATCTTGAAATAGAGTTTCAGAAGTGTGTAGAATCATTTTCTTGTACCTCAACATTATTGTCTAGTCAGATGGAAAAGGCTCGCATGACTATAACATAAAGCTGCCACAGCAACTAACAGTCGAAAGCTTTATTTAGTAATATGAGTTTTTTTAAAATAATATTTCAACTATGTACAAGACAGTAAAGTTATCTTCAGCGTGCAGAAGATAGGTAGTATATGTAAAGTTATGCATAAGAAAACTTAATTTTCAATAGATTGTTCCTTTGTAAGAAAATCAAATATGTAATTATCTTAAAAATTAATAAAGTTCCAATCCAAAATCAATGCAAAAATACGTATAGCATAGAGATATAGTTTGGATATAAGAACACGTATGTAATAATGTATCTAATTCCAATTATAATGGCTATTAATCATAATATTTATTCAAGCAGAACCTTTTTAATTATCTGTCACCAAAAAGAAACAAGAGAATCTAATTTTCCATGGCAATTTTACACACATGTAATTGGAGCACATGCATATACATTTTTTATTAAGGTCAAGAGTATCTAATCAATTCAACTTTCGATTCAATTTTGCGGAAGTTAGCAAAAAGTTAAAAGAACAAGGATTTAAAGATCCTTGAACCCACTGACATTGGTTTAATTACATGATATTTACTCTTATCCATATAAATATGATCTTCCTAGATTTGAAACTTACACAAAACATAACTGCATGTTATGCAATTTATCAATTAATTAACAACAACGTGTCTAAAGAGAATATAATTTGATATGGCAATTTTCGATGCATTTGTTAAACTATAAAAATACGATGGTTTTGCACATATGTTCCATTAAAAGAACAAAGTTCTTCTTCTGCACTTCCTTGAATATTTGAATTTTGAAAAATGGCATTTATCTCGAAAGCATTGTTGCTAACTGTGATGATCTCCATGTGCCTGAATCTCATCGAGGCGGACAATAGGTAGGTTGCCTTTCGATTTGAAGTTGAATTTATAAAGCAGTCATTTACTTACAGAAGAGTGTACTATCGCGCAGAGTCTTCTGAATCTGAAGAGGATCCTCCCAATCCTCCGCAGAAACAAGAAGTCAATCCACCACGTGCCGCAATCAAAATAATACCACCTCAGAGACAAGTTAAGCTTGAGGACGATGAAGTGGCACCATTGTTGCAGAACCTATTGAAGCAGTCGGCAAACTTGCTAAATCAGCAGCAGCAATTGGCATCGATACTACAACAGCAACAGCAACAATATGCTCAGCTCCCTATTGCATATCAGCTACAGCCAAGAAAAAACATAAAATA
Organism: Hirtodrosophila cameraria; assembly: GCA_949708635.1. Taxonomy (NCBI): domain Eukaryota; kingdom Metazoa; phylum Arthropoda; class Insecta; order Diptera; family Drosophilidae; genus Hirtodrosophila; species Hirtodrosophila cameraria. Next base: position 81,840,653 of record OX453089.1, on the reverse strand, counting down.
TATTCCTAATATGGTCCCGTATATTAGTGATGGTCTCCGCATGTCATTAACTGGTTAACAGCTTAATGATATCAACATCCCGGGCTCTATTAATAAAGATGCGCATTGAGAGTCAAATAAGTATTTTGAATTTTTCTGGGTGGTTTGTGTGAATGTGTTTATTTAACTTGCATGTCCTGGCTGCAATTGTTGTTGCTGTCATCTTGCCTAACTTGAATACGAAAATCAGAACACAGAAGCCACTCATGCAATCGAAAATAATTTCTATGAAAAAACAAGTGAGAATGCTCTAGCCTCCATGTTCCCATTAAAAATGGGATTAAAATTGTTTATTTTTCGAGTTACCGAAGGAATATAATAAAAAATAACAAAAATTGCATTTGCTGCGTACAAAAAAGTTTTACATACAAGAAATAATCTTTTAATAGTTTCTTAATTTGATACCTATACCTATATTATTGTCTTTGTTTGAGAGATTTTGAAGAACAAACACGTTTCGATGAAAACTAATCGTTATTGAAGGAATTTGAAATAATATTTCAACGTGTTTTCAGTATATTAACACTTTCCATTGATCTTGAACCCCAAATTTATTCTTCGACCAATTCAGCCAACTAGTTTTTCAACTAGAATAAAGTTAGCTTTGCAGTCGACATTTATCAAATAAGTAAATACAATTGATGGTAATTGAATGCTTACAACGAAAATTTCAAAATGTGTTAAGTGATTTGAAAGATATTAACAAGTTTTTCGTTTTTTTTTTTTTTTAAATCTAAACTTATGAAATGTGTATAAGTTGAGTTTGTTAATATTTTAAGTAAAAAGGTCATTCGCCTATAATCAATTCTTATTTCGAAGAAGTTTTGCAGAAGTGGAAATTGTAACAAAGCTGATAGCTATATTTTAACTATAGTTTAGACGATCCTTGAACAAAATTTACTTTTTACACAAGGAAGTACACGTATATGTATATATACTTTCCTAAAACATAGCTGCATCCATATAATAATAAATTAATTAAATAAGTGACAACAACGTGTCTAAACTTTAGACTCTAAAGATTCAATTTATCAAATTTACCACGGCAATTTTCTATGCTTTTCTGTTACTATAAAAACAGGATGGCTTTGTACATATTTTTCATTCAAAGACGAAAGTTCTTTCCCGGCACTTGGCTAAATATTTGAGTATTTCAAAATGGCATTCATCTCAAAAGCATTATTGCTAGCTGTGTTGAGCTTCATGAGCTTGAATCTCATCGAGGCGCTGTATCCTAACCTATTACAAGATCCTCCTGTGCCATATGGTGGCACTCCTTACAGCTCAGCAGTAATTAAGCCAGGTCGTCCTCTGTCATATGGTGGCACTCCTTACGGCTCAGGAGCGATATTACCAGCTCCTCCTCTGCCATATGGTGGCACTCCTTACGGCTCAGTAGCAATATTGCCAGCTCAGCAGCAACAAACCCTGGATCACGATGAGGTGGCACCATTGTTGCAGAACTTATTGCAGAAGTCGGCAACATTGCTACAAGAACAGCAGCAATTGGCTACGTTGATACAACAGCAACAACAACAATATGCCAAGCAGACTATTCAATATAAGTTGAGAAACCAGCAAAACCAATATGTAAATTCGGGAGCTGGCTTAATCCCCGATAAATATGTGAGTGATACTCTTCTGAAGATATTGACTGGCTAACTGCCTAATGAAAAAACAACCAGGACTCTATTAATAAAGATGCGCATTGAGAGTCAAAAAACTATTGTTTATTTTTTGGTGGTTTGTCTGGTTGTCAAAGAAGAGGTTGTAAAATTGGGAACAAGGCTGTATTAGAGCATAATAATGTTTACAAAAAAACAGGTTCGTATGCAAACTCAGTTTTCTACCGATTAATCGAAATATGATATAATTTTTAATCCCTGTTCCCCAGCTAGAGACACCAAACTTAGCATATGGGTTCCTATATCCCATACACAGATCAAGTTTATTTCAAATTTTGAATAAAATACTACATTACGCACTCCCAAGGCCATGATTTTGAAGATACAGCTTTGATTTTTGGTACACATATATGTTATGTGAATTTTGTTCAGCTGCGTAAATTTAATTAAGATCGGATAACAAACACCAAAGTTATTGAAAAATCTGTTTTCCCCCGACTCAGCTGGCAGAAGCAACAGTTTGACAGGCGCTGGACAAGTTAAGTGCGCTGCTTGCTTGCGTTGCCGCCAAACTGCTTGGGGGAGTCTCTTAGTCGGGCACACTCGACTAGAGCATTCTTACATGTTATATACGCTTTTTTTAAATTTTTTTGAAAAAAAAAAATGAAAATGAGTATATTGGGTTTGTGAAATGTCCGTCCATCCCTCCATCCATCCCTCCGTCCGTCCCTCGGTCCGTCCGTGCGTCCGTTCGTCCGTTCGTCCCTCCGTCCCTCCATCCCTCCGTCCGTCCGTCTGTATGAACGCAGTTTTTTCCACAGTTTTAAAGCTAGAGCAACCAAACCTTTTTGAACACGTTGATATTTACCATAGTCAGACAAAGTTTTAAGATCTTAACCGATCAAACCGATCGATTCATTCAGTTGTCTTAGTTGACTCGCATTTGGATAGCTTTGAAACATAAATCAGTACAAAGTTTGTCTACAGCCATGTTACATATATATTTTCTGTTCTAGCAAGCAACAATATTAATTGAATACTTTTAATGATTTGAAGATATTTAAATGTTTTTTGACGACTTTCAAAGGATTCAAACACTTCTTGTGAAATATGAATTTCCTGATTTTGTCAGAGAGTCAAGTGCACTCAAATTATTCTACTTTCGATTAAATTTTGTGGAAGTGGAAAGTGGAACTACAGTTTAGAAAATCCTTGAAAATGTTCTTTACAGATTTTTAGCTTACATAACAAATAACTGCATTTACTTATATAAGCAGAAACTTATTAATTAACTGTGAACAATGATAATTAAATTCACCACTGCAATTTTCTATGCATTTGTTTAACTATAAAAATGAGATGCTATTGCCCATAATTTTCATTCAAAGAAGAAGGTTCTTTCCCGGCACTTGGATAAATATTTGAAAATTTCAAAATGGCATTAATCTCAAATGCATTATTGCTAGCTGTGTTGAGCTTCATGAGCTTGAATCTCATCGAGGCGCTGTATCCTAACCTATTACAGGATCCTCCTGTGCCATATGGTGGCACTCCTTACGGCTCAGGAGCAATATTAGCAGCTCCTCCTCTGCCATATGGTGGCACTCCTTACAGCTCAGTAGCAATATTGCCAGCTCAGCAGCAACAAACCCTGGATCACGATGAGGTGGCACCATTGTTGCAGAACTTATTGCAGAAGTCGGCAACATTGCTACAAGAACAGCAGCAATTGGCTTCGTTGATACAACAGCAACAACAACAATATGCCAAGCAGACTATTCAATATAAGTTGAGAAACCAGCAAAACCAATATGTAAATTCGGGAGCTGGCTTAATCCCCGATAAATATGTGAGTGATACTCTTCTGAAGATATTGACTGGCTAACTGCCTAATGAAAAAACAACCTTGACTCTATTAATAAAGAAGCGCTTTGAGAGTCTAAAAACTATTGTTTGTTTTTTTTTTTGGTCTGTAGAGATGTGTTTATGATGCATGTGCTGACTGCAGTTGAATCTAAAATCAATTGCTAATCAAAACAATAAATACAATCTTGATACAAACTTGAAAATATATAGCATAAGAATATTGAATTTGCTGAGTGTTGGGTTAATTGGGTTGCTAGGACATATTATTGTTGGATTATCATCAAATTTAAAATACATGTAAAGAGCAGAATAACACTTTAGTTGGGAGATCTTAAAAACAACAAGTAAGAACATTGCAGTCGGATGCAGCCGACTGCGATAAATTCCTTTTTCGCCTCTTTGCTGACTCAGAAGTGGGCGTGGCAACTGTATTTTTGCAACTCACTCTTCTACCGATTGTTCGGATTTCGATAGAATTTTTTTAATTAAAACTATTTATTTATTTTTAAAAAATATTATTAGTTATTTAAAGCGGTCATCACCAATCATTGTTAACCATTGCCATTAATATTGGGAATCGATCCCAAGGTTTTGTCACTTAAATATTTTATGCTCTAAAATGTTTTAATAGTAATTGAATACTTTTAAAGATTTGAATTATATTTATAAGCTTTTTGTCGCCTTTTCAAAGATTTTAACGCTTGTTGTGAAATACTAAATTTTTGATCTTGTCAGAGAGTCAAGTGTATCCAATCACTTATACTTTCGATTCAACTTTGTGAAAGTGGAAATTAGAAACAGGCTGTAGCTTAACTATATGTATTACATATATGTAAGCTTGTAGTTAAGTATAAGTTTATGAAAATGTTCTTTCTGGATATTTAGATTACGTAACACATAACTGCATTTATATAAGCAGAAACTTAATAATTAACTGTCAACAATGATAATCTAATTCAACACGGCAATTTTCCATGCATTTGCTTAACTATAAAAATAGGATGGTTTTGAACATATTTTTCATTCAAAGCACAATATTTGAATATTTAATAATGGCATTTATCTCGAAAGCATTGTTGCTAACTATGCTGATCTCCATGAGCCTGAATCTCATCGAGGCGCAGTATGGAGGGTAGGTCGTCTATAGGCTCGAAGGTCAATCTATTGAGCAGCCGTTTACTTACAGAAAGCTGTACCGTCGCCTTATTCCTGATGATTATAATGATGAAACTGCGACTCCACGGCTGCTATATGATGGAGTTCCACAAGGCATTATACAAGTAATACCAGATCAGAGGCCACAAACCCTGGAGCACGACAAGGTGGCATTGTTGAATAACTTACTTCAGCAATCGGAAATATTGGCACAGCAGCAACACCAATGGTCACCGATAATAAAACAGCAACTGCAACAATATGCTCAGCTGAGGAGTGCAGGATTAGTAGGACCAGCAATACCAGATGGACCCTTATTAATCCCTTATTAATATATAAGTTCAGGTGCTTTGTAGTCACTATTTGGCTAAAAGCTATAGAATAAACAGCCTGAGCTCTATGCGCATTGAAGCCAAGAAAAGTATTGTATATTTATACAATTGCAGAGGGAATTATAATAAGCAGACGTCTCAGAAAATAACAATTTGTATATTCGTTATCAGCATCAACAGACTAGTCATGTCCGTCATGTCCGTCTGTCCGTCTGTTTGTATGCGTTTTTCAAGACTTTGTTCTAGAGCTATCTTGATGAAACTTGGCACAGATGCTTCTTCTTTCTGCAGGTAGTGCCTACAGTTGAATTGGCCCGATCGGACCACTATAACATATAGCTGCCATAGGAACGATCGGTTGAAAAATAAGTTTTTGTATGAAAAACTTTTTTGTTTTTATAGATAACTCCACCAAACTCACTAAACTTTAGTTTAAGGACAGTTTATACATGATGACAAAATTTCTTCGAAATCGGACAACTATATCTTTTAGCTGCCATAGGAACGATCGGTTGAAAATAAGTTTCTGTATGAAAAACTTTTATGTTTTTCAAAATAGATCGACCAAACGTTCTACACATGATGACAAAATTGTATAAGTATCGGATCACTATACCAATAACTGCCATAGGAACAATCAATTGAAAAATTAGTTTTCTTATGCAAATCTTTTCTGCAAGGTTATATATCTTCGGCACGCCGAAGACAACATGTCTTTCTTGTATATAAATAAAATATATATATAAATATATAAAATAAACAACAAATATGTTCTATCAATTGCTTCCTAACATCAACTGAACTAACTTTAAATGAGAAAGCTTTAAAAAATCGAACTTTTGAAGTTTCCTAATTGACTTGTTACTTAAATATTTCCTGTTGTTAGAAAATAGAGATATGTGAATCCTTTCAATAAGCAGCAGATCGGTTAATTAACTATGGCTTGATATATGGAAATTTGAATACAAAACGACTACTGACAAATCGAGCTTTACTTGTATTTCAAGCTATAAAACATTTGTAAAAGATAAACGAAATGAATTTATTTTATATATACTTTATTATTTCAATAAGCAACAAATTTTATTTGAGAAACCAAAACTTAACATTAATTTGCATTTATATAACGCAATTCAGAGTACTTAGTTATAAGGATACTTGGCCAGCTGCTCTTGAACATGAACATAGCTGCGCCTGGCAAGCGGACGCAGCTGACCCAAAGCATTCAGCTGAGCGCCACGTGGCACTTGGCCACTCTTCTTGCAACTGCTTGTGGCAGCTTGAGTTTGCGCACGCGCCGCTTGCAACAATTGCTGATGATCGCCATCAATTTGGCCCGGACTCAAGATCAGCTGCTTGCATTGTCCATTTGGCTGACAATTGGTCACATAACGTTGATAGCCACGTGAATCACCAGGCACCGCCTGCTTGTAGTTGTATGTGTCCAGTGTGGCAGTCTGTGACTGAGCACTAAAGTCGCCCACGCGTGGCGCCTGTGCGCTGACGGACGCAGGAGGCGTGCCGGAGCCATGACCGGCATCCTGGACACGTTGCCCATTCGGTAATGTGACAATGGCATAAGGTTGTGGATTGCTGTGTTGCGGCTGTTGTGGCTGCTCCAGTTGCTGCTGCTGAGGTGGCAAATATTGGCCTGCTGACTGCACCTGAGTTGCGGTAGCAACTGTCAAAGCTTGTGGTTGCGTGTAGTAACTGTCAGCTGACTGCTGCACATTGCTCTGTGTGTGTGTTTGTGTCTGTATCTGTGTCTGTGCCGGAGTGTAGTAACTGATAGGCGGAGCTGGCGCTGGTGGTGCGGTCAGACCAACTGACGTTTGTTGGTAGTTGGTGTTGACCAGCAGCGGATTATTGTTGGCCGTGGCATGTAGTTGCTGCAATGGTTGCAGCGGTTGCTGTACTTGATGTTGTTGCTGCTGCTGTACTTGATATTGCTGCTGTTGCGGCTGCACTTGATATTGCTGCTGTTGCGGCTGCACTTGATATTGTTGCTGTTGCGCTTGATATTGTTGCTGGTGCACATGATATTGTTGCTGGTGCTGTTGTTGTTGCTGCTGAACATGATGTTGCAAATGTGGATGTTGCTGCGACACAGAATGTAGCAATTGTTGCTGCTGCTGCGGCACATGATGCTGCAATTGTTGCTGCTGCTGCGGCACGTGATGCTGCAATTGTAGTTGCTGCTGCGGCACTTGATGATGCAAGTGTTGTTGCTGCTGCTGCTGATTGCCCTGCACGGTATAAGTTTGGTGTGCCACATAAGCTGTCGGTGCCTTGTGCATCTGCAGCTCATAAGTGCGTCCATGGGGTCCCAAGGTTTGGACTATAAACCTGCCTGGTTGCTGCTGCGCTGGCTGTTGCTCCGGCGACGACAGATGAAATGGTACTTGTGGGCGTGGATAATGATAATCCTCTGCCTGGCCGTAGCTCAGAAGCGCCAACTATATATATTGATTTAATATATGCAATTAATTAATTAATCATTGTTTGCTTAATAAGAGTCCAGCTTACCATTGCGATAAGCAGCCACATAATGCCCATTAAAATAAAACAGTTAGGCCTGTTTGAATGCTCGTCGAGTTTTTATAAAGTTTGTGTTGTGCGCGCTTCGCCGGTTGGCAAATGATTGAGGCTAACGTTGTGGAGATCATTTGGTCGAACTTCTTTGAAGAAGCGTCGCAGCAGCTGTCAGTGTTGGCAAACCTTTGAGTAACAACAAAAAAAGAAGCTAAATTTCATTGGGTGAAAATGCCGAAAATGTTTATTTATAACGTTTTCCGAAAATTGTCACAGGGCTAAGCTGGGTTAGTTTTAAGCATAGATCTAGTTCACAAAAATAATAACAATCGTAGTTTAAGCATATTGAGGTATGTTCAGAATTCCATGTTTTTGAAAAGTAAAAATTAATGTTCGAATTAGTTTTGAATTAGTTTGAAACCCAGTTCGAAAGCCAGTTTGAAACCGAGTTCGAAACCGAGGACGAAACCGAGGTCGAAACGGAGGTCGAAACTGAGGTCGAAACTGAGGTTGAAACTGAGTTCGAAACCGAGTTCGAAACCCAGCTCGAAATTGACTTTCAAGCCGAGGTAGAAACTGAGGTCGAAACTGAGTTCGAAACCGAGTTCGAAACCGAGTTCGAAACCGACTTCCAAACCGAGTTCGAAACCGACTTCCAAACCGAGGTCGAAACTGAGGTCGAGACCGAGGTCGAAACCGAGTTCGAAACCCAGCTCGAAATTGACTTTCAAGCCGAGGTAGAAACTGAGGTCGAAACTGAGTTCGAAACCGAGTTCGAAACCGAGTTCGAAACCGACTTCCAAACCGAGTTCGAAACCGACTTCCAAACCGAGGTCGAAACTGAGGTCGAGACCGAGGTCGAAACCGAGGTCGAAACCGAGGTCGAAACTGAGGTCGAAACTGAGTTCGAAACCGAGTTCGAAACCCAGTTCAAAACCGAGGCAAAAACTGAGGTCGAAACTGAGATCGAAACTTAGTTCGAAACCGAGTTCAAAGTCAAGTTTAGATAGCAATAAGCCTAACTAGTTATCTATTAGGCATATGCTGAATCGAGAACACATTTTAATTTAATATTATAGATGTTATCCGAGTTTTGTTAAGGAAAAAATGATCTAATTCGTTTGTAAATAGGATGAAGAAAGTGAATTGAAGAAAAATGAGTTTAAACATTTGATATTGAGTCTGGGAACTCATATTCATTCCGTTCATGACAACGTAAAAGTTTGACGTAAAAGTTTCAAACGAAATCGGAGCTCAAAATAGGCCACCTTATCACTTTATTTCTCAAAATAGAAAAGGCAACTTCAACAGTATTTTGATTATATATTCAAAGCATTCAAAACAAATAAAATCTGGCTTTTTTTCGCTGCTCGCTATTTTCTGTATTATTTCAAAACTTATAATAAGACAAGTCTGACCTTGCTGTCTTACATCATGCCCGGAACTTGAAATTAAAAAAAAGTCAGTTTTGACGACAAATAGCGTTATGAGCATCACTGGCAGCAGCGGCCACAGCAGCCGGAAACTCGTTTCTCATTTGGTTGTTAAGTTGTAATTGTGGCAACAGCGTTTGTTGGACTGGACCGCTTGCTCGGCTTGATTTGTTGTAACATTTTGAAATTTCATAATTTCTTTTTGTGTATAGTTATATATATATATATGTTGTTGTTTATATTTTCTTTCATTTGGCACTTCAACGATCGCTGGCTCGTTTGGCTGTTGGCATAATTTAGCTATCACTCACGTACAATATATTTTGTCATAGTTAACATTAGGAGCCAAGTTTTGCTACGTTTCATTTCATTTGGCTTTTAATCGGTCGTTGCAAGAGGGCCGTGAAAATACTTTCTGCTCGTTTTGTCTTTCCGCTGCTGGCCACTTCACGGCATCTTACCAACTCCAACTCCATCTCCAACGCAATTTGATTTGCCAAGCATCATGATTTTGTATATTTCTGCGTATTGACTTAAATTTACCTTTATAAAGATTGTCTTATGCATAGAAAGTAAAAGTGCGATTGCCGCAGGCATTAACTTGTTCATTGTTTGTATGTTTTTTATAAATAAATTTGCATTTATTGTTTTGGGTTTTTTGTTGTTTTTGGGTTTCGATTTCGTTTGGTTTGGCATAATACAGCTAACTGGATTTATATTGTTAATGGCTTGACTATGAAATCAAATGTGATTTCAATTTAGGTGTGGCAGGTGTATTTGATTAATGAATGATTAATGTCTTTAAAATATGTATTGGATAAGCATCAAACTGAAATGCAAACAAAATTTCAATATTTTTACCAAATTTGAATACTGATATAAATGAATACTATGTCATTAAATATGTTGAATAAAAGCAGAGAGAAACTATCTGTCATAATATGGTTAGGCTCGGAAATCGCAGAAATAATATATTCAGAAAAATATAAATGGTTTAGTTTGGATTTGTAGGACCAGTTTGACTAGTTTATTAGGTAAATGATGCGCTGTAGGCTTTTTACTAAGAGCTGTTTCCAAAGTATATATAAGATGTCTTGAATTTTGTATATTTGTGTTATTTTCCATAAGTTCCTGAGAACTGACAGTTATCATTATCATTATCATTGTTTTAAATATTCAACACTTATAATTGCTGTCTTCAATACGTTTAAGTATATAATAATATAAATATAAAAAAACATGTTCGAAATATAATTTTTGTCTGTCATAGGCTTATTTTTATAACAAATAACGATTTGTCATTTATAATAACAGATTTCTTCTATTACTAAGAAGCTGTTTAGACGGATTAATGTATCATAATTCAATTCCATGATAATAACTTAATTTATTACTGACAAATAGTCTACTGTGGCTCCAATATTTTGTCACAAAATGTGTAACGTCTTTGTCCATATAAAGCTTATATATTCTTGCTTAACACCCAAGTCGAACTAATCATATCCAACTATCATCCATCCGTTTATATCGATTTTCAGCTATCAGTTTTAGAGCTACCTTGATTAATCTTGGCACAGATCGCCACTGATTGCCATAATCGGACGGATCGGACTACTATAACATATATGTAGCTATCATAAGATCTTTCGGTTGAAAAATAAGTCTTTGTGTGAAGAAATTTGTTGTTTGAAAGTTATATTATTCAAACTAACTTATTCTATGTTATATTATGTTTTTGATGTGCTGACCAAATCTCATTAAAATCGGACGACTATATCGTATGAACAATTCAAATATGAGTTTATTTTTTATCAAAATCTTTTTTGTTCATGCAGATGTTTCAACCCAACTTCCTTGTACTTAATTTTACCGTGTTCCACACATACTAACTGAGTTTTAATAATATCGGGCGGCTATTTCTTATAGCTGTCATAGCAACAATTTGTGGAAAATAATGTTTTTATATGCAAAACTTATCCGCAATGGTTTATAACTTTTCTTTCTTGTTTATAGTTCAGTCGGATCGTTCTAGGGATTACAAACTATTTTAATTTTTTTTAATCTAAAATACTTAGCCTGTTGTCTATTATTTCTTTCTTATTTAATTTTATTAAATGGGGATTTATCAAGTTGATGTTATTAGTAGAAAAAGAAGAATATAGAACTTCAATCGCTTATGTTAAAGCATTGAATGTTAACTTGTCAAATCTGAACTAAGACGTTTTCTAATCTACACACCAATGCATAACACTTCTACACAACCAGCATGAGCATTACTTTGCAGTTTTCGCACTTACACATTTTATTTGCTGTAACTATATCGTGACTTTTGTCTTTCTCATAAACTTTCTTCTTGTTTGCCAGCGAGCTCAATTGCCTGCTGAGACATAACAACGTGTCTGGCGGGCAACAAAACCAAGCTCAGCGCAATATGAAAACGTCAATCAAAGAGACAACATGTAAAATGCACTTGAATGCCACTTGACACAGCAAACGTTGCAGTTATCGGATACGCACGTGCATAGAGTACGCGTCGCTGGGGCTGCTAACAAAGCATCTGCCAACACTTGACATTCACAATGAAAATGTGAGGCACAAACACACACACAAACAGAAACAGGGACAGAGACAGAGACACGCACTCGCGACAGCTTATCACAGCGCTTAATAATGCAAGTGGCCAATGCTGCGTATACGCAATCTGACTGCCTTGACTTGACTTAACTTGACTTGAGTTGAGTTGGGCTTGGGTTTGGGTTTGAAGCGAGCTGAAAGCTTGCCTTGTTGTTGGTATGGGTGTGTCTGTGCCTTGTCTGTGCTGCATTCATGAAATGCATTCAGGGTTAAAAGCCGCGCCGCACCACGTTGTATGCAACGCCAAATGAGATAGCGCACGTGATGCAAGCGCTATAGAAATGCACAGATGCAGTTCCAGTTGCAGTCGCAGTTGCAGTCTGCGACTTGTGTGTGTGTGTGTGTGTGTATTTGTATGCTTTTGCTATATTTTTCAGCATAGAGCAGACGGACATGCAGTTTGCTTTTAACCTTTTGCCCATATGAAGCGTCACTTTAGACACCTTTCTATGTTTCTGGCCTTTTCAGCGCATCCTTCTTTGCTTTAGTTAGTTTGCGGCGCCTAATTAGGCACACCTAACTGGCCTGCCTGGCAAATTAGTTAGTTGCAGGTTGAATGACCTTTGGCCCTTGCAGCTGAGAGTGTAATCCGACAAAACAAAAAAAAACAAAAAAAAGTGTTGGCAAAGCTTTAAGCAGCTCTTCTGCTACAACAATGCAAAAAAAAAAATGTAGCATGCAAAAAAAAGAAAAAGAAAATCAATTGCATAATGGCGCATGTGTTGAGCTCAGCAGGAAAAACAAAAAAAAAAAAAAAATACAGTAAATTGCAACTCTTTTTCCCATTTGAATGTTGGCAGAGAAGTCGACAAAAAACAACAACAAAAACAACCACCAGGCGACGCCACTCGACTTGCAGCAGGCAGCAGTGATTTTTGTTGCTGCTGCCATATTTTTTTGTTGCTGTCGGAGACAAACACACACACACACACACACACACACACACTTAGGTGTAGACATGTGTGTGACAGGCAGGCAGCTTTTGTTTGCACCCGCACAGGAAGCCATTTAAGTGCGGCTTCTTGAGAAAATTGCCGGCGCGACGGGCAGAAGAGCTACAGCTAAGCACCCAAAAGCGAGATAGACATAGCTAGAAAGAGTCCGAGCATATAGAAGGATGTCCCTAACGAGCGCCACGCTGGCTTAATTATTAAAAGCAGTAGCAGCAGAGACGGCAGCAGCAGCAGCAAAAACGGCAGCAGAACTAAGAGCTTAGCTCTGTTGGGGCCTATCATTTACTCGGAGATACTCAGCTCGGAAACCCGCTCAGTGCTAAGCCGATCAATTGTTGAGCGACTCAAGCGCTTTAATAGGCTTAGAATCGAGTCAACTATCAAAACAAGTCCGATAAAAGCTAAAACCCCACAATGTGCATAGCTTGACTTTTTAAATACCCGCACGTTTCTATAGAAAAGACTTGCAGAATAGTTGTGCTGATTTCTTTTTGGATTTTCGAAGTCCTATAGATGCTATTAAATAGCGGAGTTTAACAAACTCTTTAATAGTTTCGAATTGATAGTTATGTTATGAATTATAGGGATTATATAATACTATCCATAGTATAGAAAAACATAGCTAAGACGACAAACTTATGTGTGTTGTTAATAACTTTTTACATTTTTATGAGTATCATCGGTTCTGTTTATAATCATAGCAGAAGTTTGGTCTTGAAAAATTTAAAAAAACTTTCCAAAAATTTTTTAAAAAATATCATAAGTTTTTTTTTGATTTAACGGTTTTTGGACGCAATTTATAAAAATAATTTTTTGAACAATTAAAAATACAATTTTTTAAAATCTAGATCGGTAAACCTTAAAACTGAGTTAGTTTGTTTATGTTTTCCTAATCTTATCTCAAAGATGAACCTTAAGTTGCTCACTAACTTTTTTCAATACTATCGTCCGGCAAACTATCGGTTGATATAACTATCGTTAGCTCTGTTTTCCTGCTCTGCTGCATATAAAGTATATTATATGATATGTTTTTGCTCCAATTGCCGCGCAAACAGCATTGTCAATGCAGCCCAAAAACGCACACACACCCACACACACGCACACCCACACACACACATGCACACATCATGTGTGTCCCTTTTCAGACTCAACTGGGCTATGTTTGTCTGCTCCTTTGCCTACATAACATATATGCCTCTGTCTGTCTGCAGCGGCGCCTATAAGTATGCACTGCTTGCTGCCCCGTCCTCTCGACTTCAAGTCGGACTCTCGTCCTCATTGCCTTGCTTTTGTTTTGTAATTTTCTTTTCATTAATTTTTTGTATTTTTCTTTTCGGTCACATGCACTAAACAATGTCCATAAGGAATACTGCCTGCAATGATACAGGGTGTGGCAATATTTGTTATTGGAGGCTTAATAATGGAAATATATGTTTTTGCCACTCTGTTCTTTGTGCCACGAAATATTTGAGAAATGATTAAGTTTCTTTTAGTTCTTATTTATTGACGTTTTAATTCATATATTGATGTTTTCAGTGTATTTTTCAGAGGTGCCCACAACAGGTTTATAAAAAGTTTAATAGTTTTTTCTTTATGATGGAATTAAATGAATTCTCTCCCGACTAGTAAGCTCAAATTTTTAGCTTTTTGTCTATATTGATATTACTTTGGATAAAAGCTATGGCTGAAATGGCAAATTGTGCCCACAGCCGGTTAAGTGTTGCTTTGCGTTAAAGATCTTTTCTAACTTTATTAATTTCATACTTATAGAAATGTGAAAAAATTTGGTTCTAAAATGCTACCTACTTTTTGAATTATACCCACTTAAACTTAAGCAGTTGTCGCGAGAAACGCTTTTACATATACAAATCGTTATTATTTTTTAATTTTCTTAAGAAATTAACATTTGTAATACATGTGCTTAAGAATCATAGCATAAAATGAATCTAGGTTTTAAATTGGTTAAAAGTTTTTGGTTCTTAAATATATATTTTTATAAATTTAACAAGGCTATTAAAATTCAAAAAAATATATCAGATTCAAATTTTGCCAAAAACATAAATTTAGAATTTCTTCTTTTTTTTCTGTAAGTAATAACAAATAACTGAAAAACTGAATTATAAAAGATTTTGTAATTCCACTAATTGAAAATGCAATGGATTGTAGAAGTAAGACCCTATATAAGTAGAAACATAACATACAATGAAGGTATCCATCAACAAAAACAGTCTGTCTTAACTTGATGCTGCCTGAAGGTTTCACTCTCGGCGCAGCCACTACAAATGCTGATTATTGCAACAATATCAACAGTAGCAGTGGCAGTGGCAACAGTGGCAGTGGCAGCAGAGGCAGTGGCAACAGTAACGGTTGTTGCAACAAATGTTGAGCTGAAGCTGCTGCCAACTCTCTTCTGACGTTTATTTGCAGTCAGTCGCATGTGTCGCCATCAGCGGCTCTATGAAGCTGAAGTTGATGATGATGATGACGATGATGATGATGATGATGACGATGATGATGAGGCATATAAAGTGTGGGCAGAGAGGCGTAGTCAAAACTAAACTGCCTGCCCGCTCGTCAGTCTGCAGTCTGCAAAAAAACAACAACAACAACAAAAAGAAGAAAATTAAAATAAAAGATATAAAAAAAAGCAGAAGAATCGAAACAAACAGACAAATGAGGACGGCGGCGGTGACATGATAGCCGCCTGGGAGCCTCTGAGCTGCTGCTGCTGTTGTCTGCGTTGGTCTGCCGCAGTCGACGCTAGCCGCGACGTTAGCTGCTGCTGCAAATATATTGCAGACGATGTCGTCATTGCCGCTGCATGCGTTGCATTTTTACGCCACTTTTTACAAATTCTTTTTTTTTTTTATTTCTTTTTTTTCTTTTTGTTTTTGCTATATTTAAATACGCTGCGGGTTGCACAGTGTGCGACTCGTCAGCCGTAGCACTTCATTTGCTTCACAGCTCATTCATGTTTTGTGTCGAGCCTACGCTGCAGTCAGCCCAGCCAGCCTGTCAGACAGACAGACGGACAGACAGACAGGCAGACGTAGCGTCAGCTCTAAGCCGAGGTAAACACTCCTCGACAGAGTCGCTTGTCTCGCTTTGCCTCATGTGGCTGTGGCACTGGCTCTGGGCTTCTGACTGGCAGCTGCCTCACCTACTTTCTGCACTTAGACATGCTGCCTGCCATGGCGTTGCAGTAGCAGTAGCAGCAGCAGTAGCAGCAGCGGTGGTGGCTGCCTCAGAAAAAACCTCCCCAACTGCGCTGCCTGCCACTGCCACTGCGACTGCGACTGAGACTGCTGCTGCTGCTCCCTCGCGGCCTGCGTCTGGCTGCTGAGCTCTGAGCATGCTATGGGTATCGCTTACAACAAACACTTGCAACGTTTGCAAAGCTTCTGCTCCGCCGCACGGTCGTTGGCCATGGAGGCGAGGCGTTGGTGGCGCCGCAACGACGACGACGACGTTAACGTTAACGTTAAAGGCAACGGCACAACGACTACGTTAACGCTGCGGCCTTCCTGCTGCTGCCTACGAGAAGTTTGCCGAGTTCTACACTCGGTTGCATGCCCCGTTTTGCCAGTTTGCCAGTACGTTCGCGTGCTTTGCATACTTTGGTTGCGTTTTTTTGCCACTGCTGCTGCTGCTGCGCGCGCTGAAAGAGTTTCTATACAACAACAACAAAAAAAACACAACAAATCTGAGAACGTGTTTTATTTTCGATTTTAGTTCGGCTTTGCAATCAACGGTTTGGCTGCCAAAAAATATCACGGCTTTTTTTGTGGCCGGCTTTTGGCAAAACGCGTAATTTGTGCGCCATTTTGTGGCGCCACGTTGTTTCCGCCGGTATTTTTTCCGCCATTTTCGCGCCAATTTTTTGCCGGCCATTCATTGTTTCAAAGGGCCATAAATCAAATGACACAATTGTGCATGTTGCAACATCATTGGCTAGTTGCGTGTCTCCAGTTTGTGCAACAAAACACAACGACAACAAGTGGCCAGCTGCTTAACTGTTTATATGTCTTAATGGGCACTATTAACACTACGATATCTTATCAATTATGTGTTAAAACATTTGATTATTTCAATTACATTTACAATTTAAACAAAAGCAGCTTAAATCGAACGATTTTATGGTGCAAGGATTAAGTGGCGCACACATCAGGACTTTTGCAAACCGGATACACACAACTAATCCAATTGCCTTTTAACTCAAATTGTAAGTATGTTTGTTTTGAATTAAGTATTTTAATTGCTCATTGAATGACTTCAACATTTCAATTGTGCAACTTATTTTCCGTTTAATTGAACATATCGATTTATTAAAGCTGTCCAAAAACATAGATTTTATAAAATAAAGTTTTAAATACATTGAAGAACGCGTCGGTTGTACAAGCGTTTTAAAATTTCCGAAAAATTATAATTTCCAAACTTTTTACTCCCTGTTCCCATTAAAAATGGGATGTAAAATGTGTGTTACAGGCAGAAGGAGGCATTTCCGACTATATAAACTATATATATTCTTGGTCAGCATCAACAGCCCAGTCGATTTAGCCAAGTCTGTCTGTCAGTCTGTCAGTCTGTCCGTCTGTCCGTTTGAACACACGGATCTCGGAGACTATAAGAGCGAGAGACACCATGCAGGTTCCTGTTTACCATACGCAGATCCAGTTTATTTCAAATTTCGGATGCACCCCCCGCAACCCCGCAAATCGCAAAAATCTACCACAGCCACAGTTTTAAAGATAAAGCTTTGATTTTTGGTACACATATATGTTTAATGAATGTTGATCGGATGCGTAAATTTCATTACGATCGGATAAAAAAGTTATGGAAGAATCTATTTCCACCGTCTTAGCAGGCAGCAACAACAGTTTGACACGCACTGGACAAGTTAAGTACGCTGTTTTCTTGTGTTGCCGCTGAACTGCTTGAAATGCAAGTTGGAAGCAGGGAGTCTCGTAGTCGGGCACACTCGACTAGCGCATTCTTATTTGTAATAAATAGAAGTCGAAATTTGTGTTTGGCTATATCAAAGGAGGTTTTTCAGTAAGGGTATAGCCTAGTCGAAAACTTTTGATTTGAGTATTGTTTATTGCCTAACATAAATTTAGTAAGCAATCGTATTTAAAGAACTTAAACAATGTTTATTATTTAATAGAGTCTTGGATTATTCAAATCAAATGCTTGAAATAATCTACTTTTTGCCACATTGTCATTGAGATAAAAAGGCGTTTATTGTCTGCCTATAAATGATATTGTTTATAATCTAGATAAAGCGCGTGCCAACAGAGATTTCACAATTTTACTTAAAGTTTTCTAAACACTTAAATTAAGCTTTCTTGGCATGAATCAAAAGTATGCAAATATGCCACAAAAGTAGCAAAAATGAAATGTTTTCCAAGACAATAATATGAGGGAGAAAGAGTACAAATATATAATTTTGGTTTTATAATTTGTGTAATTACATATTTATGAAAATAGATATTTGTAATAATGTCAGCAAATAAGAAACTAAATGAAGATAGAAAATTAAGAGATGTGTACATAATATGTACTACATATTCCATATATTATGTAAAACTTTGCAATAAGCTGGCAAATTGGATAGGGAACCTGAGCACAAGTCGGGTTTATTTCAAAAGTAGGAAGTTTTATTAATTGAACAAAACTGAACTTTCTGAATTTTTGGAATCGGCTGTCTCTTGAACAAGTTTGCTCTTACATGTAGACATCACTTTCAAAAAAGGTTTGTTGTAAATCTCATATGCGTATTGAAAGCCCACAAAGGGGTATATATTTAGGTATATGTATGATGATGAGACCACAGAAACCGCAGAAATGTCTGTCTGTGGTGACAGGCTAACAACTCGTCTTAAATTTGCATAACAAGGGACACACAAGGACCGAGTACGCGTCCTGTTATAATGCACCACTTGTAATTATGTGCAAACAAACGCAGCAAATGCAATTTCAATTAAGCCACGCCAACAAGAACAAGACATGTCAAAGGCAATGCTGCAAAAAAAAACAAAAAAACCAAGTGAAATCGAATCCGTTAACATCACACGCTGTGTTAAGCGACCCTTTCTATAAAAAGGATGGCACTCGAAAAGCGCTTGTGAGGCTTCCCCTTTTTCCAAAAACAAGAACCGCAAGTGCGTAGCCTCTCAGTGGCTGGAATGGGACTCATACTGGCTATGGCTCCGGCTCTGTGCCTGGCTGAGTGCCGAGTGCCGAGTACCCAGTGCCAAGTGCCAAGTGCAGCGTCAGGTGCACTGACATTGACGCACATACGCACACACACACACACACACACACACACACATAGCTAGCAAAGGACATGCAGCATTACCAGCCCCAATACCCGCCAGCTGTTTCAGCGAATGCTCCAAGCAGCCACTGCATCTGTTTGAAATTTTGTAGCAATCCTTGAAGCTTCAAAACAAGCTCACCTGCTCTTTTCCTGTGCGCCTGTTAACCGGCAGTCAGCTCTGCAAGGGCGTTTCAATGTGCGTTGCATTTTGCCGCCTGCTTTGCGTTTTAACAGTTGTTTTTTATACCCTTGCTTATGCAGAGAGTATTGTCATTTTGTCAGCGATTGTGTAATGAGTTCAGTTGTCGATTTGTTTATCTGATTTGATGCAAGCTTATCGGGTTTATTTCGGTTTCCATTTTCGGCAAGATTATGCGGAATCTAAATTTCGTTCAATATTCAAAACTAACTTATTGCTATTCACCTAACCTAACATAGGAAAGCTTATTAAAGCCTTGACAAAATGCAAGTGAACTCAATCCGCAAAGTGTTGTCAAAAGTGAAACACGGAAAATTAAGGAAAATTAAGTTATCCTACCGAAAGCGAAAGCCAGAACATGCCGATAAACTTTGCTGCTATAGGAACGATCGGGAGTAAATTATAAAAACTTATGTTCTACATAGTCAAGAAATATCAGATCTGCTCCCATTTCCGAATCCGATCAAAACATTCGGAATCACATTTGTTGCCTGTTATGAATTTTGAATATCAATGAAAGATTCGGTTTGAAATCTTGTACTTTTAAAATACTGGAGTAGAAGTATTCGAACTTGTCTTTAAAAGGCAATAATCATAGCTATTTCTTTCAAAAACAGGATCACAAAATTGAACACGATTCGAAATAAAACGTTTATGGAAGTAGAAATAGGCCTGATTGTCAAATTAAATCATTTTAAGTATCTCAAAGCTGTTCAAGAAACGAGCTTTCAAACATTTAGTATATGAATTTAAAGCATTTTTTGTTTGTATAATGGCAGATTTACAAAGATATAGATAAATCGTGAAAATTATAATGCTGAAAATCAATTTTAAACAGTTTTTTGTTTTTACTTTTTGATTAAATGTTGGCTGTAATAAAATATCAGGATTGATTTTATATCAGATCATTTCAGAGCACATTTTATGCATAATCTTTTTTAATTTTGTATGGAATGCTTATATTGATTGTTATAATAACTTATTTATCTTAGCTAAGTTATTATCAAATAGTTTTAATACCAGTTCCTATCAATATTTGCAGCTTAGAATAGCAATTTGAATTGTAAATGTTTTGATCGAAATTGATATGGGGACTTAGCATAAAGGTTATAGTCAGACGAGTCGATGCAGCTATGTTATCAAAACAAGAAAGTGCAAAAATAAATATATATTTTTTTTTTATTTCTGCAAGAGTATTAAATATTTGGCAAGCTGAAGCTAACTGTTCTATAATTTTTTTTTTTTGTTGTTGTTGCATGCTGCATGCTGTGTGTTTTGTCAACATGGCAGCCAGGCAAATCCCGTTTCAATTCCAACTCCAATTCCAGGCTCTAGCTATAGCTGCCAGCTCTCAGTTGGCGCTCCCAGCTCCGGCTTTTGCATTGTGCGCCTTTTTGTGTGCATTGTTGTTGCTGCTGCTGCCGGTTGATGGGGATGCAGCGCAGTTGGCGCGCAGTTGCCGTTGCAGTTAATTGAAAATACTAAATTTCCACTGTCTAGACGGCAAATTATATGACAATTGTTAGAGCGCATGTTTGACTTTCATATTAAAATTAATTACTTGGGCTCGTTTGCATAAAAATGGGCACTGCATAAACATTAGATATAAAATATAAAATTCTATTAAAGCTCAAATAAAATTTAATCAAAATAAGTTGCATTTTCCAAGCATTTTAAAGAAACTCATTTGCTAAATAAATATTATGTTGCATTTTAGAAAACTTAGAAGAAGAGCATTGCCTAAGGGATAAAATTTTAAAAATATTATGCACAATTTATACAATTTTCACACACTGAGGCGACTTTAGTAAACCTAATCACAAGCTGCATATAATTAATGTTATAATTGCAAATACATTTAAGTATATACAGTAGGTATGTACATATATAAAGGAAATCTCATAAACATGTTGCCAGGACAGGAAATTGAACACAATTTGCACAATAAGCAATTACAAACGGAAATCGTGCGAAAGCAAAACACCTTTGACAATTGCCACACACACACACTTACACACTAACACACTTACACACACAAAAACACACACAGCATTAATTTGGCACTTAATAAACAATGAAATTGAAAATTTAAGACGCTTATCTGTTTGAATCCTTGAGCTAGTATATGTAAATTTTTGATATTACAGTCATGCAAGTAATTACACTGCCTGCCTGACTAAACGAAAGATTTGATGCAACTGATCAGTTGTATGTGTGTGTGTGTGTTTGTGTGTGTTGGTTGTTGTTGTTGTTGCAGCAATGAAGTTTGCCTTGGCAACAAGCAGGCTTCCTTCGTATGCAAAACATCATCTTCAACATTGACTTTACTGATTTTGCCTTTCGTATTTTATTATGTGTTTATTATGCCAACAATGCAAGAAAAGTTCAACACAAAATATGTGTTATGTATGCGTAGATGTGAGTGCGACAACAACAACAACAACAACAACAACAACAGTAGAACAAATGTAAACAGTGGCGTTGTTGCTAGAGGGATGCAACTTAAGCACAAGTGCATACGATGTGTGTGTATATAGACAATTGGCAGTCAGTGTATATCTAAACTGGCAGTTAGTATGATAAGTAGCCCAGTTATCACATCAAGAAATATTTATTATAGCGATAATGAATACATTTTTAGAATAGCTTTTTACTCCCTGTTCCCATTAAAAATGGGAAAAACGGAGTTATTAAGTACTGCAAATGTGCGTAACAGGCAGAAGGAGGCATTTCCGACTATATAAACTATATATATTCTTGACCAGCATCAGCCGAGACGAACTAGCCATGTCCGTCTGTCTGTACGTCTGTCCGTCTGTCCGTATGAACACACAGATCTCGGAGACTATAAGAGCAAGAGACGCCAAACTTGGCATGCAGGTTCCACCTTTGCAGTACTTTATAACTCCCTTTTTCCCATTTTTAATGGGAACAGGGAGTAAATAGTCTTAATAAAGATAACGAATATAAACTTTTCGCTTTCTCCATAATATTTTTTCTATCTATATATATTTTAAAGTTATAAAAAGCATCTTTGCAACAAAAATGTTGCTTTTGCTTAGGAAACAAGACAGAGACTTAGTTTTCTGAGACTACATATGTACATTGAATGTACATATATAGATACATTGTATACAGTCTCAGAAAACTAAATCACCGTCCTGTTTCCTGAACAAATACAACATTTTTGTTGCAAATAGGCTTTTTAATAATTTAATATTAAATTCAGCACAAAAACGTATAAATCTACTATCCATTTTACATATTCAAAGAAAAGTAATATTTATTAGTTTTCAGTTGCTACATCAATAACAAAAATATATAAAACTCTATAGCATTTATCAGTCTGCAACTTTCCATTGACTAATTGCGCCCTTTTGAAGCATAAATTGAGACACCTCATTTTATAGAAATGTGGCACAACGAGTGCTGTTGACTTTGGTATTTTGCACCATACATGTTTCGATCAATAATCAAATTCAAGACAAACTCAAGTCAATATGAATGTTTTGTGAAATGTCTTATAAATATGTATTGTATGCTATTTTATGTTATGTTATGTATGTAAATAAATCAACGCCCAGACGTTGTCGCTGGACGACCACTCCACTTAATGACAGCTGCAGCAAGGTTTTCAACCCTCTACCCCTCGAAAAGTGTAGCCACATAACATATTTTCATTAGGGCATTGTTTATGTGTGTATTTGTTGGCCAAACGTTTAGCTGAAGTTCGTTATAGAATGTTAGGATAGCGGGGGGGGAGGATGGTATTGTAGGATTGAAGTGATGTCTGCTGCACGACTGGGCACCTGAGCTAAGCCAGACGAATGCGATGAGGAAATGGCATCACATATTTCTAGTGGAAGCATTTGCATTTCATTTTTCGACAAGCAAAATATTTTTGAGGCGCAGGACCAAAAACTGTCTGCCTGGGCATTATAAATAGTTAGACGACTTCCTTTTGTCTTTTGTCCAAAAATACGGAGAGCTGCTTCATGTTTGCTTCTCTTCTGTCTGTGTCCTTAGGTTATCTGTCATTTTAAGTGGCTTATTCATATGCAAGTGGCTTCCGGCTCCAAAATATATTCAAGTGTTTTAGTGGCCCGTGTACATGACCGAGCATTATCATTAAGTGCTTATAGGCTGCCCAGCCAGTCCAGCTGTCTGTCTGTCTGTCTGTCTGTCTGCCTGTGAACAATGATGGCTATTAACACAAATTGATATACTCGTACAAACCTGACCCTGGAGTTCAACGGAAGTGACAAGCTATATTAAGCATACGCACAGTTTCACACTGAAACATAAGCTTGCTTTCACTTTTACTACTACTACTTCTACTTCCTTGCAGCCCCACAACTGCCACAACGTTGCTGCTATGAAGGCAACAGCCAGCAGCAGTAGCAGCGCCGCCAGCAGCAGCAACCATTTGGAGCCACTGGCAGGCAGCAGCAGCATCAACATCACCATCAGCGGCACAAGCAGCAGCTGCAAGCCACGGCTGCCCAAAGTATCCTTTGCACCGCTCGATATTGCAGCACCCTCGGCAGCCACGTGATACGCGAACATGCCGCACCACAATATCGTTTGCGAGTGGCTGCGCACCATCGGTCTGTCGCATTATGGCGAAAGTTTCCTTGAGAATGGCTACGATGAACTGGAGATATGCAAGCAAATTGGTGAAATCGATTTGGATGCCATTGGCGTTGATAATCCCTCGCATCGCGGCAAGCTTTTAAAGAGCGTGCGTACGTTGAGGGAGAAGGGTGCTGCGATTGTCTATGTGCTCATCAATGATCCGAAGGCGCTCAGCAATAGTAATGAGATACTTGCCTCGGACTGTGATACGCCCGTGACCATGAAGGAGCTGGAGGCGGTGATGAAGCGGCATTTGGAGGCGGATGGCATACGACTGACAGCCCATCCCTATTCCACTCCGGTAAGTAAGATAGTTAAGTTTATATATTTGAGTGTACATGAAGAGAAAGCTATCGGTTATCGAGCATTTTTCGGTACCGATAACTCTGTTATAATCGATCTGTGCATATTTATCTTATTATATGCATTTTGTCAATGTAATTTCTATTAATCAATTCTATTCTATTCTACTAATCTTTTGGGCGACTATCGATAATTTTTCGGTATCGATAGCTCGGCTATAATCTATCTGTGATAATATAATCAATGTTTTGTATACTGTTCAGTTATCTTTGTACAACTATCGAGCAACTTTCAACATTGATAATTATTTTGCATTCGATTTGTTCATTTATTTTGATTTTATAAATATTTCATCGATAGAGTCAAACAATATTGTTATTATATCGATAACACTGCTATAATGATCGTTTTGTCAACATTTTTTCGATGGAGTTTCAACTATTCAAGTCGGAGAATTTGATTCATCAATGTTTTTTTGCTAATCGGTTTGAAGTTTCGATAACTCTTTTAGAAGCGATTTCAACAAATTTTTAATAGTAAGTTAAGTTTTATGAAAAAGAAGCTCGTTTTTTAGCATTCGTTCATTCTATTAAAAGATAAGTATATTCAACGTCAATTAAAGTTAAAACATTTTCAAAATCAATCAAATTTTCATATTTCAAATGTTCTTTAAACCTAAAAAATATTAAAAAAATCACTTTTACTTAAAGATATTTTCCGATACAACTACTCTACTTAAGACTATTCGAAACTATCGAGTGGGGAAGTTATCGATGGTCTTTAAGGTCTATTGTAATCGAGTATATTCAAAGGCAACACTTATATAACTTTCGATTTTTATCGATACTTAAGACTATCACCAAAAAAACTATCGAGTGGCTGCACTGTCCACGAAATTCTACCTCTAGTTGCTTGGAGTATGTTTCTATGTCCACCGGCAACTGTTGGCTTATCTTGGCCATTTTGTTTAGCGCTTGCAATTTGCATGCTCCCTCCATGGGGGACTTGTTTGTTGCTATTGCTGTTGTTTGTTATAGTTGTGTTGTTGTTTGTTGTGTTGGTTGTAGCTGTAGTTGTTGGTGCTGCAGCGTGTGACAGTCGCCGCTAGTTTGTAATGGTCGCCGTTTGGGGACACGGAACCGTCTGGTGCGCTGTGTGCGCTCTAATGTGAAATTAACACGATTTTAATTTAGTTAAACCGAGTGGCCAACCGCGTGCCTGGTGCCCCTGGTGCCGCAGTTGCCCCATGCTGCCCCATATTGCACCATAGACCGCCCACTGAGCTGCTGCCAGTTGTACACTTTTTGGTGTAAAGTTTATTTTATAATATGTCGGTTTGGTTTGGTTTGGTTTGGTTTGGCTTGGCCGTCGCAAATGTTTTTGCCTTTTTGCGTTAATTTTGTTTATTTTTGCGGGCATTTTGTGCTTTCGGTAAATGCTGGCGGTTTCAACAAATTGGGCCAGGCAGGACACTTGGGAGCAACAGTCGCTGGGCGTTGCTTGCCGCTTGTTGCAACAATTTAATGATCTGCCAATGCAAAAATTGTGCAACGCTTGCAACATTGCCAAATTGCTGGCACTAGACACGCACGATAAAGCGACGGCTGAGGCAACAATGTCGCCCATAATGCAACTGTTGCAACATGATTGCAAAAGCAACAAAAAAAAGTACAGCAAACAGTGGGTTAAAAAATGGATGCGTACATTTTTTTCAATTCTTTCACTTAAAGTTTAAAGCGATTGAACATACTTCTTGATATTCTGTTTTTATATTATTGTTCATATGGAACACATTTTCCATATACTCGTATTCACAAAAATGATTTTTATCGTTCTTCCTTATTATCTTTTACTTACAGTCTCAATGCAAAAACAGTTTCAATCGTTTCTTTGTTGTTCTTGTATTCATTCCCATTCATTCCAAGATAACAATCTTTGAAATTAGTTCACAGATTTGCTTTACAGTGTGCAATATTTGGTTTAGCTATTTCAAATTTTAAAGCAATAATTTTTATTTTTTTTAAAATAAAATCAATCATTAAGCAGTTTATTGAAATATTAGATATGTATTTTTTGTATTGTAAAAATTAAACTGTTTTAGATTTTCACCAATTTTTGGTACGATTTTATTTATAGATCAGGGGTACCCAAGGCCTTTGCTCTTTGAACTTATTTGTCAAATGTATAGTAGAATATGCACTAAAAATAGTACTTATATTAAAAATCGCCATAAATGTCGCCAATTGATATCGAAAACAGACAAGTTAATGCAAGAGAACTTTCGTCAAAAAGAAACTCGCCGTGTAAATCAAGTCTTTATGCAATTGAACACACTGTAAAATGTCACTTAACATCGACCAACAACTAATTTTTAGTAACATGAACTGTTCAAATTTAAATTTATACAAAAAAACGCTTAACATGCCCACTGTGCCCCATGCATTAAAAATACTACTATATTGAAGCGATTTCTTCTTTTTGTCATACACATGGATGATGTGATGAGTTTTGCAAAGCGTGTCAAGCGGTGCCTTTGCCAATGCAGCGTTCTGCATTCCTGTTTTATCCATAGTTTTGCAAAGCTTTCAGCAATGAGCACAGAATACAAAATACAAAAACAAAAACAAAAAAGAAACATGTCACTAGTTCAGGGACGATTGCATTTGAAGCAAAAGCGTTGCAAATGAATGCAAAGTGAGCGTTGCTGCTGTTTTTTATTTAAAGTTGCATATTTAAAGCATATATATGTATATGTATACATATGTATGTGTAGTAGTGAGGCAGGCAGAGGATGTGGGCGTTTTATGGGCGTCTCTGTCGGCCTATTGAGCACGCATAGTGCTGACACTTTGCCAGGCACTCGTCTGATGTTTATTATGCAGCCGAGCGACATTTCCGCTCTGCAACATCGCCGCACCACTTCCGCAACACCTCCGCTGCCCCGCCGCAACACCTTCGCACCCCCTCCACATCGTCACTCTACAAAAGTGCCAAAGTGTGCAGTTTCGATGATGAAGCACGAAACGTAGAGAGCCTCTAGTGGCATGTTTGTGGAAACTTTGACATAGGCTGCCTTGCATTTTAATTAGCAATTGTGTTTTTTTTTTTTTTTTTTTTATTGCTGTGTGGCTGGGAGTGAGAAACGAGGCGGCACTTAACATAGTTTGCCTGCCTCAAATGTAGCCAAATATTTACAGTTCTGTTTTGGCAACATTTTGTGCAACGCAACGTATGCGCAATATCACGTTCCGCACGCAAATTGAAATGCAACTTAAATGCGGCAATAAAATTATATCAAATGGAAATGCAGTCAAGTAAAAATACACATAACATATACATATATACATATGTGTGTGTATGCTGCTCGACAGGTGTCTGCGCTCGTGCGAGACTACAAAGGTGAGAGGGGAGGGGGGGGGGGAGTGTGGAGTCGGTCTGTGCTAGACTTGTTAGCTTCTAGGTGCTTTCCTCTGTCTGGGGCATGTTGATGCGCGCAACTTCAACTAATTGCACTTTGCGCTGATGAGGCAGACATGTCTGTGTTTGTATGTGTGTGCGTGTGTGTAAATACATATGTGTGTGTGTGTGTGTGTGTCACTGACTGACTGACAGTTGCAGACAAGTTGCATTTCAGCACAAATGTTTGCATGAATGCGACTCTAAATGAATTTGCCTGGCAGCAGCCGCAGTTGCAGCAGTTGCACACACAGGTATGTACATACACACACACACACACACACACACACTTGTACTTGTAGATTATATTAAGACTTTACGAGGATGCGTTGATGCTTCAGTGGACGCTTTGAATGTCAAGCAGGACACATTTAAGTGGCAACCTTACGCTAATTACCGGAAGATATTAACACTTGTGTTTGTGGGCCACACAATCAGCTTAGAAGTTGACCCTGGCCAAATCTAAGTGGGTGGAATCCAAAGATATATGTATGTATATATTTATTGACTTGCCCATAAATGAAAAATTGATGAACAAGTTTAATTTTTACATTTGAGCGCACATAATATGTCTTTGTTTAGATTGTTCCTTTGTTTTGTGTGCTGGTGGATGATTTTAAATTATGATAAGTTATTCACGACGATTGCTTTTCTTATGTAAGTTGCCTGTGTAACTCATTTTGCTTTGGAGAATAGTAAAATAGTGATCAATATTTCAAGAATACCCATCTACACACATACAACAGTTTGTTCTCACTGGAGATTGGCTATTGGCAACCTACGCTGGGCTCAAACCATAAAATTTAGATGACTGAAATTTTCACAGTAGTTTCATCTTATGCCGAAAGTGAGAATATAGAAGGGATTTTGGAAAATTTTTTTAGCAAATGTGGAAAAATTCGTGAAAACGGTTGTATGCAACCTTTTTGTTTAACATCCAATCAGGTTTAAATGCATTTTTAAATTTCAAGATGTATATTCATGAATGACTGCATACTAATTTATCGAAAAATTCAAGCTGGGTTAAAAGTGGGTGGTCCAGATTGTGTGTACAAAGTTGAACTTTCGTGTGAGTATGTTTATATGTTGTTTGGTTAACGAATCAAAGAAAATGTTAACTTTACATTATAATTTAAGTCAACAATTGTTAAATTTTCACATTATTCCTTCTTCTCAAATGCTGCAGGAGGGCAAGCGTGGTTATTTGGAAGGACTCGCCGCTCATTACAGCAAACAGATCAACATGCCCTACGAGGATGTACTGGATGCCATTGAGCAAGTGCGTCTGTCCAAGTGGAAGGAGCGACATGTGCGCATCTCAACAGGACACACGCTGACACGTCGCCCCACTGGTGGTGCAAGTGGTGGTGGTGCTGGTGGTGGTTTGGTTGGCTCCTCAGTGATGCCCACCAGCCACAGTCAGCCGCTTTATGTGCCTGGAAAGTATTTGGTAGGCAAAGTGCATATTTGACTTTTTACGGCTCAAATGTTTTTACGACTCTCAAGCTAATCAGGCCGAGCCCACACGGCTGATAGGATGAGAGTTGAGTTCTAATTCGTTTCATTTCGTTTATTATGCATGTGGTACAGCCATCGAGTTGCCTGTCAAATCGGGAGGAGAACGAGATATATAGCTATACCCAGAACGATTTGGCCAATCGCATGGCCCGCAATGCCATCGACTCCAAGTCGGCGCTCAATCTGAATGGGATGCAGCACAGTTATCCCGGCGCGCGCACCAATTTCTTTTACGACTTTTCGGCAACAGGTAAGGGTATGCATGGGTGGGGTATAATGTGTGGCATGAGGGGTTGTTAAGCAGCACATGTGGTTTGCACAGTTTGCAGCTTGTCGGCTGTTTGGTTTTTATGGCTTTTAATTCAATTAAATTGGTTTGTACTTAAACTTAGTCTCTCTCTCTCTCTCTCTTTCCACACGTCAATTCATTGGTTTATCGAACTGACTGTTGGTTTGTTTGTTTGCTTGTGGTTTCTAATATTGGCTGAATTTCTTTGCTGTCTTTGCAGAAGGGCGCAACAAACACAAACAGCGACGCACGGTCTTTGCACGCTTCCTGCAGGGCCTGCGGCAAAGCGGCGATGAGCTCAATGCCACCGAGGGAATGCAATTGAAGGTGAGTTAATTGCTAAAGAGAAAGGTGTATAAGTGTAACGGAGTCATCTAAGTATAGAGTGATAAGAAAGAAACTATACAAAGTAGATGCTTTCGAATGCTATATATCTGTTTTTCTCTACATCTCTCTAAAGATAGTCTTGTTAATTTAAAAAATTTTAATGCACGAGTAGCCTGGTCAATGCTATTAGAAATTCTTAAATATAAAACAGTATTTAAATTCTTTAGTTGATTTTTTATACTCTTTTTTTCATTTTTTTAAAAAAAAAAGAAAAAAGATTATATTGGGTTTGTGATATGTCCGTCTGTCCGTCCGTCTGTAGGCATGAACGCAGGTTTTTTCCACAGTTTTGAAGCTAGAGCAACCACACTTGGTATACATGTTGGTAGATACTATGGGCAGACAAAGTGTCAAGATTTTACCCCCACCCCTTCCCAACAAACTGCAAAAATCCATTGTTTTATAGCTAGAGTAACCAAATTTAGCACAAGGGCTACTTATCACATCCTTGATTGATCTGAATAAAAAAATTTTGTCCACGCCCACTCCCGCCCCCACAAACGAGCAAAATCTGTATCTCCCACACCCCTTTAGCTAGAGTCCCCAAATTTTGCAGGTTGTATTCTATTGCCTTATTTAATAGATTGGATAAAAATATTTTTGCCACGCCCAACCCCGCCCTTGCAATCGAGCAATGTTTGTCTATCCCAAACCTGTAGAACGGCCCCAACCAAACTTAAATTGATGGTAAAGCTTGAAAGATTTGAGCAAAAATACAATTACCACGCCCACTTCTGACTCTGCAAAGAGGCGAAAAAAAGAGTATGTCGCAGTCGGGTGCATCGGACTGCAAGGTTCTCACTTGTTTTGTTTGTTTACATTATCGTTAATTGATCATATAATATGTTTAATTTAATTCATGTTTTTTATCTAGCAGTTTACTCAACAAAAATATAACTTAAATAAAACAAATTTAAAGTTAGCAATTAAAATATGCTCTAAGCAAACATGCAGCATATGATGTTCTTAGAATTTTGATGGCTTTAATTATATTCCATATTCCAAAAATTGAGCGTTTTCAAGGAAATGAACATCAAAGCATTTTCACAGGCCACATCTAATGGGAAAAGTTTTGAAACGCTTTGTTTAATGTCTAATTTTTGCAATGACAAACTTTTGACCTCAGGGAGCGCCCACTGTGTGCTACTTATAAAATTAAATTAAAATATAAAAACCGCGTAAACCTACAAATAACAACAACTGCAAAGTTGAGAAAGAGAGTGAGAGACAGAGGAGGGGGTAAAAGAGTCAGGCTGGGCTGAAAAAAAAAAAACAAAAGACAAAAAAAAACTTATCAAGACTAAGCCGATAAAAGGCAATTACCGTTAATTGCGTTGCCTTGTGCGAAGGGCGGGTGCACGGCATGACAAAACACAGCATGGTAAGGACGAAAGGAGCAAGGATTTGAGAGAGAGAGAGAGAGAGAGAGTTTGAGTTTGGCGAGTAAAGGAAGCTGGAAGGACATGTGCAGGATGCAAATGGCAGACCGACAATGACAGCGACAACGACTAAAGAGATATGAACTGTCGACGATGACTGCAGGTGGTGCAGCTGGCAGGACGAAAGCCAGGACGAGAACGAGATCGAGCAGCAGCACCAGCCATGTAGGTGTGTCCGGTCGAGTTGCCAGGACTGCAGCACGTTTCTGCGGAGTGGGGAGGGGTGTGGGGTTCGAAATTGGTTGGGGTTCGTGGCCTAAAGGGGCAGGGGTATTGCTCCACTCATTTGCACCTTTGCGCGTTTGCGTTTGCTTTTTGCGGTTGGCATCCGGTTGCTGATTCCCTACACACGATTGTCCTTTCCTTATTCTTTTTTTTCGGCAACATCCAACGACAACGTCGCATTTGTTTTTATTATTTCAGGCGTGCCAAAGTGTTTTGTTTTCTTCTGCTCTTTTTGTGCGAGTCGCTTTTTATATTTTTTGTGCTCCTGAGAGAGTTTATAACTTTTCGTGTTTTACGGTTGTTGTACCGCTCGTTTCTTGTGCCTTTTTGTTGTTGTTGTTTTTTGTTTGTTGTTGTTGTTTGTTGCTGTTCATTTAATATTTAAGCGCAATTTGCTGTTGCCCGGCGCAACAGACTCTCAGTTCTTTTGTGTCCTGTGGTCAATTTTCAAAATGACTTGGGCTAAGCACTGGTGACAATTGTCAAACTCCTGCCCAGGACACCCAACTTCTTCTTTTGTGTGTTTGTCCTTTGGCACTCATTACCTTTTTATTTTTTAGCCATGAACCTGAATACTGGTCTTGGTTCTGGTCGTAGTCCTGGTACTCGTCCTGCTGCTGTTCCTGGCAACAGCTGCCGGCTATTTTTGGGCCAACAAAAGGTCAAAGACGCGTATGTATAATTCTAAACTTGGCTTTCTGTCTCTCATTATGCGGTCTGTTGCGGAAATGTTGCTTTAGGGAAATTCACTGTTGGTCTTTCATTATATTTTTGGTTAGCCAGCCAGCGCTTTTATATTTTGACATTTTCATTTCATTTTCATTTTTATTTGATTGTGTGTGTGTGTGTTTAAGGTGTCGATTTGTTTTATGCCGTCTGGCTGCTTAACTTAATGAACTAATCATAAAGCACAATACTTACTTACTTACTTATTCCATGCATATTTATAACTTGAACAGACCAACGAACGCTTCAAGAGCTGTGGCACCATGAAACGACCGGAACCGCCACAGGACTTTGAAAAGACCATACAGCGTGTAAATATCCAACTGCTTTATGTTTTCTTATTATTATATTTAATAGCTTTCTTTACTTTTTCACACAGCTAAAGACCCAAAAGGCTGCTCAGAAGAAACCAGCCAGTGCACCCATGGACATTGCTTTACATGAACGCAACAAGGAGGTGGCCCACAGTTTGGCCAGCGAAATGCCCTTGAACAATTATACAAAGCATCCCTAGGATACGGCCATCAGCATAGATGCTGCCTAAGATTTACATATTTAAGAATCAGACATTCATATGCATATTAATAATATGCCAATCAATCAAACTTGACAGTCTTTAGATAAAATCAAAAATGAAGTCAAAATTAAGTATTTTTAAATTTAAATAAATTTAAAAGTAACATTTTTGACAAAAGCTTCCGAAAAGAAAAGTTAATCTCTTATGAATCAGCAAACAGAAATATGCAAATTTAAAAAATCAGTTTTCGAAAAATGTGTTTGAAACCATTTTCTAATATATAACATACAAATTTAATACACATTTTTAAGCGAGTGCTAGAACTTCAGATGTTTTTGGTTCACAAAATGCTGTTGCATAGTGTAATTAGTTTAGTTAGTAGGGTTCAGGTGATAAACACACGTTAAGCAAGCAATACGAATTTAGGCAGTATAGCAGCAAAGAACATAGTTTGTAGTGCAGTGTAAAGGTGATATTGATCAGTATATAAGAGCCAGGCTATAAGGTTTGAAAAAAAAAAGAGTTAAAATATTATGATAGTCTAAAACCAATGCCAGTTGGATATGAAGTTAACATTTTTATTTAACACAACCAGTTGAAAGCAGTCTTAAGCCAATTAAAAGCAGCCACAAATCAATCAGAAGTTCTCAAACATACCATTAGAAACCATTTTCCATTTTCCATTTTCCATTTGCTGTATTTCAGCTAAATCCAGCTTCAATTATTTAGAGACCAAAATAACAAGCGGCAAGTGCATCAGAAACTGTGCGGAGGAATGTTGACAAAACGCGAAATTCCAACAAGCTTAACGCTGAATAAACACGTACACACACAAACACAAGCACATATTAACACACACACACACAAACACACACATGCACACACACATAGCACCCAAAAATGGCGAGCTGGCAAACTTCCGGCAACCGCAGACGTTGCACAGACAATGTGGCAACATGCAGCTGGGAGTGGTTGTGCCTCAGCCGGGGCTCTGGTATTTCCGTTTCTGAATTGGAGTGCATCGATTTTAGTCTTTGGTTTTTGAATGCAGAGCAGCAGCACCAGCCAGTAGGGGGCAGCAGGTTAAGGGGGCTGCAGGGAGGCGGCTGCTGCCGTTGGCTTTTTTGCATTTTAATTGCATGTCGCGCAGGAAAGTATGCAATGAAGTTGACACTGGCCAGGACTTTTGCTGCTGGCTTATGCGAGTTTTGCCCGTCGTCTAATGCGATTTGCATTTTTGAAGCCAGCCAAAAGCATTTGAAATTCGCTTATAATTTTGTTTGCTTTTTGCGAGCCCCCATCCTCCCCCCCCTAAAAAGGCACACAAAAATACTGCTCGATAACTGCGCAATGCTCGCGGTTGTGTCTTTTGCAATTTGGCAATTTTGCACATTCACAAATTCCGCTGTTTGTCTGCAGCATCAAATGTTTTCTTTTTTCGTTGGCCAATTCGACTAAAAACAACTGCATTCATTATTAAATGTCGGCGGCGCCTTATGGCTGCTGCCAAAAATTGAAACAGTTACGTGAGAGCCAAGCTCAACTAGGACTATTAAATGCGTAGTGCGTGGTGCCTGCGCCTGCGTTTCCGTTTCCGGTGTTGGCAGCCCTGTGCTCGTGATTAGCTAAAGTACTTTGTTGGCAGCCACAAAAGTTGTGTAGTTGATTGCCAAGTGCACAGTTTAGGGCTTGTTGTCATTAAGACTTGTTCTGCAAATGGAAATCAGCCGAAATTATATTTTCCAAATAAGGTAAATCTAGATCTTAGCTTAACTTTTCCGATAACCGAACCAAGCGGAGGTTGACTTTTTTGCAAGTAAAGACAATCAAAAAGTGCCTAACAGTGCTGTAAACCTTAACAGAGTAGCAGAATTGTTACAGCTCTGCTAAAGTATAAAGCACTGTTAACGACATTTGTATTACTATAACCATATAACAGAGCTCTCAACGTTAACAGAGCAGCAGAATTGTTACTACTCTGTTAAAGTATGCAGCACTGTTAACGATAACAGCAATCGGTTTGCATGCAATTTGGACAATTTTAAGTTTTCTTAAAAAATTAAGAATAAAAGTCAATTTCCAATACTAGAAAAAGCATTCTGAAATATTTTCGAATTTTTTAAGCTCATAAGCAATATTCTTCGAGTAGCTAAAGTACAAATTTACCCCATATATTCTCATAAGTATATTTAACACACTTTGTCAAAAATGTATATCATATGATTGATTTCATTTACAATTGCAAAGTCTTGTGCTCAATTATCCTAGACTTAAGTTTGATTGCAAATTTTAATGTTTTTTTTCTTGCCGCATTTTATTATTTGCTTTTAATTTTTGTTAACGTGCAATTAAGTTTGCTTTTCCATGCTGGCCTCCTTTTTTTTTTGCAATTTTATCAATTTGATCATTTAAATTTAATTAAATGCAATGAACATTTCATTCGTAAAACGTAAAATCAACCAGCCATAGTGAAATACATAGTATAGAGACAACAAATAAAATGCAAACAGTGAAAAAAAGGTGAAATTAAATATAGGCAATATATAGGCAGTCAAGTGTAAAATTGTGCGCCAGCTTAATATACATACATACATACAATAAATACATAATTGTTTAACTACATATATAAAATAACGTATACACAATATACACAGCCAACACAGCAAAAGCAATATAACAATAACAATTCATTTAATATTTAACATATATAAAGTTAACATTTTGTGGCAAGTCTCGTTTATAATTTCGAAAACTAAAATATTAATTAAAAGACTCCGTTTTGCTTTGATTCATTTGTAAGTTCATAACAATAATGCATACTTAAATTAAGCTTAAGAATTTTAAACAAATGTTTTCAAGATATACAAAAATAAGTGTCAGTTGAAATGAAATATGTGAAATATATATAATCTATGCATATTTCACAAATTGCTTATAGTTGTAAGCCCAAAAAGAAATCATAAATTTGTATGCATATTTATTGGCATTCAAGTAGTTTATGAGTTGCAAAGTGCATAAGAATTACAAATGCAACTTGCAAAATATCTTTGTAATTATGTTTAAGGCAAATGGCAAAAAGGCAATCAAAATTTGCTCAAGCAAAGGACAGCATTTATATGGCCAAATGCACAACTGGCCATAACAAATCGAATGGCTCTGAAAGAGTCGAAAAAGGCAATTTGGAAAATGAAACTGCTATCAAAGTGTATCAAAGTGTGTGTGTGTCAGCAATTGAACAAAAGATCGATATATTAAGAGAGATAAATCTATATATATATATCAATGTATATTTATTGGTTAGACATAAATATTGATGAGATACAAAAAATATTTATATTTACAATTAAAAATACTAGTGCAAAATGTGAAATACGAGTTATCAAATACATATTGTATGCATACGTATACGTATATATATATATATATATATAAATATATGTATTTCAATTTACATTTTTAAGTGTTTAAGCAAAATGCCCAAATGCATTTCAAATGCGAAACGTGGCTGAAACAAAAATAAAATCGAAAACTTGATTGCAAAAATGAATAACAAATATTTATGAATGTAAGCGAATAAATATAAATACCTTGTTTAAGCGCATGTTGAAACATTTGACTTAAATACACATATGTGTATGTATGTTTGGTATATCTATAAATTGTCAGCATTATACACACAATTTACAATATATTTATATATACATATATATGTATTTTGAATAAATATTTAGGAAACATCTGACAAATATGTGTATTTTATATGCCAGTTGCTTTACATGGCACACATATTTTTAACGACAATGTAGAACAACAACAACAACAGAAATAAATATATAAACATGTAACATGTGCAACTTTTGCAGCAAATTGAATCAAAATTATATTTAAAATGCATTTGAGAATGAATAAAGAATTTTTAATTGTAAACAAATCATGGTTTTAACTTTTACTTTAACCTGTCTATAATTCCAAACACTTAATGTGCTTTTTGTTTTGATTGTTTCTTTTAAGATTAAGATTTTCATTTTAAACATTTACTCGGTCTAAGGAATAGACATATGGACACATCACTTCTCAAGCTGTTTATAAAAGCTTTCAGTTTTTAAGCACTTTATTCTGTCCGTCTGGTTACCAATTTAAGCTATTTAGGTGGCGTTTTTGTCATGTTTATAACAGAAGTTGAAAAAGTATTTAAAAAAGAAGCTTGACACCTATATGGAAAAACACATTCCTCAACTTATCTTGTATACAGGAAGTTTTAAATCAGGTAAGCATTTGGACCAACTACAAATGAAAAAAGATTTCTCTTGATTAAAAAAAAAAAACAAATCAAAAGAGAGCGCAAATAACATACGTTCCACAACAAAAAATCGGTTTTAAATCATATTCGGTCAGTTTTCTTGTCATTGATTGTATTTATTTTTAAAAAGACTGGACATGTTTAACCTTTATCAAAGCAGCAACAACCATAGCAACAACAACAACAACAACAGCTACAGCACTTGCACATTTGGCCATTTGCTTGCCTGTCCCAGGCGCGCCTCACCCCTGCATCACCCTTCAGATTTAGCTTTCCGAGGATTCGGCGATGTCGCGTCCCTGGCTTTGTTGTTAATCATTTCATTTTATCGCTTTTTGCTTGATATAAACCCTGTTAAAGGGTTCAAAAGGAAGATAGAACTCTAAAATTAAAGAAAAAGTCGAGCACAACAAAATTGAGTTCCAATAAAATACATTTATTTGTATTTTTAATAATTCGTAATGTTGGGTCGTAGTGTAATTGTAATGGGAAAAAAAATAGACTGAAAAGAGTATGATTAGCAAATGAGATTCACAAAATGAGATTCACAAATTTATCAATCGTGTGGCATATCCAAAGTTCAAATGACCGTGTGTGTGAGCCAGCGGAAACTGCTGCTGCTATTGATGTATATATACGAAAAAATGCAAAAAAATAAATATTAAGTAAGAAAAATAAGATAAAATAAATAAAATTATGATCTGTTAAGCCCGCTTCCTCGAGATTCAACGGCATCTGTGGTTGCTCCTGTTGCTTTTCGTCTCCTGGACGACTTCTCTTCGAAATTCTGGCATCAGATCAACATCCATTCGTCGCAACTGTTTCCTTATCCAACAAATCAAAGTAAGGCAGCAGATCCTGTGACTCACGAGTCTCTGCAAGCTGTTGACAATTATTATCAACTGTTGATTGACATTTCGCTCGTGCAGACATACCACGTTGCCACCAGCTATGTGTTGTTGCAACTTGGGATTGCACAGAAAAAAGGCGCTGCTGAAATACGAAATAATCAGCGATAGGAGCGGTCGGAGATTGGCATTAGGCTGAACTTCTCCTCTGCATCTTCATCCTGTCCTGTCCAGCAACTGAGGCTCAAAACGCAGCATCCTGACAAAGCACTTGAGGCGCCCGAGTCAACTCACCTCCAGTTCCAGAATCACTATTTCAGACGCTGAACCGATGTTCTTTTGGATCCAAGAAGAACATAAATATGATCTCATGTAACAGGCTGCGTATGCTTCAACATGGGCGGCACATTAATATTTAAAAGCTGCATTTAGGCAATGACAAAAATGGTTAGCTGGATTATCATCGCGTTCATAAAAACAATCAAATGAAACTTACCATAGACACTTTTGGAGTACTGCAGCATCTGACATCGTTGGGAACGCTTCGATTGCTTGTCACACATCAGCGTCCACATATGAAGTTCGTCAACCTGGTCAAGTTGCTGCGACATCGCTGTCAGCTGGTCAATATGTTGGCAAACAGACGCCATCGACTGCAACTTGTCGTCACATAATGCTGCTATAGTGGTTATCTGCCAGATCGAGTCGGATCAGAGCTGCAGATCAGATGCAGCCCATCGAGGAATTGTACAATATATTGGATGAACATTATCGGAACAGGACCGTGCAGCCCATCTGTTCTGGTATTCGCCTGTTTAATCTACAGCAGACGCTGACACACTTCAGCTCTGTTGTGCGTATGCCAGGCAGAGTACGAGAATCAGCACACTATATTGTATATCCAGCTTATGTTGATTCTTCCATAAAGCATGCTTCATTATCATATGGCTAGCTGACCCATCGCATCCGTATGATCCAGCATGTCCTCGTAGCGAAAGGGTTCACCCAGATTAACAATGAATGCATACTTGTTGCTTAAGTTCTAGGTTCAAATCAGAAAAAAGCGTATGACCAGAAAATGAGATGTTCCATTGATAATCTAGTCGAACGCTTGTGCGACGAGGGAATGATGGATCATGCGGATACTCTGCGTGAACTGAGCACGATTAGAACAGTTCATGCTTTTTCGAAGAATCAACATGAGCTGTATATTCAATATAGAGTGCTGAATCTCGTGGTCTGCCTGGCATATGCACATCAGAGTTGAGGTGAGTCAGCGACCGCTGGCTATTCAGCAGGTGAATAACAAACCAGATGGATTGCGCGATCTTGTTTTGATATTGTTCATCCAATATTGTACAGTTCCCTCGAAGAGCAGCGTAAGATCTCCAGTTTTGACCAGACTTGATTCAATAGAATACAAAGCAAATAATCCAGCATAGCAGCACAATGTGAGCCAAAAAGCGAGTTGGCCAGTTGCAGCTGATGGCGAGTGATTGCCAGCGTATTGACCAACTTACAGCGATGTAGCAACAACTTGACAAGGGCGACGCACTTCACATGCGGACACTGCGTTGACAAGCGGCGCTCCCAACAATGCAGTTTCTCACATACTTCGATTTGGCTCTGTAAACTGTTTGTTAAGCCTGCTGCCTCGAGATTCAACGGCATCTGTGGTTGACGTCTTTTCTTCGAAATTCTGGCAATCAGATTGGCAACTGTTGTTTTATCCAGCATGTTAACGTTAGGTAGTAGATCCTTTGACCACCTCCAGTTTCAGAAACATTGAAGACGCTGATCTCATGCTGTTTTGGGTCCAAGAAGAACATGAATATGATCTCATCACTATATTGTATATCCAGGCTATGTTGATTCTTCCATAAAGTATGCTTCACATGGCTAGCTGACCAATCGCATCCGCAGGATCCAGCATGTCCTCGTAGCGAAATGGTTAACCTATAATATGGGTCCTATATTAACAACGAATCAGCATAGTTTATTGCTATTGTTGCCTTAATTTCTAGGATGTTGCTTATTAAATTTCGAGAACGAACTTATTGCCAGAATGTTTAAAAATTTATAAAATATGAAAATATAAAAATACGAATTTAGCACAATTTGTTCTTAACTGTTCAAACTGTAGAACAGAACTGACTATTGTATTCTAAATGCCGTCCAGTCAGGGTGAATTCTGAATTTTCAAAAAGCAAAGGTAAATCGATCATAAATTTTTAGTAATTCGTTAACTAATGTTTGTTTGTACTTCATTCTCAAATATTGGAATACTTTTCATATTTTGATAGACTGTGAACTTTGTTCAAGGGAACACTGTAAATAGATGATGAACTTGAGGACGCAGAAATACCTGAAAAGGTCAATGATTCGCCAATAAAATGTACTACCAGAAAACCACCGGTCATTTGTGTGCCGCATGTCAACTGTTTGGTGTCCCGTATAGCATATGTATATATATATATATATATATACATATATATATGCTGGCAGTGCAGATATGTTTAGGGCGAATTGCGAATTGCGAATGTTGGCAATGTTGACGTGAAAACAACTCGTATAGATTGATGCTTAGGATTATTCACCCGAATGTTCTCAAAGTACAAATTGCTAAGGCCTTTTGTATGTTTAGAACACAGTTGACGCAAAACATCAAATGGAACTGCCTACGCAAGAAGTGGCATTGCTAACTATGAATCTGAAGGCCAAAAAGTCACCAGAAGACGACTGTTTGGACAACTGCACCATTAAGCTGTTGCCACTCAAAGCCATGTTGAATTTGGTGTTGATCTTTAACAGCAGCTTATGATTGGGTCACTTTCCAAAAATCTGGAGGTCTGTCCTGATCACGAGGATCCCCAAGCAGAACATGGAGATCCCTGATGTTGATGTCAACAGGCCTATCAGCTTACTCCTTGCATTGGCAACAATGGTTGAAAGGATTATTCTGGACCGTGTCATGCAGATAGAGAAAGTGACGCAAACGATCCCAAAACGGCACTTTGGGTTTCAGAAAAGCCACGGAAGCCCAGAACAGCCTCAACGTGTGGTCAACTTCGCCCTGGAGAACATGGAACAAAAAGAGTACGCTGTGGCAGTGTTTATAGATATCCAGCAAGCCTTCGATAGGGTGTGGCAAGTTGGCCTCTTGTGTACGCTCTCACAGATAGCTGACAGTTTTCTGGACGAAAGATGCTTTTGTGTTGTTGTGGACAAATTGACAAGAAGATCAATACAACTTTTCATAAAAAATATACAAAAGAAAAGAACTATCAACAAATATCCGACAAGCCGTTGTGCAATGTAAAAAACAAAATACATACTTTTAGGAGCTGGTGTGTAATTGAAATATGTCTGATTAATAACTGCAACTAAAAGAATGCAACTCTTTTTATGCAGTTTGAAACAGCAACTCTCTATGATTTCTGTTCGCCTGGTATTGTGTCGATCGATTAGCTCACGAATTCAGATTTTTTAGTTGAAAACTGACTGAATTCGCAGTCATCGGATTTATTCATTTCAGCGATTTATGTTGCCAATTGGCGATGAATAACAAAAGTTATGTGCTCTATAGATAATATCAAAGAAAAATGAAGTCTAAAATTTATAATCTA
The DNA here is from genome assembly GCA_949708635.1 of Hirtodrosophila cameraria. Taxonomy (NCBI): domain Eukaryota; kingdom Metazoa; phylum Arthropoda; class Insecta; order Diptera; family Drosophilidae; genus Hirtodrosophila; species Hirtodrosophila cameraria. The sequence continues at coordinate 81,799,297 of OX453089.1, read as the reverse complement.
CACTATTATTCAATACCCATAACGATCAGATTTTAGTCATGAATATATTTATAGTATCAGTAATTTGTATCAGTTTACAAGCTGTTAAAAGAGAAATGATTGATATTTTTCTAACCCACTTTCTGACTTTCAAAAGGTGTTTTGTGTAAATGTTTACAAGTGCTTATAGATTCCAAAATAAGCAGACCATCTAGAAATGGAAGTACGAGTATAATCTAACCAGAGGAAACTCCATTAAAACTAATGAAAGCAATTTGTGAAAACTGCAGTCAAAAAAGGAAATAAGTAAATCGAATGCACCTGCATATGTATTTGAATTCACATTCACATTCGTATTCACATTCGTATTCGTATTTGTATTGCAAACAAATATATGCAGAGCTCACAGTTCGAACTTCGAACATGTCATTGTAAGTTCAAGTGTAGCCAGAACGTCAGCAGCAGGAGCCGCAGGAGCAGCAGCATCTGGAGAAGGAGTAACAGGAGCAGGAGCAGGACTCTGTGAGGAATGAGAATTGGGAGTTGATGTTTGGGTTTTGCAATGGTTGGAGATTCGATGATGATTGTGATGGGCACAAAAGCCAGCACCTTATGAAAAATGCATGGGACTCTCATATGTTTTATGGCTTGTTGAATTTCGTTGCTGTTGTAGTTCAAGTTGTAGTCAAAGGCGCAGCGTTGGTCTGTTAAATTAATAAAGGACATCAGGCTGGGGCAGCATAGGACATCAACAGGACGGGACATTGTGTATGCGACCAAAGTTGAGGTTTGTTTTTCAACAGCTGTGCAGGAGACAATGTCTGGTTGGCATCCAATCCTGAGGCCTGTCAAAAAATGGTTGTGGAAAATATATTAAATTTTCTTTAAACATTTTCTTTTTTTTTTGTGTGTGTTGTTTGTTTGTTTGCCCAACCAGCGCACATTTGTCTAACGAACTGTAAATTTTGTTATGGCTTAGCTGTTGTGTGTGTGTGTGTGTGTGTGTGTTTGTGTTTGTATGGGTAAAGGATTTTCATATTTTTTTGTGATAGATTTTAATTTCCGTTTGCATTTTGCACGTTTTTCATAATTCATGCTCTCAAGTAGCGAGATTGATGAGGGCTTTTTACAATAGTTGGGTTTGAGTTTGGTGCCTGAAGCTGGCTTAGCCCCAACTCACACACACACACACATATATACACATGCATAATCGTGCGGAAATGCCAGGCACACTAAGCTGACCTGGGCCAGTCGCCTGAGTATTACTTATATATGTAATACATAGATGTGTCTATAAGTAAATCACAATGAGTGCAACAGTAGCAGCAGCAACAGAAGCAACCAACCAGCCATACAACCACCCAACCACCCACCACCCACTCAACCCTTTAGACATTGTCGAACAGCTGCCGTGACTAGCGCTGCCGTTGCATCCCCAAAGGGCCATTGACTAATAGGATTTGAAGAGCGTAAAATTGGTTCGTTGTGAACATGAAATATGCAGTAAATCCTTCTGCCAGCATCCAGAACAATCTCACACCCGCACTCTACAGCCCCTCCCCTCCCCCCCTCTCATGTGCCCCACTTTTTTTTTACCCCTTGCATTCTTATTTTCACATGTTTTTCTTTAATATTTGCTGCAGCGTCGCAGCTTAAATATTCTTTGCAGCTTGCCATATTTTTGCGCCTGGCTCCCGTTTTGCTTTCGCGTCCTGCTTCTGCTGCTGCTGCTGCTGGTCCTTGTCCGTGGCCGGGTCCTGGACTCTGTATCCTGGGTCTTGGGTCCTGACTTTTGCTATTACCGCTGCCACGGCAGGCCAATGTACGCGCAGTTTGTTACAATTTCGCGGTTCGATTTCGCCAAAGTCGCCATCGCCATTGCATCGTCCTTGTCGTCCTGGGCGCGATGGTGTGTTTTATTATCGCAAATAAAGCGCAATCATTGTTGTTGCAACCGCCGCAGCAACGCAAACGTGCAACATGCCGACCCTTACACTGGATTTTCTTCCCTTCTTCTCCTTTCACTGCTTCATGTGGCAGCTGTGTGGCTTGCATGAAATATTGCAAATAGTTTTATTCATACCCAATTGACTGAAATATGAAAGAATTTCAACTTAACTTACAATAGTTTAAATAAATACAATTTAATATTAATTTTGTATTTAAGTGTTTGCTTCTTTATTTTTTTGGCTACACTGTAAAATATTTTGCGGGCACATTTGTTTTCATTATTGCCGCTGCTTTTCGCTGCTATCAGAGGGTCCTTAATTTTGGCCAAAATGGCATTTTGGCTGCTAGCCAAGACAGTGATAATTGTGCATAATATTTATTATAATAGTGCTGGCTGGCAGTAGAGAAGAGTCCTTAAAGTGCACAGCCAAAGTTGAAATGCCTCAAAATCCCTTGTAAATCCTATATAGAAGCCAGTGCCAAGGACTTGGCCCGTCGCGTCGTCTTAAGGCTAAGCCGGCTCAGGACATGCTCGCTTGTCGTTCATTCAACTGCAACTTGGCTGACTTCCGGCGTTGCCTTTTATGATAAATTGAAACAAATAGCCACCAACACACACACACACACACATACTGATGCAGGCAGGACTTGGCTTATCAGAAAATTGCGCTCAGCTGTTTATGAAAGCATAACAATGTTAGCTGCTGCCAGCAACATTACTGAACACAGGACTGGGAGCAGGGTACAATGCTGGGCACATCAACATGATCATCAAGCTGAATGGAACGCCTGTCCTGGCCCTGGTCCTGCCCGTCGCAGCACATAATTCACAAGTTGGATAAACAATTTACTTATCGCTGCTGCAGCCCAACACAGCACAGCACAGCACAGCACAACACAACACACAGCTACTGAAAGCCTTCGACTTAGACTCTACGACTTCGTCTCCAGCTCCAACTCCAACTCCAGCTCCAGCTCCATCTTAGTGCCCAAGTCAGTCTCAGACGCTGCCACATCAGTGCGCCACATTGGTAAATAAATCATAATAAATAACTTGAAAAACGAAACACCTTGCCGCATAAAAGTTGCACGTCGCTCGCTGCCTTGGCAAACAAGTTTTTCTCAAATGCATTGCATTTTGCGGGTATACTCACTTTGACACAGTGCTTGCAACATGTGGCAGCAATAAACTTAGCGTATATAATTGAGATTTATATGAATATATGTTCATCTAATTGAAAAGTTTGATTTTTGAATAAGAAGGAAAGCGTTTTTTGGTGTGGCAACTGATAGAAACATTATAAAGGTAGTTTAATCAATCTTTGAAATTCTTCTTGTTATGTATCTTTGATGTTTTATAGAAACTTTATCAATACTTTCGAGGCAATCGATTATTGGCTGTATCGATTATATATCTAGCTCTCGTTTCTCCATCCATCATAATGCTGACTTTCAAACTATTTGAAAGCAGTTTCAAAAATGTTAGAGTATACAAACTTCGCGTTGTTTGTCTTCTTACCTTCTTTTCTCATTGCTACCCATTGTTGTTATTGTTGTTAAAACTGTTTTTGCTGTCATTATTATTGTTGTTGTTGTTGTTGTAGTTGGTGTTAGTGTCTGCTTACAGTTTAACACTTTGCCAACTCTCGGCGCGCGTGTGGCGTATGTTGAAGATGAAGGCGTAGCGTGCATTTTAGCAACTGGTGATAAAAATTGATACATAACTGGCATAAATCAGAAGGACTGTAGCGCATTACGCATACGACGCGTGTGTATATGCCAAGCAATTTATTAAATTAGCCACAGTAGCATCTACAGCTACACCCACACTCCGTACACCCCCTCCTTTGCACTGTTACTCCACACATTCATGCCAAAGGCAATGGCAATGGCAATGGTATCGCAGGTAATTTGTAAATATCTGACAGATGCGCTGATAAACTCATTGCAGAGATTTTCATTCATTCATTCTTGCCAGGATGCGGCGTCAGTGTGATTTATGTGTAGCTTATTACTTGTACAGCGAGTTAGCTACACATACATACATATATAATACATATAGGTACATACATATATTGTAAGTATAACAAGACTTTATTTGTAATACTTGGGGCGTACTTAAAATGGTAACATCACAAAACGGGCCAAGCAAATCAATTGCCATTGCCTGCTTCAAGGCGCAAATGCCGGCTTATTCAGCTTGGTTAGTTCCGGCTGAGACGCCAGCTTTTCGTCCTGCGACGCCAGCGCTGGCGGCGCTTTTGGCAGACTGAAGAATTTCTGTAAATTAAATTTGTGAAAAATGAAATTAGGCTACGGCTGCTTTGCATAATTTAAATTATAAATTAGATGCTTGTCAACTTACATCGTGCCTGCCAAAGTTTCTCGCCTCCTCAATCGTGTCTGGCAGCTTCTTGTGCAGCGTTTCTGGCAAAAACATGGCACCGATTCCGCCCAGCAGAAACAGGGTGCCCAAAATATAATACGGTGCACGTATATTAACCGTTGTGCCCAAATAAACCAAATATGGTGCAAGGACACCAATTGCATTCGCCAGAATGGTGCCCAGTGCAATGCCCGTCTGTCGCATGCAAGTTGGATAGATCTCGAGGCATTGCAAATTGGCGGTAAAGAAAGTCAATGCATTGAGGAACTTGATAAAGGTGGCCAAATAGATCATCAGCCACTCATAACGCTCATCCGTTGCATAGACAATGATGGGCAGGCAGGTGATAAAGGAAACCAGAAAGGAGACTGAATTGGTAAAGCGTCGCCCATATTTGTCGCCTAGAAGCCAAAAGAGTAGACCATGAAGATGTTGGTTGCCAATCAGTGTGGGCCAAAGCAATAGCTAAAGCAAAAGTACTCACCCGTGTATCTGCCCACCATATAGGCGGGTATTTCCACAATGCTTTGATACAAAAAGTTCAAAAAGGGATTGCCCGCCATTCTGGAGCTGAAGAGGACCAATGTGAAGTAGGAAACGGCAACCACGCACCTGCAAAAACGAGAAATCGAGCAGTTAGAAATGCAAATTGCTTTTTGGTTTGCTGCACCCCAATCTCTGTGTATGTGTGTGTGTGTATAGGTGTGTGTGTGTGTATACCAGCTAAAGCCCATTATGATGGTATTCCGGGCCAGACGCCAGCCAGTAAAAAGCGATGCAATCCCATAGGTATCCTCATGCTTGTCCTGACTATAGATTTCGGCCAGCTCTTTCTCGGTCACATCGAATGTACGGCCATTAATTTTGGCTATCTTCTTGAACTGCACAATGGCATCCCGATAGCGTCGCTTGCTAATCAACCAACGTGGCGATTCGATGACGAATCTGGGTTAGAAAAAACAATAACAAAAAAATAGAAACAAATCCAAATTGGTATTGGCAACGACAACAACAACGACAATAGTTCAATTGAATTGTCTGCATGACTTACTTGGAGAAAATTAAAACCATTGCCGTGGGCCACGATGTCAGCCACATGAAGGAATCCCAATGGCGCAGCCACCAGAACAGCAAAGGCATCGTTGTTGTGCCCATGGACCAGCCGACGCTCTGAAAGAACGCAACTCGACTACGATCTTCCCTGAAACGCAAAAGCAATCCCAAGATAGACACAGCCAAAGTTAGTTAAGTAAACTTTTTTTTTCTGTCAAAAACTTACTCCCGTGAGATTTCCATGCCAATAATTTGCGGCGATTGAAACAGACTATTGACGGTGAGGCCCACAATGCCGGACATGATGAGAAACCATGTATAGGAATTCGTGCACAATATGGAACCCAATCGACCCACCGAGCAACACACAACGCTAATGTAGTAGACCAAACTGCGACCAAAGCTGCGTAGATGGAAACAAATACAAATTCAATTACCAATTGCGATCTCATAAGTTAGTTTTCCTTCTTTAACTTTATGCTCAACTTACGAATCGCCCATTTGTCCAAATATAAATGAGCCAACCACCTCTGTCACACGACCCACAACGAACACATTTGTTACAAACAAATCCTTTGCACATACCCAGTTCTCGTCCGTGGGTATTGTGCTGTCGTACCACGTCTTGTCGTATGTCCAACCATTCTGGCAAACTGCAAAGAGAAATGGTAATAGAAATGGCCATAAAACGTATTAGAGTCGAAAGTTCTACAAAATTTATATAAGACAGCCAACCAAATGCTGGGCAACTTTTTCCATTTAACTACTTGTACTTAAATTGCCACAAAAGCTGGCCATTAAACATACGCTAGAAATGAAAATGCTCTGCTCAATCATAGCACACATTGCTATTACAAGAAAATTCATTTCTGCAGACTTTTCATAATTGGAATGGCAGAAAGAGTTTTCTACGATATGAGTATATTTTTGGTTTCTTGGCTTGTCTAATTTTCGATTTTGATCATAACATTGGGAATCGAGATGTTATTCTGAATTGTGCTTTTGAGACAGTGAAATGAGAAGTTTTCTAATTACTCCCAGTTCCCAATAAAAATGGGAAAAAGGGAGTTATAAAGTACTGCAAATGTGTGTAACAGACAGAAGGAGGCATTTCCGACTATATAAACTATAAATATTCTTGATCAGCATCAACAGCCGAGACGAACTAGCCATGTCCGGCTGTCTGTCTGTCTGTCCGTCTGTCTGTCTGAACACACAGATCTCAGAGACTATAAGAGCTAGAGACACCAAACTTGGCATGCAGGTTCCTGTATACCATACGCAGATCAAGTTTATTTCAAATTTCAGATGCACCCTCCCGCACCCCCGCAAATTGAAAAAGACTCCCACAGCCACAATTTTAAAGATAAAGCTTTGATATTTGGTACACATATATGTTTAATGAATGTTGACCAGATGCGTAAATTTCATTACGATCGGATAAAAAAGTTATGGAAGAATCTATTTCCTCCGTCTCAGCAGGCAGAAACAACAGTTTGACAGGAACTGGGCACGTTAAGTGAACTGAACTGCTTGAAATGCAAGTAAGGAGCAGGGAATCTCGTAGTCGGGCACACTCGACTAGAGTATTCTTACTTGTTTTATATAAATTTTTAAAAAATATCCAAAACTTGCCACAAATAGATGACAACTTAATACTTTGTTTGTTTATGGTTTATGATCAACAGCATGTATACCAAGCTTGGTTGCTCTAGCTTTGAAACTGTGGAAATAATTTCGATTATACGAACGGATAAACAGATAGACAGTTAACAAACAAAATAGATTTTTCAATTTTTTGGAAATTGTTGATCTTAAAATATATTGATATACCTGTTTCTATGCCTGTTGAAATTTTTGGTACCCACCTGTTGTTTGATTCGTGCGTTGACTTATGTTCCAGGTTGACCAATCTGTAACTTCTGTAAAGTTCATATCATACATTTCACAGGTGCTGGGTGTTGCCCTGCCACGATTGTCAGACTGTCTACAATTGAAAGCTATTAGTATATAGTTCGATATTACAATTTTCTACTTCCAAAACGAACTCACTTGGGCAGCGTTATATTCCGCCATTGTCCGATTGTAAAGTTGGTCTGTTCTCTGCCTGGCACAGTGCACCAATGATCGGGTATATTGAGAGCCAAGATAATGTTCATATAGATCATGGCACCAGCAAAGGCCAAGCCAGCAACAAAGACATAGTTATAGAGGGTCTGATAACGTCCATGGTTGCCAGCCTTCTCCATAAGAGCCTGAAAGGGATCATTTAGCTCCGATTCATCTACGTCCATTTCATGAATGAAAGACGCTGTTGCAGATGCCTTTCTACTATTGGCTTCATTCAGCTTATCTTTCATTTTGTTGTATTTGTATTTGAGCTGGCTGCTGTTGTTATCTATATAAACAGTAATTAGCTAGATTAAGTCAATGCACACGAATTCGAGATTTATCTTTATGAAATGCCTCATGTTCAATGCAAATAAACCATAACATCAACTGTCTCAACACAGTGTTCTTTCAATTTGTAGAAAGTTGTCGTTGTTATTTGTTTTATTCTAACAAAGTTCCCTTGTCAATGTCTACATTATTTCACATTATTCTCATGTCGTCGTTAATACTGGCGCTGGTTTATTAGAACCTCTTAATTATGGTTAATAAAACTCTCAGATATCAGAGCACTTGAAATAATTCTTATGGTTCTTTAATCATCCACATCTATTTTTTGCGCAGTTAAAACCATAATAGTGGAGGTGATACGTTATTTATGATGTTAGATTAAAGCTTTATAAGTGGCATTATGAAAATTAGCTATGTAAACAATTTTACAATAACTAAAAATAAAATACACGTTTTGATTTGAATCAATAATACAATTTCATCAACAAATTTGGGATAATACAAAGATTTCAGATAATAAATATTAAATGTATTTAAATTGAAGAGTTTGCCATCTTGTAACTTCTTTGCATTGTACTATACTTCTCAAACTGTAATTTTTTTTTTCTGCACATAAAATTTATTGTTTTTTCTTCAAGAAATTCTAATTATATATGATTTTTTGCTTTGATAGAAGAAAACTGACCTAAATATACACACTTAATAAAAAACTGATTGAGTTCGGTCAAGATAATTGTTGAATATAATGCGAATTATTGTAGATCTAGCTGATAAGAAAGTAGGGAAATGAAAATTTCTTTATAATTAGGTTAAAATTGATTGATCTGCCTATCAAAGTTCAAAAACACAGTAACCAGCAAAGGAATGAGAAGCACTCAGTTATTTTGTTTTTCTATATATTTCAACTATTATTTACTTACCACTTATACAGATGATTTGAGTTTTGCCATACGATTGGCTCGTTCTGATTATATCAAAACCTCTTTTTTCACAACACTAATGATGTATATACTATATAGCACTCTTGATCAGTAATTAATTTGATGTGCCAAAGTACTAGAGTAAAATTTATAAACTTGTATCGATAAGATTCGATTTGGCTTTATCACAATTGCTTTGTTTTTTTTTTTTTTTGTTTTTAACTATTTAAAATCAAATTTATGTAATTTATACACGTTGTTATTTGCTTCAACGCGATCTCATAGAAGTTTGAAAATATTTGCTAGTTGTCACTTTGAGTTTGACATTACACTTTTCACATTTCGCATGCAAATTGAATATATCAAATTTGCAATTCCAGTTAGAGCAGCTCATCAACCGTCACTTACACTCGATGGTATTATTATGAGTTCTGAGTGCCAGCACGGGAAAATGCCGGCGTTAAAAGCCGAGCGTTCTACGGCAGGTGGCTTATCAGCGGAGACAGAGCATATAAGCATTATAAAAATAATTACTGATAAGCGAGAGGGTCTTTAGTTTACAGCGTTATATACGACTATTTCAAAATAGAAACCAAATATATGTCAGACAATTGAAAAAATGCATAAGCAGGCCGCTGAACTTGATGAAATTAAGAGAGGGTTATATTCAAAGGAAACTATCAAGATTGGGTACATATCATGTTTTCTGATCAGTTGAAATTTGATTTATCAGATGATCGTTTGTTAAATAATACAAATAAACCTTATAAAACTAAGTTTATTATAGATTGCAATATTATAAAAATAATGTAAAAATAATGTTGTAAAAATAGTTGCAGGAATGTTTAAATTTATAGAGGATATTTTATATAAATAGAAGAATTGCGGAAATTGAACATGTTTTGTACATAATTGCCAATTGATTTGTAGTACAATATTTCATTATTGTTAGACTGGGATCCACATAATTTGTAATAAATTTTCAAATAAGGATGCCTCATTTAGTGTCATCTTATTTAGTATATAACTTGATCAAAATCGTATCTACAATTTACCTTAAAATTTCAATTAACATATACAATTGGATTTCCAAATCTTCTCTAACAATTACCTATATTTAGATAGATTAAGATCATTTTTATTGATTAGCATGTGTAGCAAGTGTAATTTCGTTTATATGGATGGTTATTAAAAACATGTGTACAGGGATTCTAGGCGTCAAACGAGATAAGATTGAGATAGCTATGTAATCCGAGTGTTAATGTGTGAAACTGAACAGTGCAACGAAATTAAATTAGTCGTCAAACAGATTAGGTTTGATCTAGACCATATATGTGAGCTAGAATTTTAAAACTCTTGCAACTTTCACTTCACTTCATTTTGGCACATATTTTCTGTACAAAAGTTTATAAAATTTGTTGAATTTATTTTGTACTTTCTTATTAGATTATAAAATGTTTTATTTATGCGCTTTAGCGTCGGTTGTGTAGCTCAGAACGCGCAGCAACTGAAACTGAAACGAAGCACAAGATGTACTAGCAGAAAATGAGATAAAGTCCGCGTAGTTTGTGCAAATGCAATAATATCAATTTTCATATTTTCATTTACTTATTCGTTGAAAGAAAGACAAAAGCAATTTAACAATTTACTAAAGCACTTAAGTGCAAATTTAGTTCCCGGCTGTGCAAGCGTCAAACAGGAAAAAAAGATAGATACTATAAATTATATATGTACTTGTAGGTATATATAAATTCCAGCATAAGATACTTACAAGTTATAATGCTATGAATAAACATTACTAGGCACAGATAGAGATAGATCTATTTCATGAGTGTCGTTAATTTAATCAGCCTCTCTGTTCAAAGATTACGAAGACAAAGCGCCGATCCACATCATTTAACATCTGAAGCGGACGGGGCAGCCAATCTACCCTAGAGAAGCCTTATTCGTTGACATTTTACTGCACAGCTCTTTTGTTATTATGAATTGTTTACAATATCATTTTTTTTTGTTACTTTTTCTCGACACCTTATAGCAAGCATGATAAGAGATAATAGATGTGCATACACATGTATTGGTCACGTGTATGTGAAATGCTTTCATGAGAATTGATGTGAACTTTGAGCATTCTTTCAATGTCAGCTAAATTATTATTTTATAAATAGGTACTGTTCTGAGAGAAGCCATTTAGGCGGCCTCTTTTGACTGATCAAAGTTTTAAGATTGTTCCTCTTTTGACTGATCAAAGTTTTAAGATTGTACCTTAAGTAGCTAGGTTGATAGCGAAATTTATACTACTAAATATATGTCGAGTAGCTAAGAATGATAATTTATAGTCCGCTGCAAATCATGCTAAGTGCGCAAACTTAAAAAACCAGAACATACCTTTTTGGTTCAAATTGAATTATGAAATAAATAAAAAAGTTGTGAAAACTAAACAAATATCTTTTTACTCCCTGTTCCCATTAAAACTGGGAAAAAGGTAGTTATAAAGTACTGCAAATGTGTGTAACAGACCGAAGGAGGCATTTCCGACTATATAAACTATATATATTCTTGATCAGCATCAACAGCCGAGGCGAACTAGCCATGTCCGTCTGTCTGTCTGTCCGTCTTTCCGTATAAACACACAGATCTCGGAGACTATAAGAGCGAGAGACACCAAACTAGGCATTGGTTCCTGTATACCGTACGCAAATCAAGTTTATTTCAAATTTCGGATGTACCCCCCTCGCACCCCCACAAATCGCAAAAAACTCCCACAGCCACAATTTTAAAGATAAAGCTTTGATTTTTGGTACACATGTATGTTTACTCAATGTTGATCGGATGCGAAGATTTCATTACGATCGGATAAATATCATCAAAGTTATGAAAGAATCTATTACCCCCGTCTCAGCAGGCAGAAACAACAGTTTGACAGGCACTGCACAAGTTAAGTGCACTGCTTGCTTGTGTTGCCGCTGAACTGCTTGAAATGCAAGTTGGGAGCAGGGAGTCTCGTAGTCGTGCACACTCGACTAGAGCATTCTTACTTGTTCCTTATATCTTCGTCCCTGTCAAAGTTTTATCATAACTTAAATTTAAGTTGTTTACCATAATTTCTTTAATACATAATATAAGGTAAACAAAAGATTTTCATATATTCAATGTCGGTTTTTTTTTGCAAATTGCATCATTTTTTCAATGGTGAAAGCTGAAGTAAACAATGAAAATAAGAATCGTTAATAAAACCAATTCTGCCAATATTGAGAACCGGAAACATTCGTGAGAATTAGGTTTTTTGGAACGTGTGGAATTGCTTAATTTTTTTTTATATCAAAACTTGATTTAATGAAAGTTCTCAAAATAGGCCATTTCTATACCAGCAAAGAATATTCAAACCAAAAGGGTAAACTTAAACGGAAAAAACTCATAACAAAATTTTGCCGGAAATGGAAACCTGTCTAAATTTAAATACATAACTTCTTTGAAAATTTGATTTTAATTATTCTGATAAACTCGCTTGTCTGGAATTTTGTACGATTCGCAAATTAAACCGAGATTGGTTTCAATAGTAAACTCGACCAAAGAAAGAGCGTGACTACAAAGGTATATAAAAATTCTATGAAAAGCAGAGAACAGTTAGCATCGGTTACGAAACAAAGCGTTTTCCTAAGATACACATTCTTGTAGAGCTTCTCAAAATTTCTCTGAAATTCTCTTGTGATTAGCTCTTGCCTGGAAAACTCAATATTTTGCTGAAAAATGAAATAACTGTCTGTCAGAGCAGTAAAGTAAAGTAATCCAAATATTCCAACGCTGCGTCTCAGCTTTCAAATCAACCAATTGAACAAGAAAACTTAAGCAATATGACCAAATAACCTGACCGTCAATAAACTGGAACAGTTTAATGAAAAAATATGGGTAAAGTCATATCAGTGTGGGCGTCAGAACGCCATATGGGATGAGTACATTCCGTTAAAAGAGTTGAAATGGTTATGTGAATTTTTTTTTGTGAAATGATTACAAGACTACATTTTCAAGTATGTATATAAAAAGTACATGGTTTATATATATTTTTTAAGCTTTATATGTAACTAACGCATAAACTTCTTGGCCTGATCCCGAATGACCTGCTTAAAGTTGCGATGCTTGCAGCTGGTATCATTCATTTGCTTGTAGTAGCCAAAACCGCCACCGCCTACACCCTTCTCGGGTCGCTCACGTTTGGCAGCGCCCACCTTGAGGTCAACCACGGGCGGCACCAGAAAACCAAAGCTCTTGGATACCGCCTGCAAATCTAATGTGTTCACATTGAATATCTGTTTCTGCTGATGCGAATCATAGGCGCGCACATATGACTTGAAAGCCTCCTTGGCCGATTGATTCAGGAAATAGTTCTTGGCTATTAATTTCTCTAGCTGCAAAAGAGAGAAAACAGTTAGAATCAAAAGTTCCTAAATCTACAGCTAATTAGACACACCTGCAGCTGTATGTCGGCAATCTTTTGCCAAGAGAACTCAAACTCATTCAGCGGCACCTTCGCAAGAAGCCCAACTCCTCCGGTCGCAACAAGAGCAGCGCATTTCCCGATGTGCCCGAGCCTCATGCCGTACGTCCAACAAGATGTATGTACTCCTTGGGATCATCTGGCGGATCATATTGCACAATCCAATCGACCTGCGGTATGTCCAAACACGTGCCGCTACATCCGTGCTGAGCAGTATGCCCGCTTCGGCATTGCAGACTCGCAGGCCATCCGACCCAACTGGCGCAAATGCTCCTGAGAGCGCGAAGGATTAACGGAGTGAGGCCGAGAAGGAGACTCCGGAGAGTTCAGCCAACTGATTTGCCAAACCGAATTTTACAATAATCTTATTGAAATTATTCACCCTGTTATCAAGGCTGAAACATGTACATATGTATATATTTGAATGAAGTTTTTTATTCACTATAGAATAAGTTACTAATAATAGTAACAGCAATCTACAAAATATATAAACAAAAAAAAAAAACAAAAAATTGTTGGAATATTGTTGCATACTTTCAGGGGCAATTTTGAACTTAGAACATTTGAGTCTGAAGACGAAAGGAATCATGCCAAAACCAATAAATCCTTTGTATCTCTGAAATGGAAAGGACGATTTGGATGTCCTTAGGCCAGTCGATAGTCCTTATTGAGACGCGTTATTTGAAGCAGGACTCGCAAGGATCCACAAGGATACGGCTGAGATATGGCTAGTTTTCTGTATACAAAAAAGTCCTTATAACTCGGTTGCTAAAAGGACGATCGTCCTTTGAAATACATTTTTCAACGCGGATGAACAAGGACTATCTTTTGGCCAAAGGACATTCAAATCGTCCTTCAAATGGCTGAGTTACTAGCGATTTTGTGATTTTAGGTCCTTTTTTCCTAGCAACCCCCTTGATGAAAATTTATTCAACATTTTTGAAAAAATACTGGAAATCCTTGAATGTCAATCGATAGCTTGACTGTGTGTGATTACAAAATAGTATATACTTTCAAAATCCTTAAGGATACGACCGAGTTGTAGCTCCGAGAAGCGTTTGTTTACGTCCAATTAGCAATTGTTGGAATATTGTTGCATACTTTCAGGGGCCATTTTGGACTTAGAAAATTTGAGTCTGAAGGCGAAAGGAAACATGCCAAAACCAATAAATCCTTTGTATCTCTGAAATGGAAGGGACGATTTGGATGTCCTTTGGCCAGTCGATAGTCCTTATTGAGACGCGTTATTTGAAGCAGGACTCGCAAGGATCCACAAGGATACGGCTGAGATATGGCTAGTTTTCTGTCTACAAAAAAGACCTTAAAACTCGGTTGCTAAAAGGACGATCGTCCTTTGAAATACATTTTTCAACGCGGATGAACAAGGACTATCTTTTGGCCAAAGGACATTCAAATCGTCCTTCAAATGGCTGAGTTACTAGCGTTTTTGTGATTTTAGGTCCTTTTTTCCTAGCAACCCCCTTGATGAAAATTTATTCAACATTTTTGAAAAAATACTGGAAATCCTTGAATGTCAATCGATAGCTTGACTGTGTGTGATTACAAAATGGTATATACTTTCAAAATCCTTAAGGATACGACCTAGCTATAGCTCCGAGAAGAGTTTGTTTACGTCCAATAAGCAATTGTTGATATATTATTGCATACTTTCAGGAGCTTCTGTTTCCCTAAAGAAAAATAGCAGCTGATAAATAAAAGAATTTCTTTTTATTGTTTTCCGTTAATTTATTCAAAATACATCAAACTTTAGTTAAATACATTATTGATTTACAAATGATATGCATACAGAGTCATTAAATTATACTAATATTGCGTGTAAGTGGGTATGTTATTACATCTTTTAAACGTAGATTCGTACGTATACAATGACTTAAAAGTATATATACATTATATATACATTAAATATACATTATATATACATTAAATATACATTATATATGGTTAAAGAGTAGTTATCCTTTGAGTCCCAAGGGGGTTGCGCTGGTTAAACTTCTGGCTTATACCTACATCTTAGGTACTTATCTTTTCGCGATGAATGTTTTGTTGATTGATGTCAACCGAAACTTTGACCCAGGATAATGATGGCAGCGACCCTCTAATGAACGAGAGAATTTGAAAGTATTAAATATTATAAAAGTTTCTTAATTTTAAAACTATTTACTCCCTGTTCCCATTAAAAATGGGAAAAAGGGAGTTATAAAGTACTGCAAATGTGTGTAACAGACAGAAGGAGGCATTTCCGACCATACACTATATATATTCTTGATCAGGATCAACAGCCGAGACGAACTGGCCATGTCCGTCTGTCTGTCTGTCTGTCTGTCCGTCTGTCTGTCTGTATGAACTATAAGAGCTAGACACCAAACTTGGCATGCATGTTCCTGTATACCGTACGCAGATCAAGTTTATTTCAAATTTTGTATGCACCCTCCCGCACCCCCGCAAATCGAAAAAAAATCTCCCAAAGCCACAATTTTAAAGATAAAGCTTTGATTTTTGGTACAGATATATTTTATGTGAATGTTGATCAGCTGTGTAAATTTCAACACAATCGGATAAATAGAACCAAATAAATAGAAATCGGGCACAGTCGACTAGAGTATTCTTACTTGTTTTAATTTAATTTTTATCATCATGGAAAAAAAAACTATCAAAAAGTGTCAGACAAGCCGTTGTCCAATGTAAAAAAAAATGCATACTTTTAGGAGCTGGTGTGTAATTGAAATATGTCTGATTAACAACTGCAAGCAAAAGTATGCAACATTTTTTAAGGCACTTTGAAACAGCAACTTTCTATGATTTCTGTTCGCCTGGTATTGTGTCGATCGATTAGCTCACCAATTCAGATTTTTTAGTTGAAAACTGACTGTTTATGACAGATCTTGATTTCCAAAAACATTAAAGTGCTTAAATTAAGTAAAGAGTAAATTTTCATACTTATCCTCTATTTGCTTACCAAATTCAATTAAATATCACTTGCTTCATTAGTTTACTGAAAAAGATAGTATTTCAACTTGTTGATCAACCCAAAAAACCAGTTAAAAACGCACAAATATTTACTTTTTAGATATGTTCATTTTTATTTAAGAATTTTACTTGATTTTATGCATAAACTTTCATTCAGCTTATTGTGTACTCATCTTATGTATTTTGTTTGTTGCTGAAAAATTTGTTCTAAAATGTATGGAGCTCTGGAGAGTTTAAACTTTAAAGTTAGCTGACTGCATTTGTTGTTGTTGTTGTTGTTTGTTGTTTTTGCTCTTGTGTTTTAATGAAAATGAATATTTTAGTTTAGTTTGCTTTTGCATTTGGCTGAAGAAACTGCAGTGTGTTGCCATTAGGTATTTGTTTTTTGTAATGTTTAAACTTTAATATTGCTTACATATTCAATTTAATTACATAATTTTACAGTGATAGATGGAAACTGTTAAGCACATGTTGCATGTTGCATGTTGCATGTTGCGCTTGTGCATTGTATTTGCTTCTTTACGTTTTAATTTCTATTATAATTTACAGTTGAAACACTTAAATGTATTTTAGTTAAATAAAAATTCAAAATTTCTACATTAGAATATGTTTTACTCTCTGGTTTTAACACGTGCGCAATTATATTCCATTTCTTTTTCGATTTTCTTTACTAACTGTTAAATTGTATTTAAATTTTTGGGATTACATTAAATTTTAAATTATTTTTATGGTTATTGATATATGTTTGCTTAATAGTTGAGTAAAAAGCATTTTGGAATTTTTTTTGATTTGTTTTTTTTTTTTTTGTGAAATGTACATTTTAGTCAATTGGTATTTGATAAATACTATATGCGCTATGATTTCTATATATATATCTATAATTATTTATATCTTCTTTGTGCTTGCTTTTGAATAATTGTATTTATTTATTTAACTAATTAGGTTAAATTCTAAATCAATAAACACACTTCTTCTGACTAATTTCATTGTCCTTAATTCTGTTTTGATTATTGCTAAATAGCTTGCAAGTCGCAAATTGTTTAAATTTATTTATAATATAATAATATGTGTATACTTATGTTTTAGTGTTTTTTTTTTTGTTAATTATTAAATGGCATAAATATACACTCCAGTGTCAATATAATATCTAAATATTTACAGTTTCCTAACGCTTGCATGGAGTCTACGATTTCCAAAATATTGCTTAGCATTCAATTTTCTTTTAGCTGATTTTTGCAAATTTACAATTTTGACGGATTTTGGTAATGTTTGTGTTTAATTTGAAGAGTTTTAAACACAATTAAAATGATTTCAAATATACTATAATACATGCAAGTCTGTTTCAGTTTTCACAAACTAAAACAGGCCTAATAAAATAGTTTAAAAGTTGTATAAATAGTTTTTTAAATTGGCAATTTGGTGTTTTCGTTTGTTTTCTTATCTTTTGTGTAAATATTTTCGTTTTCTTGTGTTGATTTGTTTTCTTTAAAATGTAATTGGTCTATTGCGTTTTGCACTGTTTGTGCTTTAATATAGGAATCAACTTGAGTACTCTTTCTTTTTTACTTTAATTATATTTTAATTTAAGTAAAAAGTGTGGAAGTTTAATTAAAATAACTGCAATTCAAGTTGGACGTTTGACAATATCACGTTGCGAAATATATATATATAGAGCAATAAAAAACAATTGGCAAAAATGGCAAATTAATGAAAGTACTTTACATCAGGCTAACTAAAAATAGTTAAACGATTTAATTTTTTATTACTAAGTATATAGCTCTTTAATTGTTTTTAACTCTCTCTTTCTCTATAAATATATTGTGTACATATATAAATGCCAACATTATCGGAGGAAGGATTGACTGACTAACTGACTGATTTATTCGTCCTTCATTTGTTTTCTATTTGATTTTGCATTTACTCACTCACATTATATCTCTATCTCTAGTTCTAGCTCTCTCTCTCTCTCTCTCTCTCTCTCTCTCTCTCTCTCTCTCTCTCTCTCTCTCTCTCTCTCTGTTTCTCTATCTATCTGTCTCTATACACTATACATTTGAACTGAAAGACGCAACTTGGCCTTTTTTTCACTATCGAATCACAGCAATTGAAATACATACATACATCCTAAATCAACTCAAGTAGTACACCAGTTGTATTCAAAGAAACTTAAACTATAAACTGTATGTAATAAATGGGTTGTTATTGATCCTTGTCATCGTGCAACGTTTGATTTGTCACATTGCCACTGGTATTCTTGCGCAAATGATTGCGCAACATCACCAGATTGCGATTGAGGGGTAGATTGTTGGAGAGGCCAGCCAGCGAACTGCTGCCGGATGCAGAGCATGGGGCATGTGGCAAAGTATTGCAAATGTTGCCAAGTGGCGCAGTTGCATTCAAGCTGCTATTGCCAATGATGCCACCAACTGAAGCAACCGAGGTCGTTGGCGATGTGGCACCCACGCTGCTGCTGCTGCCGCCTCCACCGCTGGCAATCTGTCCCTGGCCCACGCCCAGCAGCAGCTCGTGGGCGAGTATGGTTGGCAAATGTTAAGTGCTGCTCTTTAGCGGACCCGACGATAGCGAACTGCTGCTGACCCCCGAATCGCTCGACTTCTCACTGAGTCCGCCACGTGTGAGCGTATCGTCGCCCATAAGTCCGCCGCCGCCAAGAAAGGACTTCTTTCCTACGCGAGCCGGCAGCGTTGCCTTAAACGGATTATCCTTGCATCGACGCGCGCTCTCCACACGCTTCATTATCTCGCTCGAACACTTGGATACCACATCATCCAAGCTATTCGACTCATCCGTCGAGTTCACAGCCTGCGTGGGCGTCTGCGAACTGGGCAGCGGTGAGCCCTCATAGCAACCAGAGTCTCGTGGAAAATGTCGTCTTCCAAAGGGTGATGCACCATGCTTCTTGTTGATATTGTTCAAGCGTGCCTCATCGTTCTCGGAACTGGAGCCGGCAATATCCACATCGGAGCCTGTGCGTGCGAAATTTGTAGCTGTATTGAGTGTGATTTGTGATTTGTGAGTTGAGTTTTTTGTTATGTTGTGTATATAGTAACTATATAGAATATGCTATTATTTTCAGATCTTTAATACTTACATTCAATATCATGCAACAGCTGCACAGCCGTCAGCAGCTTGGCGCGATGCTCCTGACTGAGTATGCCCAGATAGTCCAAGTCAGCGGGTTCGAGCTCCTTGAACAGTTCCAGATCCTCGTAGCTGCAAATGGAACGATAGGTGAAACAATCCAACAAAAAAATTTGTTGTTTAGTTTGTTTCATCTAGACCACTTACCCGTTGAGCACAAACACCGATGTGTATTCCTTGAGACCAATGCGCTGGAGTAGATCCTCGACAGAGCTGGGACCACTTTGGTTGCTATTACTGCTGCTATTTGCCAATCTGGATGGAGGTCCTAGAGTTTTACTACTCGAGTTCTTCATGCGCTGCTCGGGCAGCACTTCCACATTGATGAACTTAAAGTGACCCACACGACCATGGCAGCGTCCCTTCCAAATGCCTGAGGCATTCATGGACAGCACATCGATGAGCTCACCCTTCTGCAAAGTGGGATTTATATATATATATATATATTGAAATTGTAATTCAGTTGAGTGGCTCTTGAGCTTACCTTGAACTTAAGCGCATCCTTGTCATAGGGATTTGGCAGGCTGTCGACAAGTGCCTTGGCTTTGCAAATTGTGGCCAACGAGGTGCGATCCTCTGCTGAAATGGAGCTATGCGGGCTGCCAGGACGCACCAGAGCCTGTGTGCCTGTTTGTGTAAATTCAAGTTTCAAGTTTTAAATATTTGTCTCAACCAATTTGATGGAAGTTTGCCCAGCAAATTTCCAATTAATGCGCCCATAGCCAATTAGCCAAAGGCCAAAGGAATTTAACAGTATTTCCCCTCCCCAAAATATAAATATAGTATACACACATACACACAAATCGTTTGGTTAATTAAAAACTTTTCAAATATTTTTACACACACATACACACACTCTGAGCAAGGCACAGACACAAAGCCTGTGCACACCCCTCCCTCCCAAAAAATATTCAAATAAGCACTTGAAGTTTTTGGCCAAAGCTTTGGCTAATCCTTGCTTTGTGTCCTGGCCACATAAAAATAAAGTATTTTTTCTTGCACTTTTGCAAAGTTGCTCCTGTTCAGGCTGCTCAGCAATCCCCAAACCAACCCCTCCCCCCCCCCTCCCCTTCTGCTACTCTTGCATTTTTGTTGTTTTTATTTAGACGAGAGAATTTTGCGCATATAGCTAAAAGTTTTGTTCATTAAAAACTGAGCAGCAGCATCGGAGGAGGTTGCCCTTTATTTAACTACGACCCAGACATTGCATTGGCCTGTCCTAACCATTGCACTTGCAACTTGCAGCTTGCCACATGCCTCATGCCTCATATCCCTTGCCACTTGACTGTGCGCAAGTGCATTAAAAATTCATTAAGTTTGCTAAATTTCAAGTTATTGTGCAGCGGTTGCACAAACAACCGCAGCAACAACTACAACTGTTAATAGACCAATATGCAGGCGGCAAGCGGCAGTCTGGCAAATATTTTTTTGGTTTTTTTTTTTATCAAGAAACCGAATAACTATGGGCCAAATGGAAGAACTTCTGCTACAAAATTTTAACTAATTTTTCATCTGTTGATTGGAGTGAGTTTTCTTTTCTTCTCTTCGGGATCGAATCGGGTTTCTAGTTTATTTATATTACGTCTAGAGCATCTACACAGACTAATTTTGAAAAATGTATATGTATGTAATATACCTAATCTATGTTATTCAACCTGCTAGCTTATAATCTGTTAAGCTTCTCATCTTTATCAAATTTACAACTTATTGAAAACGGCTTGAAAACAAAATGATATAAAAACAAAAGTTTTTTGAAACAAACACTTTTTGCCTTAGCCTAACTCAATTCCTACAATTTTAAAATTTAAAGTTTTGAATTTGTTTTGGTTGAATACGCACTTTAAGCCACTGTGCGGCAGCCAAGGCGGCCAAAAGCAGCAGCAAAATCAAAACTCTAAATTGTAAGCACACAGATACTCACACACACACACCCTCGCACACACAGGCAATCAGAAGCACACACACACACACACACATAGAGCTGCATAACTGTATACTTACTTGAACCGGAAGCGCTGGGCAAACTTTCCACGGAGCTGGCGGAACATGCAAACGCCTGATCGCTCATGCTGCCACGGTCGGTATTATCTTGGGAATTGCTAAAATCCCTTGATGTATCCTTTGTGGCAACAAAGTTTCGTCCATTCTCATTAAATGCGCCAATTTCCTTTGGCGAGCTACGCATTTCACTCGACTGCCACACACACACACACACACACACAACCCAACATAGAACACAACACACCCGAGTGTATAGAATGTGTATAGAGTATAGAAGCAGTGAAAGTTGTTGCCGAGTTGTATTTTGGCAGCATCGTCGTCATGTTTTGCAATAAATTGCATGTTGAACAGGCGCAGCAGCGGCAGCAGCAGCAGGAGCAGCAAGGGGGGCAAAGAGAGCATGGAATAGACCAAAAGTTTTGTTAGTTAAATCATTAAAAAGTTTAATGCTACCACACACAGTATTCGCACACACACACACACACACAATAGTCAACTAGTTAGCAGCGAGACAGAGACAGAGACAAAAAGACAGAGAGAGTGCTGCCTTTTCGATGCTAAATATTTATTTTTTTTTTGGGTCTTTGGATTTGGCTGCAACACTTCCGCTTTTGGCTTTGCACAAGTTTCGACAGGCTCTGTGGACCCACGAAATTTGAAATTTGAGTGCTGCTTGCAGCCTTGCCACACGGTGTTGTGCCACACTCATCTTGTGGTAGCCAACAGCAAAAACTTTGCTCATATCTCGCTTAGTCAACAGGCCTAAGCGTCGATTGCAACAACTTTTGCAACAAACAAACATCAAAGTTGTCTGCAACAATTCGCCAATGCAAGTGATGTGAAAAGTGCAGCAAATAATAAATAGATAGCAAAGTCTGAGCTCATTTCCAGCTGCCATATGCTCTGTATTCAATTTAAAATATATTTTTGATAAAGGCAAATATCTTAAATTGCTGGAAATAGTCGATTTTCTAGAAGAGAGGCCTAATATCATCTGTCTGACATTGGAAGCAGAGTATGCAAAGTATTTTTTAAGGAATTTATTTCAGGACAATTTTTTAAAAACTACCATAAAATTTAGACAAAAAGTAAAAAATATAGAAAGTGCTCATAGCTATAGTTAAGAAGGATTAACTGCAATGAGTTTCCAAAAGACAAAGAAACAAAACGAGTTTAAAATAGCTAGCCTTGTGTTTAGAAAACAAATTTGTAAATATATCTAAATTCTTTGAGAAACAAACTCTCAATTTGAAAAGTTTTTTTTTTTTGGGACTCCGACAAACACAAAGTATTCAAAGTACAAGAATGGCTGCTGTTTTCTCCTGCGAATTTGAAATATTTGGCAAAGTGCAAGGCGTCTATTTTCGTCGGCATGCCGAGATCAAGGCCAAAACTCTGGGTCTACGCGGCTGGTGCATGAATACAGCCGATGGCACGGTCAAAGGATACATTGAAGGACCACGCACCGAGGTGGGACTGATGAAGGAGTGGTTGGCAACAACGGGCAGTCCAACGAGTAATATACTTAAGGCTGAGTTTAACAAAGAGCAGGAAAAACGAGATTATGGTTTCAAGAACTTTCACATAAGACCTGATGCGCCCAAATATAGGAATCGTAAGCCTGATTATAAAGAAAGAAAATATGAGCAGTTGGGAAATGATTGATAACTGTTTCTGTTGCCATTATAACTTGTATCAAAACAATTAAAAATATATGCGGAGTCCCAAAAGCCAGACTTTTTATTAACACTTAGAAACTTTAAGTTCTTTAAAGCATAGCTGTAAAAACGATTGCAAACCTTAGTTAAGCAATTTAGAAGGCATTTTCGAAAATGGCAAATTTTAAAAAAGATTTCGATTGATTGCATTTGCAGCTGTATTGCCAAAGTTATCATAGTCAAAGTCACTTTATGAAACTGAAAATGAACTTTCACTTTTTTTTGTGTTTTTTTTTTTGCGCATGGCCTGTGGTCATAAGGCTGCGGCTGCGGATGCGGATACGGATGCGGATGTGGCTGCGCATGTTGGTTTTTATGCTCATGTCCAACATTTTTGTGGTGGGGGGGGGGGGAGGGGGGTGACGCGCATAAAAACTCATTTAACTGGCATTTGCATTTAGAGTGCATGTTCAAAAACTGTCCTCTCGCCTCGTTGGCAATGCAAAAGTGTTTCGAAGCCTTTTTTCGGCAACAGTTTTTTGAACTTCATTTTCTGCGTAGGCGTAGACAAATTGCAAGGCTTAGAGAGACAGAGAGAGGGAAAGAGAGAACGCTCACAAATTCCAATCAGGTGCATATGTAAATGCACAAGCTAATTACATTTTGCAGTGGCATGAAGCAAGCAGGTGAGCTGGAAGAGAGGTGTGTGCAGTGTCAATATGGTCAATGCTCGTCAAACTTTGTTGCTGTACTTGTTATGGCATCCAAATGCAAATTCTAACAAGAAAGAACTGTTCAATTTGTCTGGTTGTTGTATACTCTTGATATTAGAACAGATATATAATAGGGTAATCTGTTCCGATCTGAAAATGATAAGGTAATCTGTTTTGATCTGAAAATGATAAGGCAATCTGATCTTAACTGAAATATTGTCAACCAATAACTTTATTGTCGCTATACTTCAATTGACAACAAGCTCTGCTGAAGTAGAAACACACACAAAAACAGATGCATACACACACTTTAAGAGAGTGTGTGAGAGAGAGAGAGAGAGAGATCTAGTTGTTTCTCATTCTCAAACTCGTTAACTGATTACATAATTAACTTACATGATGCACCATGGCCTTTTGACAAATCGTATTCGCCTTGTGTGGCAGCCCATTCTTTTTGGCCTTTGCGGCTAGACTCGGCGGCAGGTTGTGTCGTGTGGCGCCAATGTCCTCGTAATCGGATGAAGGACTCGGCGACAGCGATGGCGACTCACCAATACCACCGCTAAGCGTGCGGTAACGTGCCGTGCAATTGTTGGTGCCAATCTGTGGAATGTTGAAAGAGTGAGAAGAGAGAAGTTTGAGTTAAGTTGCGTTTTCATATATATTAACCAAAAACTGGAATCGAGTCAAGTCAAGTCAAGTTTGCAAATGAAATGGCCAGCATTTCGACAACGTTTAGCTGGCTTAAGTGCCAACCAACCACCCACCCACACACAACAACAGAAAAAGAGGAGGCAAACTTTGGCTAAAAAGCTTTTCGAGTTTTTATGCTCCGAGCAGTCTACGTGCATTTTGTTATTCTTGCTGCCATTTGCCATTTGCCATTTCAGCAGACGTTGGCAAAATGCGAACTTTGTTTGTCACTAAGTGCACTTAATCAATTTAGACGACGCATTCACGACGCACGTGTGTGCGTGTCTATATATGTATGTGTGTGTGTCTAGAGGGGCTAAAGGGTTAAAGCAGTTGTCGCAACTTAAATGAGCTACCCATGTTAACTGACTTTGGGGTTTTACTCACCGAAACTGTGCTGAGCCTGGAGGTAACGCTTTGTAAATCCGATATGGAGCCCGCATAATCGCCACTCTCACGATCATGTGATCTGTAAAGGTAGAGAAAATATGTAAAATTTTTATAGATTAAGATAAGTTTAACAATTTTAATTGTAATTTATAAATACATTTTTAAGGCTTTTCTAGCTAAAGCTGATTATTTCTATTTATGTGAAGCAACATCAATGCATCTATTTGTTAGGACTGCAAAACTATCGAAAGCTCCCACTTGATAACTCCAAAAGTCTTAACAATTTATGACACAATTAGAATGAACATTTCAAGATTAAAATATAAGCTTAATATATATAAAATGAAGTTTTCCTCAAAATTTTCGAGCATATTTCGTTTTAAATTCAAATTTAAAATTAAAAAATTTAAAATCTTCAAATAGTTTTCACTTCCAAACAAAACAATTGTTATTTTATTTCTAAATTCCAAACAGCTTTTAAAATCGTTTATTTTACTTTAACTAGCACTAAAATTTTCTTAAAATTTAAATCATTTTTGAATAATCCATTATCGGTTTCCACTTTCACAATTTCGTTTAATGTTTTCATTTCTGACACGTTTTTCTGGATAGAATTCACTTGAATTTGATCTGTGATAAAATTTACTTGGAGTTAAGATTCATTTCAATAGCTTGACGGTTATAATAAAATTAGAAAGATTTAAGGGAATTTTATTTCTGCAAAATGTTGCCGAAAGTGCAAACTGGAACAGTTCTGTGTATCTACTTGCTGAGTTTCTTTATTATATTCATTTTATTATTAAACTATCACATCTGCTATATATATCATGTACATATTCAAATACTCCCACTTGGTCTCTAATCTGCAATTTCAAATGACGCGTGGCAGCAGCAGCTGCCTTCTCATTGCCAAATATAAGCAAACTATTTATATAATATAGCAAATATTTGTACATCTTCACCTTGAAAAGCACCTACAAAAGAAAAAAACTGAAGGCTGTTAGCTGAGCAGGGGAGAGTTGAAGTTGAAGAGGCATTCGGTAAGCGTTTTGATTTCAAACCATACTTTGTTGCTGCCAAAAGCAAATATGTATACACAAGGAGCAACAACAACAAGAACAACAAGAACTACAACAAGAACATAAGGAGCAGAAACAAGAGCAATAATAACACTTGGCACAAAGGTCTTTGGGTTCACACACACACACACACAAAAGCAAAGCTCATATAAATAAATATTTTATACCTTTTCTTATTTGTATTTTTTTCATTTTTTTTGTTGTGCCTTGGCCGTTTGACTTTAACACTGTTGAGATTTTCACTTTTGGCTGTTTTTCTTTTTTTCTACTTTTTTATTTTATTGCATTTTATTTTTGTTTGCTTTTATTTGGTAGCTGGGAAAAAAGTTTTTGTTTAGCCCCAAGGGCACACCGGGCGTATAAGTTATTTCAGCACGTCTTTTCTATATATATATACATCTAGATATATATTGTTGCCGGTGCGTACGTGTGGAAAACGGCTCTCGAATGCCAATTGCCAAAACAGTTAACTGACGACTGAAGACTGAAGACCAACTGTCGTCTATTGACTGACTATCGTCTATCGATGTTGACCTGGCTGATTGACGAGCAAGAAATTGTGAACTGTACTCTGTTCTAGGTTGTATTCAGTTCTGTTCTGTTCTGTTCTGAAGCCGCGTTGAAGTAGCAATAATGCCATTTCATTCAAGTGTCGGCTGTCTATGCGTTTTGCCAATATTGTAGACGTCGTTCTTATTAGTTTTTGGCGCACGCCCCCAAGAATACTTCTCCAGCTGCCAACTGCCATTCCCCATCCCCACACACCTTCTCCAATCCTTCATCAATGTTTTTATTCTGTGTGGCATGCGTAACAATATGAAATTGATGACTTTCGCATCAATGCGTTTCGATATGTTGCTAGCAAGTCAGTTTGTCAGTCTGTCAGTCTGTCAGTTTGTCATTCATTCATTCAGTTCAGTTCAGTTCAGTTCAGTCTTTCATTCGTTTGGCTCATTCATTCATTCATTCATGTGGCTGCAAAATGTTGATAACAGCACTAATGAAGTGAGGCTACCTTTTTATTTGCTTGGTCTGCTTCGGGTCAATCCTTTGCGCACCTTTTCACATTGACAAATAAATTCACTGAAGGCTGCGGCAGTTCCGAGTTCTTTGATTGCTTTGCTTTGCTTTTTTCCTTTGCTTTGGTTTGGTTTGGTTTGGTTTGCTTCGATTCGTATCGACTTGGTTTGGTTAGAGTTTGGGTTGGGGTTTGAGTTTGGTCAACTATTAGTGTTGGCTTGTTTGCAGCTCTAAATGTTTGGCCTTTTCATGGCACACTGCACACATTTGTGGCACATTTTGTACTTCACTGAGCTTCTCTCAGACCTTTTGAAGTGGCCAGCAAAAAAAAAAAGGGTTTTAGCCTTGGCTCGCTCGCCTGCAATTGACCAAATAACACAAGATAACTGAACCGCCATCAATTTGTATATACTTGTGTATAATTTTTTA
Organism: Hirtodrosophila cameraria; assembly: GCA_949708635.1. Lineage (NCBI taxonomy): Eukaryota > Metazoa > Arthropoda > Insecta > Diptera > Drosophilidae > Hirtodrosophila > Hirtodrosophila cameraria. The sequence continues at coordinate 81,771,984 of OX453089.1, read as the reverse complement.
TATTTTTTGTGTTGCCAGGCGTTGCTTTTGTATTATTAATGTGACGCCTCTGGGCTCTCCACTCAATAAACTCAACGGCAAACAAACAAGAGTGTTAACGTCGATTTTGATTGACTTGGAGTTATCCTGTAGACAGCTCTGAAAATTCTTAGCACAGCAATTTCTTCACAATTCCCTTCGAAATGATGGAAACATGTTTTTATTTCAAAAACCTTCATTGGATATACTTCGATATCTATAAAATCGTTAATAAATTAATGAACTCATTGTTTTTGCGAAAAAAAAGACAAGTCTTTAAATGGATCTATCTTCTTTTCTACATTAAATTAGCAAATTTGTTGTCTTAATTTTGAAATAGTCTCAGATATCGACTCAACTGTTGATGCTGCTCCAGAACATATATACTTTATAGTAACCAAAATGTCTACTTCTGTCTGTTACATACACTTTCACATAACAAGCATACCCTTTGTAGCCCTTTTGATTGGCAACAGGGTATAATAATAATAATGGCAATCAACAAGGTAGCCCAATTCAACCCAATCCATAGTGTAAACCTGGACACTGATGACTCTGCCCTGCCCTGTCCCCCCCCCACACTCCACACCCTTTGACCCTGCAGCAAAAACTTACCTGGCATGCGTTAACGGTATTATTGTCGGCGGATTTGGTGGCTGCTGCGGCACGATAAGCCCACGTCGCGGTGGTCCACGTTGCGGCAGTGAAATATCTCCGGCGGATCTTAATGAAATTACGCCCGTGCTCTCGCGGTTGTTGCAGAAGCGCACGCGGCCACCCTGCGGGGGAAAGAAAAAAGAACGAAGAAGCAATAAATAACATTGTGTGCAAAAGAGATGGCAATCAGTATTAGAAGAAGACAGCAAATGAGTTTCAGCTATAAAGGTAAGAATAACATGCGGATTAGAATTCAAGTAGAGTTTGTTGAAAGCAACAACAACAACAACAACAACAAATTATAAAAAATTAACAAAGTTATAAAAGTTTATGCGCAGCGTTGATTTTTGACTGTTGTGGCTGCTCTTGTGTGTTGTTGTTGTTGTTGTTTGTTTGTTGTTGTTGTTGCTTGTTGGGTTTTCTCGTCGGTTTATTTACATGGAATTTTAAATTTAGTTTATTCGAACGCAGCGGAAATTGCAAAGTTGTTGTTTTAATTTTTGAGGCAATCTCAGCACAAACAAACACACACACAAGCATACACACATACAAACACACACACACAGCCACACACACACACCCTTCACAATTAGAGCAACTTTTAGTTGCACGGAATTTTTAAGCCAAACAAAATGTAAATTGCCAAGTTTGTTGCATGTAGATTTGATGTGGCACGTTAGAGAGATGACACTATCGAAAGTATCGATGGTTTTTCAGCAATATATCGAAATTATATTGTTTCTAAGCAAACATATCGAGCTTAACAAGTTTTAATTTATATTTTTTCATTTAAATATTCGGTTTTTAGTAGAGTGAACTTTCATCAAGTTTTTCGGTTTTCACTGTCAGTCAGAATCTGTGGATTAAAATCACTTTAAGTTAAATCAGGATTCGAAATGTTTGCTTTTGAACTATGTTTAAATTGACTTCGCGCTCAACATAAGAGTTGCAAATAGATACATATAAGGAAGTTAAAGTTCCTCAAGGAAGGCCATATGCATATTTTTAAGAAACTATCGAAACTATCGACTGATAGCACCAATAATATGGTGCCATCTCTAATGCAAACAGCTACTTTCAAAGGCCAGCACAACAAAGTTGCATATTGGCACTGATAAAGCAACTAAAGAACTTGGTATCCTGAATGTTTTGTTGAATGCTTTGCATATCTATAGCATACTTTTGACCACTGGCGACTCAAATGTTTAACAAATGATCAAAGGGTAAGGGCTTTTTGGGTATTAAACTCGAAATGCTAATGCCATACACAATTGTGTGCTTTTGGGCCCATTAAGATTGGACATTAACATTGGGCCAACTGCGGTCCGTTAAACAAATACAGCCACAACAATTGTGCGCTTAAAATTTTTATTTAAAAAAAAAAAACCAAAAAAAAAACAGGCCTTTGGGTAAAGTGCTGCGCAAACCGCAAGAAAACTTTTTGCTGAACAAAATTTTTGTTTTTTGGTTTTTGCCACATCAAAGCGAAACATAAAATTGAAAGGCCGCAAAAGGGCGGCTCAAGGATATTGAACCAAATGCTGAGTGATTTCAATTGACTAAGAAAACAAAATTTCCTTACCCCTGCTACCCCGCCACAAATCACAGGGTGGCTCATCTAATGCGCAACGACAAAAGCGCAACTTCTGCGGAGCAACACAAAGTGAAAATCAAAATAGAAAAATAAAAATTATGCAGAAATGGAGAAAAAGTCTCAAGACGTCGTCGTCCTTGTCGGGTTTGCCGGGTTGAGTCAAGTCAACAAGAATTATGCACTTTTTGGCTGTCAATAAAAATAAAGTGAGTTGAAGTTCAAGTCGCAGTTGGAATCGAATTCGAAGTCGAAGTCACAGTTGTAGTCGAAGTCAAAGTCGCAGTTGGAGTCAGAGTCAGAGTCAGAGTCAGAGTCGCTGTTGAGAGACTGTCGAGACTTGAAAAGAAAAAATGCCAAAGGACATACAAATCGAAGTTTGAAATCAATGCGCAAGCAAAATATATTCAGCGTATAATTTAATAAAGCAAATAAAAAAAAAGCTGCCACAAAAGGCGAATGGGGACAAAACGCACAACTTTCAATCCGCAGAGAAATCAAAGTTACGAACTCCAAACGGGGCTGCGGGGTGCAATGAGGCGTGGCGCCACCGCCTATATCTACACGCCAGGATTAACAACAAAGACGAATGTGCTGCATATAACCAGCTTGCGTAATCTCGACTAACTGATACTCTATACTTGGGTTTGAAGTAAGCTAAAAAACACGCTTTTATAGTTTATACTATCCTTTCTTAGAAATATTTTAAAGGGTATCATTGGCAAAGAATTGGCTGCAAAATGCCTGGGCACAGAACTGCTCATGCTCCACTGTGTCTGGGCCAGGAACTGAATCTGAATCTAAATTCGAATCCTTGAAGCTCTGCCTTGGAGCAAGTGCATGCCAATAAGTGGGCGCAAGTGTTTGGTAAACCGCGCGCATAAATCACAGACAAGCAGCACATTCTATAGCTTAAGATATATAGAAACACACACACAAGCAGAGAGAGAGAGAGAGAGAGAGAGAGACGCTTACCTGTATTGTGGCAGCTGGTCCGCAATTCAGTCCGGCCATAAGAAAATCATCGGGATCGCTTTCATAGGGTGGCTCATCATACCAATGACCTTGATGATGCAGCGCACTGACCGCATAGTGTGCACCACCAGCAATGCCCATGCCACCACCCACACCCACTCCCACTCCCATACCCATTCCCACTCCAATGCCAGTTCCTGTCCTCAGCGCCTCATCGTACATATACGTATCATCTGCAAAGGGATAGACTGTAAGGCGTTTGTGCCATTTGCTTTGGTTAGTTTTGAGGGAAGGGGGGGTAGGTTGCAAAAGAAGATAGGGCGCCAAATAAATGGCCTTTGTGTTGGGTGGTTGTTTGGGGGAGTGCGGCATGCTTTAAACTTTGTGCGAGCCCCGAAAAATGTGCTGCGGCGGCAACATGATATTATTATACGCAACGTTGCACACAAAACTTGAAATGCCAGTTGCCATTTGCCACATGTGTTGCTACAAAAAGTTGCACACAGTTGTTGTTGTTGTTGTTGCAACGGCAATGGCAAGCGGAAACGGACATAAGATTTTATGCTCGCTTATGCATGTGACGCCAGCCAGACGGTGCCACGCCTACTGCAACATTTTGAGTGCAACATTTTATGCAGCATGCTTTTGGGCGCTCGTCTAAGTTTTAAAGTTTCACCCGCAAACACACACACACACACACACACATACATGAAATGTGTGTGGCAGGCAATTGCTGGCCATGTAATTGGGCCGCATTTTAATTGAAATATTTTAGTTTTCTTTTCTTGCCAGGCACTTTTCAGAGAGCACAGGATGCAGGCCACTTACCCGTGCGTCCTTCGCCTCGACTCATTTGCAGCAGGCCCTGGCGTATGTCCCGCAGGATCTGCAAAAATAATATATGAAATATATATTATTATATTTTACTACAAAATATACAAATGGCTTTAAAACTTAAATTTTCTTTAAAATTTATGCAGTTTACTTCTTAAACTAGCACGGATATTATGAAGGACACAATTATGTCGAATCAGGTATTGGAAATTGAGTAACAGAATTGCGGTTTACGAAGGGAATGTGATTCAATCTAAGGATCGTAGGATCGTAGTTAAATATTTTCATAAAATTGTTTTGAAATCTTCATTTTGGGGCTTGGATATATCAAAACAGAAAGCGCTTAAAAAATTATATATATAGTTTTTCCAGTTCTGAAAACTTTGCATGAAAAAATGATACATATTATTTTCTCACTTCTGAAATCTTTGCATTTCAAATCGTTTTCAATTTTGTGTTGCTGATTTCAGTTAAAAAAGCATCCATTCTTCCTTTTTAAACATAAATTCGAATGCTTTTCATTTAAGTGTCTCAAAAGCAAAACTTTTTAAGCCGAATTTCACATTGATTTAATTCTCATTAGGAATGCTTTGAGTGGACTCAGATATGGGAAATGGCCTGAAAGACTTGGCTTCTTTTTAATCACATATAAAAGGATAAAGCCAAGCAACTTTATACTTAAATAATCTCATATATTACAAAGTACACAAGGACATTAAAGTTATTTGGAGCTAAAACAGCGACTACAAAACAGTTATGTGTATAAATGAATGCACTTTATGATCTCTGTCAAGTGTACTAAGCTGTAAAATGAAAATCGTCACAGACATGCTTCAGATTTGGGTCTAAAGTGGTAGAAAAGGGGGAGATGGAGGGTAATCACTTTGTCTGTGTGTGTGTGTGTGTGTGTTGCAAGACGTGACTGTTGTGCACAAAATAAAAGACGCGAGACGAATTCAACTTTGGCAGGCGATGAAGTTTTAGCTTATTCGTCAGTCAGACTGAGGGCTTTGCTGCTGCTTCTTATTTTTTACAGGCGTTAAAATTACAAAATTCCATTTGAAAACTAAAACAATTTTCAGAGGCAAAAGTACAAAACTAAAATGATGCTGCTTGCTGCTGCTGTTTGGCTTGGTTGCTTCAATGTCCTGCAACATAATAGCGCAATATGTGCTGCATACTAATTTAAGAAACATGCATGAGCATGTTTGTGTGAGTGTGTTTCGAGTGTATTTCTTGTTTGCCATCTAAAAAGCATGCCAGGGCCAGGCTAGTTGAAATAGAAACAGAAACAGCAAAAGCAACAGAAACAGCTACAGAAGTAGTGTTAAAATTAGCTAAAAGCTTTTTCGGGCAGCTGCATTAAAAATGCATTTAAATTTGTAGCAACAAAGAGCAACAAGGATTTCTTGCCACACACACACACAAACACACACACAAACAATTTGCGAGTGGCAAGTTGTACCATGCTGCTTAAAGCTAATCACAATGCGAGTCTAGAGTCATATGCTTAATTGACTGCCCGATCGTTGTTGCCACTAATTATTCGATGGCAAACATTTGTTCTTTTTGGTCCTGTCTGAAGGACATTTGCTCTTATCATAAATATTTCATAAGCATGAACAATAACTTTGCTGTTGGAAATTGTTTTTCTTCTTTTTTTTCGTTGGCCGACTGGCAAAATGGAAAATAAGCAATATCTGTGGCAGGTTCTAGGTCCTGAAACAGGCGCAGGCACAGGCCTACAGCAGGACGATGTACACTGGGCAACAAAAACAGCAATTACAATTAGACAAACAGCAAGTTGTTTGTACAAGCTAAGCAGCAACTACACAAGTACAATAACAGGCTCTCTCTGTGTGTGTGTGTGTGTGTGTCGAAGTGTGTGTGTGTGTGTGCAAGTGTGTGTGTGTGTGTGTGTGCAAGTGTGTGTGTGTGTGTGAGTGTGTGTGTGTGCTTTTCATTTATGCACAAAAATTATTGCCGTTGCTTAGGCGGACGACACGTCGTCGACATGCAAACAGACAAATTGTCGTGCAGCAAACGCATATTCTCTCTCTCTCTCTCTCTCTCTCTTAGTGTGTGTGTGTGTGTGTGTGTGTGTGTGTTGCATGTGTGTATTGTGTGTGTGTCTCTGTTCTTTTTGGCAACAGGCAGCCAGCAACGAAATTGAAAAGTCTATGAGCTTAGTTTGATAATGGGAATACGTCCTAGTCGAAAGCTGATAACTGCTTTCTATAATTAACTGTCAATATTAGATACAGATACAGATGCAGGCATCGATTTCAGTTGAAAATCTGATAAGCAAATGGCTAGTAGCATCAACTTTACTTTTTATTAAGCAAACTACTCAGCTTTGATTGTGGTATTGAGAAAGAAGCTAAAGCTTTAATGTTTCTTCGTGCTTCGCTGTAGTTTTTCAACAAAAATAACTTTTTTTTTTATATAAATCATTAATTAAAGATGCTTATAAATAATAGACAATAAAAAAAGAATGAAGTAATTAGTAAAACAGTAAGAACATTTTAGCCAAAACTTTAATTTTAATAACTTGTTGGACTGTTTTGTTATAATACGAATGCAACTTTCGATTCCACCGAACAGAGAAATATGTAGAAAATGAATACATTTCATTACTTTGAAGTGTGAATTCGATTTGTAAGTTATCAGGCCTTTTCCTATTTCCATCTGCGAATCAATTTCACAGAACACCATGTAGCATACTTTTAGGAGCAGGATATATTCGCTCCTGAAAGTATGCTTTATATATTTCTTTGGAATGGATTCGAAAGTGCAATGCATAGAAAATATTTCATAAATAGCTAATTGACTATTCGAAATTTACAAAACATAAAAGAACACCAAAGAGTGTTCATTAAAAAGTAAAAGAAAATTCCAAAAAATGTATATATTTTAATTTTGGCCAACACAAGCGACCCTCTTAAAAAGGACCTTGTACAAAGTCACAACACATTTGTTCAATTGCAGAAACGCCCATTCATTTACACTTAGTCTTCATGTGCTCACACACACACACACACACACACATATATAGAAAAAGACACACACTCAAACAATTAGTGCGGCACCTTTATATATACAAACGTATCCTTCGTGCGGTCCTGTTCAGTCCGGTGTTGTGTAAAATTTGAAAGTGTGCAAAATAATTTTTATGACAGACAAAAAGTTTATCATTTGCCACGTTACACTTCATTGTTTTTGCTGCTGTTGTAATTGTGTGCGTGTGTGTGTGAGTGTGTGTTTGTGTGTGTGTGAGTGTGTTGAAAGTGTGAATACATGTGTGCAAGTAAATGTTTTATTTGCGTCTGCTTTGCATGTTTTTTGTACATTTGTTTTGCTAGACAACATTACGCCTTTCAAAAATAATTGCTATTTTTATAAGAAATATATTTGAATAGCTGTGCGAAAGTGTAAAAAGGTTCTTGCATTTAAATATATGTATGTATGCATGACAAGACACATGAGGGAAAGTGAAAATTAAGGAGGGGGGGCAGGGGGTAGCAGAAAATAACTGAGTAACTGCTAGTTATTCATTTTCTTTTCTTTAACTACACTTTGCTAATATTTTATTTATGTTTGTTGTCTACAAAAACGAAAATGTTTTTTGGAAAATGTTAAATTCTTTATGTTTGCTCAGTTTGCGTAAAAAGCAAATATATTCTTGATTTATATTTGAAACAATATTGTGTGTGTTATTTGTGCAGCTTGCAACAATTTGTTATTTTGATATATGTTGGCCATAACATGTTTAGATTAGTTAAGATGTGGAAATATTTAAGAGAAACTTACCTCTTCGTGTTCACGTTGAAATTTTTCCTTTTTCCGCATGGCTTCTTGTACTTTTAACTGCAGGGAAATTTGGTGTAATAAGAAAATGTATAGAAAATTTTATTAAAACTTTGTATATTCAATATTATTGTTTATTTATAAATATATATTTTGAAAGGAACAAAAGTTTACAACAGCAGCAGCAACAATAACAAAACTTTAAAGTCTACTTTTAGCTGCTTGGCCAAGTTGCTGGTGTGAAAAAACATGCGTGCAGCGGCACAAGTGAGGGCGTGTGCATGGGGCAATGGGCGTTGCTGCATGCATTATGCAGCACTTGCTGTTGCAGCTGTCGTGCTGCTGCTGTTGTTATTGTTGCTGTCTGTTTGTTGTCGCCGTTGATTGCATTTTGTTGCTTGTTTTTGGTTGCCACGGCGCTGCAAGCTTTGCTTGTTTCTCTGCTGCTTGCGCTGTCATTAATAATGAATGTTGACGGCAATGAACTTTTAAATGTTGCATGCATCTACTTTGGCTGTGCTGTCTTGTTGCTGTTGTTGCTGTTGTTGCTGCTGTTGCTGTTGTTGCTAGTGCTGCCATTGCAGGTAAACGTGCTCGACAGCAACGCTTGCAGCTTTTCGTTTTGAAATTGCATTGCAAATGCAACAGCAAGTGCAGCAACAACAATAACAATATCAACGCCGTGTGCTGACAACTTTCTTATTGTTGCTGTTGTTGTTCAACTGTTTTTGAAGTAATTTCGTTTACAACAGCAGCTGTTGTCGCTTGCAGCAGCAGCAGCAGCAGCAGAGGCAGCAGCAGCAGCAACAGCGCTTCAAATGCGTTAGACTGCATAAATATTTATGCTGTTGCTGCTGCTGTCAGCTGTCTCATACATATATATTTAATGCGTACACACAGCAAGAAAAGCTTGATATGAAATAGTCTACAATTTTATATTTTTTTAAATAAAACAAAAGCTTTATACTAGCAAGCTGATATGTTTCAAAATATTTATCGTATTAAGTATTTAATTATCAATTTATTCTTTAAAATTTAAAAAGAAAATGAAATTATTATTCTTATATTCTCTTAATTTGGCATTTTTCAAAATACAACCACATTTTTTTGAATATTAATTTAATGCCAAAAATGCATTGTTTCTTCAGATTCAAATTTAAGCAGACTGGTTGATCATTGTATTCAATTCAAAGCTATGTTATCAGCAACAGTTTGACATTCAGTCCTGTTTTGAATTGCATTTTCGAATCAATTTCACAAAAATTATGCAGCATACTTTTAGGAGCATAATAAAATTAAGAAAGCTTAATTTGTAATCCTTTCTGGAAGTATGCGTTGCATATTTATGTGGAATTGATTCGAAAGTGCAATTGAGAACTGATTGAGGTTGATTATTTAATATCAATCTTATACATTTTCTTTCTTTGAAATATAATAAAAATGAAATTAACATTGAAAACTATAAGAACAACTTTTGACATATACATTTGAGACAAAAACAGTTTTTTCTTGCTGTGTACTGACTGTGAAATACACTTACCCTATGGATTGTCTCCTCGAAACTTTGCTGTGGCACACCGCCGTTTATCATTTGAAAGTGCCGCAGGCGATCGTTGGCTGCCTAAAAAATACAAAGTGAATGTAAAACAAATCAATTAAAAATGTTCAATTTTCAATTTCCAATTTCAAATTTTCAGTTAACAATTTTTAAGCAATTTCCAATTCAATTGAGGCAAGAACAGAATACAAAAAACGAAGAAAGAGGCGAAAAGTTTGCAGTCTCGAGCTTATTAACTTGAAGGGCGCAACTTGGCCAGCTGCCCCTTAAAATATGCACAAAGGTTCTTGCGGCTGAGGCGACTTCAGCTGCTCCCCCCCGCAGCGTTGAGTGCTGCTGCTGGTTTTGACCCGAACGAACAGGAAAACAGCTAACAGCAAAGAGACTCATAAATCAGTGTGGCGAATGGGTCCACGTGCTTTATCGCCATTAGGACGCCATTTTGTATTTCACACCTTTCAGGTGGGCTTTAATTTTTAATTAATAACCAGTCGAGGGCAACGAGGGTCGCGAACCCAAGTGTTAAGACTTGTGCAGCAGCTCTCCCTCTCTTTTTCTTTGCTTGCCACACTGTTTGGCTTCTAATGCGTTTTGTTTTCTTATCATAAATAGCAAATCAGCCAAGGCAGGTGAAAAAAAGGCAGAACACATGGTTAGGGCAAGGTTAGCAGCAGCAGCAGCAGCAGGTGAGTGCTGTTTAATTATATTTTGAAAAGGTTCCATTTTTTTTTTTTTTTGTATGAGGATGCTGCTACTTAGGCGCATATCCTTAGTCATTTCCTGCGCTTATCTGCTGCACGTTTCCCATTGGTTTTTATACTTCTTGGCGCTCTGTGCCTTTTATTATTTATTTTCGCAGCCAGCTTCTTTTATTTATTTTATTCTACTTCGTGTTTTTTTTTATTTCTGCTCTGCACTCGTTGCTTTTGAAAAATTTATGCATGTCCTTGCTTATTTATGAGCGGCGACGCCGTCCTGCCTTGGCAGCGTTATCTTTGGCCACAGTTTCATTGCCAGGCTTCTTTTGTTGTACAGAGCAGTCAGTCGCCCTCAAGAATAGTGAAAAACTGCGCTGTTGCTGCTGCTGATGTTGCTGCTGCTGCTGCTCTGATGTTGCTGTTGTGCTCCCCAAAGGTGGCTGTCTCTAATCAAAGGCGCTCAGCGCTGAATGAATCCTTTGTGGAGGACTACGCGCAGATAAACTGAATACAGTACAACATTATGTAAAAGTCAAGAAAGAAGTGGCAATGTAGACATGCCCGCCAGCCAACAGCAGCAGCAACAACAGCAACAACACCAGCAACATCAACGGTAGCAACATTTTTAACCTTTTCAGGGCGCAGCGCAGCGCGCATAAAAATTTACATGTCCCCGGGGCCAAGATTAAGTACAGAGGCAACGGCAGTCAAGACGCAGTCATAAAAAAAAAGACAGCGCCCCAGAAAATGGGAAAACTGTAAGAAAATGTAACATTACGGCAAAAACTCTCTGCGCAAATAAATTGAAAGAATTACCCGCAGTTGATTTAAATGAAAAAGAGAGGACAAACAAATTTGCTTGCGGTCATAAAACCGAAGCACGAAAATGAGTTTCACTTGTAGTTGTTAGGCTGTTGAGGGGGCTAAGGAGAGTTTAGGGGTAACTTACCCTTGCTTGTGCGCCATTTTGTTGATTGTTGCGATCCCTTCGATTGACAGTTTTTAAGCCTTTCAGCAAACGAGCCAATGTTGTGCGTTTCTTTGTCTCGCGTCCCTCTGAAAAACGGTATTGAATTAATTTAATGTTAAGTTAAGTCAAGTCAAATTTTGGCTTAAGTTTATTATTGGGGGTAATTGATGACTCACCTGCTGTCGGTGGAAATTCATAGAAATATGCGGAGCGTGGACTGAGGCAGCTGAAAGTTAGCGTCGTGCAAAAAAAAAAGTACTTGTTTATCAAATTGTCTGGCAAATGTTTGAGTTTCAAAGTTAAAGTGAAAAATGCATAATCAAACTTTTTGTTGGAATTTTTAATTTCTTTTTTATTAAGTTTTCTTTTCTTCTTTCCAAGATTCCAGCTGATTAAGATCAAGGGTAACAGTTTTTCAGCTATTTTCTGACCAAAGAGAGAGATATTGAAAAATTTCGATAGAAGTGGATACCAAAATCATGTCATGAACAACGTTTTCAACATATTGATTGAAAACTTTTACCTTTCCATTTTTACCCTAAATTGGTGACTACTGAAATAGGACGAAAACTAAACTTACACGAATAGAACATTGAAAAACCTTTTCAACCTTTCTAAAAATTGCTTAAAAAAACATACCAACCAACATCTTTTTATACATTTTTTAAACTTTGGTGTCCATTAAGATAAGAAACGAAAAAAAAGTTTCCTACAATAGTTTTCCACCCTTGTTGGTGGTGAAATAAATATTGCAAAGTATCCGCATAGTGCCAAGTTATGTCATAAAAGCAAACTACTTTCGAAAATTTTATATTCGTAGCGGGACAGTTTTATATATATTGTAGATACTCACTTTTGTTGCACAAAGTTTAAATGTGCAACATTTGGCGGGAGTGTCTGATGCTGTTGTGGTCCAACATTGGGCTGTCCTACTCCACCTCCCGCCTGTTGTTGTCCTGGCACAATTGGTAGTTGTTGTTGCTGCTGCAGTTGCAACTGTTGCTGCTGCTGTATGCTTTGTTGTGTTTGCAACGTTTGCTGCTGCAACAGCTGCTGCTGTTGTGTCAAGCCGCCGCGTGCCACTCGCGGCGCAAAGACGCCATAACCAAAGCCATAGATCTCATCCTCTTCCTTGTCGGACAAACAACTGGAGGGCTGTAAAAGAATATGATAAAGAAATATTGTTAATATATTGTATTTTATAATGTGTGCAACAAAGCGTGCAACATGCAGCAAATGGTAATGTAAAAAAACGAAAAACAACACAAATATTTACAATTTCAATTTGTACATTTTTTTTTGGGGGATTTTTAACTGTTTTTTTGTTTTTGTTTTGCCAAATCAACGCCAACATCAATATAAATTTTTGAAGCAAATAATTTTGGATTTCATGTGTTTGTGCTGCTAATGGGACCTGTCAGTGTTGTTGTTGTTTGTTTGTTTGTTTGTTTGTTGGTTTGTTTGTTGTTGGTTGGTTGGTTGGTTGGTTGGTTGGTTGGTTGGTTGGTTGGTTGGTTTGTTGTTGTTGTTGTAGGTGGCATACATACCGAGTACTTTCCTGGCACATATATTGGCTGACTATGACTATTGGGCAGGCCGGCACCATATGAGGAATGGCCACGATGGCCGTGCTGCTGCCGCTGTTGCATGCCACATCCGGCGGCGCTGCCGCTGAGGCCGCTGCCACCGCTGCCGCTGGCACCGCCGCTACTGCCACCAGCAGGATGGAGCGGACTTCGTTCCGCCCATGCCGCTTGTCTAGCATTTTCTAAAGCACTTAAAATATCTCCAAAGGGAGCCATTAACAATTCACAATAGACGGATGCTAGACCCTCTAAATGGCCGCGTTGTCCATCCTGCAAGCAAACAGCAAAAACAAAGCAAGCAGCAAATGAAACGTTACATAATCGTATATTAAACCAACGCTCAACGGTAGTAGAAGGTGGGCTGGTTCTAGGGGCTATAGTGGGTGGTAGTGGGTGGTGGTGGGTGTTGGATGGTGAAATTGTATGAAATTATGCGTTTTTTGGTGCAGCTGCAAGCAGCATATGAATACAAAACTACTTCAATTTCGAGTTTTGGGCATTTGATAACGATTACGATTGCGATTTACGATTATTGTGAGCGGTTGTTAATGATGTTATTGATGTTGGCGCTGGGTGTGGGCGTGGTCATGGACTTAGGCATAGACATAGACATAGACATAGACATGGGCGTGTGCTGGCTGATTATATGCTTAATAATTAATTAATTTACTTAGTTATGGGCAGGCAGGTTAGTAAAGAGGCGGAATTACAGGTAAACTGCTAACTGCAGTTGCCTTTTGCTAATAGTCAATATTACAGTTTGGTACTCAGCAAGTGTGTGTGTGTGTGTTTGTGTTTGTGTGTGTCTGTACTCGAGTTGTGCATTGTAGTTCAATTGTAGCAAGAAGTTCAATTGTTGAATTATGCTAAAACAACCTAAAAGCTCATAAGATTTCTTCCTTCTTTAATTTCATATTATTTCTCAAGTATTTCTATCGTTTTTTAGTTCGCTTTTTTATGTGCCTGGATACACATTAACCCAAAACCTTATAATCGCAGTCACATGAAGGATTATAGTTCGAATTTCAATCAAAAAATGAACTATAGTCGAACTCAAATTAGTTCTACAAACTTGATTCGCAATTTGCCAACCATACCGAACAAGCAAACGAACTAGTTGAACGACAATCTTTGGTTCAGTTAAGTGTGTAGTTCAATTGAAGTTATCCCGAAAGCTTCAATATGGTTCTAGTGTGTGTGTGTGTGTGTGTGTGAGTAAATTTGTGCTTGTGTGTGTGTACAATGCGCTTAACTCAAATTAGTTTGCCGCTTGACGCCAATACGCGCAAATTATTAAGTCGAGGCCCCCTTAGGGCACTAAAAGCGACCGACTAATGCACTTAGAGCAGAGCCTGCAGAGCGCACATCGTTTGTCTTGGCATAAATTATGGCACACATACATACACACACTCTATGTGTGTTGTGTATGTGTGTTTGTGTGCTAGTCTCGACACAGCTGTAAAAAGCCCCCCTGGCTGGTTGATGTGTGCAAATATTTACAGCTCAGCCTCAATCGAGCACATATAGCCAAGGCAAAGCACAGAAGAGCGGAGCAGGGCAGAGGAGGAGCAGCAGCAGAGCAGGGTCTTGCCTAACAGCAGTAAATTGCGTCAAGTCGTCTCCGCCCCAACAAAAGAAAAGTAGACAAAAGACCAATAAAATTGTTAAGCAAGAAGCAGCGCTAAATTACGCAACATGCACACAATAAATACAAACACACACTGATACATACACACATATAGACACAGACACACAGACACACGCATACACAAATGACAAGCAAATGATTTTTAGTCAGCAACCAGAAATTGGCCCCCAAAGCAGGCAACGCACTTTTTCATTGCATACCTGCAGGGGCCACTTCCGCTTGGCCGCCATCACAGAACGCGCTGCGACACGAAACGACGCGATGCGAAGCGAGGCGACACTCCGTGTGACACTTGCAAGTGGCGCTTTGGGGCCAAGTTGAAACTCTTGACATTGTTGCCAGGCATCAATCAAATATGACACGCATTAAAAATTTGCACAACGCTTCATTCTCATGCGTGTCCTTTAGCTAAATTGACAGCCTTTTACCTTTTACCTGTTTCGAATTGCCACCATCCTAGCAAAAGTTAAGCGATTTGATACTTTTTCCTACACACTCACAATCAGAGATGTTTTATTTGTTAGTCACAGTCACAGCTAAGACAAATCTGTTGCAACTATCTTCAAACCGTACAGGTGTGCATCGATTTTGCTCACAAATATTGCATAACAAGGTGAATTTACTTTCAACTTGACGTATGCTTCCCTCAGCGGCTCTCTATTTGTATCTCTATTTCATATCTTAATTTTCAGTTTGAAATTGCATTTTGTGCTGAGCAGTTGTTTAGCGCATGAAGCATGCTTTGTCATTTCGATATCAATCTAATCGAAATGGAAGTACAGACCAGTATATGTCGAAACAGAAAAACAAATCTTATGAAATATTTTAAAATTTAGCTTAAGCTTTTCAAGTTATATTTTATATATTTATATTATATATAAAATATTAACAACAAATTATAGTTTATAGCAGCACAAACACGCACGAATGAAGAGTGCAGAGCTTTAAGCATATGCTATCTCTTTCCACGTCTCTCACGCGCTCTTCTGCTGAAAGCTTTAATCAAAGTCACCATGGCGGAATAAGTCACTTTGCAAGTAAATTCACCTTGGTCCAACCTTGAATGGTGAATGGTGAGTTACTATATATGCTTTAAGGCTAACTGATATAAATTGTCAACAATTTTTCAAATTTATTGCAGAGTCACAACGATGCATGCTTAACTTATGCATAGCAAAACACAACGTATAAAAATAAGTACAATGTAGTTCGATTATGACAAAAAGATAATCACTTGATCGAATCTATTATCATTTTGAAATGCTTTTCATAAGAAAACTTTTTCCATATCAAAAATATTGACATTGCATTACAAGAAGCGCTTAACTGTTATAGCTCAATTATGATAAAAGTTAACAATTTTATTGGATCTTTTATCATAAATTGAATTGCTTTTGATATTGATATGTCAATAAGCATTCAAAGAATTAACTTGAAGTGCGCTGAATAAATCACGAGCCATATGATATCAGCTCAAATAAACATTTTCAATTGGAATAACCCTATTTTGACTACTTAAATCAACTGAACTAATATGTTGAATATAGGAATTTGATTCTTTAAAAGCCACGATATTCACTTACGATATTCAGTCACAGTCACAGTCACATATCTACACACAATGCACACACACACACACACACACACATACACCCACAAACTCACACACATTTGACTGGCCGCGTTGCTACTCATTGGTGCGACGCGTCGCGCATTATAAAATGCCTCTGTCGCTGCTTCAATCGCTATCGCTACCTCTGTCGCTGCCTCTGTCGCTGTCTCTGCCAACGTCTCAGTGTTTTATGCCTTATTTATAGTTGAATTTTATGCAGCAAGCGGGCACCTGGCAATCTACATATAGAACCTAGCTCTAAAAGTATACACACATACTATAAACGTATGTGTATGTGTGTGTGTGTGTGTGTGTATGTCCTGTGCAATTTACAAGGAAATTGCTGCGTTTAGCGTAATTTTTGCTACTTATTGCCTCTTGGCGTCGCGTCGCGTCGCGTCACTTCGCGTCGCGTCCTTGTTCGCCTTTCCGTAAAGCTTTTTCATTTGTAGCCTTTGGCATCGCTGAGGTCCTTTCTTTATGCTTGTTGTTTGTGTGCTTTCTTTTGCTGCTTCTTTCTATGCTTTTTTTCTATCCCAAGCAACTGCCGAGTAATTTTACAATGAGCGCTTAAGGCGCCAAAGGTGTTGCCTGTTGTTGTTTATATTGTTGTTATTGCTGCTTGACTGTTTGGCTTTTTTTTTATGAAGGACGCGCTCGTTTTGCTTGAAAAGTGTCAAGTTTTGATGACTTGGTAAAGTGTTTTTCTATTTCTTTTTTTTATGGGGCAATTCAAACGAGGCGTTATATAAAAATGAATACTTAAATAGCTAATTGCAATGTTTGCAGTTAGTAAAAATACTAAATTAACAACAATGATAAAACATAAGAATTATACAGGATTGTTAAAATTTGCACTTGTCAGCAAAATATTTCAACTCCGGGCAACAATTTGATATTCGTTTCGGGAAAAGCAAATTAGACTGAAGACTATTTGAATGGTCATTTTCATTCTGCCACAGAACTTGCTAACCCTAAGCGAGTAGAGTATTTCGATAGACTTTCTATATATAGACTATATACAATATATATACGTTCGAGTAAATTTATCGTTCATTATGCATTCTGCACAAATTTATTATGCAATTCCAAGTTGATGTTAGGACAGAGAATCAATTTCATAGCAGAATGCTTATTATACAAGCAGCTACTATATAGATCATAAGTATATATGTGTGTGTATGTGGTTGTGTATATTTATGTTGTAATATCTGAGTGGTCTTGTTGTGCTTCTTTGCTCAGCTTGTGGGTTCATCACATGACAGCAAATTCATAAAGTCATTTGCAATTTTGTCTGTAAAGCAAAGCAATGCGACATGACAGCAGCAAAAATGCTACTTTATGAACTAGATGTACTTTTGCTTATATATCTATAGATAAAAGTAACAAACACATACTAACGTATACATAGAAATAAGTTGTATGCTTGAGTAAATTCATAAAAAAAAAGAAAATAGCAACAACAACAACAACAAAATAACTGTCGCAATAAAATAATTTATTGAAGTCTTGCAATGGCAGCGACAAATGCAATAAACTGCAAAAGAAAACAAGTAAGAACGTTGCAGTCGGATGCACCCGACTGCGATATACTCTTTTTTTCGCCTCTTTGCGGAGTCAGTGGGCGTGGCAATTGAATTTCTGCTCAAATCTTTAAAGTTTTGCCATCAATAAAAATTTGGTTGGGCCTGTTCTACAGGTTTGGGAGAAACAAACATTGCTTGATTGCAAGGGCGGGGGTGGGCGTGGCAAAAATATTTTTATCCAATCTATTAAATAGGGCAACAGAATTCAACCTGCAAAATTTGGTGATTCTAGCTAAAGGGGTGGGGGAGATACAGACTTTGCCTATTTGTGGGGGCGGGGGTGGGCGTGGCCGAATTTTTTTTTGCCAGATCAATGAAGGATGTGATAAGTAGCCCTTGTGCCAAATTTGGTTACTCTAGCTATAAAACTGTGGAAGATATAGGTTTTTGCGGTTTGTGGGGGAAGGGGTGGGGGTGGGGGGGAGATCTTGACACTTTGTCTGCCTATGGTATATACCAACATGTATACCAAGTTTGGTTGCTCTAGCTTCAAAACTGTGGAAAAAACCTGCGTTCATACGGACAGACGGACAGACGGACAGACGGACGGACAGACGGACAGACGGACAGACGGACAGACGGACAGACGGACAGACGGACATTTCACAAACCCAATATACTCTTTTTTCCTTTTTTTTCAAAAAAGTTAAAAAAAGAGTATAAAAAGAAAACCGTAAGGGGGCCAACATGACGTATGCGTTATAAATTTATTTTCAATAGTTGTGCAAAGGGAAGGGGGCGAGACGAAGAGATGAGCAAAGGACGAATGCTGCTTTATTGACAACTCTTGACACACATCGCACAGCAAAAAAAAAAATGTGCGAAAATGTGGCAGACCAAGATACACACACACACACACACAGAGAGAGACAGACAGTTAGTTAGTAGCAGCAGCAGCAGCAGATAGGATAAAGGATAAAGTGATGTATGAGTTTAACGCCCTCACGTATATAACATATCTAGCGGCAGCGACAGCGACAGAGACAGCGACAGCGACAGCGGGACAGCTGCAAAAGTTGTCTACTTATGAGGCAAGAATATGTTGCCAGCAAGGATATTGACAGGATGTTATGTGTGCTATCGGGTGCTAGATATATCGAATGAATGCTCGTGCCAGGATTTGGCAATGACAGGCAACAACAGCAGCAGCAGCAGCAGCAGCAAGAAAAAAAAAAACGAAGAGAGGGGAAAACTTTTTTGGCAACAGCAACAATTTTGGTGTGTGTTATTTTTGTGTAGCTCCCAAAATGACTTTGTTTATTTGTTTGGAACGTATTTAGTAATCAGCTTTCTGGCACAACAAATTATTTGAGCGGGGAGGCTAATAACTTTTGACATGTGCTTGTAAGTGCCACTAAGCAGTGGCAAATGGAGTGGGCAAGCAGAGGGGAAGGAGCGGGGCAAAGTAAGGCATTAAGGCGTGACATGTAGATTGGTTAGCGAGCATTTTGCTCATTAAAAGCCCGCAAAAGTGCCAAGTAAAATTCGCTCAAGCTTGTCAATTTTTTGCGCAAACTTGAGCCAAAACTGCTAATTGATGACGTCGTTGTTGTTGCGCTTGTTGTTGTTGTTGTTGTTATTGTTATTGCCTGCAAGCGTTTAATGAGCAAACAGAACGCACGCAAAATTACAAAGAAGCATTCATTTGTGTCTGTCTCTGGTCTCTGTCTGGTCAGCCGCCCGTATTTACACAAGTCTCCAAGCCGCATGCAAACACCAATTAGAGTGACCGCAATGCAAACAAAAGGTATCAATTAAGGGCCAGCCAGTTCTCTACCTCTCTACATCTCTCTCTCTCTCTCTCTCTCTCTCTTTCTCCCTTTGTGCCTTTTTCTCACTCCTTACCTTTCGCTTGCACTCGAGCACAAGCTCTTTAAATGGCTTAAGGCCAGCGCATTTCTATAGTCCCAGCTAAATGAAATGCAAGTCAATTTGCGTTCAAGTCACATTCATAATACAGCTTTGACGAGTCTAACGACTACACTGCGAGAAATCAAGGGAGATATATACAAATTTGTTCATTTTTCAGTCCAGATTATATTTTATAGATTTATTTATATTATTTCTCTTTGCAAAGTTGAGCTTTCGGCCTTTAGTAGCTCAAACCAAAAAGGTTCAAGTTCCACTTCTAAGACTCAAGTTCCACAATGCTGTTCAAGTTCCACCTAAGATCAGAACTGGCTCTAAAATATTCGATTGTAAAACCAAGAACTAATCTTTCTTTTGGCTCCTTTACGGAAAAACGAACCAATCGTAGCTGTAGCTCCTCTTCAGATAAAAAAAACTAATAGTTTCTTCAGTTTCTTTTCGGATACAGCAAAGTTCATATACGTTTGCGGATGTTGAAAAAAGTTAATCACATGCAGGAAAAAAACCCGTCGATCGAATGATAATTCGAAAATTCAAATTTATTTGAAAATTAAGTTCTTTATTTTTGTGTAAGATGACAAGTCTAAAATGACTAATTTCGCTGTAACTTTTTCCCAAGTGTAACTCAGAAAACCCAACCCAATCCAATTGGCAGCAATGCGAATCAATCCAAAACCAAAACCCGCACCCAATTCCAGTTCCAATTCCAATTCCTATCCCTATCCCTATCCCTATCCCTATCCCAATACCAATACCAATACCATTGCAGACCAGTCACAACAATCACTGGCTCTGCATCCGTTTCCGTTGCCTGCGCGTAATCAGCTAAAAGAAATCAAGTTGGCAGTGAAGCATTCACTGTAAATGTTGATGTCTAATGTCAGAAAAGAGTGTAGAGCGGAGGGGGGGGGGGGGGGGGTGAAGGGGTGCTGTAGAGTGACTATATATACGCAGCACTTAAGGGTTAATTTCATAAATTGTAGATCAAAGGCATTTCGTTGGATGGCATTTTGTATTTTGTGCCCTGCAGTTGACAATTTTTGAAAGTCAGTGATTTGTAAATAATCCTTTTATAAGCACAATAGCTGCTCGTTAACGGCAAATGAGTTTTGACATGGCCAGTGGACAACTGGAACTGCCCCAGCCCTATAAGCAATTTACAACTACACTCATGCCTACACACACAACACACACACACACACACAACCACTGATAATCTGAGAACGAGGCACTGAATAATGCGTGGCCATTAGCACAGCCATCGTCATCGTCATCGTCATCGTCGTCAGCGTCAGCGTCGGCCGTCCTTGTCGTCCTTGTAGTCGGCAATTTAAGCCAACACATTTTGTTGTGCCAGAACCCCCGCCCTCACTCTTTTGGCCTTGTAATGTTTTGTAGTTGCTGTTAGTTTTTCGGTGTTAATATGCGGCATACATGCAAAGTTTTCAGCTGTTGCGCGTTTCGTCTCGTTTCGCTACGTCCTGCCTCGTCCTGCCGCATTGCCTGCCATTAAGGACTAAGGAAAAAGGTATTTTGTACAACATATGCGACTATGTTAAGTTGTTAAAAAGCACAAAACTTGCGCTCGCTCCAAATTCATTAGCACGCCGCATATATCGACAAGGCACAAGGCTTGTTTGCCATTCCAAGGAACAAACCAAGGCAGGCTACTTGAATGGAGTTGGTAATGGCAGGTCCTGCCTGCTGTTTGAAAGTATTTTCTAATTAAATACTCATGTTTTACAATATGACGCTGACATTCTGCGGAAATGCCTTTTAATTTTACATTTGAGTTGCGTTTGAGAAACACATATGTGAAACGAGCGTTTTGCTTTTAACTCATTTTGTTGCCTGCCCCCTCGCTGACTGCTGCCTGCCTCTTGCTGGGGCACATTTCAGTTTAATTTGGCAGAAATGAGTTTTAGTTTTCATTTCAGCAATTTGGCCAGGCTGCTTGTTTGTATGTGTGTGTGTGTGTGTGTGTGTGTGTTTGTGATTGTGCCGGCTGCTGCTTTACGCTTTTGCTGTATCATTTCCGTTGCGCACTTTGCCCCGCCCACAAGCAGCCTGCCACCCACCTCCCACTCTTGCTCCGCCCTCTTAGACATTAGCAGCAAATAATTTAATTTCACATTTTAAAGTGGGGAGCAAAAAAATTGAGTAAAGGGTTGCCAAATGACAAAAATTACGCATACGCCACGTTTGACATAAAATTGCGCATGATGCGAAAGTCAGCGAAGCGAATGTGATGTCAAATGGCAACGTGCAACGTATAACGTGCAACGTGGCAACATCAGCTGCCAGAGCACAGTCAAACAGACAGACAGACAAACAGTCAGCCTCAGGCATTGGCATTGGCCTGGCAATAGGGCGAAGTATGCATTTCATTTCAATTTCCACTTCCATTTATCTACTTTATTATTTTTTATTTCTTGCTGCTTTCGCGTTTCTGCCGTTTTTCCATTTAATTTTAAATTCATTTGCATTGTCTTTAATGACATTGCACGCAGCGCTTTTGCCTTTTGTGCGGAGACAAACGTCGGGTCCTTTGTCAATTGGAATGAAATCAGCCATAATTAGCATAATATTTCATGCTTAATGTAATTTAAGTTGGCAAAAACAAAAAAAAAAATGATAAAAGTTATGTGCATGACAAGCAAAGGACGACGAGTGACAGACAGACAGACAGACAGACGGACAGAGAGGCAGCGTGGCATGCAACATCAACATGCAACACCCTTTTGCGTTGTGCGTAGAGACAATGCAACACCCAGGCTCAGCGGAAAAGGGTCGCCTCCCATTTGACATATGCACCGTTTGATTGCTACCCCAACTGCCAAAGCTCCCCTCCCCCCCCCTTCGCACAGCCTGTCACTGCTCGATGGATGATGGCCGCATTCCCCATGTGCTGCTGCTGCTGCATGCTACATCCTACATGCCACATGCCACATGCTGCATGTGCGCGGCGCGGTGCCCCGAGGGCTGCTGTCTTTGGCAATTTATGCGCTCGCTGACGCAATTATGCGAAATTTTCGCACAGCATGAAAATCGTTTTGGGGGCGTGGCTAAGCGTTTTAAGTTTTTGTTTTTGTTGTTTTTGTTTTTAAGCTTGAGGGTGGGGGTGGGGGTGGCTGGGAAATGGAGGTTTGTTTTTTGCTATTCGGCGTAATTTAATTACATTTTTGTGGCCAGGGGCGAGCCAGTCTTTTGGCCATTTGTGTGTTGTTGCCTGCTGCTTCAGCTGTTAGTGTTGTTGTTATTGCTGCTTTTTTTGTTGTTGTTGTTGTTGCTGCCATTTCTGTGGCAATTGAAATTTTGTGGTGTTGGTGGAAAAACTGCTTGAGGTCATATTAGCGCAAATTAATGTTGTTTTAATTGTAAATGAGTTTGCAAAATGAGCATTAGACATCCTTCCCTTTACACCCAACATTGGCAAATATTTTAAAATAATTATAAACCTACAATTTATGCAGCATTTTGAATGTTGGCTATTAAGTTAAATTGCAATCAAAGATAATTGTTTAAAAGTTTCAAAAGCATTTTAATTGCTAAATTGTATGGCGTTTTACCCATCAAGCTCTTTGCTTTTTAAATTAGTTTTATATTTTTGTTGATGAAAATATTGATTTATTTATGCCAGCGACCTCAACGCTTATGAGTTATATAAAATGACATCAATTTTAATGTTTAGTTTTATGCATTTTCACAGATCATAGAATTATAAAATATCATTTCAATTTGTGGCACTGAAATTCAAATGAAGATTTTCTTTTCATTTTGTTCACTTTACTTATATGAGAGAAGTTCCAGCTAGTTTTTTTGAGGACCAGCTTAAATTGTGTTTGGAAAACAACAGAATTACAATTCTAATTTTTGGTATTCCATATATTATGTATCGTAACTTTAAATAGTTGAAGTACGCGTCAATATGTTGTCGCCCGATTTCTTTAAAAATTGAATGTTCAACAAGTTTTCTGATAAAAACTTTATTTTGATCAAGGTTCACATTAGGAACTGAACACTTTGACACTACTTTATTCGCTTGCTTTTGATATTTTCAAATAGCCATACAAATTATAAAATAATTATAACAATTAAAGCCACACTTTTCTCCCTTATTTCAAGTTTTTAAATGTAACAGTTATTATAACAAGCTCAATAACACTTTTCTTTCTATTTTATAAGCTCTCATTT
Source organism: Hirtodrosophila cameraria (assembly GCA_949708635.1). NCBI lineage: Eukaryota > Metazoa > Arthropoda > Insecta > Diptera > Drosophilidae > Hirtodrosophila > Hirtodrosophila cameraria. The sequence continues at coordinate 81,748,381 of OX453089.1, read as the reverse complement.
TTGCCCCACTTTGCCAAAGAAATTCCCAGCTAAAAAGGGCGGCTAATTACGGCTTGTAATTGGCCAGTTCTTTCACTTCGTTTGAACGCGGCTGTCTTACTGATTTATTTTATTTTGCTGTAAACATTTGCGTTGGGCCTTTGGCAAATTGACATTAAATGCACAATCGAACTTGAGAAGACAAGCTAGAAAAAGCTCGCAGACTAATCTGCCACACAGCGGCAGCAACAACAGCAACAACATTATTAATAACAAGGCAACAGACATGCCAAAAAAAGTAGGCGTTATTCTGAGAGCTGACAGCATGAGAAAGTGCCAAAATGACTAACGCACAAGAGTTTGTGTTTTGGGGCTGTTTGCTGTAGGGGGGGGGGGGGGTGGGGGGGGGGGGTTTAGCGAAGGTGGTAGAACAGGGTAGAATGGCTACGTCAATGAATGGTCATGACTGGCAGTCAGACAGATTGAGTTTCATTCGGGTGTAACAGACAGACACACAACCAAATAGCCAAAGAACCCAAAATACAACCAAACAGATACCAAATGAATACGAATACGTTAACGAATACGAATACAAACTGCGAATACCAATACGAAAACGAATACGAATGCAGTGCGGCAACAATTTTGCCAAATTACATTTCAACACTTTGCCTTCTGCCGTTACGGTTACAATGTTTTCTTTTTTATATTTGGCATTATACCCTGTATTTATTAAATGAGAAAAAAAGGTTTAATTAAACCCTTTTGATTACTAATGTTAACAGCTAGTCTGTGGCTTGACTGTTCCTATAATGAGTATATATGCTCAACAGTTTTCCTATTGTCATTAATCTAGATATCCTACTTTATGAACGCTTTGATCTTGGAGTTTTAGTTAACTTGGGGCAGTTCTCATATAACTAGGGTAGATAAAGTTTATGACTTTGGTTGGGTTCCTTTGTGTTTTTGAAAAAGTCAGTTTTTACATATCGATCATGTATGTCTAAAATGCTGAAAATTTCGTTAGACTGAAAACCATTTCAGAACATAAGATTTTCAAATATTAATGTTTATATTATAAAGTTTTGTCAGCAACTTGAAAATTTCACTTTATTGAACATAAAAGCACAAATATACATATAGCAGTTAAAGATTTTATCGAAATCCTGGAATCTAATCTAGAATTGAGATTGGGTTAAGCAATTTGCTCTCAATCTAGATAGTCTCAATAAATGTTCCATTTTGGACTTTGAATTTAACTTTAAACCAAATTCATCCAATTTTTGCTGCCTAAATACAGAGTTTCATGTGCAATGAAAAATATTCAAATTAGAGTTTGTAAATATTGCAAACCGTAAAAAATAAGTCCAACTGTTTTAATAGTTTGCGCCTCGCATTCCATAAACTTCTGTTTCGAATCGAATGGAATTGCATACACGTTTTCAACTTTCAACAAAACACAGAGTATCTTTTAGTCGCACACACTCGACTAGTTTTAATCATACGTGTTTCATTTTTCTTTGTGCCTTTTGGGCATTTTTTTGCTGTTGTTGTCGGATGGTCAGTGAAAGAGAATTTTCACATTTGGCACATCAATGTCAAATTGAGGCATTGCAGAGACAGGCAAAGGCCAACGAATGAGCTGGCAGGAAATTGCCAAAAAAGTTCATAGTACTGTGCGTGATAGTGTGCGTGTGTATGTGTGTGTGCAGCAAAGTAGACATAAAATGAAATGAACAAAAAGATTTCTATCGGGACTCAGCGCTCAAAGCTCTCTCTTATACGCTGTCCAACTGAATGGCAAAAGTTGCTTAATATGGGCCCCAAAAACAAATGAGTGTGTAATAAAAGCGGGGCGGTGGCAAAGTAAGGGGGGGGGGGGGCGGGGCAAAAGTTAGAGCATAAACTGCAATTGCCAGTAAACTAAGAGCGCGCCTAGAAGCAGGCAACAACTTTTTGCGCAGCTCGCTAATGGCATTGCGGGGGTGGGGATTTTGGTGGGGATTGCGTTTGCTTGTTAAGTCGCCAACTTATTCTTTGTCATTTTGCCAAGTCGGGCGAGTCGAGTCGAGTCGAGTCGAGCCGTGCACGTTGGCCGCTGCTTATCTGATTTTACCCCACTCAACGCTTGGCTGGACTATGAAAATGTAAGCCGATGCTAATCGCGATACGTTTCGCTCAGCTAGCTCTGCTTTCGATGCTTAAAACAATTTTCTTTGATGCGGCAGAGGCAGGGAGTCCAGACACGGCGAAATCCAATTGACTTCATTTGTGAGTGTGTCCAAAGCAAAGAGCAAAATACTAAATGATAAATCGCCCACGGGCGCAAGTTAAGTCTGGACAGAGTCCATTTACAATATATAATGGCCTGTCACACCCTCGAGTCATATTTGCAGTTAACCGCATCACACAGAACAATAGGCAGCGTTTTGATGAATTCATGTGCGTCCAACTCCCCCCTCTTACGCCATATGTAAAAGGGGGGATGGCTTGTGTTTTGTCTAGGCATATGAATTGATTCGCTGTCAGCGTCAGCGTCAACTGAATGCACGACTTGCCTTGTCGACGTCCTCATTATGCCGCACATATGGCCATGTCCATGTACCTATTGTTGTTGCTGCCACACACAACACACCACGTGCCACTTAATATGCGCAGGCATGTGGCAAGTTTTTGGCTTGCAACCACCCAAAATGTGTATATGTTAAATTTGCTGCGAATTTGGCAGCGGGTTTACTCAATGTCTTTGTCTTTTCCATATTTTCTATTTGTCTTTCGTTACTTTTGTCGTTCTTTCTTTCTTTCTTTTCTTTTTTTTTTTTGTCATATTTGCACAATTTTACGCATTTGCCTTTTGTGTGCATTCAAATAAGCAAACAATAAGTTGATTAAGCAGCTACATAATCACAAATTATGAATAATAACAGTAACCGAACCATTAAACAATCAAAATGTATAGCTTTATAAGCACAGGGATGACAATCAAAGGCATTATTTGATTGTTGCATTATGTCGAGCCTGTTTTCAATTCTGATTGCAAAGCAATTTGTGTAGCATACTTATTGGAGCATGTCATCAGCTGCAAAAATCTAAACAGCCAAATTTAATTTGCATTAGATTTGATTTTCATTTTCTTTTCTTAGAAGTTTGCTGTGCATCAATTAGTTTCCTTTCAACTTGTTCAAGTCATCATCAGCGTTTTTTTGGTTAGCAGCGTAAAAGTTTTGCACAAACCTAACATGTTGTCAACATTTTAATAAAACACGAAACCAGAAAAGAATAGGCAATAAGAAGAAAAAATAGGAACAAACTTGGTAAGCCGAAAATAAAATACTCTAAATAATTTAAATATATGTAGATAAGATGCTCTTAAACAAAATGTTTGAAGGATTCTGCTTATGTCAACAATATGATTTAAAGATCATATTTTAAAGAAAGTAATGCTTACTTTATTGCTGAGTTTGGGTTTAAAAAGAAGAAGAAAGACTGTTTTTAACACAGCTCAAATTTTGTCCGATTGTTCCTATAGATAAGTTTATATATAGTAAATCCAAAATTTGGTCCACTTATATCTAAAAAAAACTTCCAATAATTGATTTTTTGACAAAATTATGTTCCCCTTGACAAAGTTTAAAAAAATACCGTCACAATATTTGCGTTTAAAATTAAAAAAAAAAAACCCAAAATGACACAGCTTCAAGCAGCCAGAACAGAACAGAAAGTGTGGAGTGGTTTTTCCTACAGGAGTTGGCCAATAAAACTTTCTTCATCAAGTCAACAGCACTTGGCTAAGCGGCGCCTAAAACTATGCTTAATTTTTTGTTATCAACAGCAAGCAGAAATCTGTGTGTTAACCCAAAGACCAACTTTGCTGCCTTGGCATTGGGCCAAAGGACGCTGGACTCAGAGCCTATTTGTGGGCAGGGCTAAGGGGCTAAGGGCCCGGCCTAAAAGGCTGCTGGAAAAGCCGACCAAAGAAAATGTCTGGTAAATAAATGCCAGCCAAAAGCTACATTTAGCCTACTGGTTAGGCAAAACAAAAGCGCGTGCATTGAACTTTTGAGAGAAACGTCGCGTACACAAAAAAAACAACAACAACAACAAAAACAGCAAGAGAGGCAAGCCCCAAGGCGGCATGGAAAATAAAAGAAAAGTGGGCGTGTGCGACAACGTAAATAGTTTGTGCAGCTGCAACAGAAAGTGCAGCAGGCAGTTGGCACTTTGGCAGCCAGACAGACGACAGATAGACAGACGAAGAGGCGCAGAGACAGGGAGACAACAGACAGGCAGACAACAGACAGCCGACAAGTGCATGGTTTGCGTCCTAATGAAGCCAGCCAAAAGCAGCTACACAGCGAGAAAACAAAGAAACAGATTAACTTCAATCTTCAATTTTTTTATATAATTTAAAAAATTTCAAAATTTGGTTTAATGCCTTACGGATTAAAGATAAGAGAATCATTCTTTTTACAATGTCAACGTATTGAATTCAATTTCGATTTATTTTTTTTGCGAATCATTTATTTTGGGAATTATTTTTATGCTTTTGATATAGAATTGAGCTCAAGCTAGAATTAATTCTTTTCGAATTGGGAATATCGGGAATCCTACTTTTACAGCTCTGGTCTCAACACAACCGTTTACACTTCTCACTTCAAACATAGCGATTGGAGTTATGAAAAAATGCCAGACATAAGTTGACATTTATTTACAAAATCTTGAAAAATTTTACATTTGAGCTACAAAAACTCGATCGACTTTGATTACATCGAGCATTTCAGATTAAATGGATGTAGCTTTGTATAAAAACAGTAAGAAAATGAATAACTTTTTCTCAGTGCACTCTGCTACACCCAAAGCCAGACAGACAGGCAGACCTAGCGACAATGTGTCTGCCAAAAAAAAGTCAAAAGAGTCAAAAAAGTGCATACATGTCGACAGACAGACAGACAGACGGACAGACAGACGGACAGACAGGCAAGGCAGGCCGTGCAGCAATCTGGCATTCTCGTTCTCGGCCTCGCCAGGTTTCGCCATCTGTGAGGCGTACACACTTGTCAACTGCCGTTAGACATTGTTGACAGCGATGGCAACGCCCACCTGGCCCAAGCATACCTGCCTAGCTTTCTACGCTACAACGAGACAATCAACGGGTGTGGAGTGGGCAAAGGGTGTCTCGTCACTCAGTTCTCAGTTTGTCAGTTGTTTGGCTTTTAGTGCACTTGCCAATTGCCTGACCTAGAAACTGCGCCCTGCACAACGTCCCTTATTTCGTGCAGTGTCTGTTTTTTATTTTTTTTTAGTGTTCTTTTGGTTGCTTTGTGCAGTTTAACATTTGTTTTGTTGTACTCTACTTTTAAAAGGGTTAAGGATTATACGGCATGTGTGCAATTTGCGTTTTATCAGTTACTTTCATCAAATTTAAAAGTGTTTGCGGCTTACAGATGGGATTATGTTGATAAAGAACACCCAAAAATACACAAAAAGAAATTAAAAAAAAATTGTAATAAACATAATTTATAATTTAGGGTGTGATTTTGCAAGGTTTGAATAGATTTCCTAAATAATCCATATTAGAGATGAAATTGTCATAGAAGACTCTCTTCGAAAGATGAGAAAATACACCATTTTACAATTTAAATCTATAATATTCACAATTTTTTGATTTTGAAATATTTGCATAGATTTAAGAAATAAATCCATGTTAAAGAAGCGGATTCAATCCTGAAATCTCAAGAATCTTTTAGAAAGATGAGAAAATACAGAACTTTCCAATTGCAATCTACCATAGACAGGGCAAAACTTGATGATAATACCTATTCTTAGATAGAAGGAAACATTTCTTAACTGAAAGACTCCTCACTCAAACATAGTATAAAACGAAAGGCTAAGCAAAAAACAGAGTATTTCGCAGTTGGTTATCAGGAATTGCAACATATTAAGCTTTTTTCATTATCTGTTTGTTTTTTTATAGCCATTTGGTTGGTATTTATGGAGCGACTATTGTGCTGTAAATCTGTTAAGCTGTTGAGTGCTCGGCCGGTTGAGCAGCACGCTCGGGAGTCGGGGGGTGTTGTGCAAATTAATAAAATTTTATGAAGCTCTCTCGCGTTTATTATGCTAATTTCCAATTTCCAACTCCCTGGCTGGCCCTGGCTGGCTCTGGCTCCAATGTTGATTGCAGCTTATCAAAGCTATTGGCACTTTGGCCATTTGCTATTGCAATTTTCATTTTATACGCTTACCGTCGACCAATATAAAATGCAAAAGTGATTATCTCTTATGGCAACAAAAATGCTAAAGCAAATATGTGTACGAGTTTTGAGTACTTGTTACCAATTTCGACAATGAATTGTATGCGAGTGTGTGTGTGTGTGTGTGTGGGTGTTCAATTTGATTGTGTTTATAATGGTTTTGCGATTGCAGCGATTAGCTTTTTTGGTGCATGTTTCAAAGATACCTTCAACATTATTGTTACTCTGCTTGGCCATCGCACAATAATTAAACGTTAAATTTGATATGGATATTAACAGGGGAATACCTCCATACCATCGTATTTTTATGCACAGCTTTAGACAATGGTGTTGTCTAACGTTTTAGCCGCAGACAGACAAAGCCGCCATTAAATCCGCACAATGCAAATTAATATAGCATACTTTGCAGCGCAGCGGCCATTTTGTGGTTTGGCAAATGCCATTTTTTGCACATTGGCTTTTACCAGTCGCTGCACATTGACACTTTTCATCAAAGCAACAACAACCAGAACAACAACAACAACAGCCACAACACTTGCACATTTGGCCATTTGTTTGCTTGTCCCAAGCTCACCCTTCACACCCTTCAGCTTTAGCTTTCCAGGGATTCTGCAATGTCGCGTCGCTGGCTTTGTTGTTTATCAACGCTGACAAATCTTGATGCGTTCATTTCATTTTGTAGCCGTTTTTTTTTGTTATATACCCTGTTAACCAAAAGAGTCCATAAGGAAGATAGAACTTTAAAGCTAAAGGAAAAGTCGAGCACAACTAAATTGAGTTCCAATAAAATACATATATTTATATTTTTAATAATTCAAAATGATGCAAGCAATCGAAATGGGAAAAAATATGAGACTGAAGAAAGCGCATGAGATTCACGAAATGACATCCACAAAATGACATCCACAATATGAGATTCACCAAATGAGATTCACCAAATGAGATTCACCAAATGAGATCCACCAAATGAGATCCCCGAAATGAGATTCACGAAATGAGATTCACGAAATGAGATTCACGAAATGAGGTCCATTAAATGACATCCACGAAATGACATCCACGAAATGAGATCCACAATATGAGATCCACAAAATGAGATCCACAAAATGAGATCCACGAAATGAGATCCACAATATGAGATCCACAATATGAGATCCACAATATGAGATCAACGAAATGAGATCCACGAAATGAGATCCACGAAATGAGATCCACGAAATGAGATATACAATATGAGATCCACAATATGAGATTCACAAAATGAATAGCTTAAATTAATACATCGTGACTTCAGCAAACGTGTGGCATCTCCAAGGTTCAAGGTCAGCAACTGCAAAAGATATCGCGGATCAAAAGACCGTCTGTGAGACTGCGGTGACTGGGGAGACTGCTGCTGCTGTTGATGTATATATCGATAAAATGCAAAAAAATAAAAATAAAATAAGTAAAATAAGATAAACAAAATAAAATGATGATCCATTAATAATCTCGTTGATCGCTTGGGCGACGAGGATATGATGGATCATGCGGATGCTGTGCGTAAGCCAGGCACGATAAGGATCAACATGAGCTGTGGGATCAACATGAACTGTATATACAATATAGTGTGCTGATCCTCGTACTCTGCCTGGCATATGCACATCAGAGTTGAGTTGAATCAGCGACCGCTGGCTATTCAGCAGGTGAATAACAAACCAGATGGATTGCATGACCTTGTTTTGATATTGTTCATCCAATATTGTACAGTTCCCTCGAAGAGCAGCGTAAGATCTCCAGTTTTGACCAGACTTGATTCAATAGAATATATAAAGCAAATAATCCAATATAGCAGCATTATGTGACTCAAAGCGAGCATGTTGACCAGTTGCAGCCGATGGCGACTGGTTGCCAGCATATTGTCCAGCTTACAGCGATGTAGCAACAACTTGACAAGGGCGACGCACTTCACATGCGGACACTGCACTGACAAGCGCCGCTCCCAGCGATGCAGTTTCTCAAAGATCTCATGATCTCACGTAACAGGCTGCACATGCTTCAACATGGGCGGCACATTTATATTCAAAAGCTGCATGTAGGCAACTTTTCAAGTACTGCAGCATCTGACATCGTTGGGAACGCTTCGATTGCTTGTCACACATCAGCGTCCACATATGAAGTTCGTCAACCTGGTCAAGTTGCTGCGACATCGCTGTCAGCTGGTCAATATGTTGGCCAAGAGACGCCATCGATGGCAACTTGTCGTCACATAATGCTGCCATAGTGGTTATCTGCCAGATCGAGTCGGATCAGAGCTGCAGATCAGATGCAGCCCATCGAGGAATTGTACAATATATTGGATGAACATTATCGGAACATGACCGTGCAGCCCATCTGTTCTGGTATTCGCCTGTTTAATCGACAGCAGACGCGGACACACTTCAGCTCTGTTGTGCGTATGTCAGGCAGAGTAAGAGCCTCAGCACACTATAATGTATATACAGCTTATGTTGATTCTTCCATAAAGCATGCTTCATTATCTTATGGCTGGCAGACGCATTGCATCCGCTTGATACATCATGTCCTCGTAGCACAAGCAACCGACAAGATTATCAATGGATCAGCACAGTATTGCTATTGTTGCTTTAATTTCTAGAATGTTATTTATCAAATTTGGAGGACCAACTTATTGCCAGAACTTGTAACAATTTAAAAAATATAAAAATATAAAAACACGAATTTAGCACAATTTGTTGTTAACTGTTCGAACTGTAGAATAGAACTGACTATTGTATTCTAAATGCCGACTAGTCAGGCTGAATTCTGAACTTTCAAAAAGCAAAGGCAAATCGATCAGAAATTTTTAGTTGTTCCTTAACTAATGTTTGTTTGTACTTAATACTCAAAGATTGGAATACTTTGCATATTTTGATAGTGAATTCTGTTCAAGAAAACGCTGTCTCTTAAACCAATTAAAGGGTATTGCAAAGTCGAGCATTATCAAGCAAAGTAGACTGCAACTTGTTGTTGTTGTTGTTGTTGTTTATGTACGGCACCCTTGCTATTTTTCATTAGTGTGCGCGTGTGGTTAGCTGCATTGTTGACATGTGGGTGTGTGTGTGTGTGTATGTGTGTGTGATTGAGAGTGAAACAAAGAAAGAGTACAGAGGGTGGCAGGGTGAAGCGGTAGGCGAATGCGTCTGTGTGCCTAAGCCACAATGGCCATAACGGGAGGCAGGAGGTTTTAATTTATTTAAATGCTTATCACGAAAGGCTTAAATGTTATTTTGCTTGTTGCGGCGGCGGTTTAAAGCGGCTTAGCAATAAAAAAAAATAAAAAATAAGAGAATATGACAGAAGGAAAAATCAAATAAAACGCACAACAAAGTGGCGACAGGCAAATGCAAATGCAAAAGTAAAAGCAAACAAACAAAAAGAGGCAATGTTGTCAATTGTGAATTTTATGGCTTATTCCATGCTGCAGGAATTTTCTTAAAACTGTCTTTTTTTTGTGTTTTTTTTTTTTTAAGCAATTTTGGAAGGTATTTCCGGTGGGCAGTCAAAATGTATTGCTTAATTAAACGCAGCCAAAGACGAAGGCACAGCTGAAGGCAGCAGGACCGCAAGACATGACCAGACAGGACTCGGAACAGGACCACACCGGACAGTAGAAAACAGGAGCCAATACAAATGAAGAGCTGACGACCCCAAAAATGCCAACCGCAACAAGACAAAATCAACAAGGACATGCGACAAGGGTCGAGTCGAGAGTTGAGAGTTAAGAGCCAAGAGAGAGAGAGAGTAGCTATATAGAAATTGCCCAACTGTCGCAACTGCCCCCTGGTTCAATTAATTATTCAAGTGTAAATTTTCATATCCTGCGATACATACAAAATAAGTCAGGACGTCCATTCGACAGCTGTTGACCTTACCTCAAATGAGTGAACCTCCTCCTTTCCTCTTGCCCACCCACCACAAACGACCGTCCTTGTTTGCTGTGGCAAATTTATGGTTGCAAATTGTTTTGCACCCGGCAACAGGGGCCAGCAAAAAGGTTAACACGCGGCGGATGAGTAACATATTTTGAGGCTCGTTGAAAAGTCAACATTTGGTCCAAAAAAGCAGCTCGCAGTTCGTCTGTCTCATTTTCTGGTCATTCACTGCTGCTACTGCTGCTGCTGCTGCTGCTACTTTGCATGCAAAACAAGACTGAGAGATGTATCTAAAGTGGAGCTGGAGATTGCGGCTTGGGTTGAGTAGAAAAAGGTTCAAGGCGCTGCTCGTTGGTTGTTGTTGATGATGATGATTGTAATCCGGTTTGTAAGTTATGTGCTGCTTAATTGAGTTCACATGCACATGACCTGAATACTTGATTGCGTCGCCTCGCCTCGCCTAACTGTGCGAGAGCCTGCCAAGGATTCGACTATAAAACCAAACTGAACCTACAAAACCTTCATTCGCAATATTATCAAGCTTAAATGTGTGGCGAGTGCGCCAGGTGTGCTGACTGCTGATGAGCCCCCAGCATAGATACCAAGGCCAACATATATATGTACAATGTAAAAACTCTGGATTTACATGTTTCATTTACATCACGAAGTTTTTGTAACCAAATTTCTTGAAAATCGTAGAATATTTTGCATTTGAACAGGTTTTGAGTACGAGTTTTTATTGCAAAGCTGCTTTAAAAACGTGGATTTTTAAATCTACTTTATGAATATTCAATATTATTTGAATAAAGTTTGTTAACGTTTGTTTTTTAAAAGTATTTTTGAAAAGTTGAAATTATTTTAAAATGTTTTGCATTTGAAAACGTTTCAAGAGCACTTTAGCAAAGGTATTTTGAGTTGGGAATCGTGAATTTTTCGATTTACTTTTTCAATATTATGATTTTTTTCTAAAAAGCAATATTGAAATGTTGGAGAAAAGTGCATTATCTTTTAACTCTTTTCGATTGTAGAGTTGCACTTTACTCAAACGACTTTTCGTATAGGAAAATACGAATACGCGAAACTCTGAATAATATTGGAAATGTTTAAATAACTTCACCCAAGTCACCGTGAATATGCGAACTAGTAAGATATATAACAAATTTACTGATTGATATCAGTAACAGATAAAGTTCAGAGTTTAAATTCAGAGCTAATCAAAAAACATCAGCAATGTCTTTAAAAAGCGAGCTTGAAAACTTAATAAAAAGAAAACTTCATTAACTAGCTTCAGCGTGTAAATGCGGGAATATATAAAATACATATATATAAACACACACATATACACACGAATCGAAAAACAGGACGTGTTGTGTCTGCCATTTTGGAGGGATGGAGCGAAGAAGAGAGGAAGTTGGCACAGCGGGAGCAGACAGCAGAGCGCTTAACCTGCAAGTTGATTTCACTTATCCTTTATCCTTGCTTTGCTTTTACTTTGCTTTTGCTCTTATTATGCAATTCTTTAGTTTCTAAATGTTGCTACATGTGTGTGTGAGTATGTATGTTTACTTGTGTGTGTGTGTGTGTGTTGGAAAAACAATCTCTTAATTTTCGTAAATCTGCACCTCATAATTTATTTTAATTGTTCCTAAGACCCGAGCTCAGACAACGCTCGACATGCTTTGATATATATACATATAGCGCATACATGCATATATAAATGTATATGTATGTGTGTATATATAAAAAATGAGCCGGACTGAAGCAATTTATGATGGTAGTCGCACATGTTCCTATTGTTTATGTTGTCTGGGCACACAATTTACGTGAGTTTTTGGTCCAAAAATTTAGACATTCTGCAAAAGCAATTCAAACTTGTTAAATGCACTGTGAACTTTTTGGTTCGAGCCGAGTGGAAAACTAATGAAACTAATTTAGTGCACAGCTCAAATCCAAAAAACATACATAACAGGGGCCAGGTTTCGAATCATTTATAGCAATCCCCTTTCACTCTACCAAAAACCCACAAAAAGACAAGCCACAGGATAACCGCAGGATACTGTGTAAAAAATTGCACATATAAAAATATGTAAATATGCACCTGCTGCCTGCTGCCTGATCCTGGTTGCTCCAGCTATAGTTACCCAAAATATACTTCAACTTTTGTAAAACACATACATATATATTTGAGAAAAGTAGCTAGTGTGTATGTGTGCGAGTGTGTGTGTGTGTGTGTGTGTGTGGGCGTGGCCTCAACAATGTTGTAGAACTTTTGGCTACAGAAACTGTTGCTGTTTTGGCACAGGCACCGTGAGGCAGCTGCTGAAACCTCGCAACATTTGACAAATGCCGGCGAGGACATAGGACAAAGGACACACTACGCGAACCTGACAGGGGGAAGTAAGAGGTAGCCCCAGAGGCTTTTCTATGAGGCTTTTAATAGTTTGATGTATGAGTAGCATATATGCCGCAGCCACACATATGCAAATTTCACAAGGCAGCTCGAAGGGGGAGTAGGGCGGGCTTAAAGAAAATGAAGCTCTCTCTTTCTACTTTATGCCCTGTCACAATGCCGCCACTAAGCCTTTTTATTACGCATTTTACATGTGTGTGTGTGTGCGTGTGTGTGTTGAAAATTAACACAAATGTATTTAGTTTTGTCGGAAAATGTTGGGCAAACTAATAGTCTGCTACCAAAAAGGGGTTTTGGAGCCCGGCGTACTTTTAAAGGTGCCTAATGGATGTGTATGTGTGTACATGTGTGTGTGTACATGTTTCTGTATGTGTTTACATGCGTGTGTGTATTTGTGCGTAATGGTTTTAGCACCACAATACTTTAAGCTAATTTTTCGTCTAAATACGCTTTAAGGCCTTGCCACGTGGCGTATGCTTAATGCTGTATGTTCAAAATTGCTGTGCGCCCAAAATAATGCAACAATTCGCATTGTTTTGTGCTATGCTTCTTTCTCTTTCGCTTTATGCCGCTTTCTATGGCTTTGTCTTGTGTCTGCGCGCGCAAATAATGAACACAAGTTCAAAGCCAACATAAATAAAATTGTTAACATTTTGCGCTGTGCCACGCCCATACGGCTGCCGCATACACGCCCCAACAATTGAATTTGCTTGCACCCAAAAAAAAAGTAGAAAATTAACAAGTTAAAAGAGACGTCGAAATACTCTTTAAAAGTTGGGAAATTATAATATTTTTGATGAAGATTTGAGGTAAGAGGTAAGCAGAGAAGTGGGAAGTATATCGATGATAATAATGCTGTTATGGATTTTCTTAATTGCTCGCATACATCAAATACAGCAAGTTTTAGTAAAAATTATCATTCTCAAGGCTTTCTTTGCGCTTCCCCTCTGTAGTTGAAACACATACATAAAGGAGTAGAATACCTCAGCTATTCCCATAACAAGTATCTAAAGCATATTAAACTTTTAGCTAAGCACGAATATCTTAGAGCATCTAAATTGATTGCATGCCTGAATGGCACAACGTTTTATAGAGTACATAGATAACAAAAAAACAGAAATAAATGAAATAAAATAAAATAAAATAAAACGGAAGCTGAGCTAAGCTAAGAAGAAACTTTTTCCTTTTCGCTGACGCTGTTGCAAATGGAATTCGCCGTTTGATGTGCTCACGTTTTTTTCTGTTCCGTTTTTTTTTTTTTTGTTATATTGTATATATATATTTTTTTGAATGCCTTTGGCTCGACTTTCACTTGGGCGTCGCCTTGTGCAATTGTTTGAATACTTTTTGGCAGCGCATTAAATTAGTTTCGTTTGAGTTAACGTGCCAAGCGATACAGCAGATGCCAGACAAACAGACAGACAGACTGACAGACAAATAGACAGACAGACACAGGCCACATAGAAACAGAGCAACAGCAGCAGAGAGACTCTGAAAGACACATACTACAACTTATAATCATGTCAGTCAAAGGCAACACAATTTGTTGTTGTTGTTGTTGTTGTTGTTTTTGGCTAACAAGAAAATGTTGTACACAGTTTGAACATGCATAGATACTTAATATATATATTTCTCTGTTGTCTGTTTCAAAGAAGAAAGTTTGTGCAGCACAGACAATGTTTGAGGCAAGGTTGCTGCGGTGGTTTGGGGCAGCCAAAAATGAGCAAACAAATGTCTGCGGCAATTGACTTTAATGTCAAGTCAAGTCAAGCCAAGCAGCCAAGCAGTTGGCTCAATAAAAGTGTCGACAAAGTCAAAAATCTGTTCAAAATTCAGTCAATATCAATATACCTTAACAATGAATGTCAAGACATGTCCTGCTTTTGGTGTGGCAGCCACAGTTGCTGTTGCTGCCATCAGTTGCCACAAATTGCAACTAAATGTATTGTGCAACATTGCACAAAGGCGGCATCTTGTCAATAGCCATTGAAGTTCATAATTGAAAGGCGACAAGCAGCCACTGAAAGGCTGCATTAAAGCTGCCAAAGCCAAAGCTGTTGACATTTCACAGCATTTTCACAACAATCGCAACCAAGTCGTCCTTAAGCTGCCAAAGCTGCTTACATTTCACCAACGAAGCCAGCAATGTCAATTTAGCTGTTGCAACTTAAGATTTCCTGGTTTCTAAGGTACAAGCCAGCGTGTTTTCAGGATCTTTTTGGATTCGTTATTATACTAAAAGATATATATAGAAAATATGTAAGAAAATATAGATCTGTGTGTGAAAAAGTTAAAACTTGTTCTAACTTTACGTAATTTTAATGAGTTTTCAAACTGAAGTAGTTTCTTATTTATAAAATGTTTTTCATTTTTTTTAATCAAATAAACTAATATTAAACTCTAATTTTAGTTTCTTATACATCTTATATATTTACAAATGTTTTTGAATGCTGAATGCTGCTTAGTTTTAACAGATCCTGCCCCAAATAGTATGCTACACATTTTGCAGTTTCTACTTTCTATATAACTTTCTTGATATTGATTGTATCATGACAACACTGCCAGCAAAAAAAAAACAAACATAAATTTAGCCAAAAGCTATTTTGTTTGGCAGCTTTTAAGTAAATTTTGTGTTTTTATCGAAAGTTGGCAACACTTTTGTTGCAAGTTCTGCCAAGTCAACATAAAAGTGGCAGTGGTTGTTTTTGGCACGCGTTGCTTTTGGTATGTTCACATTTATTTACATTTGTTTTTATTTACTGTTCTCTAATTGAAGTGGCAACCCTTGCAGCAAACAGTTAAAATTATGCAATTTTCATAATGCGCATCATGATTGAGAGATTGTTTGTTAGAGATACCTGAACCCAAGAACTGAAGAGACAACAGAACCCTTGTGACTTGCCACGCGCCACTGACAACATTTGTGGTTGTGGTTGTTGATGCTGGGGGGAAAAGGGTGTTGCTGCTGAGCGGAAAGGATGTTGCTGCTGACGGGGGAAAAGGCTGCTGGCTGCTGAGCAATTTTCATAACTTAATTTGCATGCAGTTGGGGAAGAAGAGTGGGACGGAAATAGAACATCAGCACAATGCAAATAGAAATGACAAAAAATTAAGCGAAGTTTCGAAAAATTGTTGTGTTTCTCGAGGGGTGGGGAAAGGGGGAACAAATATTTTGTGTCATGACAACGACGCATGTCAACATGAAATAAATCACTAAACGCTGTGACAGTGTCAAATGTCAGTGAAGGCTAGCGGCATCGGCTCGATGCGACGTTGTCATTCGCTGCCTCTGACGCTGCTACATACAAGCGGCGCACACACAAACACACACACACAGAGAGTAGGAAGGACAATGACCGTTTCGGCATTGCCGTGCTGCGTCACTTCATTGTTGACATTTAACGTGTTCGTGTTTGGCGTGACAAGTGACATGCTGTGCGCGACCTGACGTCGCAAAAGAGAGGGGCGCGACCAACTGTTGAGGTTGAGGGTGGGTGGGCTGATCTGGGCTGAGGTTGGGGTGTCAAATAAGGTAGTTAGGGTATCCAAAGCATAAAAAAAAGGGTTCAGCTATGAGCTGAGCACAAAAACGGCGTAGTCAGGAACAAAAGGTAGCGTATAATTGCATAAATATGCAAATTAGTGCATGTGTGTGTGTGTGTGTGCGAGAGAGAGAGAGAGAGAGAGAGAGAGACAGAGGGTGGTGTTAAAAGGGGTTGTGCCTGCTTGACGCATTGTCGCCCCCAATGTCAACGAGTGTCGCCGGTGTCGTTGTCACACACGCAGACACACACACACACACACACACACACTCACACGAATACAGGATGTGCAAGGCGCTCGAGCAAAAATCTATAGCATACTTTGCTGCGCTCGCTTGACTTCCACCCAACAGCCACCCAATATGCCATAACGTCTGTCTGCACACCTGTGCATTGGCAATATCAATGCGCAATGGCATTGTGAAAGACTTTGCAGCCGTTGGCATTTTGCATGCACGGAAATGTGTCTAATTTCAATACAAAGTAACTTTGACAACGTTAGGAAAGAGAGATAAAGCTGCGTTTGTCTGTCTGCAATTGCACTAACAAGCACAAATACACGCACACACACACATACTTATACACACTCACACACTCACACACACACCTGTGCAGCTTCCAAGCCAATGCACAAAATGCGCAGTTTTGTTAAAATTTGCATTGAACATTTTCTAGCTGCCTTTTTGCAAAGCAAGCGCCCTTTGAGAGCTTTCCTTTCCTTTCCTTTGCTCACGCTCACATGTGCATATTTTCGTGAAAAAATAAACAAAATGTTATTTATTGAAAATTGTTATGAACTTGTGTGCGTTAGAGTTGGTAATATATGAAACAATCGAGGACATTAACAAGATTTATATCAATATCTTGACTTGTTAAAGTGTGGCTCAATCGATTATAGTTACTTTAATCGACTATAACTATTCTGAAGTTATCGATAGTTTTTACAAGTCATCGTCAAACCAAAACCGTAATAACTTTTTAACGATAAAAATCGAAAACATTGCCAAGAATCCGTTATACATTTGTATGTCTGAAAAGTGTATGACCTTTTTTTCAGATTAATTGATATATCTTATCGATAATATCGAATTGAAGGATACAACTGCACATCTATATAATTTAAATAAGAATAAACACATTTATTTCCAAGTGCTTTATCAAGCTATTCTCAACTGCGCTTTTAACTTTTTAAAACTACACTTCTAAAAAGAATCGATAGCTGAAATCTATTACAATCGATGCTATCGTATGTCAACTTAATCGATAATTTCCCAGCTCTAGTACGCTACGCCAGCTATGCAACTTGTGGCCCAAGCCCCAAAGAATCTTAATTTAGCTCAAAGTTACTTAACGTAAGTATTTTCGTTTTTCTTGCTACTCTTTTTAGTTTTTTGTTTTTGTTTTTGTTTTTTTAAAGGAATTCCTTTGGCATTATGACAAAATGTGCATTTAAGTGCAACATTTATGTAAAATGTGCGTCTGGCAAGTTTCGACTAGCGGCAAGAACGCTTTAAAATATGCACTACACTTGCCACCCCCTGCTTGAATGGGGGAGAAACCGAAAGACGTTGAGAAAGCGCCCAAGTTGGTGACGAGCATTTTGTAAGCGCCGATTGCAAGGACTCGTCGTCCTGCAGAGTGTAAGAGTGTGTGCAAGGAGTTTTTGGCGGCAACGGATGCCATTTGCTTTTGCCTGGGCTACGAAAAAGTTCAGAAATTAAGTTTGCTGACAAACGTTTGTCCGGGATGCCAACGAGCAGCAGGACGAAAAGGAGCAGTGGCACGATAGACGCTGGCAACTTTTGCCAAGACATTTCTAAACTTAAATAAGCACAAGTTTGGCGGACCGAGTTATACCAGTTGCCGCCTGGCACATGTGCGACTCTGTGCAACTTTTCTAATGCAATTAATTTCTGCCCTCAACAAACGACACGCAGCAAGGACGAGGGCAGTGTAAGAGCAAGAGCATAAGGACTACTACTACTACTACTACTACTACTATGAAGGCAAAAGTTTGTGCACAAGCCTGCAACTTGGTGGCGGCGTTTTTGTTTTTCGCACCCAACTTGGGAATGCACAAATTAGTGTGGCAGCATGTGGCCAGGACTCTTGCCAGGACTCCTGCCCTACCCTGCCCTGGTCTATCCCATAATAATGCATGTCATACTTGTAATGGCAGGCAGCCCGCACTTTGCCGTAAATTTGTCACACGCACAAATTGTTGCAACGCCCAACGCTAGCCACCGTGCCACGCCCCGCCCATACTTGCGCCGCCCGCCCACTTATTTGATGTAATTTAAATTTTTAATTAAGCACACAAATTGTTTTCAGCGGTTTTGCAAATCTCTGACAGATTTGTGTTGTCAGCGTTCGCATAAAACAATATGATAATGAAAACGTTTAAATATTTACCACAATTTGTAGCACAAACATATACATTCACACATACACAATGATACATAGAGAGATACATATATGAGACACACACACATAGGTTATTTTGTTAGCTATTTGGCAGAAAGTTAGTAAATGTAATGAAAGCAAAAACCAAACTACATTAAATAATGATAGGCATACGATGAATGTTCTTTGAAGTGCAGAGAGAAATATATATATATATATATATGTAACATTGATGAAACATCGAGCTGAAGTTTGTAGTTGAACGTTAAGTGATTTGGGCCAAAGTTTACATACCTGCAAAGATAAGAACAAAGTTATGCAAATTAGTTAAGTGTTAACATTTAAGAAGCAAGTTTTAGGTGTTTTTACTTAAATCTTTATATGAATAAGCGATATAGGATTAGTTGTAGGCATTATTATATGATTGAAGCTCAACTTTGAGATGAAGAATATTTTTAAATATTTATAACTTATAATTAATAAGTCAAAGAGTCTCTGTGTAAAGTAAATGTTTATAAAATATTCTTAAAATTATAAAAGTAAATTTTTCCAATCCAAAAAATAACTAAAAAATGTATCTTAAATATTATTATTATTATATTACTTCCGCTCACAGAAAACATAGATTGAGGAATTTAACAAAAGAATTTCTTGATTTTTTGTTAACTTATTTTAAGATTTTAAGATGCAATCGAATCAAATTGCACAAAAATCTTTCAAGCATACTTTTTTTAACTCACAAATCACTAAAGTTAATAAAAATATTTATTTGAAGCATAACTGTTACCTTATATATCTAAACTGTTGCTGTTTGCAAAATGTCACATCCCGTGTGTTTTTAAAATCATTTTTTTTTTGGCGCTACACAAATCATACGTATCTTGTATATTTGCTTAAAATTATAAAACAAAACTTTTGCGTGCCACAAAATGTGGTTGTTAAATGAAAAACAAGCAAATCAGGACAACAATTGCACAGTGCACAAGACACACACACACACACACACACACACACACACACACAGACACACCTGCACAGTGGTTAACGACATGCAAGCAGAGCTGTCCAGTTTAAATATGTGTTTCTGGCTAGACAAAAATATTTTCCTTGCATTTCACAGTTTAATTTCAATATACCCGTTTTTTTGTATAATTTTTATTTATATTTTTTGTATACCTTTGGCATCAAAAAAATTGTTAAAAATGTTGTTGCGTGTCTGTGTGTATGTCCTGCTGTCTGGTATTTGTTTGGTTTGCGGCTTGTGCGGCGGCATTTATATCATTTTTTGCACTTTCTGTGCTGTGAGGGGTGTGGGTGGAGGTGGAATTGAGTTGGTGTGGGCAGGAAATACGCTCACGGCGATACACAGTTTCAATTCATGAATGTTAATATTTATGTTTTGATTTCAAACAACGCCACCTCTGAAATATTAATGAAATACAAACAAAATGTTAGCGCGCGCCACAAATACACACATATAACATATACACACACACACACACACACATATATACAAATGTATACATATACCTATGCATATATATGTATAGCAGCTGGCACATGCAGGCAAACACAGACATAGTTGAAATGCAAATAACGCCAACTGCCGACGCAAACGAAGAAACGAACGAGCACCTGGCCAAAAAAAAAAAAGCCCCAACAAAAAATTCAAACAGAACTTTGCGTAAGAGGCAGTAAAAATAAGAAAAGCTAATGCTGAAAAGGTGCCTACTCAAATATACTCTGTTTTTTGCATATGTATGAGAGAGTTGAGTTTTAAAGAAGGCTATCAATCAAATTCTAAGTCCACTCTGCATAAAAAAGTGTAGCATACTTTTCAGAGCAGCATAGAATAAAGGTCCTTAGAGTATTTGTGAGTTCATATAATACTTAGATAATCCTAAAAGTATGCCTATCCTTTGTTTATTTACGTGAAATTGTTTCGCAAGCGAAATTTGGAACAGACCTGATAGACATTTTCCAGCTAATGAGCAGTCGACAATAAAATCTTAGTAATATTTACTTTCGCATCTCTTAACAAACTAGCTTGCCTAAGCTTCAAAAGGGTTTTCAACACAAAACCAATATACTCCTTTTGCCATTGCAAACAGGGTATAATAAGAGACAGCTAAAGAAGGGGGCACAAGAAAGCCAATGTGAAGTTCTTTGTCAATTTGCCAGAGCTTAGAAGTGTGTAGCTAAGTAAAAGATACCGAGTGTATATACACCCACACACACACACACCAAGCAGGCACACACACACACACAAACTGCACACAAAGGCTGTATTTTGACTAAAAGTGGAAGTTTTTCTTGCTTTGGGAGCCGCCAAAATTTATGCAAAGTCTATGGAAAGTCGCTTTGCGTCAAAAGATAATCAAAATGCCGCAAGAGCGCGACTTGCGACTTTTGCGCCGCTCCAAAAAAAAAAAAAGTATGCAGCACATTTTTGGTGGTTGAATTTCGATTCGAGTACTTCGTTTTTTTCTTTCTTCGACCGAAAAACAAATACATATTTTATTTTAAAGATTAACGCTTGTCAGCGACACACAACTGTCTCACGAGCTGCTTTAGAAAAATGCAAAAATATCTACCCGCGCACGAAATTTCAATTCGGTTTGTTGCACTTGGAGGGGAAACAGCTGCCATGTGCCACACCTAAGCCGGCGAGTGGAGCACTGTATGTGTGTGTGTGTGTGTGTGTATCTTGCACAAAAAAGCAGGCAGACAGTCTAACAGACAGACAGTCGGACAGACGTACACATTTTTAGCTGCAGGCCAAACAAATGACAAAGCGGCGACAAGGACAACGGCATCGGCATCGGCATCGGAAGCTGCCTTGTGTCCTGCCAGCCGTTGCCAGTGTTGTCCTCGCATCTTTCAGTTTGCAAAAAGTAAAAGTGCCAGCCAACAGAGTCAGAGTCAGAATCAGAGACAGCGACAGCGAGACGCACCCAAGCCAAACACCAAACAGCCAACACAACTCGACTCGACTCGCCTTCCTCGACTTGCCTCCTCGCACGTTTCATTTTATTGATTTTCTTTTTCAACGTGCCACGCCAGTTGCACATGCGTCGACAATATCGCGCTTTGTTGTCTCTGCTGCTGCCTCTTAATGCCTGCCTCTTTTTTATGTGCCCTTGCAACAGAGGGTATTCTCGTTTTCTCAGCAAAAGTGCAATGCTTTGGTTTTATACTCTGTAAAGTTAATGTGCTCTTGATCGATAGGACGAGCTGACTGGATGTTTGACTTTCGGTTTTTATGTGATACGGTCTCTCAGTTTTACAGATATCTTTATGAAACTTGGGACATATTCGCTAACATGGATACTCCCCTTTCCAATACCGGAATTATTAGCTGATCCGATTTCCGAATATTGATGGAAAATTTGATTTAAAAGTTTTGCTGCTCAGACAATGGAGTGTAAAATATTTGAACTTATCTTTAAAAACGAAAAACAATTTCTATTGCATTAGAAAAGACCAACAATATCAAAAACGAATCTGAATGAAAAGTTTTCGTAAATAGAAACAGGCCTGTGTATCATAAAGATACAACGGAAACTTTAGTTCAAAAACTTAGAAGTTGTTTAATGAAACTAAGGATTGGGTCCAGCTTCAAAAAGTGTTCTACACACAATTCTGTGGAATTGGTTCGAAAGTGAAATTCGGAATCCAAATCAATCTCTGCTCGCTTGAATTTTAATCAAAATGCACTTCAATATCATACCATATCAAATGTTATAGAAACAAGTCGACCTTAATTGAGTTGAGTTGAGTTTTTTTGGTTTTTCAAAACAATGAGTTTTTGTATGGAAAACGTATTCATGAGATTAGCAACCCTACAAGGGTATTAAATCTTCGTTCACAAAAAGGAAGTTTCCCTCGCCTTTTTTTACTTGTTTTTGCGTAGTTCCGGCGATTAAGGCGACCGTTGCGCCATTTGTTTGTAAATTATTTAATGTTGCGCTTAAATTTTCCGGCGCAGCCTCAGTTTTGTGGCACTTGGACAATACTTTTTGGGCCTCTACGATTCGGTGGGGCGAGTCTTTGAACTTTTTTGTGGCGGTTTATGTGTCTCGACTGGCGGTGCTGCTTTCAGTTTCGGTTTCGTTTTTCGCAATGTCCTTTGCTGGTGTCCTTTTTACGGCTGCCCAGCCAGCCACTAGCTCGCTTATGTCTTTTGTTGTTACATGGATTTGCTGCTTCCTTTTGCGGCTGGCTGCTGTTGCTGCTGCTGTTGCTGCGTCCTCGAGTGGTATTTAACATTATCTGCTTGAGTACATGTTGCGGTATTTGCAGCAGACAACAGAGTATAGCAAAAGGACGACAAGGACACGCCAACACTCGCACTTGCACTCAAGCCAGCGGGCTAACAGGCCCTTTGCCTGTTCTTGTGTTTTTTTCTTGCTTTGCTTTTCATTTTCTTTCATTCTTACTTCAATTTTTTTCTGTTCATGTCTGCGTTTCCGTTTACAACAACGTTGTCCTTGTTGTCCTTGCTGCTGTCGCCATCTTTTTTGCTTGAGCGCTGCAAGCCGCTTATCTTTGGTTATGTTTTCGTACATTTTTGTTCATTGTTTGCTTTTGATTTGATTGTTGGCAGTGCCTGCTAACTCTTAACGAAATGTCTACAAAGGATCAAGCATTATGTCCTCGCAGTGACTACTCCTTCCAATTCCAACTGACTGCGTGTGTGTGTGTGTGTGTATGTGATTGTCTGGCTTGTCAAAATCACAAGGAAGCATCCTTGGCATTCCTTAGCATCATTTTCCGTTTGACTAAATGCACTCAAACTGCCAAAATGTCAGCGTCGTCCTGCGTCGTCCTTCGACGCCAGCAGCAACAGCAGCATTAAAAGCTAATTAATTATGGTGCTCAGCTAGTCAGTATGGCAGTTAGTCAGTGTTTTCTTGGCTTGTCCTGTGATTTATGTCCTGTTAGCCGGCAATATAGCAACAGTTTGCAACTCGGTCTGATTGAAAAGTCTGCGCTCAGATTTGCTGTCAAAGTATCAGTTTCAATAAAACATAATTTATACTTCAAGTCGTCGACGCGTCGCTGTACACAACACTTGACACCTTAGCGACAAGGTTGATGACGGGGGAGGGGGAGTAGGGGATGCTGGGCAGCAGTGAGGTGGATGGTTTTTGTATTGGACACGCAATAAATCTTCTTCGGTTTCATTTAAAATGCAGACAGATTGTTGGCATATTTGATATCAAAGCAAAGCGCACTCTGCAAATAAGACACAAATAATAAAGTGAAGCAAATCATAATAATAAAAGCAAGTAAAAATTTGATCCTATGTTTAAATATAATTACAGATTTGCAGCGCAACAATTGCAACACGCAATAACTTCAAAATTATGTACAGATATTTTCAAATGCAGCTGAAATATAAAAATATATTTTAAAGTATTACAGAAAAAGTGTTTTATATTTGCAACGTTTTCATGTTATTGCAATCTTAAATGTAAAAAGTTGTTTCATTACCATTCCTTTAATAAATTATGTTGAATGAATCATAAAATTCGCAAAGTCGAAAAAACTTTGAAGTAAAAAAAAAGTCTTTTTTTAATTGACAGCTCGAAATGTACGAGAAAAGTCAATCAAGTAATTTTTGTTATATTTTGCAGCATTTGTTAAAGAATATTAATGTTATATTTTCCATTTGTTAAGTTACATTGTGAAAAATTGAATAAACGTCAAAACAGTATGAAAATTGGCAATTGACAGGCAGAGAAAGAAAAACAAAATATAAAATATATATTTTTTGATTCAAGCCTTGACCTCAAAACAACCAAACACATTTCAACTTATAGACTTAGAAGAAAATATCTTATATGCTACAAATGAAGGCGATTTAGATAATAAAAACGCACATATAGCTTACTTTTTGTTTTTTTTTAAGCTTTAAGTACTAAAAACACCTATGAAAATCGAAAAAAAATCTCACTTAAATATATTTAAATATACGTATTTATTTACAAAAGAAAGTGTTCTCTGCTGATTCGTTCAAAGTTCCAGATAAAACAACAGAATTTGTTTGAATGTTTGCAAAACAGAAACTGTTGTTTGAAATAACAATTTGTGTGGTTTTACTACCGACCTCAAGGCAAATCAAATATAATATTTTAAAACAAGCAAAGTTTGCAAACAAACAACACTCATAACTGACTATTAAAAATAAATGAATTTAGTGCAAAATTTTGCATGCTGCATAAACTTGAAGCCGCAATTTTCTAACAGTGCTCATAAAACTGTACACAGCTATGCTCTCAGTGGTTTTTATGAAAGTCTTATAAAAGGATTGCTTGCGCCTTGAAACACGCAACAATAATATGCATTAAAAAATTGCAAACATTTTTTGAAATGATTCAGAAGTGAAAACGTCAAAATGTCAACGTTATGTGTCAGCAGTAAAAAAAAAAAAATAATTTTGAAATTTGTTTGTTATAGTGAATAATACATGGTTTCTGTATGCGTTGAATACTTTTAGCAGACTTTGGTTTTTGTTTCTTTTTTTTATTACTTTATTTGCAGTCGCATAACAAAAGCATAAAAAAAAAGAACCGGGCACATTTTCATGTCAATTGTCAATAAGCTGCAAATGAAATGAAAATATTATTTCATGCTTGTTTTCTGTTCGTCGCAACATTTGCACTTCCGCTCAGCTTTGAAAACTCTCTTTCTTTCCTACTTCATTTTTTTTTTTATGACAGCCAAGACAAAGTCTTGAGCCGGCAAAGAAAGCATGTTGGAATTTATGCATATTTTATGTTTTGGCGAAAAAAAAAACGCAGGAAAACACGTAACACGCATACGACATGTGTGACGACAACAATGACGAAGTGAAAGGTGTAACGTTGACGTTGACGCTGACTGCGACGCTGACGCTAACTGCGATGATGACGTCGACTGCGACAGCGAGAACATGAAGTGCGTGCGCAAATATCAACAAAATTGTTCGAGTGGCATTTTGTGATAAAAGTTGTTTGCAGCTGCTTTTATATACCCTTATAGAGAGTATTCTAGTTTTCTCAAGAAATGTGTAACGCATTGAAGAAGACATCTCTGACCATATAAAGTATATATTTTATTGATCAGAACTAGCCATGGCCAACTATCTATCTCCGTACTTGAACAATTTTTAAAAAGAAAAAGACAAGTCGTTTTGAACTAAACGTCAGGCCTAGACTTAGTTCTAATGGAATACAGTATCTTAGTTCATTTCAATTCAAACGCTTGTAAGAGCACAACATAAAATTTTCTTTTATTTTTTTTTCTACATAAATAAATTTGAGTTTCAAAAATGTTTAAATCAAGTGAGTAATACAAAATTTCCAAAACAAGTGATCCAAACTATATTGAAACTTTCAGATGCAGAGGCAACACTTAATTTGAAAGAAATTTACAAATTTTTGAAACGTATTATGAAACAAGCTAAGACAGACGTGAAAGCAATTGACTAACAAGACAATTTAACTAACAATACATATCAAGAAGAGACGTCAATATTTTGAATCAAGAGGTGGCTGAAGAAACATCTGGCAATCCGGAGCAGGACACACTTACCATCTTGGACTACAGTGAAAGAAGTAATGCAAGCATAAGAAACTGTTAATGCGGACAAGAAAACTAACGAGGAAAAGAATGTACCTATACAACAGGACGAAGAGTTGTCATCTATGAGAAAGAGCATAAAAGCTTGAACAAAGAGTTGACTGAAGAAACTTCTGTAAATGATGAGGAGGATGCAATTACCAGAAAACAGAAAGCATCTATAAAAGTCGCTCAACAGGACGTAATTGCTTCAACTTCTGCAATGAATACATGTGAGAAATTGCAGCTTAAGAAAGAGCAAAATAGCTTGGACAGAGAGGTGACTGAAGAAAGATCCGTTGATCAAGAGGCGAATATCATTAATAGATCCAATAGATTTTGATTGAAATATATTGATCTCTGTGAATTTTGTTCTCCTCTTGATCGACGGATTTTTCTGCAGGCACCTCTCCGTCCAGCCAATTTTGCTCTTTCTTAAGCTGGAATTCCTGATATGATGTATTCATTGATGAAGATGAGGACTCTAGGTCCTGTTGACCGACTTCTAGTATTCTGTTTTTTGGTAATTGTATTTACATTCATTGTATTTCAATCATGGAAAGAACAAAGTGACATATTGAAGATCCACCAAGCTTCTTCAACTGTGTCAAGAACTACGTCCATCTACATCAAAGTCTATGACAGCAGATCGTGAATTAATCGAAATAGCTCAATCAACGAAGGAAGAAAGTAATAAACTTAGCAAATCTCGAAATCGGTAAGTTAATGCTGATACTTAAAGCTTTTCTTTATGGATACATTTAACAACCCCAAAAGGTCAAAAACCTCAATACCTTTGGACTTCCACCCAAGCCAGATCTAACCAAAGCACCTCAGGAAGGAAATAAGGAACTGGACATCCCGGAAAGACATTTGGCAATCTGCATTTCCAATTACATAATCTATACATGGAAGTTGTAGAGCCTACTGGCAGAAGAAAGGAGAAGACTTTGATGATACTGTTCCAGAAATAGAAAGAATATGATTCTTTGTCATTTTTCAACTTTCGAATACATATTTCCTAATGGAAAAGTACAATTCTTACTCTATTTTTAAAGTTAAGATCAACATAGTTTCCATATGCATATCTTTACTGCAAGGGCATATGCTATATTCGACATGCCCAACATTATTTATGTATTTTTGTTACTTTTTGGGTTTTATATATGTTTATTTAGAGTAATTTTGTATTTTAGTTTAAATATAAGAAAATCACAAGCACGCCACACTTGAAGCTCAAGACAAACACACTTCATTTAAACCTGAACAGAAAAGGAGTTATAAAAAACACTTGAAGCACTCAAGTGTCAGACATGAAGAGTTGGGGCAGAGTTGTTGTTGTTGTTGTTGTTGTTGCCACTGCTTCATGCGCCATTTGGCAGACAACAACAACAACAAGCAGTACGTACAAACAAGCAGCTGCTCTTGAGCCGCACATGTTCCAGAGTCTCGCTCAACAGTCATAGTCATAGTCACAGTCACCATAATCCCAAACTCAAACCCAAACTCCAAACTCCAAGCCCCGCTCTCCTCTGGTTCTGTTTCTCGTTCTGGCTCTTGCTCTTAGCCATTCATATTGCGTTCTCTGGAACTCTTGCACTAATGAAGTCTCAAAGGCGCGATTAAAAATGTAACTTGTGCAGAAGAAAAACTACGCAAAGCGTAGACAAAGATGAGTTTTCTCTACTTCTACTCTATTCTGATGCTGCTTCTGCTGCTGCTGCTGCATGCAAAGCGCAGATAAAAAGTAAATATGCCGAGGGACAGAACGCTGCTCTCGTTGGCGTTGATGCGCTGCCAAAGTGCTGCTTCAACACTTTCAAAAACTAAGCAAGAGCTAAAGCTTTAGCGCGGGTTTGGGGCAAACAGACATGGACACGGATACATGTACACTTTGAGAAATGATTGAAGAATTTATGCTTTTTGTTGCTTACTTCAAATTGAAAAAACACGCTTTTTATTGTTTTCTTAAAATGTGACAGTTGTTTCTGCTCTAAACTCAAGTTAAGTAAAAAAAAACATTGTCGTGATTTCTTTGCCGCAGTTTTAAAACTTTGATTTTAAGAACATTTTTAAGTACACTAAGAAATATTTGAGCAAAATTGAAATTTCTTTTGAACAACTAACTTTTTTTAAAAAACTAACAGATAACATGATTGATATAAGCTTCATATTTTTCCCCAAAATGGTTCTTATTTAAAATTGCAGAGCTGCGAATGATTCAATTGCTTCAGATGGAGATTTCGAAAATTCGCGTTCACTTCTGCTGTTTTCCAATTAAACATTTCAGATTATTTTACTTAGTTTTGTTATAGTTAAACTTCAAAGTTTACTTTCTAACTGAATTCTTAACTTTCTAATCATTTGCCTGCCTAATTACAGACTTCTCTTTGTATATATTGTTTTTGGTAGCTTATAAATCTAAGGTTGTATAAATACTTAATTTCCGAACACATATTTAAAAATGCAGCGTATTTTGTACAAGTGTATATATACATGTAGATAAGTGCTGCTCCTGGTCAGGGCAAAGCCGGGGCTAGGCTAGGCGAACAACTTCAATGAAGTAAAGACAAAAAGCTGTAGCACATTTATCACAAAGTCGGCAGCAAGAGAGAAAAGCAGTCAAGGATAGGAAAGGAATGGAAAGGAAGGAGCCTGGCTTGGGTCTGATTGGAAGTTTGTTTTGCTGTTGGGTGCTTAGCGGTCGGCAGATTGGCAAAGGAGTATGGCAAAAGCGAAGGGTGTTGCGGGGGTGTTGTGTGATTGCCCATGTGCGATTGTTGTTGTTGTTGTTTTATATAGATTGCGCGCACGAGACGCATGACATTGAAAAATTTATTGCACGCTTGTGAGTTGCAAGCTGAACTGAGCTCAGTGCTAAAGCAGAGCCGGGTGGGGGGGTAGGTACAGCACAGGGTTGTTCAACGCCTAGGGGTTGTGTCAATGTCATTCTAAGCCCAAAAAAAAGAAGAAAAAAAACCCCTGCTCGGGTTGAGTGTACTTCTATTACTCTATTTCTACCTCTCGCCCTTCTTGCTGCGCTGTCTGTGGCATATAAGTTTCATTTAACACCTCAACTTGTCCAATCCGTACGCTAGGTGGCGCCACAGCAGCTGTAGCTGCTACACTTGGTCCAGGCACTTGCCTGTCATTTGAAATGCAATTAAAAAGCATTTTGAGCACTTGGTCGACTTGACATTCGCGTGATAAATGAAAGCAGCCCCCAAATGAGTTTGAGTCATTTAACGCGTCTTTCTCTGACTGACTTTCTCTCTGCTGCCAGTTGCCTTTTCTGCTCACTGTTTTGCTCTTTTTGCACCGTTTTACATTTCACTTTTTTTTGTATACCCTGCAAACGTTTTTAAAATGAATGCTGAATAATCTAAACTTTGCCAGCAGCTGTTGCAGCAAACTTAATTTCAAGTTTTTCGAAACATAACTTTCTTTTTACAGATATTGTTTTCATTTTTGGTACACGTTTTTGTTTGAAAATTTCTAAAGTTATAAGAAATTAAAAGAAAATATATGCCTTTTTAGTTTTAAGCAAATTTTAAATAATAATGACAACAATTTACATCATAAAGATGTAAGACTTCGATATATAGAAAGAGCATTTACAATGGAATTGGAAACTTTTTAAAATGAAATTTCGAGAAATTTCAAACATCATTATTGAATAAAAGTTAAACTGCCTCAGAACAGTTGAAGCTGGCAAATGATTTTTAATTTAAATTTTGTGATTCTACATTTTTAAAACTTTACTTTTACAAAAAATTTAAATTAATAAAGAAAACAAAGAATAATAATCTTTGCAAGTCTATAAAATATATTTATTTATAATATTTTATTATATTATATTATATTTTCAGAAATACCTGACAAATGAAACTAAAAGCTAAAACAATGCAAACAGCCTGAAGATTTGTTCTGATTTGACTGTTACTTTAGAAAACAACCTTTCACTGAAACTTGGGTTCTAAGCCCAGATATAAGACATTGCCTTCAAGCTTAAATCAAAACATTTCTACTGTTTTTTCAGAATGGCATGTTACAAAATCCAAAGTTTATGTTATCTTCCCATCTAAAACCGCTAGAAAGGGATATCCTTCAGTCGAGCAACATCAACTGGTCCAATTAAATCCTTTTTTTTGTTGCTGCTGCTGCCAAATTACAATTTTTTATTATAGTATGACAGCAGCAGCCATATAAATGCATTGCCTGGCAAATTCGCAATCCTTTCGCATGCTTTTCTGTATAAATATATATACCATATATATATATAATTCAACGTGCGCCAACGCAATTTGAAAGCGAAATTCCAGGCTCAGGGCCGTCGTTGTAACCAGGATAAGCATTCTGTACTCCCCTTTCTCCACTCCTCTGCTCTTTCCACTACTTTCCTTGTCTATTTTTTGGCATTTAAATGTTTTACGGTGTCGTTTCAGCCTGTTCTGTTCTCTGTTCTCTGTTCTGTTCTCTGTTGTCTGTTGTTTGCGCCTTTTGAGTGTGTTTTAATTGCGTTTGTATTACACGCACACCCTTACACACACATACTACACACACTTGGCTATGGAAATTTAAAGCTCTTTTCACCAACCACCCCACCTGAACCTCTTTCGCAGCTTGTCAGCCCCTTTTCAACCCATTCTTTTGCCACGCAAGGTTTATTATATTTCATTTGCCTGATTTTTGTGCCTGTGTTGCGCTTTTCCTCTGCTTTTCCTCTGCTCTGCTTCAGTTTCTGTTGCTGCTTCTGTTGCTATTTCTGTTTTTGTAGACTGCCTTTTGCTAAATTAACTTAATTGTTTTTGCATGAAATTAATTTGGGCGCATAAATTTCACCTTCGGCCATCCAATGTCTCTCCCAGCCACACCCCTTTCTCCATCAACACTCGCCTAGGCAACAGTATCTTTTGGTTGTCAGCTTTAAGTGTGAAATTCGACGCCCTTCGCATAATTTACGCATTTTTGCAGCCACTTCAGGCGCCAAACAATTAATTATGTGCCACTGTGTAAATATTTAAATGTTGAAATAATGAAATGTTGAAATTAATGAAAAATACATTTCTTAAATTGCAAATGCCTAAGACGCAGCATAAATATTGTCTTTTCGTCTTTTGGCTACAAAAGCAAAAGCGCTTTTCTTTAATAATGAGTTCATTTATATGCCGCATTTGGGACTATCATTTGATGGCAATTGCATTTGGCTTTGGGCATTATTTCTGGGTCTTAGAGGCAAGGGGCAGGGCGGAGCAAGAGTCGGACCCGGAAGCCTGCAATTCATTTGTGTGGCAGTTACTTAATCCCGGCGGTGTTCAGAAATGATTCGTTTTTATGCATTTCATTCAAAATGAATTAACTAGTTTCATTTATGGAAAATTGGAATATATCTATGACTGTATTCATTATCTCAAAATATAGAGTTTTATTAAAATTTGAGACTTATTTCTACAAAATATTACATTTTTGCCATATTCAATTTTTTAGTTTATATTCTCATTATTAGTGGCTAATCAAACTATGAACTTCCAGTCTAACTTTCAGTATGCTTTGTAATACAGCTCGTACACTTATGAAAGACAGTTTAGGATAACTTTAACACACTTTTTATAAGTAATCAAAATATTTATAAAATTTGTAGTTAATTTAGCAACTGTTGAGAATATCTTCTAGTCAAACACAAGCTACATTTTTGCTTCTAAGCCTAAGCTCTTGCTAATTTGCATAGATTTAAAACCAGGCAGAGCAAAAACCAAGTTCTTTGATGCGGTTTGAGGCGATATAAAGCGCATTTGAATTTGTAGCTAAAGCTAAATCTATGCAGTGCTATAAGCCGCTTATAGCACACACACACAAACACACACACACGCAACACTTGCACTTAAATGCAAAAAGAAGCAAAAAAATTAATTTCCATTTGCTGTTTGTTTTCCGATTCCAAGTCGCGACTTGCACAACAATCAGCATAATTTCAGTTCAAAAAAAATAAGAAAAATCCCAATTGAAAAGAACTCAAATGCTTTTCAATTTATTTTCTCTTTAGCTGCTGCTGACATAAAGCGCACAGCAGATATGTTAAATAAAAATACAAATACAAATACACACATACATACAAATACACACACATATACATGCAAGCACATTGCATATACATCGCAATGAATGGGCGCCAAAAACCTGCGCATTTGGACAAGTTAACAAGGATTTAAAAGGTTTTAGCTGTCAAGCACACACACTCAACCAACACACAATATAAAAAATACAAAAAATACGCGACTGGCAATAACAAAAAAAATATATATATATGAAAATGAAAGCGCCTAAATTGTCAGCCAGACTTAGGCACACATGATTAAAATTCTAAAAAAAAATAAACCTAGCATAAAATTTGTATATGTATATATGTTTATTTTTATTTTTATAAAGAAATATGTTTATTACCTACTTTGCTTCTTATTTTCTCCTTTGGCTTCTGCTTTTTATGCGCTGTTTACTAAATTTTCATTTTCTAAATGAAATTTTAGCATCACCCCAAAAAAAAAAAAAACAAGAAGTCGCTGTTTTTCTAGTTTGTCTTCATTTTATATTTTGCTGCTGCTGCTGCTGCTGTTGTCGTTGTTGTTGTTGACAACACATGTTACTGGCAGCTGCTAGACGACACACACACACCCACCCACACACACACACACACACAACATACACACACACACACACAACATACACACACAGATACACAGCTGACAAAGGCAGTTTAATTTCATTTCAATCATGCTAAAAGCAAAACATAATAATTTATAAAACTGTCAGGGGCAACAACTGTGCTTACAAAAAAAAGTGTAAATTAATCTAGCTTTATATACACACACACACACACACACACACACATACACACACACACACACAACGTGGACTTCAATAAATAAATCAGCGAGATGTGCTGCCAAAACAAAAAAAAAAAAACTGCGCGCCAACTTTAATGCACTTGAGTCCTTTATAAGTTTTTTAGCTCACCGAGGTTATATATATTCAAGCAGCCGATATGTACATATATACATATGTATGTACAAATACATATATACATTTGAAATGCCTATAGCTATATGCAAGGATATGCTATTGATGAAAAAAGGTTTCCAGCGCTGGCTTCTCTTGAATTATTAATGAAGCTGTGCAGCTTGAAACATGTAGAGACCCCAAAAGCATCTACATATACGAGGGGCGCTTGAAAAGTAAGCGGCTTAGAGAAGATACAGAGCCTTCTACTAAAATAACTGTCGAACTGGAAGAAGCTTCTTTAAGCTATGCATCATTGATCCCAATTAGAAATGAAAAATGTAATTAAAACCCGATCAGATTTAATCTATTCATAGCTAACTTATTTGAATAAGCTTTGAAAGGACTTTAAAAGGACTCAATGCAATGAATGCTCAAACAAAAAGTTAGTTGAATTGTTCATTATACAAATGCAGACTTCGGAAAAGATTGCTGATCCTCAAGATTGTTAAAAGTAAACATGTATTGAGACACAAACAACTCTTTGAGGCGATCGGGATTGAATACAACCGGTACAATCGCTTATGTAAACTTTACAATTGTTTAAAATTCTTAACAAATTAAAGATCAGATATTAAACGAGTGTCTAGTTTGAAGATTTTTACAATATGTTTTATAAAAAAGGCAGAAGAACTAAGGTAACTTTGAAACAAGTCATTGTAGTCTTCAAAAAACGTGTCTGTTACTTAATCAATTCAAATTCCAACAGCAATTACTTTCAAAACAACCCTCGCACATGTGTATACATGCATACGGTATACGTATGTCAATGTGAAATCAGATGCTACAACAACAATAGCAACAGCAACAACAACTTGAATCCAACATATTGTTGCTTGAGCGCTGAAATTTGACACAGGAGATCAATGCTAAAAATGGACGCTATATTTCTACAAAACAATATGCAAAAAAATATAAAAAAGTAAAGCCTACTTTTATGGGCTCGAGACTTTAATATGACCTTGAGCAAGTTAAACAAAGGTACAACAACAAAAGTAGCGCAATTTTCAATTATGTTAATATTTTGTGTGTGGCAACGCTTTGTTGTGTGTGTGTGTGTGCAGTCAAATGGCCAACAATTTGGCACTTTATAATAACAATATTGCAAACACACATACACACACACACTCACAGACAGCCAGGCTTTAATTAAATTAACACAACAGACCACACACACATACACACACATGAGCTTTTTGAGCGTGCAGCAAAGTAAGCAATTTTTTGCTTTTCGAGCAGCCTGTCTGATTTTTATATAATTGCATATTGTTATGCTTGTTGTTGTTATTATTGTTGTTGTTGCTGTTGGCCTGTGTCCTGACGCTCGTCCTGTTTCTGAACCTGCTGTGTGCATTAAAAAGCCACTTTGCGGCTTCCTGTGAACACCGCCCCATGGCGTGTCCTTTCGCTAGCCAATACTCTGTGTGTGCACATTTTGTGGCGGCACTTTAATCGTTCGCCTGAATGTCCTTAAAGCGCAGGTAAGCAAGTCCTTAATGCGTACATAACTACAAGTGCATAGGCATCAAAGCAAAGGTTTGAGTTTGAGTTTAGGTTTAGGTTTGGGTTAATGCCTGCCCAAGTCTGAAGCTTATCTAATCCTTTGCAGCAAACTCTCGCTCTCTCTCTTTTTCTGTGTTTAGGGCCAGTTGCTGGTTTGCCTTTTTATGTGGCATCGTAAAAAGTTTTGTGGCACTTGGCTGCCTGCCTCAAATGCAAACAAGCACAACAACACAGAAACGTGCGCCTAGAAAATATGCAATGTATACAATTTTAATGCGCCCCAAAGTCAGGCCGAAAAGAGCCAAAGTTAAGTTTATATTGTCGACGTTTTTATTGATATCGTAAAATTGCGACGACCAACACGAAACTGTCGCTGCCCCTGCCCCCCTGACTCCATTCCCCTGTGTCCTGTAGCATTGACTGCCAGCCACACAATTTGCATAGTAAATTTATGAGACAATTACTGAGCATTTTTGATTTAATGACAATTATTGTCATAATTTTCATAAAATTGCCTGCCGTGCGCTCTGTTCTTTTCCCCGCCTTTTTTCACTTTTTTGCCTGCTGCCTTTACCTCTGCTCATGCCTCTTATTTTGGCTAAGCTAATGCCAGTTGCTTTTTGCCATATTCGTGTGTCTCACACAAAAAGCCAAAAGCAACAACAACAACAAAAAAAAGAATAAAATAACGAAGAAAAGTTGGATATTTATGCGTTTTCGTGGCTCATGAATTTCGGAGCATGCTTCACTCAGCTGGCGGGCTACACTCCAACTTCCCCCAAACAACCCTACCCCCCTCTCCAGGGTCACTGCTCTCGTATACTTTCCATATTTCGGCTGTTTTGGGCTTTGCATGTGCTCGTAAAATGTCTGCGCCAGTTTTGTGTGTAGTCTACTTTTGGGCTGCTTTAAGTGCCCGCCTTGACATGCTTCTCTTAACTTTATTCCGAAACAAGATATACTCTGTTTAATATGCATGCAGGGTATACAGCACACTCGAATATATAAATGTCTAAATAGTGCTATGACATTTGGCATAATATGTCTGCTTTGCTAGCTTTGGTTTGGGGCTAAAGTCTAGATTAAAGTTTCTAACTTTTGAAAGATTTTGAGCACAGTCAAGAAGTAGTTCAATGTTGTTAACTTTTAATTACAACAAGTTATTTGGAATACATGAAAAGTATTTCGTTTATAGTTTTCCATGCAAACTACTTCTTGTAACATATTTCATCAGATTTCATGGGTATTTCTTTAGTCCATAACTAGAAAAATACCATTTTTATTTATTCCACATTTCAATTAATCAGTCACGCAATATCCTTATAAAGTTGTCTGCCACACTCGCATAAATCATCCTTTGGCCCTTTTGGGCGCGTTAAATAACTTTTTGAAGTCTCTTTTGTTAGTAGCTGTTTTGGAACGGACAACGATCAGAATCGATTGAGTCCTTGAAAATGGAGTTGCAAACATATTTGCATATTTTATAAAAAAAAATATATATACAAATGCAGGCTTGTGTCGAGTTCAAAATCAATTTAAGTCAACTTTCGTAGCAATTAAAAAATAATAATACTAGGTATGCTTTTGTGAAGCAAAAAAAAATGTCAGTTGCCCAAAAGTATGATTTTTATACAAATTATTGCAAAATTAATGCAAAGGTGCAGCTCGAAAAAGGACTTAATTAAGGTTCTGATAAAGGGTTGAACAAGCCATCGAATATTGAGTTAAATTGTGTATTTGATTCGTTTTTGATTTGATTTTACATAACGAAAATCTGACAATATTTACTTAATAAACAGCCAAAGATTTGTCAAACTACACTGAAAGAATATCCAGCACTTCTATAAACATAAATGTTGTTAAATCCTCTAAGTCTTCATTAAAAATTTCCACAAATTTAACCCAAAAGTGTAAACCCAAAAATAATTAACTAATCCGTAAACAAAATTGCCATTCTATCACAAAAAAATGCAATTTAAATAAACGTATTTAAGCTGTACTTCTTTTTGCAGTTAAATCACAGTCAATGGCAATTTAGCGAGTGTCCTTGTGAAAAAGGAGGAGATGAAAAACTCGTAACTCAACTGCAGTTTGCACAATGCTGTTAAAGTTGTCTGTGTGTGTGTGTGTGTGTTTATGTGTGTGTGTTTACCGTTTTGTGGTTATCCTTTTGGCGTAGAGTGAAACGCGCCCTCTTGTCTGGCATCAATAACCCGACGATGCTTATAAAAATGCAAACAAATTTTGCACAAACATACACATATATGCAGAAACACACGCACACAGACACAAACAGGTGTTGTTTGTGCTGGTTGGGGGCACTCAATTTGTCACATTTGAAATACGACGACAAACAAAAACTCCCAACACACAACTCAACACAACACAACACAACACAACACGAAACAAAACGAAATCAAATTGCATTTTGATTTACAAATGCTTTGCACTTCAGCAGATCGCGTTGTTTTTAGACAGCATAGAGTGAGGGGGGGGGGGGGGGGGGGTTGCTTTGCATGGGGGTTGACAACGTTTGATTGCCAAATGCAACAACAACAACAACAACAATAAAAAGCAGCACAGCAAACAAAAGGATATGCAAATGTATAAAGCTCTCAACTGCATCAAAATCGTTGAAATGTTGAAATATGCAAGTGAAACTCCAAAGTGGCCACAATGCAAACACCAACAAAATGTTCTTTTTCGATATCAATGCATTAAGTTTTAGAGCCACTGCTGCGGCTGGGACATGCCACGCCCACTGAGCAAAGCCGCCCACGCACAGCGGCAAACAAGAAAATCAACTTAGAAATGATGGCTCCTTGGTGGGCGCAAAACCAAAATTAAACACACACAAAACAAAAGCACAAAATCATAAAAAACATCAAATAAATGTAATAAAAGCAAAAACGAAAAACAAAAATAAAAACGAAAAACAACCAACAAAAAAGGCGAACAATGCAATTTTCGGGGCGTATGTGTAACAGGCCACAAAGGTCATAAAACCATATCAACGCCATTAAATGTACAACGGGGGGTAAACTGTAACTCACACACAGACACATGTGTATGTGTCTGTAGTTGTGTATGTGTGTGTGTGTGTGTGTATAAACACCTATGCGGGGCTGCTGCTGTGTGCAGCGGAGCGGGACGAAGCTCAACGAAATACCATAAAAAAGTGCGCAACACAAAGTTGCCTGAGGGGGAGGCTTGGCTGGCTGATGCTGCGACTGCGGCAGCGCACTGTGGTGCAAATTGTGATTTTGTGTGGCACAATTGTGCAACCTTACATGATCTTTGCTGTACTCAAATCAAGTACAAACGTTGACTACATGAAAACAACTACACAATAGCTTAGTTTGAGACTATTTTGTACTTTATCAAAGGCTTTTTGATTATGAAAATAAAAAATCGTTTTTGAATTGAAAGCCTTTGTGTTCAGAATTAAGAATTTATAAGGATGTTTAATACTCAGA
This sequence comes from Hirtodrosophila cameraria, assembly GCA_949708635.1. NCBI lineage: Eukaryota > Metazoa > Arthropoda > Insecta > Diptera > Drosophilidae > Hirtodrosophila > Hirtodrosophila cameraria. The sequence continues at coordinate 81,710,248 of OX453089.1, read as the reverse complement.
GTTTGTGGAATAAAAAGTTATTAATTCTTCCTCGAAGACGACCTCTGAAGACGGACGGATGCACAGACAGACAGACGGACATTTCACAAACCAAGTGTACTTCTTTTTCCTCTTCAATTTTCGAAATAAAAAATATATATTTCAGGTATAAAGACTTATTTTTGTATGTATTCTACAATTGTAACAAATAGTATAAGTTCTTTATCAAATTTGTTTCCTTTGAATGGGAAAATCAACAATTACGCTTCGTTTTCGGAAATGTTTTAGGATTTAGTTTTGATATTTCAGGCAAAAATTACAAAACACGCATCGTTTCTAATAGAAATTCGATATTTTTGTGCTAGATGGCAAATTTTTGTAATACTTTTAGTTTGACTTAAAATTTTGGCAAAATTTCTAATCAACAAACAACAAAAATTCATTAATTTATGCAAACACTTTAGCCAACAACAAGTTTCCACAGTGCAGCGGCTGCTGAAACTGAGTCTGAGGCAGCTGAGCGCCAGCTTGTTTTGCCGAGCTGCCAAATGAGATCCCGTACGCTTGTTGGCCATGCCCGGCCGTTTAGACAATGTAAACGCCGGATAACCGCAAAAAACTAAACAAACTGAGACGGACACAAACATACACAGTGGGGACCCAAACTGTTGGCGCTGCTCCCGCAGCTGAAGTGTGAGCACAGACTACATTTTTTTTACGATGCTGAAATGTTGCACGTGGCACAGCACATGCCACAGAAAAAAACGATGTTGTAGTCAGGCAAAAGTGGCAGAAGACGGGCGGAATCAGCAGCCGTGTCAACAAATGTGGGCGCGTCAATGAAATTAGGAACTTGTGAAGGGGGGATAAGGAAAATGTGCTAACAGGTGTTGTTGTTGCAGCAATGCCAGTCGATAATCTGGCTAAAACTACACATTAAATGGCCAAAAAAAGAAAAGATTAACAAAAACAAAAACTCATTTGAAGTGGCAGGCAAGGCTTTTACTTGTGGAGCAATGCTTCTATTTGTTGTTAAGTGTAGCGCAACGTAACGAGCATTACGTTATCGTTACGTTACGTTAACAATAATGGGCCAGCAATTAGCTTTTTATGTCGTTTCGCTTGGCATTTGCAACTCAATTAATATGTCTTCCTGCCCCCAACGTTCTTGCAACTATACTCGTTATAAGGGAAACATTTTGTATGCAGGCAACAATGTACATCAAACTACATTAATGAAAATCACGTGCAGTTAAATGGCAGCTTAACACACAAATACACACAACAACACACGCATACATATATAAACATAGAAGCAAACAATCTGTATTTAGCTATATTTAGACCACTTTATCATTTTAATTACAGGCAATTTTCAATTAAAAACAAGTTTTCAGTTAAAAAAGCTTGTAAATGCAAATTAAAAATTTAATGAAAAATGGCATGAAACATATACTTTTTTAACAATTTCAAAGATTAATCATAAAGTGATGAAAAAAAATAGTAATAAATTGAGTTAATATTTTTATAGAAATTGAGCAGAATAATCGAACCTGTTTCGACTTTCAACAACATTTTGTGCTTTTGAAATAGCTTTAAATGCTTAAAATTTTATTATAGTTAATGAAATAGTGAATTGAATTATATATAAATAGAAAAGTTATTCAATCAATGATTAATAAAAGTGAAAACAATGCGCAAAGTCTTGTCGAAAGTAAACATGTTAACATTTCAGTTAAACTAACTTTCGCATTATCCTATCGAAAGTTTAAAAAGCTTCAATATTATATTCTCGATTTAAAAAAAAAGATGAAATTAAGAGCTGAGTTGTTCCTAAAAACAATTTAATTAAAAGATTTATTTTTAAATAGTACCAACTAGAGAAGTTCGCTTAAAGCTCTCATTAAGCTGCAGATTAGAAATTTGGTATTGGAAAGTCAAAGAAATGTTATTTATTCTCGCACATTTGCAAAATATTCCACTTCAAGAATAAAATTAAAGGTAAAAGCCTCATTCCAATAAACAAATATGGTCTCAAAGTGAAAAACATTTTTTGAATTAAAGTAAAACTATTTGCGATAAAGAGTTATGTTAACATACATGCTTAAAATATTTCAATAAAATACCAAACTTGTTTACAATATTAACATAAATGTGAAAATACCAGCAAACATAATTCTGAAATTCTTTTGCAAATAACTGAAGAAAAAAAACAGCTGTTTTATACCCAACACAGTTATATTGTATACTTGTGTGTGTGTTGTTTGTGTGTTGCTTTTGTAAGCTTAAGTACAGCAGGCAGGGTTGGTTTATATAAAGACGAGAATACCAAAATTTATGCTTTACGCTGGCAAACAAATTTAAATAAAAAGAAAAGTTGCGTAAACTTAAAGCGCATTAAGTGCAGAGCGCTGATAAAATGTATGTAAATGGGGCAATTTCATTTTGCACTTAATAAAAATTTAATGGGCTCTTGCATACATACAAACAGACAGCTTGTATAAAGAGCTGGAGAGAGCAGATGGGCCGTCAATGAGGCCAAGTTAATAATAAAAAGAAAGCAACAAAATAGTGCAGAAATATAAAAATTGTAGCCGTGTCAGTTTGATCGATAAACAGAACAAATTTCGAAACTTGGCAAGACCACAAAAAAAAAGAGAAAAAAAAGAAGCGGCCAAATTTTCTTTGCTCAAAATGCATAAAAAAATATTGTTGCCGGGCAGGCTTAGCACTAAATCAAAGGCAATAAATACAAAGCGAAAGCAAAAAACATACTTTTTATGAGCGCCAACCAAAAGAAAAAGAAAAACAAGAAAACAAGAGGGCCTAAACTTAAGCATTGGCAGAGCGCACATTCAGGAAGCATAAAAGCAAAGCGTGAAATATGTCAAAATGGCCAACAACTTTTGTACAGTCATAAAGCTGTTGCCAACAGCAGCAGCACCAATTGGCGGTTGCCACAAGCAAAACACACACAACGCGATAAAAACCCACAAAGAAAGCAACAGCCGACACAAACTACCAACAAAATAAACAAAAACAACAACAAAAACCGTTAAAAATGTGCTGCAAACTTTATAAACAATATGGCAAATCAAAGTGGCCAACAAACAACAACATTTTGCCCACGCCCATTAAACGTTTATTAAAGCGCCAAAATGACAGATTACAGGTGTGTGTGTGTGTGTGTGTCTGTGTGTGAGAGAATTTGCTTATAGCCAAGCACACGCGGCGTATGCGCAACAAACTTACACACACACACACACACACACACACATACACATAGAGCGTGTATAGCCAACAAATTGACACATTAAAACAAATGAGGCCACTGCGAGCAACGAGCTCCAACTTTGCCAGCTGTCGAACGCTGTGGAGAAACCCAACTAATGGCGCTTGTTAGACTTATGGCTAGTTTTTTTCTTTCTTGTTCATACCCTGTATTTGTAAAGTGTTAAGAAAGGGTATGCTGATGTTGTTCATTGGGTGTTTTAAGAGCACTTTATACATACTTCTAAGTTTAAGCGAATTGAACTTTCAGTTGTTCTGACTCTAGGCCAGAGTTCTTTCGGTCTTGTGTAAACAGAAATGAAACTTTAACTCCGGAAAAACTATTTCAGTCTATAAATCTTGAACTCTCAAGGAGACGGAATTGTCCAGAATTCCGCATTTCACATATCGTTTGCTTACTGCAAGACCGTCATAACTGAAAGTTTGATTTTTCGAGCAAAACGCTTTTAAATTTTTGTAATTTCGGCCACTTTCTAACAAAACTTAAATATGCCTCACTCAGAAACTATTAGAAATAGTAACATGAAATTTGGACACACTATAAAGCTTTGGATAATGATCATTCCAACATAACACTAAAATTCAAGAAATCTCATCTTTCGAGCTATGACGGTCTTGCAGCAAGCAGACGATATGAACTTACTCTACAGAAAAATGTGTAGCATACTTTTCAGGGCAGTAAAAATCGCTTGCTAAAAGTTCATTTGAACTAGGTTTGCCACAACTTTTTTTTGTGGAATTGAATCAAGGGAGATTTAGAACAGCCCTGTCTGGCATATTGAGCCAGTCAAAAACGTTCAGATTATTCGAATTCTAAAAGAAGTGTGCCTTCGAACGAGATAAAAAAAAGTTTTTAAACATAACTTCAAAAAGGAAAGCCGTACTATTTCCAATAAAAAACAGATATACCAAATCGTAAGCTAAGTTTCTTGAAGAAAAATTTAGGTAATTATTTATCATTCAGGATTCAGAAAAATTCAAAAACAAGTTTTGAAGTTTTGTAAAAAACTGTGGAGCGCATGCAAGCAGCTGCCTCTGTAAAATGTAAGCCTCAAAAGACTATCAGGGTTTCTTTCGAACTGAATACAGGATAACTTTTAGTCAAGCACTTTGAACTAAAAACTGCTTGTGTGCATTTTTTCTGCTTTTTGAGGCACAGGGGCTTTCAGAACTTGAGTTAAAGTGAGGCAATAGTCAGGCGGCAAGTTAGTGCGAAGGACGAAATTAACGCCCTGCTGCTGTAAATGATTGCGAGTGTGCGAATGAGTTTTTTATGCGTCTTATTGTTGTTGTATTTGTTGACGTTAGCCAACACCTGGCGTAGTCGTAGTAGTGGCAAGTGGCAAGTGGGCGTGGCAGGCAGGTGGCTGTGTGTGTGTGTGTGTGTGTGTGTGTGTGTGTGTGTGGCAAAGAAGTCTGAAAGTTTGTCGCCACACGCATAAATCAAGTTAATCATTTGGCGCAAAAGTTACACAGACGCTGCGCAAATTGGACATTTATATTTTTCGCTTCCAGCGACTACAAGAACAACAACAACAGCAACAACAATCCTGTGGCATGTCCTGGCACATTGCTGCTGTGTTAAATTATGACGCGTCCAAAGGCATTTTGTATGTATTTCTGTTTGCTTGTTTGTTGTGCGCTGCTGAGATTTATGATCTTTAGCCTTGTACTTGACATTTTGCTCTTTCCAAAGCTGATGGCTGTATTAAGCAAAATTACTGGCCAAGTCAACTTGAAAGTTATATATATACCTATACATATATATAGAGACATATCAAACCTGTGCATTAAGCTGTTAAATAATTCTATATATTTAGTCCTGTGCTTACCTGCAATGAGAAGAAATAGAGAAATAGGAAATGTTATTAAAGTTTAATTGCAATTTGAGTAAATCATATAATTTTGCAATATGCAAATCGGCAAAGCAACAAATGGCAATTGCAAACAGAATTTCATTATGCGCATAACTAAACAAAAATTGATTATTTCTCTAGAGACATGTATTTTTTTTTTTTTTGATCTTCAACAACTTTTGGCATAAAAATGCGTTAAGGCAACCTGAGAATGTGAGAGTTTGCCATACATAAATAACTGCAAAAACTTCAACTACAAGTCAAATCAATAAAAGAGCAGCAGCGTGTGTTTTGAGGGGGGGCAAAGTTTGATTTCGATGCTGAAGGGGGTCTCGTGTAGCAATAGATCCAATACAAAGCAAAAGTTGTGCAAAGTTTTGCAGGTAAAGCAGGGTAACAAAATCAAATCGAAATGTTAAAAAAAAGAGTTGCCTCGACTTTATGCAACAACAGCAGCAGCAGAAGAAGCAGCAGAAGCAGCAGCAGTGTTGCCAACTTTGGCGAAGCCAAAAAAGCAACTGATTTTCATGTGCAGCAGATAAAACTTAAAGTTGTTTCAATATAGGGGTATATAATTTGAACAGTTTGAATACATTTGTTGTGTTTAAGCATTTCTACCAAACTTGACTTTTATATTTGAGTTTTATACGTTAAATTTAATTTAATTTATAGCCATTTAATGAACACAAGATTCAAAGTTTAAGGCCACAAATACTTAAAATTAAAAAAAAAATAAATATTTAAAAAACAGCGCTGAATTCAAATATATTTGAATTTAAAGGAATAGAAAACATGTTATCAATTAAAAATCAGAGTTCATGTCAAGTGAAATTAAAATTAAAACAAATTGAGTCGAAAATGAGAACTTGGCTTCCTGTTGAATTCTAATTAATTTAATTAAAAATGCTTTTCAAAGAGCAGAAAAATTTCGCAGCTGCAGCAGACTGTCAAGGTAAAATTATTAACGAAAAAAATACGTAAAAAAAAATGATTCATATTTCTAAAAAGAGAGAAATTGCGCTGCACATTCAATTCTAAGAAAAAGTATATTATATAAAATAATGGCAAAAGTCGCAGCACAAAACCTGAGCTCGCAATGTTTTCTAATAGATTGCGCAATCAGATGTTATACAAGAAAAGGACTAGCTTGTTGGCAACTCAAAGAAATTGGCAACACTATGCAACAGGAGCAGCAGCTGACCAGGCACAAAGCAAGCATCAAGCAATTGCATTTTTACTAAGGAGCGACGAACATTTGACTATGGCAAGGGGCAGGGTGGAAGGTGTGAGCAGCAGTGAAGGTGCAACTGTCGCATTGATGAACGTAGCAACGTAGCAACGAAGGAGCACACACAAGTGCGTCACACAGGACACCAGTTGGGGCAAGCAGAAGCAGAAGCAGCAGCAGCTGACACTGACTGTGTGACAGGAACAAGCACAAGTCCAGGTAATCCTTTGGGTACGACAAGCGTACGGTCACGCCCAGAACGCAGAACACAGAACGCAGGACGCAGGACCAAAAGAGCCAGGACACAGGAGCAGAGCACAGACGCTGACCCAAACCCAAAGCAACATGTCCAGACAGCCAGCAGAGCAGAGCAAACAAATTCAACGAAAAATGCTTGCATTGGTTGATCAGTCAAAATGTGTGTGTGTGTGTGTGTGGTGTATGTGTGTGTTTGCATATGTATATGTGAAAATAGGGTTGCCTTTTATTTTTGGGAGCAGCATTTTATGCAAAACTCTACAGCTGCGTGACTTTGCGCTTATTTTGTCCTGCAGCAGCTCAGTGAGGCATAGAAAGGGGGCAGGTGGAGGGAGCATGTGAGATGTGGTTTGTATAGTTATTTTTTGTGGTCAGGTGTGTTGTTGTTGTAGTTGTTGTTGTTGTTCGGCTTGTTGTGGGTTTGTTTGGTTCGCTTGTTTGCAATTTGCGTGCGTGCGACGTTTTGTTTGTGTGCGCCTCAAGCTATGCTTCATTATTTTTGCAAACTTTTTACTTAAAGCGTGTGTTCGTATGTGTGTGTGTTGGCATGTGTGTGTGTGTGTGTATATTTAGCTTGTCGCATAGAGTTATTGATAAATTAGTCTTGGACACTTGTGGACAGTCTGGTTTTTGGCATATGAAATGCAATTATTGTTAATAAATGTTCTGTGCATAGAATTCAATTAAAATGCACACAACACACAAAGACAAATAGACAATGGCCTGTCAATTGCCATAAGCACACACATACACACACACAATAACAACAAAGCTCCACTTAAACGTTGAGCTGATATTATATGACAAACTGTCACGCCCACAAAGCAAAACGGTACAACAATATATACAACAATAAAGTATTTAGAAATCCGCTTAACTCAGCTTTTCTAGCAATTTCACTAAGTGCCAAAGGCGCAAAGGATTTAACTGTGTGTAAGTGTGTGTGTGTGTGTGTGTGTCTCTGTGTGTGTGTGTGTGTGTATCTAATTTGAAGCCCTTGTCTATTGAAAAGCGAACGAAATGGTAGCCTTTACTTATGCTTGCGTGTTGCAGCACTTTTCCAAGCGATAGAAAAGCAATTCACTTTGAAATTTGCACCTGTAAACATTGTCAAACAAGCAACAAGGACTGCAAGGACAAAGCACAATGCGACGGACAATGGCATAACAGCACTTGAGAGTGCAGCACAATGTTGCCGCACCTGATACTCAAGAGGTGCGTTTGATAAGTTCAATTAGAAAACAAGAGAGTAGTGTTTTCTTAGGTCTTCTTATTCTATGTTTTCAATATGACTGAAATCTCTCTTTGGAGTTCGAATTAGAAATGGTATTGGAATAGAAAAATCAAAGCTGCTTCTGATTTCTATCCTGCAAAGTATTCAAAACTTCTGCATACTGTCAAAAACTCCCACTCAAATTCTTTCAACATGAAAACTTTCAAATCAATCTTAGCATTTTCTTAATTTTTGATAATATGCCAAAACTGTTTACACAGGATAACGCTGTTGATAGCAATCAGCTGACAACAACGAATACTGATTGAAGGCTAGTGATATGATTTCAACGCTAAACCGATTACTTTTCAATCGACCCTTGCAGCTGTTGTTGTTGCTGCTGCCTTTATTGTTGTGCTTTGCAAATCGCCTTAGCTGGTAATTGTGTATATGAACAAACAGGACAAGGCAGGACACAGGCGGACACAGTATACAAGCACACACTTATACACACACAAGACGAAGACAGTAGCAAGAAGCAAGCGAGGACACAGGACACAGCACACGAAGCCATCGACAGGACGCAGCAGGCACAGACAAGACGCAACAAGACAAGACAAGACAGGACAAGGCAACATCGACATCAGTTGGCCTTCTTTTATACCTGGTGCTCGTTAGCAACGCCTTATGCCACAATTTGCTGACGCTGGTCTCTTTTTACTTAACTCCCCCCCCCCCCCCCCCACAATAAGACCATTCCCACTTTGGTACACACTCTAGGTAAGCATTATTTTTATGCCATCAGCGTTACGTGAGTGAGTTTGACCAGCTGCATGTTTTAAAGGGGTAATGCAAGGGGGTTTAGAAGAGGGGGGGAGTAACAAATGCAAGTCGCTGCTGCGTTAGTTTGCCTATTTGATGATTATTGAAATGCCTGCAGGTATGCAACAACAATTTGTGCTGCACTTTGGGCCATAAAGTTGGTGGCTAAAACTGCCTGGGCGTTGCCATTTGGCTATGTCTTTTTTCACACACACAAACACACACACACACATATGCACAAGAGTTCAATTAAAGTTCAGTTAACTTTGCCACAGCTGCTGCTAGATAAAATCACAAAAGAAGCGCTAAAAAAAGCAAAAAAATAAGAAATAAAAAGAAAAAAGGTGCCCAAAGCGCGTGGCAAAAGTAAATTGAAAATCGAAAGTTGTTAAATTTAACGACTGCATTTTCTTATTTTCTAGCTTTATTTTCTTTGATACGCTAGCTTTGGGTATAAACATGTTGTCACAAGGTGTATAACGCATTAAGAAAGGCTTTTTAGACTCCTTGAGGTATACATGTTCTAGATCATATTTGATTGAACAGAAGTAGAAACTGAATCCAAGTGTATACAGAAGCATGACTTATATACAAATATCAGTGTAGAAGTTATATTTGATTCAGATTCTGAATACACATTCATACAGAAGTAGGATTAAGATACAAATATCGGTGTACAAGTAATATTTGATAAAAATCTGACGAATATATCATAGTACTAATTGATTAAGATTTGTGTTTTATATGAAAAACTTTTTTCCTTTTTTTAAGAAACTGTTGCAAGCGCATCAAATCTTCGGCAAACTAAAGAAATTCGCCTTTTTACTCCCTGCAAATGTGTGTAACAGACAGAAGGAGGCATTTCCGACTATATAAACTATATATATTCTTGATCAGGATCACCAGCCGAGACGAACTAGCCATGTCCGTCTGTCTGTCTGTCCGTCTGTCTGTCTGTCCGTCTGTCTGTCTGTCCGTCTGTCTGTATGAACGCGTCGATCTCAGAGACTATAAGAGCTAGAGACACCAAACTTAGCATGCAGGTTCCTGTATACCATACGCAGATCAAGTTTATTTCAAATTTCGGATGCATCCCCCCGCACCCCCGCAAATCGCAAATGGCTCCCACAGCCACAATTTTAAATTTTGGTACACATGTATGTTTAATCAATGTCTGCCGGATGTGTAAATTTCAACACGATCGGATATATAGCACCAAAGTTATGGAAGAACTTATTTCCCCTGTCTCAGCAGGCAGAAACAACAGTTTGACATGCACTGTGCAAGTTAAGTGCGCTGCTTGTTTGTGTTGCCGCTGAACTGCTTGAAATGCAAGTTGGGAGCAGGGAGTCTCGTAGTCGGGCACACACGACTAGAGTATTCTTACTTGTTTTGTTTCTCTTTTCATTTTATAGCGTTGAATGTCTGTTTCAATCGAAATATAGCGTCTAATGGCAACAATTGTCAACGGAAATCGTCAGAGTCTCCATCGCTCTCTGCTAACAACCATCATCATCATAATCATTATCATCATCAACGTTTTTGAAACATTTCCAGCATTGAGCATATTTACTTTATACTTTTATATTTGTCAATTGAGTTTTATATTTTTCCATTTCTTTACGCTTATTTTCAATACTTCAATAGTCAAGTTGGCTTTGTTACGCTCTTTTAATTGATTTTCAACATTCATTAGCTATTTGCCTGCTTTGTTCTAACTGAGCCCGAGCCAATGTTGGAAGAGTGCTTTGCGCTTTTGTTTCGCATTCTGATTTTCATTTTTTCATTTTGCACAGTGGCAAATATCATTTGCCTTTCCACATTGCCACAAATATCATTTGGCCCATGTTAAATGTTGCAGAATTTCAGTTTAAATATGCGGCCCTCTGCGCTTTATAAATGCTTTTATTTTTTATTTTCATTCTCTTATTTTTTTGTTGTATTCAACTCTCAGAAATGTTTGAATTTTTACTTTTGCATGTGCGACTTGATTTCCGTTGCAAATGGCTGCATGTGGAGAGCAGAGTGCGAGGGAGGGGGGGGGGGAGGCGTGGCATTATAAGTGATATTGAAAGCGCTGCGTTTATGGGCCATTGTATTGGTTAAAAGGACGGGAAGGAGCGCATTTCCCCCCGAATGCCTTTTATTGTTAAATGGTGCGTATGATTTATATTTCATTTTATTTTCATTTTCAATGGCATTTCATGTTCTTAATGTTGATTTTATTTTCAACACACAGACGAATAATTTGCCTTACGTTATCTCTTTGATTGAAGCCAAAAAGGACAAATATGCAAATGTGTTGCAATTAAAGCAAAACACAATTCAAGTGAAAATTGCAAGAGAAACCCAAACAAAGTCGTTGTATAAACAGCAAGCAAATGAAAATGTTGTCGTATAATGTTGAGGAGCTGCAATCGAAAAATGACAAGGACATGAGATAATGCACATAAAATATGTCAGAAATGTTGGCTGTGGCAACTTGCGGGCAAAATGTTTGCATGTTTTGCCCAAATAAACTGAATGAATTTAAATAGATTCACAAGAAAGAAAACAAAGCAAGCCAGCCATGTGATAAAACCAAAAAAGGAATGCGCCAAACTGATGTAAACGACAAGAAATAAGCACAAGAAATCAAGAGACAAAACAATGGCAAAAATTGCCTTGAAAGCAAAAAGGGAGCATGCCAGGACATTCAAGGAATCAAGCAACAAAAACAATACAGCCAACTTGGAATTGTCGCTGTTGCAAAAATAATAATAAAATCTACAAATAGATTTTAAGCAATTTCACTTGTGAGCGAACGCAATAAAAATCAAGAATATTTCCCATGAATTTTTGCCGCAAAGCAAAGTACACACACACACACACATGTCTTGGTTGGAAAAGCGGTAAAGTAAATCGGCGGCAGCGATGGCGTCTACTGATAAAGAGCAGCCATTGAAAGGCACACGAAGGATAACACACAAAGCAATCGCAAAGCAAAACCAAAAGCAAAAAAAAGCGATTAAACTACATTTGTTTTGGCCTCTGTCGCTCTACCCCTCTCTCTCTCTCCCCCCCTTTCTCTAGCAAATGTTTGCATGCAAAAAGGTTGGCAGAATATCTCAATAGAGTCACGATTATTTACACGCTATAGTTGGCTATATCCCTGCCTCTGCCCTGCCAGTTCTGGCAAAATGGGAAATTGAATTTCACGCAGTGCGAAAACAAACCCAATCGAAGCAAAAGAAGAAAATAATAAAATCATGCTTAAGGAAAATTTACGCCGTTCAAGTCGAAAGTTTAGTGGAGCATCCTTCGGCTCGTCCTTAGATTGTCGCACGTGCGCGCAGTCCAAATGAAAATCGAAAGCAATAAAAAAGTGAAATAAAATGAGAGTCAGGCTGGCAGGCTGGCAGGCACAGGCACAGGCACAGCACGGCGTATACGTAATGCGAGCCAAGGTACAGCGGCAGGCAGCAGCAGTTGACAATGTGCTCAGCGAGAAAGCGTTGCATACTTATTGGGGCATGCAACAGCAGCAGCAGCAGCAGTTGTCTGACAACAACTAAACCAGCAATTTTGTTGCTCTGCAGAAAATCAAGTGAAAATATCTAAAATATATATATATATATATATCTATGTATATGTGTTTGTGTATGAAATGCTCAGACATTTTTTCAATTTATTTTCATGTTACCACAGGCAAAGGAAAAACCTCAACAATGATGAAAAAGCATATCACATGAATAAGCTGCCAAGCAATTCGAAGCAAATGCGACCGTCTAAGCTGACAAACAAATATCAAGAGCAGTAAAATCTTAAATTTTTATGCTTTTTTTATGACATTGAAAGCGCTGTATGTCTCAAAAACTGGAATTTATGAATGATACAGCTTAAGATTTTGTATATTCACTTTAGTTTTACTATTCAAATTGTATTCAAACTAAGTTTCAGAAATATGACCTAAGAATAAGCTGTTATCAAATCACAGTCAACAAATAATCTATATATTTCATCAAGGTTTTCAAGAGTTTAAGTTTCTGTTTTCTATCAAAGCCCGCTTGATTTTTACTCCCTGTTCCCATTAAAAATGGGAAAAAGGGAGTTATAAAGTACTGCAAATGTGTGTAACAGACAGAAGGAGGCATTATATATATTCATGATCAGCTTCAACAGCCGAGACGAACTAGCCATGTCCGTCTGTCTGTCCGTCTGTCTGTCCGTCTGTCTGTCTGTCTGTATGAACGCGTCGATCTCGGAGACTATAAGAGCTAGAGACACCAAACTTGGCATGCAGGTTCCTGTATACCATACGCAGATCAAGTTTATTTCAAATTTCGGATGCACCCCCCGCACCCGCGCAAAAGACTCCCACAGCCACAATTTTAAAGATAAAGCTGGTACATATATATGTTGAATCAATGTTGATCGGATGTGTAAATTTCATCACGATCGGATAAATAACACTAAAGTTATGGATGAATCTATTACCCCCGTCTCAGCAGGCAGAAACAACAGTTTGACAAGCAGTTTACGAGTTAAGTGCGCTGCTTGCTTGTGTTGTCGCTGAACTGCTTGAAATGCAAGTTGGGAGCAGGGAGTCTCGTAGTCGGGCACACTCGACTAGAGCATTCCTACTTGTTTTTTTAATAAGCTGGACTTGCCTTTCTCGTTTCGAAGTCTGAGAAAGTGAAACGCAGCTTAATCGCAGAACAAATTTAACTGCATGACAACTTAACTGAGAATATAAGCAATGTATTTTGTATTGCAATTTGATTCAATTTATAGCAGCTTAATTAAATAAACTTAAATTTTTAATCAACTTTATTTATAAATAATGAACAGCATGTTTTCTCTTTTTTAAGCTATGTATTTTTTAAACATGAGAAACATTAGTTTTTTTTAAAAAACGAGCTAAAAACACAATGAACGAAATGAGCAGCATTAATTGTATTGAAAAAAATAACAATTATTTCACTTGAAATATACAAAAAAAAAACATTTATTTAACTAGAAATGTTAAATAAATACCATTTGTTTCACTAGAAATAAAAAAATACCATTTTTTCACAAGAAATATAAAAAAATACCAGTTTTTCACCAGAAATATAAAAAAATACCAATTTTTTCTTTTGAAATAAAAAAACAGATAATAACTAACATGAATTTGTTTATCTCAACATTAAAGTTATATAACAAAAAGCTGGCAGACTTTATGTTAATTATCAATTTTAAAAAGAAATAATTTTGTATAATTTTTGTATGTTTAAAAAATAGCAATTATTTTTGTTTGAAATATACAAATAATATTTATCAACTTTAACAAATAAAAAATGTTGCAATTTTTTGTTTTTTTTTTTTCTTATTTGACAATAAAAAGTTGTTATTAGAGTGCAAATAATAATAAAAAGTAGCCTCAACTCTCAACTGACTTAATTAGTTGTTGTATGCTAAACTGTACATTGTACATTGTGAAGAGCTGGGCTTTAGCAACAATTGTTGCTAAATTGGGGTGCAAGAGTTGTGTGTTGTGTGTTTGGTTAGGTGAAAGCCGAAAGCCATTTCAAATGGCTCACGAAAAATTTGCATTTTTAATTCGCCTTTTTGCCAGTTTTGCATAATGCCGCCGACGTGTGTCAGTTGTTGTTGTTGGTTTGTTGCTTGGTTGGTTGCTTGGTTAGCTGTTGTTGTTATTGTTGTTGTTGTGGCTGCTGTCAGCTGCAAAGGGTCCGCACAAGTTTTCTGTTAGAGTAGAAAAAGCCCCAGCATAGCGAAATTGGCTTGTCAGTTAGCATTTGTCGCTGTCTCAGCTCAACTTTGGCCCCTCTTTCAATTCACTCTCCCCTCCACCACATTTTGCTCATCCTGTTGGCCCAAAGTTCGTGTCGTTCAAGTTGCGACTGAATTAATATACAATTGCATAGCTGAAGGCGCATTTAAATAAACAAACTAAGCACGTGACAAGATGGCAGCAGAGAGTTGGCTAAAAGAAATCGAGTTGGGGTTTTTGTAGAAATACACAAAACTTTTGTCGCATTCATAAATATTCATAAATAAGAAGCACACTAAGTAAAACATATTTTCTGTTTGATTGCCGGGCCAAGTTTGCTGTTTTACAGCTCGCGGCCCAAACAAATGGCAGTCAATTTTTGTCAAACTGTCGCCCTGATAAAACTCATTAAAGCGCAACTTTTCCAGCTTAGATATGAGCACAAAAACAAAATATATACATATATATATATATATATATATATATAAAAAAGGAAAACAAATACTTTGCGCTTCATTACAAGTCACTTCCGTTTCCTTAAGTTGTTGTTTTTGTTGTTCTTGTTGAAGCAGAAGCAGAAAGCCGTCGCGCTGATCTCCATCGAAAGTTTTTGGCTTTGATGATGGACCCTGACACGCCCCCTACGCCCTACGCTCTGCTTCTGAAATGTGGGCGTTGGCGCAGCTGTGCGCCAGCAACAACTAAATTAAAATTTACAGCACTTAAAATGAAAACGTGCCACTTTTATTAAATAAATTTTATGTGCCGATGAAAACGACGACGACGACGACGACGACGACGATGAGAGAAAAGCAATGGAAAATCTTGTTGTAATAAGAAGAAATTTTCTCGCTCAGTTTTAGTTGTTGTTATTGTTGTTGTTTTTGAAATAAATTAGACATTTAATGATGACCGCAGGCTGTTTGTTGATTGCTCCTGCCATGGACAGAGAAACAGCAGGACGCGGGGGCACATCAAGAACGTTCTTGAAGCAAAACTTGCGCATTTTTACTGAGATTTATTTAATTTAATTGAAGTTTTATTGAACGCATCGTTGCGGAAATAAGCGCAAAAAGGTTTACTGCGTAGAGCTCTTTAAAATTAAAGTAGACTTTGAATTAGTACAAATTTTATAATGCCGCTCAGAGTTTGTTGTGGCATGTCCTTAATTTCAAGGATTTAAAGTCTTTGCTTAGAGATTTTAAGTGATTTTGAACGGTTTAAACGCAGCTTAGCTCAAATTACGCCTGTTCCGGTTTCCACATTCGACGGAATTGAAACTTTCTTAAAGCTACAACATTTTCTTAATGCTGTTCTTTTAAGGAATTGAATCCTTTCTCAATGGCAAGTGAATTCTATCCATCAAGTAAAAGTGAATTCCGCAAAATCTTGCCAAAATTTAAACTGACAATATTCAAGGATAAATAACTTTTGCAATGACTAAACGAAAGTGAAAACTGGAACAGCCTGTTATTTTATATAAAAAGAGAAGAAATAGATAAGGCGCATTTCAAAATATCATGATAATGAATACATCTCATTTCATAAAAATAGATTTAATTCACAATATTGATATCGTTTTTGAAATATATGATTTATTAAAATTTTAAAATTTAAAGTTTTCAAACTTGTGATTGAGCTGTGGTCTATCAAAACTACTACAGCAGCCATAATCCACTCTCATCTGTCAAACAAACCTCTCATATAGTCTAAGCGCAAACATTTTCAATACAGTTTCATAAACTGATATTCAGCTCAAGTATTTAAGCATTTAAGGACTACACTTAACAATTTGGCAAAGCAAGAAATTGTAGTTGATTCGACTTAAATATTCTCTACGGGCATTTATATTCAATGGCTTAGAACTTTTTAATGCCTAGCAATGCGTTTTCTCTGCTTTTTCTCTCTCTGTTTTGAAACACAATTTGTAGTCTAAAAGCAACTGCATTGCTTTACAGTTTTTGGTAATTGAATTAGAAAACATAAAAAGTAAAAAGTTTTTAGTTTTTCTTCTTCTTTTTTGGTTCCGTCAGTGCGATTACTTTCACTTGAGTGCTTTGAAAGCTTTTGACACTTGTCTGGGCATGTCTGCAGTTAGGATATGCAGGCGGTCATCAGCTAGGGACATCAAATGTCCTTTCTTGGCTAATGAAAATTAGAAGAAAACTGCGTCCCCAATGTGCATACAGAGTGAAAAACTAAATGAAAGAAACAAAGAGAAAGAGAAAGAGAGAGTCTCTGTGCACATTTGAATATGAATTTCAATTTATGCTTGGCGTTTGCTTTTGCGTTTGCTGCACATGTCTAAGAGTTGTACCCCAAGGACAACAGCCCCGCAGCTGCACACACACACACACACTCACGCACACACACACGCACACACTCAATTTAGGGGTCGCTTGCCTGTGTCTGACTGTCTGCCTGTCTGCCTGGCCGCCAGCTCGTTCGTCTGTGCCAACAAATTGCTGCAGTCAACAACCTGAGCCAAGTTTAAGGTAATAAGCTGGGCAAAAAGAAAACTTAGCAAGAAGACGCTGGCAAAACTAAACATTAAGCATGCACACATGTGGGCGCAGCTACACTGCGACAAAAACTATATTCACAGCAGCAACAGGCCGCTTTTTTCTAAAACTGAACTGATTTTAATGAAAGTGATATAAGTTCACTTTTGAAAAAAGTGAGTTGATTTATTCAAATGCAAACTTAAAATAAGTCGAAGTGATACTTTTTTAGCTCAAATATTCATTTCGATTCATATTTTCTAATGTTTTGTTCTGCTAATTTTCATTATACGCAAGATTTACAGTGATTTGTTTCTGGAATTTATAACAGCTTTGTTTCACGATTCCATCGACTTTGAATGTAGAAACATTTCTGCTAGTCCCATTATACCCAGAAGAAATTTGAGTGAAAATGAAATTGCTAATGAGATTTTAAACCATTATTTTCTTAAATTTTGATTTTCTTTACAATCCGGGAAGACGCACTTTCAATTAAGTTGAGAATATTTTTCTTTTTCAACTTAAATTATATGTTTTTCTCAGTGTCTTTGAGCAGTAGGCACTGCGTCTTTTCATGCATTTCTTGGGGCCAAGTGGCACATGCATAAGTTATGCTTGGGTAAAGTTCATGCAACTGCCACGCACTGAGGCAAGCACTTGGAGAAGAGGCTTTAATGCTGCTCTGCCTGCCTGCTGCCTGCCTGCTGCTGATGCCCCTTTAATTATTTCAGCTCAAGGCGACGGCTGCTGCAATGTCTGCATCAAATCATATTAAAAGTTTTTTTTTTCACTCCAAAGAGACAAAGGAGAAAGGAAAGCAGAAAGAAAGATGGGAAAAAATTAAGAAACTTTCTGCGCCGCAAAATGAACTGTACAATGTGTCTGGGTTGGTTTTTGTGTCTGACTGCGTCGCTCGCATTAACCGTACCCCAGGACTAGAAACCAAAGTCTGGCAGGACACCCTCTAATTACTATGCTATATGCGTGCCGGGCAGCAGCAAAACAAACGTACTGCCGGAATGGCAACCAGTCCGAACAGCAAAAAGGCAACAAAAAATAAAAAAAAAACAGAAAAGAAAATATAATAATAATAATAAGTAAGACGAACAACTCAGTTGGAACTGTTGAAGTTTATAGCATTGTCTTGTGGCCAGTTCCATCTTTCGCTCACTCCCATCTATCTAGCTGTCTATCTGTATCTATCTTCTTATATTCCCTAGGACTACGCATTTTCGATTTCAATGCGAATAAAGCACAGATAGAGAGTTAGAGAGAGAGAAGCAGCAACATAAATTGGCATTGGCAGCCGCAAGAAACGAAATAAAAACAGAAATAACTAAAAAAAAGAAAAATGAAAACTTTTCCTTTCTGGCTGGTAGAGCACTTAAGAGCACACAGTCCAGTCGCAGGACGCAGCAAGTGGCAGGAAAACTTCAAATGCAATTAAGTCTACCAAGCAGTGAAAATCTGGCCTGGCCAAAAAGAGTTGCTCCTTGCAGCAATGTGGCCCACAACAATTTCACGCGTTGGCCAAGCTCAATAAAAATGGCAAAGGACTTGAGTTAATGCCAGCCACAAATTCTTTCTTCTCACTCTCTCTCTTTCCTCTCTGCTGTCTCTTTCACATACATTGGCTTTAGCTGCATTGCACAATGTGCGGCATTAAAAATGGCATTAAAAATAACACAGAAAAAACAAAAAAAAAAAACAGCAGAGTGGATATATAAAAAAGAAATGCACACACAAAAAAATAAAGAAAGTAGAGAAATTATTATTTCACATTTAGCACGTAACGCACATAAATCCTTTTAAATAAACGTTTGGCACGTTTTTTGTAATATTTTTGCCCAGCGACGACCAAGTCGAGTCCTGTGACCATGGTGCGTCCACGGTTGCCAGGTAGCAGACCCTTAAGTCTTATCCTTGCCAACGCGCGCTCTCACTCTCTTCATACCTCTCTCTCTCTCTCTCTCTCTCTGTTATTTCCTCTTTTTAATTTCTTTGGTTTTCTTAAAAAATTACTTAAAAACAGCAGCTAGCAACAACAATGCAGACATAAAACAGCAGCAGCAGCAGCAGCAGCAAGGACAACGAGCTGCGGATTATCCTGTCGCCTTAACTCTCGCAGCGTAGACGCATGCAAATGCTTTACAAACGATGCCTGAGCATTCAAATTAATCACTATGCATTATAGTTGGGCCAGCACATTTTCCAACTTGGCTGCTTCGACTTGATTTTAATTGAACGCAGTGCAGCGCATTCAACTTATCCTCACATTTAACGTTGCATACTTTTAAGCGCACTTGACATGCATCAACTTGCTGCGCGGCAAGGAGAATGTTTTGCCACTAATTGCAGCATTGTCTTGGCACATTCATCAGCATCATGCCACAGTCAAGTCAAATGCAAATGATATGCAAAAAGACGACACTGGGCAAGTTTTGATTATAATATTATTATTATTATTATTCTTATTCCTATTTTTTTAGTATTTAACTAACTGTCTATTGAGATGCTGCTGCATTGCAGATAAATCCTGTGAACTGTCTTGAGTTCTACTTTGGCCTAACGACTGACACGTGAGAAGTTTTTAACTCGTACACATACAAATTTATGAGCTGCTGTTGCACACATATAATTGCATGCACACACTGAGCGAAATCGTTGGCAGCTAAGTGAACTCGCTTTTATAACCATTTCTTGTAAAATATGCGTTCAGGAAATGCGAAACAAAAGAACAAAATATTTGAAATGCGTTTTACACATTTTTAATTAAAATAGTTTAAGATTCCATTTTGTTCATATTTTCTCTGAGTTTTTTGGTATGAGAGATGTGTTAGTAATCAGCTCGTTATGCAATCAAATCGATATTTAAAATTTGTCGATACCTTTTGTAGACAAAAGATAAATCGATTTACTTTTATTTTCCTTTGGCACCATATTTCTTTATTTCATAATTTTGTGCCCAATTGTTGTCGATTCTGATGACATGTTTATTTAATCTACAATTTCTCGATAACTTTTTGTAGACAAAAGTAAAATCGATATAGTTTTCTTTACTTTTTTGATCAATGGGAGTACTTTTTATAGCATCATATTTCTTGATATATATGGTTAAGAAAAGAATCTCAAATCGCTCTCTAAGAAGCAAAAAACAAAGTTGATTATAATTTTTTCTAGAATTCTGATCCTATGTTTATTTAATAAACAATTTATCGATACTATTTCTAGTAAAATCGATATCCTTTCACTTTAATCATTTTGAATATATCAGTTTTTTTTTCGAGTGCACGTGCATACTTAGATATTTATTATAACCAAGTCTGTCTTCCACTCGCTCCCACTCTCTGTCTCACTCTTTCTCTGTCTCGCTTTCGCCCTGTCTCTGTCTGTCCAGTTTCTGTGATTTATTTGGCGAGTTGCGGCAACTGAGTTTAATTTTGCTTTGGCCAAAATCACTTGGTTGCCACTGCCTCTGATTTTGCCACTGTCTGAAGGTGCCACTACGTAGCACGCGATAAGGCCGCACACTTGAGGGCGGCAACCGCAAAAACTGGAGGAGCTGCGCTGCATGTTGAGCAAAAAGTAAAGAAAATATTGTACAACAACAACAACAAAATCGACAAAAAACGAAACCAGAATAAAAAACTGAAAGCAATGCACAAGGAAATGCAAAAAATGACACGAAACCGTTAAGAGCTGCCTTCTAACAAGCGCGTGCCCAGGCAACGGAAATGCCACGGCCCCTTGGCAAGTTGCAAGTAGCAAGTAGCAAGTAACGCAAAGTACGAGAGTAGGCAACTGAATGCGGCGCGGCAAGTGTCGCCGCAGCGATAAGCAGCCCTGCCACGCCCCCCTTTTAGCCTGCCACGGGCCCCGCAAATGATATGCAAATGTGTGAAAAGCCAAAGGACAACTACGTGGGGTGTGTTAGTGTGGATGAAGCATGAAGTAGGGAGTATGGCATATGGAGTGGGTAGGGGAAGGGGAAAGAGCTGCCTGGACTTGACTGGTAAGCGATACGCGACAAGTTGAGCAACCCTTTTGCTAAGGTACAGAAACAGGTGTAGCTGCACTGAGCGAAAATACGATAATATATAAAGAAAGAAAATAATCTTTTATCGAAACTAAGGACATTTGATTCTGACATGATCTTTATACATTGATCGATATACATTTGTAATGAAAGTTTTTATTATACTGTTTTTAATGTAAATTTTAATTAAACAAATTTTTTTTAAATTTTAAGACAGTTTTTTATCTATTTTAGATTTTAAATAGGCAAATTGAACACATCTTCAGATTCTTTTGATACGGAATTATTAATTTTTCTAAATTTGCTTGGATATACATTTTTCTTCAAAAAAATAAGTTATTTCAAAGACAATCAAATTTTTCTTTTGTCAAAATAAAAGCGCTTATTCTTAGGGTTTTTAGGTCTTTCTTGAAAGAATCGATTCAGAAAATCGTCCTTGCAGGGAGGAAAAAGGACAAGTGGTCCTTTGGTTCTTTAAAATTTTTAAGGTTCTGGTTCATACAAAAGTAGTGATACGAATCTAGTCAGAATCGGACCAAAAACACAAAAGATATGCTAAAAGAATACGATTTCAAAAACATAAATTTTTCAACTCAAAAAGCGCGGACTAGAAATAGGTTTTAGAACTATGGTTTCTTGGTGAACGTATCTTAGAATTGATCCTAGTTTACGAATTTGGATTACCATTTTATGGGTATTAAATAGATGCTCCCTAATATACACAGTCATATACACAGTCACATACACGATCATACCTTTGTGTACTGCAAAATCTAACATACTCCTTTTTGACTCCAATTTTATCATTTTGTAGATAGTTTTCTCTCAGTGCAGTGGCAGAGGAACGAGCAGAAGTATGTAAACAAACGAAAGCTTCACAGCAAGTTGCATGATTTATGCCTCAGTTTTGGTTTTGGGCTTCTTCTTCTTCTTCATGATAGGGCTTTAAGTGCTGCATGTGAAAGAGCCATTTAAATTTATGAAATTTGATGTTGTCTGGCGGCGAAATGAAAATCAATAAAGCAAACGTTTATCGATAGACTGAAGTATCTGCTAGAGATGACAGCGATATGGCAGGGATCAGCTTGCGGAATATGTATATAATCCCCACATATATATATATATATATAGGTATTATATATAAGGATATACTCATGGTTATGCAGTTCCACATGTACGAAACGAGAACTGAATGCGCATAAATTTCAATTTTCAATAAAATGCTTGTAAAAAATGCGGGTAATTTGCGTTTTTTATTTATTGGTACTCTTACACACACAAACACACACACACAGAGGCATTCACTCATGTGTAGACACAAAGGATGCGTTGGCATTTTGCATCTGTGTGTGTGTGTGTGTGTGTGTGTGTGTAGAACGCAATGCGATGCTTTTTATGCGGTTGATTTTAAATGGTCTACTTGGAGTGCTGGCAAAAAAAATTGTCATATGAAAAATGCATAATAAATGTGCTTGATTGGCGAGTCGAGCGGATTGTAAGTTTACAGCAGTATGCGTGTGTGTATCAGTGTGTGTGTGTGTGTGCATGTGTGTGACAGTGTGTGTGTGGTGTGCTCACATGCCTTAGAGGGTTATACGTTTTTATTGACGGCGACATTGGCTGATTGATTTTTGGTGCTATTGCTGGGGCGTTATCCACTAGCAAAAATGGATGGTGGGTGGAGTCCTGTGGTCCTGTCTCTAGCTGGATAGTGTTGAAATAGTGACAGTAGCAAAAATGAAATAAAGTTGGCAAAAAAAAAAGAGCAACCTATTCGAAACGAGTCATAAAATGAATGTGAACATACATATATCAAATGTTAGCCAATAAAAAATACCCAAAAACGACTCTCGTGTGTCATCAGCTTTTGACTATTCAAATAAAACCATAAAGATATAAGACTAAAATATAGAATTTAAGCATAGCAAACTTTATGCCGTCTAAATGTAATGGAACCTTTTATAAGTGAAACTATTTTGAAGCAATGCTTGAAATTTTGTTACAAATTGGTTTTTTTTAAGCTCAAAGAATAAACATTTTAGTGTTGTTTATGAAAAAGTGAAAATTTTAAGTTTCGTTTTCTCATGTTCTTGTGTCTCCTACGTCATGTGCTTGAAACTGAGCTCAGTTTTGCAATGCTTCAAAATTCAATCTACATGACTTTGTAGCAATGTAGCTTATTTTTCAAATTTACATTTTTTTTTAATAATATCTCATGCAAGAAAGTTCAATCTACATGAATTTGTAGCAATGTACTAGCTTATTCCTCACATAGTTCTTCTTTTTAAAAACAATGAAGTGTATAAGGCTGAGCTGAGTTCATTTTTATCATGCTTGCGAAACTTCAAGCTACCTGAGTTTGTAACAATGTAGCTCATTCTTGATATTGGCTTTTATCATAATGTCATAATTTGGGATTTTAATCGACATTTCAATCAAAAAACCAAGTTTTTATGGATATCTAGTTTCTGATTTTGAAGTAAATCAACATTGGGTGTTTACAGCCACTGAGTTAAGAAGTTAACTGATTAAGTTAAGCTTTAATAATCAGAAAGTTGTATATATAAGTATGATCAAGTATATTGTTCTGACATGTTAAATCTGTTAACACTTTAATTCAGTAGCCATAAGTAAATTAAAAATAGATACAAAATATAACTACTTTTAATAACAAAAGCCACTACATTTAATCGCAAAATAGTAAGCATAGAAATCGCGAATGTTTTTGTTTACATTGAATAATTTAGAATAATTTTGGGATTAAAAGCAAAGTGTTTAGATCAACACAAAGCATATTATATAAAATGTAGAGCCTAAGCTTAGCCTGTTTACACATATAATTAATTTCATGTTTGTTATGTTTATTTTTGGTAATGTTTGATCTATGTCATGTTGCAAATGTGTTCTCATCCGTTAATCAGGGGAATTTAGATGGGCAACGCCCAAACAAACAACAAATATGTTTGGTTAAAAGCGTTGAAAACAATGTTTATATTTCATGTGTGCCAGCATTTTAAATATTTAATGTGTTTCTAATTGTGCGAGAATGCACATACACACACACAAAGCAAACAAATACACACACACATGCATACTTATTTAGTATATATGCCTAAATTATGCAGTTAAACATTTGTCACAGCGAAGAGGGAAGACCGGAAAGAGGCCTACGCGTTGCATTGCAAATGATTTATTGTTTTAAAATTAAAATTTCATGTGTTGTTTGGAAAAAGTTAAATTGTGCTAAGTGCACAACAGCTGGCAAACCAAAAACATGGCTTAAAATACGTATTGTACGTACATGCATTTCAAACTAATTAAAATTGTAGACAAGCACTTACGCTAACAGTATTTGTTTATTGTTGTTGCTTCTTTTTTTTTTTGGAAAATGATATTGTTCTTGTTGTTGATTTGTGGTGTGAAAAGCTTACCTGCAATTAAAAGAACAAATACAAAAATTAAATGATTAGTTTCGTTTTAGAACAACAGTGTTTGGTATTAGAAATGTGCGCGTAATGTGTTTTCAATGATTATTGCATTTGAAAAATAGAGTGTGACCAAAAGTTATTTCAAATGAAAATACCTTTAACAACAAAATACTAGATTATTGTGTATATTTGTATAAATATCGATATATATATATATATATATATATGTAGGTATATTTTGTAATTGAATTTATTTTGAAATTGGAGAAAATCAAATTGTAAGTGGGAACGTTACAGTCGCATGCTCCCGACTGTGATATACTCTTTCTTATACTCTTTACAGAATTAAGAGTTTGGGATATCTTAGCGCTTTGTGTGCCTTAAGAGCTACTTTAGGTTTAAAACTGAATACTAAACATGCGTTCATACAGATGGACAGACGGATACTTCACGAACACTCTTTTTATTCCAATTTTGAAAAATAGAATTTAAAAATGTTAAAAATTTCACAAAAATTTTTGATTGTAAAAAGAATATATTTATTTCTTAATAACACACAGCCTTTATGAGTCTCTAAGGAAGTGTTTCAGATTTCAGCTTTGTTTTTCATTTGACGAAATCAAAAGTGATTGAAAAGAGAAATATTAAAAATTAACTAAAAAATTTTTAAATGAGAATTTTTAAACATTTTTAATAGCTATGAATGATTGTTTAATCAACAGCTAAAAACTTGATAAAATTGTTAATTTGTCTTTGAATAAATCACAACTAAATTAATTTCTTTCGGAATTTGGAACACCAAAACGTGAAACGTACGAAATGAACACATTTTAGCTTAATGAAAAAAAAACGTGTTTTTGGGTACAGGCTTCTTATTATAATGCTTTTCGTTTATTGTGATATAGTTTAAGTCTGATTTTTGCAGCAAACACGTTGAATTGGCATTTTCTTGACTCTTAACTCTACTCAGAGCCACGGTGGAATCAAGCGAACTACCAAACTGAAGTGCAGTTCATCAACACAAACAACAACAACAACATACCAGTTGGCCACTTGGGTCCGCTGCGGTCCATGGGGGACGGCACAGAGCTGTCAACGCTTCTGTTTAACGCTGCCGAGGCGGCTGCAGTTATTCACATGCCGCAGGTAATTTGTTGCTCATGACTAACGCACAATGGGCTTGAAGATTGGATGAGTTGTTGGACTGGACTTTGTCCAGCTAGAAAATGCTCGCATATATAAAAAAAAAAAACGAGAAGCAAAATACAACAAAACAAACAACAATCTCATGGCACGTCAACAAATGCCCCAAAGGCAACAACACACATACATACAAACAAACACACACACAGTTATACCAGAGGCAGCAAGCAAGCCGAAAATGGCAAACAACTAGCAATTGTTGTTGTTGTAGCTGCTTTTACTGCTGCTGCCTGCTGCATCTTTCAATTTAACCCTTTTTTCCGTTCGATTCATTTTCGTTGCGTCTATAAAAACTGAAGGCAGGAAAATTGAAATGACATAAAATGAAAATTCCAGTACGTGCGCACAATATAACCCAATGTCCATTGGGGATCATCTGCGTACAGTTTGGGTTCGGTTCGGTTCGCTTTAGCTGTGCCTTGGTTCGGTTCGGACCACGTCTTGAGTTACAGCCTTCATATATGAGTACATAATGCAAAACAACAACAACAGCAATAAGTAATCGAGCAGCAAAGGGTCCAAAACTTAACTTGCCAACATCATCATCATTGTTGTTCTTGTCGTCGTTGTCTTCATTTTGTTTGGATTTGGAGTTGTTCACGTGTCGTGTTTTATTATACAAGTTGTGCGAGTCGCAACACAACATTGATCGTGTTGTAAAATCAAATTTTATTTAACAGAAAAAAATATATTTCTTTCAAATGATTTTTTGTTGAAAATAGTATCGACTTTTAATTCTTTTCTTGTAAAAGACACACTAGCTCAGAATTCATTATTTTTTTCTGAAGTTTAAAAAATCCAAGCCTTCTTCAAAAACAAGATCTCTAGTTCCCACTTTGCTCATCTCTCGTTCTCACTTTGCTCATCTCTAGTTCCCACTTTGCTCATCTCTAGTTCCCACTTTCCCCAGCTCTACTTCTCACTTTGTTCATCTCTAGTTCTCACTTTGCTCATCTCTAGTTCCCACTTTCCCCAGCTCTACTTCTCACTTTGTTCATCTCTAGTTCTCACTTTGCTCATCTCTAGTTCTCACTTTCCTCATCTCTAGTTCTCACTTTCCCCAGCTCTACACAATTCCAATTCTATTTTGCTTACTCATCGTACATTGGGTTCAGTAATAATCAAGTTAGGGCTAAAGCGAAAAATGTCACAAGTTGTCAAAAGCCGCTCTTAACTCCATCCCCAACTTCAACACTGTCTCTGCCTTTGCAACCTGCCACTGCCACTGTCGCTGCCACTGCCACTGCCACTGCCACTGCCAACGTCAGTTGCTTCTCCAATGAATCCATTTAGCGCCCGCACGCCAATTACAATGACAATGAGTAATTATTTGTGCAAAGAGAGAGGCAAGCCTCAATTCTGTGCAACTGGGATTTGGCCCAAGGAATTTTAATGGTAGCTGCAGCTGTTGCAAAAGCAAAAGGGGCGTCTGCCACGTCAACTGACTTGCCGCAAATTGCTGCCAAATTAATTTTTACTCCTTTTTTTTAATGAATGCATAAACTCTAAAGAATATTGCTTCATTATATTACGGCTATTATCTGTACGAGCAGCTATTGTTTTGCACAATTTCACTTCAATTCTAAAGGCATTTTGCGAGGTGTTAAATGGGTTTTGAATTTTGTCTAGTTTGTGATTTGTTTTGTGATTTGGTTTGACCAAAAGACTTGGGATAAATTAAAGAACATTCGATCCCAAATTGAGTAAACGGGAAAATGCAAAATCCTATCAAAAGAGCTCAAATTGACATCAACGTTGATTCATCTGTCGGTCATAATATTTCTCAATTAATTGAAACAAAATTTAAAAGTGAAAATAGTTATATTTAGTATAAAAAAAAAAAAAGTTGACTTTAAATTTTTAATTTGATTGATGTGAGCCAGCATCATCCATGCCTTCGTATTCTTCCAGCTCTTGTCAAGCTTCAAATACAAATTTTCCACTCCTTGATCGGAAAAGTCCTTATTCTTTTTCACAAATACCTTGCAGCATTGTTAGCATAAGGCATCTTCTTTAAGTATCCACTTTTGGCGGCCTATTCTTTTTCTTTTCCATAAGCCATTTCCCGAATCCTGTAAGGCCCGTTTGCTCGGCTTACAATCGTCATCATTGCTCCTTAGACCAAAGTTCAAGTTGTACAGGTACAGTGGAACCAGCTGCAGCAGTATTGGATGCTTCTTTCAGCTACCAACCAAAACAGCCAGGCCCATGTTTAAGCCAGCTGTGTCCATGAAAAATCCAGTTGCAACCAACACACAGCAAACCAACTTGGCAAATAGGCAAATATTTTATCCAAAATAGATGCAGCTTTCATGAAATTTCTGCAAGAGCATATGGACAAGAAGCCGCATTGACTGTTGAGTGCAGTATTTGGACGGACTGCACATGAGCACTAGAGAATAGGACTCAATAGGCAATGCGGATTCGTGTCCATGTGCTCTTGTATTAATTTCAGCAAAGCCACATTATGTTTGGCAACAACTTCGCGAACTTGGCTGGTTGGGTTGGTTTGAACAAGAGCATTCTTGGCCAGCTGAAATATTTAGAAAATGCAATTGGAATTGAAGATGCTCGCCCAGTGTAGCTGCTGCTGCTTGAGGCAAGGTGTTACTTGTTGATTAATTTTTTTTGAAACAAAAAAAAAGGATTTTGTAACTGGGTACCTTGAGAAAAATTTGGAAGTTGCTGAGACTGTTTGTAGTTTGTTAGCCGTTTTATAAAGCAAAGTAATTTTTATGTAAAAAAAAATGGAGTCAAAGCAAGAAATTTATTTTGTTGTGCTCGATCGAAACTTTAGCAACTAAATGAAATACAGAAGAAAACTCCTCATCGAGGCTAACAAAAAAAAAAAAGTGTTTGACATAAAACTCTTAACGTTAGAGAAATGTATTTAGTTGGAAATATGAAAAGTCAAACAAAGTGTAAAAAATATTGAACTAACTTTCAAATAGTATATTTTCCACCCAAGGGGGCAAAATTTTCGGAAAATTGGTATACAGTCATAGTTGAACTTTCGTATAGATCTGAGAAAACAAATTTTAGCCCGATCGTTTGAAAAACAGATAAATTGCTGTTTTCCCATAATTTTACGACTTTTCAGGAGAATTTTCCAAAATTTCAAAATAAAGTTTTTTACATTTTTATATGTGTAGGTTTGAAAATGGATGTGAAGCTAATCGCACGAAAACTCAACTTTCACGCAAACGACCTTTGACACCCATTTTTCACCCAGGAGCGTTGAATTTTGTGGAAAATTGGTATGCAGCCATTGTTAAATTTTTAAATAGCTCTAATAAAGATCTAAGCTATTATCACAATAACTAAACTTTCGCGCATATAACCTTGAATGCCCATTTTCCACCCAGGGGTGGTGAATTTGCTGGAAAATTGGTATACAGTTACTTATGAATTTTTTTATTGATTTCTGAAAAACCTGATCGGATAATCAACAAAAAAGTTTCATACAAAAGTTTTTCGCAAATTTTGCACATTTCCCAAGCGAATTTTTCGAAATCCGCTTTTAGTACGCACCTTTATCATAAAATAAAACTACAGTGAAAAATTCTTCGTTTTATCTCTAATAGTTTGGGCTGTACGTCGGTCCCCGGTTAGTGAGGCACTCAGGAAGAAACAGCATTTTTAACTATTTACTTTATTACTCTTAACTATTTATCCTAGTACCAAACTTGGTTTGATTCGTTTCTATAGTTGCTTATAGCAAAGTTTGTCTATATGCAAATGCAAATGCCATTAACAACAATGGCGGCAGACAAAACGCACATTAATTACTTGAAACGACAAATGAAAAATGGTTGCTGTGGCAACACATCGATGTGTC
Organism: Hirtodrosophila cameraria; assembly: GCA_949708635.1. Taxonomy (NCBI): domain Eukaryota; kingdom Metazoa; phylum Arthropoda; class Insecta; order Diptera; family Drosophilidae; genus Hirtodrosophila; species Hirtodrosophila cameraria. The sequence goes on along the minus strand of OX453089.1, from coordinate 81,680,840 downwards.
TACCAAAAATTTGTTGGCTCATTTAATTGGCCAAAAATTTTCACATATGCAGAAATAAATGTGACAATTGTGTCCAGACAACGAACGCTTCGCTATGATAATGATAATGATGTCACCCACTTGTACCTACCGGCTCTTATTTCTACACCCAATGACAAATGCAATTGCAATGCTTCGATTTTGCATTAGGGCACGTTCAGCTAAGCACCCTACACCTCGACCACCCCTCAACCCATCGACCCCTCGACCCACCCTGTTGGTCACTAATCCCGTTGACAATTTCGGACATTAAGTGGGCGACAAGGTCTGCGTGTGCTGTCATTATATCAATTACTCAACACCAACCACCGATGCACTGTCAATGTTACAGTTACTGCAGTAACTGTTACTGTAACTGAAACTGAGCATTGCAATTGATGTAATAATTTGGCGGACTGACACTTTTTGGTTGCCACATTTGCCATTGATGATGAGTTCAAACTCGAGCCAACAGATGTACAGGATGTACGCAACAAATTGATGTGCCACGCCCACTATTCCACCACCAACATAACCATCAACAGCTGCAGCTGTTGCTGTGTTGCATATGCAAGTTGTGATTTAATTTGGGTGCAGCAGCAGCAGCATGTGCCGCAATTTTGGCCCCAGGGGAAAATTATTTCAAGTATACGTATGCAGCTAGAAATCAATAGAAACCGCTACTCAGTTGAATAAGGGTGCTTTAACTTAATATTAGTTAAGCTATAATTAACTATGAGCATTCACAACTTAACAGAGTTTCGCACAAGTTTGCAGACAAGAAGTGGATAAGGCATAGAAAACTATTGAAGCAACTATTTTCAATCAATCAGTTTCAGACACATTTTACACACATATGTTTTAACCATTTTCGAAAAAAAAATCCCTTCAAATGGAGGAGTTAAGCAACTTCTTGAAATACAGAATCAAAGTCCACATAGAGGAAAGCGTACAACAAAAAAAAACTGTTTGACAAAAAACTTTGTAAGTTAAAAAATTTATTGAATTGCAAACAGGAAAACTCAAAGTGAAAAAAAGGATATTTTCCACCCAGGAGAGTAAAATTTTCCGAAATTTGGTATGCAGTTATTGTTGAATTTTCATATAGATCTCAGAAAACGAATTTAAGCCAGATCGGTTAAGTAACAGATTAGTTCGGACAACAGTTTTCCGATAATTTATGTTTTATATATATTTTAACCATTTGCGTATTTTCGTTTCATAAAGATAGCTTAACTAAGCATCAAGTTCACATAGACTTTCAGTCCGACAGGGTTCGAGGCGTCTTCTTCCATGCGTTACAAATGCCGTGACAAAATCAATATACCCCCCGCAAGCTTACACAAATGTTAGCCAAATGATCTAATTTAATAAATTATTCAATTATTTGCTTTTATATTTTTTTATTTTTTTTTTTTTGGCCAGCGCTGTCTAAAATTATTCTTTTTTTTGTGGTCATTTCAAATTTTGAAATATGAAATGACCGCAGCGGAATCGCATATTTTATTTAGACATTTGCGCGTTTTTTACATTTTCGTAGTTTTTTTATAAAAAAGTGTGAATATGTTTTGTTACAATGTGCATTCATATAAAGTGTATAAAATATGTGCATTTGAAAAATTCTAAGCTCAATATTTCTTTATGTGTGTTATTATGTATGGCTTTGCTTTATGTATTTTAATTTTTTTTTGTTGCTTTAATTGCATTTTGTGTTATTATTGTCCTTTTTTAACTATTTAATTTTTTTTTTTTAATGTTGGCTTTTTTGTAATATTTTTGCTATTAACTTGATGTTTTCGTGTTTTGTTCTGTGCGAAACTTGACTAAGATGGTCTCTGTTTGCAGCTTTTAGTGCTTTTTTTGCGACCAAGTTTTTGGTAAGTATTATTCAATTGTTTTTACTTAGGTCATTGATATGGCAAATCTTTTAAGAGTTTAACGTAAAATTTAAAAGTGTAAGTCTGATGCAAGCTGAGCAACTAAGATTATATAATATAGATATTAAGATATTAATACGTATACACTTTTTCTGGGAGCTACACACACAGCTAACTGCTACAAATGGCTTATATGCTTAGCTGCTCAAGTCTATTGATTGTGAGGATTGTGATCTTGGTAATTAGTTTCTTCATCAGTTGCCACTACTTGATGAAGCTGCTCTTCCACAATGGTTTTCATCTCAATTGGTTTCTCCTTATGATGCATATCACTCCAAATGGCTGTCGTAGACTTATCCACCATATGTCTGGGTGAATTGAAAGCACTTGTCGACTTGGATGATGCGCCACTTGCTGGCTTATTATGCGCTGTTGATTCATTATCCGATTCTTCAGTCAGCTGCGGTATTTGTATGGTAGGTCCAACATAGCCATCGAATAGAGAGTTTAGATTACGCGTTGATTCCAAACGTCGATACGAGGCCAGAAAGATGCCTCGAATGCGTTCAAAAGTTTCTGGATCATAAACTGAACGAGCTGTATTGGTTAGATCAAATGGCTCCTCAATGCACAGCTCATTCCACTGATGTATATCATTCTTGACAGCCTTGGAGGCACGACAGGTCTCCACGGGCAGCACACCACCCACACGTATGGAAATTGCAAATTTGTTATACTCAAAGACGCTATAATAATGCAAAAAGCTGAGCAACAGTTCACCCAAGTTCTGATGATTATCCGACTGATATGGCGATATAATCTCATTCATATCCACATAACCAAAATCGCTTGGCTGCAATATATAAAACTTTTCCGGATACAATTTATGCAAACAAGGCAACACTGGTGGATTACAGCCAGCCTGCAGAAAGTGTATAACCATCAACATTAAAGAATAGCTGGAAATTGTCATATTCTTGGCATTATTAATATTATGATACTGGGCCCACTGCTTAATGGTTAATGCCATGGGTCGCAGTCGCCACTCCAGCTGCGAATAACAATACAGCAAATGCGTATTTCTGATGCCCACCGAATTGTTAAAATTAATATCCACCTCAACATTATGTCGACGATCCGTGAAGCGTAAAATGGGCACGCGTGCCTCAATCAAATTGAATTCCTGAAACTGTTCGGTTGCATTAAGCATTTCACGCATTATCTGCAAATGGTAAACAGCCTCCATGCGTGGATCGATATTGGGATTAGTGCAGGCCAGCATACAAATGTCCATGTCGGAGCATTTCGAGCCAAAATACGATATTGATGAACCCACTAAATAAAGTCCGTACTTCGGATATACAGCCTGTATCGGGGGGATTTAACAATTATCAGATAAACGGATAACCTTTTAGTTTGAGCTGGAAAACAAACGTTTATGATGCGAATCGAAATATTCGATAGTGTATCGATAATATCGATAGTTTCGTAGAGAAAATAATTTGTTTTTTCAATATTTTATTGATAATCTAACTATATGATTTATCCATCTAATTCTATATATAAAGTTCAGAATAGTCATCAAGTTTTCATGTTTTTGCATTAAATTTTTATCGATTAGTAAAAACATCTATTGATAATGTAATTTCTCAACTTAATATCGATAATACGCTACAAACATTTATCATGAAGATATATAGATGTTTAGTTTATTAATTGCAAGCTTCATTCGATATATCGGTATGTTAAACACCTACAATTGATAGGAAGATATTCGATAAACTTAGAGATATCGCATCGAGGTGATCTATCGATGTATTGACTGAATAATTTCAAACTCCATTCAATATATGTATATCAGTTTGTTAAACACAGAGGTTGCAAGTGAAACAAAGAAATCCGAGACATAGAGCTATCGATAGAACAACACTTTACCTATCGGATCGAGTCACCAATCGCTTAACATTCATCGTTTGTTTTCCAGCTCAACTATACTTGAACAAAACTCACCATAGTTACTTTATAAATAAAGCGCCACAAACGCATCTTGGTCTTGTAAATATGTCGCGTTTGCTGCGCCACCAAAAACTTTTGCCAAATACCCAGGGTCAAGGGATCCCATTTGGAGCGACTGGGCACAGAGCGAGGAGGACGCTTCATTTCAACCAATTTGGCACGGGTGAGAAAGCGATCCGCTGGCGTATAACCAAAGAACTCATGCCAGTAGCGATTTTGCATGGTCAAAGGTTGATCATCCTCCACAGATTCATTCTAAGCGAAGTATAGCTAAGTAATGGGCCACAACAAACCCAAAAAATAACACTGTTAAAGCTGTTTTTGCCTACCTTTATAATATTGTTTTTAGTGCTCGGCGAATTCAATACGGTTTTACTTGAAGGAGCCGACGAGGCAGTCCCAATGTCCTCATCCACATCCATGTTTGAGGTCGTCTCTCTCGGTGGTTTGGTTTCGGACTCCGCCAACATATCACCACAGCAATGTGAGGAGCATTTGTAGCCATTTTTATGAACAGAATTGTTTTGGCGCTCCGCTTCTCTCAAATAATGCATATCCCCAAAGGGCACCAGATTGGGTCCTTTCAAATCAGGAACCTGAGCGCTCGTAGCCAACGCCAGACAACTAATGGTAATCTTACGCACCATGGATTCTAGGGAGGCATCGCTTTGATCGCTCTCGGTGCTATCGCTAGAGGAACTGGGCGCCAGGCTGGCATACGACTGCACATCAAAGTCGCCACAATTGGAGCCATTTGGCTGAGTATTCATGCCCCCAACCTGCGGATCCGCATCCGAGGAGAGCTCCATGCTATGTGCAGCTGGTGCAGCATACTCCAGCGGACTACGCGGCTCAAAGTCCGACTCATGCAGCTGATCGCCATCGGAGGTGCCACTGCTAGCCGCATTTATGCCTGCCATATCCAGCTCTCCCAGCTCCAGATGTGCGCCAGGATAATGTCCTGCCTGTGCTGCATAGCCAGCGTGTTCCATTTGCCGGGCATGGTAGCTACGCGTATTTTGTCGCTGCATTTCCGCATATTTGGGCATGCGACGCAGCGTCGATTGATAATTCCCATTCTGTTGACCACGATGATTGTTTGTATCATTGGCAGCATTGGTGGCTAGATAACGCGGCCGATTACGATAACTTCGCTGTTGATTATGATTATTATTTGTGGCTATCGAAAAACTCGAGCTGGGCTCAGTCTGCTGCTCGAAATGTGTTTTCGATGAGCTGGGTGACATTGAATCCGATGAATTGGAACTGCGCGTTGTAGCCAGCTGACTTTTGGAACGCTTCAGATGTCTACCAGATCCAGCTGTGGACTGATAACTGCCGCTGGGCTGCGTAGTTGGATATGTATGTATAAATTATTCGATAATAATCGGTTTGGCTGATTTTCGATTTTCACAAAATTTTAAACGATGCTTTTGCGACTAATCTCAATGTCAAATCTAAATCTATTTAAATCTTAAATCTATTTATTAAAGTATTTAAACATTTATGAAAACATTATATAACTGAAATAACAATTTTAATGTCCAACAAAATACAAATTTATTAAAAGTCTATTAGAAAAACAAGTAAGAACGTTGCAGTCGGGCTCACCCGACTGCGATATACTCTGTTTTCTGTACGTAAAAATTTTTTTCTCCAATCTATCGAAGAGTTCAAATGGAGTCATACTGCAAAATTTGGGGTTTCTAGCTATAAGGGTGTAGGAGATACAGGTTTAGATCATTTGCGGGGGTGGTAGTGGGCGTGGCATATTTTTTTTTGGCAGGTCGGTCAAGGGTGTGTTCACTAGTCTTTATGTCAAATTTGGTTTCTCTAGCTGTAAAACTGTGGAAGATATAGGTTTTTGCGGTTTGTTGGGGAAGGGATGGGGGTGGGGGGGGGGAGATCTTGACACTTTGTCTGCCTATGGTATATACCAACATGTATTCCAAGTTTGGTTGCTCTAGCTTAAAAATTGTGGAAAAAACCTGCGTTCATACAGACGGACGGACAGACAGACGGACAGACGGACATTTCACAAACCCAATATACTCTTTTTTTCCATTTTGGAAAACAGAGCATAATAAGTATCTCAACTTTTTTCAACAGAGGAACTTATATTTTGATATTTTTACCTATAATTCTGTTTTGGATACCCTTTCTTTTGCTAGGCTATATAACTTGATATTATTATTTGCGGCTAAACTTTTGTAAAAAGCTATAAAATTATAAAAGTTGCAGCCAACAGAAGCATCGATTAAAGTGTGTGTTTATCGATTGCAAAATATCGATAATGATTGATTGATATTTCGATAGTTTTTTAACAAATCGTACCTGATAACCAACGCGTCGACTTGTATGATGTTGCTCGACATTGCTGTTGTTGTTGTTGTTGCTGTTGTGCAGAGTTGCCGCCGATTGTTGCTGATAGCCGCGCTGCACACCCGAACGAGGATCAAAAGGATGACGAATGCGCGTACCTGGTGCACCCACAGTTATATTGCCCTGGGCGCTGTTGTAGTAGGTCTTGGACTCGCGGGGCAAGGACATGCCGCCATTTGCATGTCGTCCGTGTCCAAATCTTTCGCGTGCTGTTTGCGCCGCCGGACGACCAAAACGATCCAATGGTGCAAAGCCATTGAATGCCTCCTGTGAGCCTGGATCCTGTTGTTGTTGTTGCTGCTGTTGTTGGTGCTGCTGCTGCTGCTCCGTGTTGGCCTCAGCAACGGCTGCCAAATTAGGCGACATATGACGAAAGCCGCCACCGCGTGGTATAGTTGCCTGATTGTAATAACCCGAATACATGAGACGCTGTGCGCCATAAGGATGCTGATCAAAGCCCAGCGGCATCATGGGTATGCCATACTGCGAGGCATATCCTTGATTATACGGATAATTACGATCAAATTGCCACACAGCATTCTCGGCATGCCACAGACGCCGCTGCGGCCCACTATAACCAGGACAGATGAACTGCGGCGGCGAATTTGGCATGTTGCTGTTGTTGTTGTTGCTACCATTGCCAGTGGCTGCTGCTGCGGCTGCGACGGCAGCGGCGGCAGCGGCACCTGCTGCAGCTACTGCTGCTGCGCCATACATACTGCTGGGCGACGAGGTGCCAGAACGTGACGCTATTTGGGGCGACAAGCCCGACAACAACGGCAGCTGTGTGGGCGGCGGCGGCGTAGGAGCCGTGGTACGCAACGTGCGCGGCGTTATGGAAGTGGGCGTGGAAATGTCAAGTGTTACGCCTGCCATATGACTGCCAATGCTATAAAGGAAACCCATCGAGTATTTGTAGCCGCCTGGAGGACGTGGATAGGTTTGCATGACCGTTTTATGCAGCTTCTTCTTGCGTCGGGCGCCGGGCAGTGGAAACTCATTGGGATCCAGATAATCCGATTGAAACTCTGAGCCAGCTTCCGAGTCCGTCTCCGCGTTTGCAGTCTGCAGCTGCTGCTGCTCTTGTTGTTGTTCTTTTGGTTGCTGCGGAGACATTTCATCAAGTTGCATGTTTGCACTTACGTTTGCAGCAAACGTTGCTTGCTCCACAAACTGCGGCAGTGGCTCCAGCAGCATTGTTGTCGCTGTTATTCTTGTGCTCGTATTTGTTGCGGCAGCTGTGGACGTCGATGTTGCAATTGTTGCTGCTGCAGCTGACGACGTCGCTGTGGTCAATGTTACTGCTGTTGCAGCTGAAGAAGACACTGTTGATAATGTTGTTGCTGCTGCTGCTGCTGTTGCTGATGTTGCTACTGTTACTTTTGCTGCTGCCGCTGCTGCTGGCGTCGCTGGTGTTATGGCCGTGCTGGTTGCACTTGCCGCCGCTGCCAGCGCAGTTGACATTGCTAACCAGCCAATAACGAAATTAAACCGACATATAGTTTACAATCGACACGGCTAAATAACAGAATTTTTCAAACAATATCCTATACAATCGAATGCGGGCGTGTGCTTAACCAAATTGCTCTAGACTTTGTGTGTTATTTATGTTCCTCAAAATGAGCAAATATTAGACAGCTTACAACACGCCTAACCTGCCAGTTTCAATGCTCAGTGTCACTTCACTCACTTCAATAAATACTAATACAAACACACACAAAAAAGAATTGGGAGAAACTCAAATTCTCTTTTGCTGTTTGCTTGCTTTCCTTCAATCTTCTTTCAACTCGCGTATGTTTTTTAATGTTGACTTTTATTGTAGTTTTACAATTATAATTTTCTAAAAATTTGATACGATTTTCACAGAGAGACACACGCCGGGCACGTCTTTAGAAAGTTAATTGTCATTGGTGTTTGACAGCTGTTGTGAATAGCTTTATGCAAAACAGTGTTGGTTAACGCACACTAAATGTAGCGTTTCCGATTTTTCGATAAACTTCAATTTCAAGTTGAAAACCCGTTAAACATATTGCAAAATCATGTCTTAATGGCAAAGTTAAGTTTCCAAATCTCTTTTAAAAAAGTAAACATATATTTTTTATAGAATTTTTTCACATCGAACTTTAAGCAGCCAAACAAAATGTCTTCACATTTATCAGCTGCAAAAACATTTTGCTACTCGTTTTGTTCAACATACTTATGTTTTGGGGGGGGGGGGGGGGGGGGGTACACATATATTCCCTAGCTCCAATAGACAAACACATTTCAAAGCACTCCTCTTTTTGTAGCAAGCAAAGCATCACTTGAGCCAAATTCTTTGACGCATCGAACAACAAAAGGCACACACAAAGTGGGTACAACAATAAAAAGCTAGGCTAAAGCTGACACAATTTGTAGCAAGAAGATGATACAACAACAAAAAAGTACGTCAAACACTCAACATAGTTCCATTTACAGTTGGCTTATGCTGTGTGTGCTCCCCCCCACCACCCACACCACCAAAAAAAGGAATTCCATTTACAATTTGATTTGCTTATGTAAATTATGAAAATTGCCCACAGAGAGTAACCACAAGTAAGATTCGATTTGCGGGCCTAACAAAATGCAACCAACAAAAAAAAAAAGGAATAAAGAAAAAACGCCACCAAAAATAAAAAATAAAGAAAGAAAAGTAAAATAAAATTGTTCATTGCTTTTTGGCTGTAATTTGAAACAAATCAAATTTATTGCTCAGACGCACAGGCGCCGCCATTGGCAATTTGAAGTTGCGGATGCGACCAGATGCGGTAAGCATATGAAATGAGACAGCACTGAGATAAATATGGTACCAGTATACGAATATTAAGGAGTTTGTCCTGAATGTCTGACTGACAATTAAAGTATAGTGGAAAGAGTTCGAAAACTGAAACTTTTTCGAAATAGTTTCATTTGATGTTCAGTGCGCGCAATAGGACGAGATTTTTCATAAGTCCACCCAAAGGGATAAACATTGCTGGAAAACTTTTGTTGAGAAAGGCTCAAACTCCAACTCACTTATAAGGATCTTTGCAAATTTAACAACTTTGTGAAAAATTCAAAAAATAAATGGAAAAAATAAATAGGACGAGATTTTCGATAAATCCACCCAAAAGGGTTAACGTTGTTGAAAAACCTCTGCCGACATTTTGTTTTATCATTCGATCTGCATTAAAGCCATTTTTAAAGATCTCTGCACAATATTTATAGCACAATGATTTTGAAAGTTCCATCCCTGGGTGCGAAATTGATGTCTGATGTTAGGGGTGAAAGTTGAATTTTGTTCTTACTACATCCTTACTTAATATCAGAGCTCTTAACAGAAAATAAATCGACTCATGTTTTAACCATTTTGATAAATCCAGTTGCAAGTTTCAGAAATTATTGAAAATCAGAGGAATTTTCATAAAATTTAAGCACTCGCCAACCAATTTAAAAAATTTAAATAAGAAATCGATAAATTAAAAAACTACGATATGTAACATTTTTTCTGATTTCAATTTAAAGTAACATATTTAACCGAGCAAAGCCGCTTGAAGCCAACTAGTATAAACGTAAAAGTCTATACGTGCATGTTGGAATACGGGGCCGCACATATTCTAATTAGATTTATAACGCAACAAAAACGTTGTGGCGGTGCCAAGAGATTTTCAAATTTAAAATTTTTTGAATAATGCCTCAACATGGACAGATGACACACACACACACACACCAAAGGGGTGGCTGCTGGGCTTGATACGCTTTGGCCAATGTAGGATAAATCCAGGATTCATGCAGCAGATAAGGTACAAAGACGGAGAGGGAGGGAGGGTGAGCGAGGGAGACAGAGAGCAAATCTGTGAGTCATAGTCATGGCATATTAGTGCTACGGTTTTGGGTTTTTGGCTTTCATGCGGGCTGCAATGCGTGACGCGTGTTTCAGATTTTCGATTTAGCACACACACTTTTTTCACTCTCTCTTTATGTGTGTGTGTGTGTGTGTGTGTGACTCATTGGCAAAAACCTAAAAATTAGCCAGGACACAGCATAAAAAAGAAAGAAAAAACAACCGAGTAAAGTTTCATATTACATGCAAGCAATTTGCCAAATAAACTGTCAGCAACTGTAGCCGTAGCAGGGCAGAGGCATACAGATTTGGATTTGGATTCGCCTGGGAGGCTTATCCAACCAAGAAGATGCCATTGGTTTTAGCATTGGTCTTATCGATTGCATACTGAATAATTCACAGGACACAGAGAAACACACACACAGGCACACACACAAAGGCCAAAAATATGTGCAGCTTGCCAGCAGTTGGCAGTTCCCCAGGGCACGCACAATAAATAAGCAAAAAGGGGCTACCATAGACGTTGCATGTTTTTGTGAGTGGGGGAGGGAGAGGGGTTGTTCGTCCAGTCGATCTACCTATCTACCCAACTTCCTAGCTACCCAACTACCTAACTACAGCCACTCACATTACCGACCTGCCCCTGTGCCCAAGTGGGGTGGTGGCTAGAAAAAACTTAAGCTAGAAACTTGTGCAAGGCTGCTCCCGAATTTTATATACTCTGTTTCTAGCGTAATCAGTTTGCTTATGTGTGGAATGAAATTACTCAGTGCAAAGATAGTTTTGGGTTCATCTTGCAAGATAATTATTTGAGAGAATTTAAGATAACTTCGAATTATCGATAGTAATCGATATTTTGACTACAAAATACATAATTTTAACGATACTTTTTTAGCTCTTGCCTAAAAATTTGTTTTTCACAATATTTCAAACAATGAAAAAACAGTAAAAAATTATACACAAAATGTTTACAATAAGTTCATTTTTACAATGTTTTTTAGTATGATCCTTGACAATAAATATGTAGGATGCATGAATATACTTTAAATATTTGTTGGTTAGTCTATAGATTTAAAAATCGTTTAAATTTGAATTTAAAGTAGGCTGATGCTATAAGGATACTTTTATTTTCGATTGTTTCTGATGTGAAACATCTTTAATTTTAAGGAAAACTATATAAAACTTAAGATTTTGAATTAAATATAATTTATTAAATTATTAAAAATATACTTTTTTCACTTTAAGGAATCCCATTAATCGAAAAACTATCGATAACATCGCTGTAATTCAAACTCTAGTCGCAGTCTGTCTAAAGCTGTCCTAAAATGTTCATTTGCACAATTAGACAGCCCAATATACCCCATTTCCCTTTCAGAAAACAGAGCACCAGAAAAAACCAAAATCGAAGCAGCTGAAATATTTTTTTTAAGGCACATTGCTTTCTTTTCATTTCGCTATAGTCGAGAATCTAAGGCGGCTTTTCGTTACGCAACAAAAAACGAATTCAAAGCAAATAATGTGTGACAGGTAATTAGATTAAGTTAATTTTGGTTTTTATTAGCGCAATCAGCCTCGTAAGTCAGCCAGAAATGTTACGCTTAGCACATTTTTGGTTAATAATTTTATTAGGCAAGCAATTGTCCTTGGGGAATGTTGTTCTTTTTTTTATGAAGACAAACTGTACAATACAATTGAATAGCCAGTGTTGCATGCGGCGGCTGTCAAAGTGGCTGACAGGCAGTGTCCGAAATGCCGCAATGCAACACTGGTCAAGTGTGTTGGCAGCTGATTGTATGCATGTATGTGTCTCTTTATCTGTGTGTGTGTGTGTGTGTGTGAAAAATCAAATAATTAATAATTCATGCCACACGATTGACAGTGCGCCCATCTGAACCAGAACTCTTTTGCAGCTCTTCTCATAAATTTACAATTACAGATGCGAATGTGAATGCGAATGTGAATGTGAATGTGAATGTGAATACGAATGTGGGATTGTGAATGTGTTGTGAGAGGTTTGTTCGTTGCGCCTTTTGTCGCTTTGTTTTTTAATTTAATAAATTAATAAAACAGCAACGTGACAACACTGGCAACGCACCACTGTGCCATCAAAGTGGCAAAGTGTTGCCATTTGCATTTTTAATGCACTTGCTGCGTCGCGTAAAAATAATTATCAACTGAATTGATGATGAGCTGCGTCCCAACGAATGAAAAACAGAATGCCTGAGAGACTCAGATGACGATGATGATGATGATGCCACGTGTGTGCCGTGTCAACACGGCCGCAGCCGCGCCTCAATCTCCACCTCCCCTCCTTTCTTCAGAGTGACAAAAATGAAATAAAAACAAAACTTTTTTTTAATTGAATTTCTTAATTTGCTGCGTGTCAACTTTGCGCTGACTTTTAAATTCAAATTGATGAAGCACACCAAAATTGTGAAATGTACATACAAATTAAATTAGATGAAATAACAATTAAGCAATTGTTTTTTGGGTTTTTGTTTTTTAAATTAAAATGAAATGATTTTTCTTTTTGTTTTAAATCCAAAGTTAAATTTAACTTTTTGACATAAAATATTTTTGAGCTGTAAAGCAATGGACAGGTCAGTTCCTGTTTTCATTTTCAGAAGTGAGTTTACTTTTTAATGCTCCAACTTTCACTTCTGACAAGATATTTCGGATAGAAATCAGTTGTAACGATTGAATTAGCAGGCTATTGGGATAGACTTCGACTCGATAGATCAACATCTATAAGGAAATTTTTGAGATTTAAGGAAATTTCAATTTCGCAAAATTTTGTTGGAAATTAAAACAATTCTGATAATTATAAGTTAAAAAACATTTTTTTTTTTTGAATATTTATAGATTTTTTAAAAGACTTGAGGGTTATTTTAGATTTTACATTATTAAAATTTAGTTTAATAATATTTCATTTTATTTCAAAAATTGGAAATTGAACACAATGATTTTAGCTGCACTTTATTAATATGCAAACTATAAAAAAAGTCAAAAATTCAAAACCAATTTTTAAACTTTTAAACATTATAACTTTTCTAAACAAAGTGCCTAAAACCGAATGACAATTTTCGTTAGCTGCACAAACTATTTTAGGAAAGTGAGAACATTTTTAGTGCAATTTCACTTTCAATTGCTGCTAATTGCAAGCTACGCCGGACAGTGAGAATTAAAATGCATGGCACCAAGAGCTAAAAAAACAAAAAAAAATAAATATATAAAAGAAACTGGAATAATAACTTCAGCCGACAATTTATAAGTGCGGCAAAAATTGTACTTTTCCTTTTTAGCACACTTTGGGGCACAATGGGCGGCGGCGTGCCGTGCGCTTCCTGTAGCGTAGTCCAGGAGGAGCACAAGAGAGAGGAGTTGGGTTGCCCGGAATTGGGTCCGGGGCAAAGTTGCACCTGGCCGTAGTTAACCCCAATTATGCGCACAAAGCCTCGAACAGAAAAGAACAGAACAGAAACTGAATATAACAGCACAGCAGAGAGTACAGTACAGTATAGACAGACAGACAGTACAGACGGACAGACAGACAGACAGTACAAACAGTACAGACAGACAGTACAGACGGACAGACGGACAGACAGACAGACAGACAGACAGACAGAACAGACACTTCACAACTAGTAGCGAAAACGTGAGGTAGCTGAAATATTTAAGCAACTGCAGAGCAGAGCAAAGCCGAGCAGTGAAAAGTAAGCACAAGTAAGGAAAATGCGATGAAAATTGCTATAAAAAAAGCAAGAAGAAAAGTTGAGGCACAAAAAAGTAAGTAAGATGAAATGCTGCCGCAGGCATTAAAATAATAAGGATAAGGAAGCGCTTGTTAACCACGAAACCGCTCAAAAATGAATGGAAAGCCAGTTCTGAGAGTGAGAAAGAGCTAGAGAAATATAGACGGAGTGAGTCACTGTGCCGCTGAAGGCGCAAGCGTTGCCGGACCGAACCTGCGCCGCGTGTTCATTACGCGTTTCCTGTTTGCATAAGCCCAGAACAGTACCAGGACCAGGACGAGGAACAGGAACAGTACCAGCAACCAGTTCAGCTGCTGCCCCGAGGAGTAACTAGCTGTAATTGTTCTGCTGCTTGTTGTTACTGCGGCTAGCTTGCAACAAAAAAAAAAAAAAAAACAACAACAACAACAACGTAGCCATTGTGCAAAGCGTTAAATTTGGAAAGTTTGCCTCGCCATGCCCGCTGGGCTATTGACAGAATATGGAGTCGAGAGCTACAACAACAACAACAAGAACGGAAAAAGTGAAATTGCCAAGACGAGCGTGAAAATAGCAAGAATTTTAATTATGCAATGCAAATAGCAAATGGCGAACAGTGCACAGTTTTCAAACGAGTTGCCAGCGTCACCTGCAAACGTTTGCCAACACTGGCAGCAGCCAGCTTATCTTTATGATTTATCATACAACATGAGTCGAATTGATTGCGGCTTAAAAGAAAAAGTGAAATTGCTAAGATGAGCGTGAAAAAAGCAATTATTTTCATTCAGAATTTTAAATAGCGTTTAACATGTGAGTTTTTGGCGAGTAACCCTGACGAGTTACCTAAGACACCTGATAACGCTTGGCAACACTGGCAAAAGTCATTTATTAGTAGAGCTGGCATCTTTAGTTCAATTTGATGTAAAGATTTAGGATTTCCTCTCTGACTCATAAACTAAAAAAGCATACTTTTATCTTTCGCTTTAATACTATAAGTATTGGTTACTGCTGGATTTTCGTTTTATTAGCCATATTTGACTTTTAATCAAATGTGAAAACACTTTCGATTCAACTTTTAAATAAGAATTTAAAACAAATTAAAATAAACTACTGAAATAATTAAATAGGCCAGAAATTAGTTACATTTGTAGCTTTAAAAGTTATATAATTTTCAAATGCTGATTTTTCATATTTATAAAAAATAAATTGAAGTTCTTTGATTGCTCTAATACTTGGTTTTAGTTGTAGTTTGTCAAACAGAAATTAAAAAAGTGTTAAAAAATGAACAAACTATCTATACAAGCAACTGATCTTCTGAAAGGTTTCTCAAGTTTCAATTAAAGTAAGAAACTGATATACGTGGACAAGCTTTATCTCGTTTTTCAACACTAGTTCAAAAATTACGTACTCTGAGCCAAGCACGTATCCACACACATACTTCTGTTTTCGGAGGCCAAAACATTTGAACGCAAGATGAGTATTAATTTGTCAAATTGTATAATTTTTTAAAATATTTTTACTTTAAGCAGAAGTACAAATTCGCACTTTCCCAACATTAAACATATAACAATCAGATGATTTTGATTTAGCTACAACAATGAAATTTAGGAAAAACCTTAACCGCAGCATTTAGAAACCGACGCTCAACAAGTAAGACTTGTTTTATAAGGCTCATCAAATATTCAGTTGTTCATTTAAATGAACCGTTCAGTAGAACTGATTCTGAATGAAATGACACAACTGAGATACACACACACACACACTTATTCACAAGGCAATCGCATAATTATGACTTTAATGGTTACAGTCTGGCAAATTTTCTATATGAATGAGTTTCGCACAATTAACTAAAGGCAGGCGGCAGCTACGCTCAGCTCGGGGTGGGCCAAATCACATGTCAGCACATGGAAACACAACAGCAACAAAAACATCTTCCTTTGGCCCAACTTCATTCACAATTAAGCTAAAAATATACCAAAGACAGTCGTCTTTTACAACGTCGTCGTCTGGCTTGGTTTTGTGCGTAGAGCGTAGAGCGAAGAGCGAAGAGGCTACAATGAAATTTATTGTCAAGTGCAGTCACAACGGCTCAAGAAAATGTCTAACGGGGGGGTTTTCGGGGCAACTCTAGGTGTGTGTGCACACACACAGCAATAACAACAAAAGCGTGACGGGGTACGGGTGGCAAATCACGCTGTCGCTCACGTTGCGACTGGCAGCCTGTGACGAGAAAAATACAACGAAAAAAAAAAAGAAAAAAAAAGTAAAATCAACAACGCAATCTTAATGAAGGCAATAATTCAAACAAAATGCAAAATTCCCTTAACAAACTGTAGGAAATCAGGCAAGTCAGTCAGCTAAGTTCCTCATTCATTCGCTCAGTCACTCATTCACTCAGTTAGTCACTCAGTCAGTCACTCAGTGTGACTCTCTCTCTCTCTTCGCTTTGGGGCTCATTCATTTCATTTTTCAGTCAAGACGACCTCTCGACATACAACATTGAAAAATTGCTGCCTAGTTGCTGTTGTTGTTACACATTGACAAGAATGTTTCTTGTTGAAATTAAATTTTTACAAAATCAAATAAAATTCAATGCGTGGCAAGCGTCAGTTGTGTTGCCAACTCCCTCAACGCTTTTCACTCATATTAATTAGTTTTGTATTTTTGGCATATACTACAAATACAAAAACCCAAATAAACAGAAAATTGTTTAACATTTGCCCTGTAGCACATTAAGTGGCCACATTTGTCAATTTGCGTTTTAGTGCTGGGTCAACTTTTTGGGGGCACAATCCAAAAACCCAATCCAGTCTCTCATTCCCCGAGAGCACACTGTAGTTAATGGCTGCACATTTGCCTAAATAATGAGCCACCGGTGTATTGCCTTGAATTCGATTTGGCTTGATTAAAAATATATTTCATTGTTGAGTTTCCAAAAAGGTGGAGGCTGGAGGTTGCTGCACAGAAGACATATTGCAGCGTCAGCTGAGAAGCTAATCAGCAAAATGTGGCACAGCATTCTGAAGCAGCTGTTTTGCTTAGCTTGACAAGAATTCCAATTGAAGAGAGTTTGAAAATGCAAATGATCATTATTAGTATCCAATTGAAACTTTCAAATTAAAAACTTGAAATTGAAATATTGGTGAAATTTAAAAACTTCTATTTAGTCTATTTCTACAACAGTGTGAAAAGTAATAGCCGTGTGAAAGCTCTACTTTCGAATTATTTTTAATGTTGCTAACTCTAAATTTAAGAAAATTTAGCTTCTTGATTGAAAATTTCTATAATTTGGCAATCCAAACGAAGTCATTGTGTTCATTCTACCTTGGATCCTACAACACTATTTGTGAAAGTCAACTATTTTTGAATTTTGTAACTAGGACATTTGCAAGCTGTTCAATATTTTTTTTTTGAAACACATCACATCGTAAGCAGAAATTTATCCTTAATGCAATATAATAGCTAAATATGTTTATTGAAACGATATTGTGTTTTGTTTTCAATAACCAAGCCTTTTAGAATTTTGTTAGAAATAAATAAAAATTTGTATTCAATTTTAATCAAAAATATAAACAAAAAAAATCATTTCAAGAAAGTTTAAAACTTATTAGAAAATATTTATTTTTTATAATATTTAAAGGCAGTTAAGTTAATATAAGCACGTCTGTATTCAAGAAGACGAGATATATTTGGTTTCGAGGCATTCGATGCATGAAGTTTCTATCTTAAAAATTGAATTGAAATCCGACAATCAATTCAGAAAATGAATATTTGTGCATTTTATTGATATTTAGAACAGTACTTTATTCTGAATTCGCAAGATTAGATTCAATATGACTTCAAGTCAGAATATGAAATAGTTCTGACAAAAGTAATGCAGCAGAAATTGAAATAAAAACTTAAGAAGATGTCACAAATTGGTATGTTGTTTGCCTGCTTTACTTATTCTAAGCAGTTTTTCTTAGTTTCTCTATTACAACTTCCTTTATGCAAGCTGCCCTTCAGCTGGTGGTAAGCAGCTTAGAGCCAAAGCATTGCAATGCTTTGAAAAGCAAAAAAAAAAAAAAAAGAAACTAGTACTCTTCGAGCGAACTAAACAAGCGAAGCGTAAAGCCAGCTCCCCGAATACAAAGAGCTGCCATTAAGCTACTCATAACCTAAATATTCTAACAATCCAAGGCAAAGAAAATGCTAGGAAATGGCAAAATGCTCTAGTTGGGTTGGGCTCAAAGTGGTTTGGACGGCACTTATGTCAAATGCGTTTGCGATTTGTGTCAATAAACGCAGCACACAGCAGATGCGGCAAACAGCAGCAGCAGTTGTGCAGCAGCTAAAAAAAAAAAAAAACGAAAGAAAAGCAGAAAGAACGAAAGAAATTTCTATTATCTGTGCAAAGTGTGCGCGAAATTGAAAATTGTAGCCTTGTAGTCAGTCGGTGCTTTGGCCAAAGAGTAGAGAGGAGTAGAAGGTGGTCCTTTACTGCAAGCAACTAGCTATAAATTTTCATAGCCATGCCATACCGTAGGAAACCAAACCATACCAAAACCAGTTGATAAACTCTAATATGACATTGTCGAGCATAGAGCACAGAGTCCATGCGCCTTGGCTTATGCAAGCATTTTGTGAAATTGCATTTCGAGTTGCTTTTGCTGATGCAGCGCATTATTGCAGTAGCAGAGTGAAGTAGGAGGAGGAATAGCTACATAGACATGGCAACAAGTTTACCAACACATTGCGGTTACGCGAAAAAGTCAATTACCATTTTAAACTGAAAGAGCTGCTGCTGCTGATGCTGCTGATGCTGCTGCTGGCGCTGAAGCTGATGCCGACTCCACCCAAACGATCATCATACAGCCATACAGTCAATCAGTTGGTAATCGATTTTGTCTGGCGGGTTTGGGTTCGAGTTTGGGTTTCTCTGTTTGGTTCCATACTGTTGCTTGAGGTTAACAAATATGCCAATGCATTTTACGCACAATTTTCCTTTGCCAAAGCGCGCGCAGAGGCAGCAGGCAGCAGGCAGCGGGCAGAGGCAACAGTGGCAGTGGCAGCGCCAAATGGAATGTAAATATTTATTTTTATTTGCAGCCGCATGTTGGGATAAAATTTGTTTGCAACTTTGCTCGACATACATAATTAGACGTCTGTGCTCTGTGTGAGAACATGTATCTATATTTACACAGCAAGAAATACAGATATCAATTTGATATTTACTTTGAATATCATTATCTCATACATAAGGGTGTTTCGAGTTCGATATCCAATTAAGAAATTCACAATAAATGCACTAAAAACTATTAGTTCCAGTATCCGGAAAGAAGCCGAAGCAACGATTAGTTCTTTTATAAAGAAAGGAACTAAAGAAACGAAGCTTTCTTTTATTCGGGAAGGGACTAGGGAAACTAAATGAACGATTAGTTTTCTAATTCGGAAAGGAACTATGCAAACGATAAGTTCATTTGTCCGAAAAGAACTAAGGAAATGATTAGTTTCAGTATTCGGTAAGGAGCCGAAGCAACGTCTAGTTCCTCTATCAGGAACTAAACTTAAAGGAAATAAAGAAACGAAGACTTCTTTTATCGGGAAAGGAACTAAAGATTCGATTAGTTCTCTTATTTGGAGAGGAACTAAACAAATGATAAGTTCGTGTTATCCGGAAAGGAACTAAAGAAACGAAGCTTTCTTTTATTCGGAAAGGAACTAAACAAACGATTAGTTTGTTTATCCGAAAATAACTAAAGTAATGATTAGATCCATTATCCAGAAAGGAACTAAAGAAACGATTAGTTCTTTTACACTGAAAGGAACTGAAGAAACAACTAGTTTCTTTATCCGAAAATAAACTAAAAGAAACTTTAGATTCTAAAGCTTAGAACTTTGACGGGAAAGGAACTACTAAACTATGTCTGCAAAAGGAACTAGATTGCTTAACTCTAATATTACAAATATCGAACAAGTATTAAATTAAAGACCTTATCTTGCATTTCTTTCAGTGTATAATTGTATCTGTAAATGTAACTCGTGCAAATGATAGTCATAGTCTAATAGATTTGCATTATTTGCACATGCAAATTGCCTTAAGCCACAGACTTGGCTTATACTCCTTGTAGGGGTGTTGGGAGATGTGGTCTGTGTGTGTGTTTTGCTTGGCGTAACGGGCGTCAACCTTCTAAGTATTCATAATTGAATTTTCATGTTTGCTGTATGCATTTATGAGTTTTAGCAGTTGTTGTTTTTTTTTTGTTCTTCTTTCATTTAAATGTTTTAAAGTTGAACACGCAATGTTGCTGCTCGGCTGCTGCTTTTTGGTGGCAAGTCCTGCGCCTTGTTTTAATAACATAATTGAAAAATGACTGTGAAAATGTAAATGGGTAAATGCAGTCGACTCAATTCGAGTCGAGTCGAGTCGAGTCCTGCTGCCAGCTGCTAGGCTCTGATTACAACAACTGAAAGCATTGAGGGTTGTTCGATCGCGTGCAATGGCTTGTTAACATGCGTTTGTCCTTTTAATGGCAACAGCAACAAACAACAACAACAACAAGGACAAAAAGAACTGCAATCATGAACTACCTTATTACCGTAAATCAATAAGCAAACAGACACATACACATGCACATACACACATGGACATGTCGAGCGTTTCAAATTGAAAACTGTTGCCTGATAAAACACTGCGCAACACTAGTTTTCTTTTCAAGGACTCTGCTTTATATTCGTGTTTTGATTATCTAGCCTCTTTATAAAACTTCACATAGTTTTTTGGAAACTGTGGAAGTGCTGACTTTGGAATTTTCACTTGTTTTTTGAGAAACAAGAAAGCATATTTGAAGTTCAGGCGATGCTCTTCTTGCTCTTTTGCCTACTTTATTCATACATCTCAGAAATTGGTTGATTTGTTTAATACCTGTGCAATTTCTGGAAAAAAAGCTCTTAAACGAAGACATATTTTAAGGCCAGATCTCGAAACCAAGTCTTTCTCACGCAAGAACTGCAACGTCTAAACACCGTTTAAGAAATTCTCGCAGATACACGCCAGGAATGTAATCTTGTCGTTGAGTGTAATTAACTACAATTTCCTTGACAAATGACCATCGATTCGAACTGGATTCAATGTCTTTATTTGCCGCCTGTCATTTCGTTGTCGCCACGTTAAATTTTGCTTCGTTTTTTTACATTTTACCTCCCATCTGAATGGTTTGCGCCCGCCCGATGAGTAATGAGCATTCCACGCTGGCACAAAATTGAAACTATTTTGCATAGCATTGGAAGCATTTTAATTTGAATTTCTTTGCAAGTGATCAGCGATGAAGCAAAGGACCCACAGCTGGACAAGAGACGTCGACGACGACGACGTTCACAGTTGGCAGAGCTCAAGGACAAAGCAGCGAAGGCAGATTGTGGAGCCAAGGGGAGCAGCGACAGCTCCTAATGGCGTCCATAGTTACGCTAGCAACATTAAGGATAATTGTTGTAGTTAGCATGTACTTTTGCATTTATAATGTGCCTCATTTATTTCTCTCGCACTGCGTTGTTCCTTTTTTTTTTGTGTATTTTTCTTTTGCGTTCGCATTTTGCCTTTTGAAATATTCTTCTTTGCATATCTATCTCTATCCCTAACGATAAAAATTATAAAAATGCTGATTATGCATTTTATTGCTTTCGGCTGTGGTGTTGATTGTGGCTGATTGCGTTTGCGTTGAGCAGTAGCGCGGCAAAAGCGCAGGAGCAGCAGGAGTAGAAGGAGCAGCAGTTGGGGGCTCATATCAAAGGGAATATACAGCACAAAAACCGGTAAAGCTTTCACAGCTGTCCGCTAAATGTAACATGGATAAGTATTAAAAACACACAGAAAAGCGTGGTGTGAATAGTAATTAATTTTGCATTTGTTAACCCCAAAGATTTGGACATCTAATTGGTGGCACTTGACATTAGCGCTGAAACAAAAGGGAATTTATTTGAAGTTGAATGTGAATTCGAATTTGAATTTGAATTTGAGAGAGAATTTCAAGTTAGTTGAGAATGCATGCAAAAGTGATGTACTCTACTCGGATATAAAAGGGTTATATGAATTACAAGCCGTTATACTATGGCAATTTTTAAACAATTTTCCAACGATTGTAATATATTTTGATCAGTTTTTAAGAGTTTTTCTAAATTTTACTGATTTTTTATTTGAATATTTTCATTGAAAATCGAGCAACCACAAGCCGCATTATAAATTTGATGTTTAGAACTCTTTAAGTTTGTGAGATCGAAACGATCTGAAAGGCTACCTCATCGTGTGACTGTTAATGTTGATCAAGATTATGTATTATTATTATAATTATAATGATGGGGATAGTGTTCTTCAACCTGATTAGATCCATTGTACCCCTTTCTGATCCTAAGGCTTCCAATCAACCCAATTTCTTGAACAAAAGCAAGAATTTACATTGGTTTGCGGGTTCTTATGTCTTGTGTTCCCCAGAATCTACTTCCCTTGAATCCTACTTAATTTTCTAGCGAGTGCTGGACGTTCTGCCAGAATATAGGTAGAGCTTTTCTTCAACATGTTGCAGAATCGACATGTTCCCAGTTATCTAGAGTGAATTTCCAGTTAGTATCCCGATTGAGTTACTTTAGTTCCTTTTAGTTTCGTAAGACTTTTCTGATTGTGTTTACTTTATAAAGGCATTACTCTTTCAATTTAAAAAGAGAACAGTTCAATTTAAAATAATAAACATAATTATATAATCTTTTTTGATCATTTATTTCAATTATCTAAGCACACTTAGAAATAGAATTATTAAAAAATATATATATAAATAAATTACTTAATAAATATTACACAAAAACTAAAATAATGCATCGAGTGGCTGCATATTTATGTATAACAAATTGCCACTGTGTTCTGGCCACAATCATTAGTCAAGCACTTGACTGCACTTAAAATTGTACCTTTTGGCAATCAAACAGACTGCAGTTTTAGCTATATATTCGTGCTCATATTCGTATACGTATTCGTACTCGTACTCGTACTCGTTTGTATGTGTAACTAATAGCATCGTACTGAATGCCAAACTGCCTGCCTGCCCACTAATTGCCAGCAATGAACTCATACTCGCGCACACTTATTAGCCGCAACCCGATCCGCCCGCTACATATCATAATTTCAACACAGAACAGCGTGCTACACATAGAGTCCAAAACAGAGTTGGAGTTAGAGTTGGAGTCAGAGTTGGACTCAGAGTTGTAGTCAGAGTTAGAGTTAGACTCGGAGTTTGAGGCAGACAGCCAGACAAACAAATTGACGTGCCGACACGTCCACTAAGACTACAGTGAGGGGGAGTTGGAGGTGTGTTGCTCCCCTTGACTCCAATTTCTGCACCCACCTGTGCATTGCATTTCAGCACAAACTGACAGACAGACGGACAGGCAAACAAAAACAAATTGTTAGCCAGTGCCAAAATGATAGACAAATGCCAATAAGCGAATGTAAAAGGGGGGGCTTGGAGTTGGAGTTGGGGTTGGGGATTGGGTGTCTGTTTGGGGCAGTGCATGAAACTGGCGAGCGGTTTATTGTAAAAATTGCATAAATAAATCATGTTCTCTAATATTGCACTTGCCCTTTCAGACAATCTGTCAAAATGTGAGCCAAACGGTAGAGCAAGCTGTGTAATAGTTGCAAGTTAGAGTTGAGCTGTTGTAGTTCAATTGAATTTTTGGTGAATCAAGAGAATTGAAATGAACAAAATGATCAAATGAATTAGAAGAACAATGAAGAAGGTAGTATAACCTCTTATATAGTAGTAGTAGTATAGCCTTTTGAAATGAACAAAATAATCAAATGAACTAGAAGAACAAAAAGGGACATCAAATGATCCACTGATGAGCCAACAGAATCATTGATTGTTTACTGTCTTTTGTAATGAAAAAAAGTGATCAAATGAAGTAAAAGAATTAGGGATTTTTGTGGAGTACTCTTTACACCAAGCTAACTATAAAGAATTGGTAAAAATAGTTCGTTTAAAACGAAAGTTCGCGTGAAATACACTTGAACAAATCCATTTTTGTATGCCTTCTTTTGAAATTGGGTTCTTTATAAGCAAGAAGTACTGTAGATGTAATAGTTCCAAAACTCCATAGAAGACTATTATCCATAATATGAATTTAAACGTTTAAGTCGTTCGAATAGATGGTTTTTGGTTCGTTTGCTTCATTTTCAGATCGTTTCTTTTGAACAAAATGAATCAAATGAACAGATTGAGCATTCATGAATTAGATCAAGATGATCAAAGAAACTAGATAACCGAAAATAAGTAAGCAGAAAGGAGTTCAAAAACTCTATTAAACATAAATTAGCTGAAGAATAATTAGCAACAAAATAGTTTAAAGACAGTTCAAGAACTCAATAAGCAAACGAACTAAATGAACGGCAAACGTACCGAAAATCGTTCAAGGATACAACTCTATTATCCAATGGATTGTCAATGGCCAGGACAATGGACAACATTGACTATCCTGGCAACATGGCGTGAATGAGCGCGCACAAAATGGCGTTTAAGGCCGTTACAAAACAGCAAACGGGCTAACAAACAATGGGCTGGAAAACCAATCGATGCCTGGCCATAGATAGCGCTAGATAGTGGTAGTAGACAACTAAGCCCAGTTGGTGGCCAACTTGGCCGGCTTTTAGACGAGTTTTGTGTTTTGGCCGAGTTGCCTGGCTGCCTGGTTGCCTGACTGCAGACCGCAGAGCAAACTGCACTTGACACTGCGCCGTAGAGCAGGGCTATTTTGGACCGTGTGCTCCGGCAAACTGAATCGCCTGTCTGTTTTGGCGCTTAATTCGTCACTAAATGAGATTTTTGGCGTTTTTTTTTTTAGCTTTTCGTTGTTTTTCAGCTGTTTCTTGTTTTTTTGAAAATGTTGCTGCCCGTTGATGCTGCTGCTGCTTGGTTTGGTTTGGTGGCATTGTTGTGCGCCATTTGAAATTGCTATTTTTGGGAAGTTGCTGTGCTGCGGCTTTGGCTTTGGCTCTGGCTCTGACTCTGACTCTGACTATGACTCTGACGCTGACTCTGGGCTCTTGCTCCGGTTTCGGACTCTCTGTGGCGCCGGGGCAGTTGCAGCCACTTTGCAATAACACAGCGTGAAATTGCAACGCCAAATCGAATCAGTCCGCACGGGAAATTCGATTTTTTTTTTAGCGTTGCGTTGCGTTGCGTTGCGCTGCCTTTTGCGGGCAATCAGACGGCAACAAATGCCAGGGACTTTCAAACAGAAAGAGAAATTGAAACACGAGACTGGAGACGGTGTGGAAGTTGAAGTTGAAAATACAGGGACCAGTGTGCAATTTAACGCGCAAATTTTTCAACCAAAAGCTGTTGCTAAAAATCGACAAAAATTCAAAAAACAAGAAGCAAAGCAGACAAATTTATCTTTAGACAAACAAAGTTTTTATACACTTGCACTGGATGCTAATAAATCTTTTCATCTGAGAACTACATATATAAAACACAAAAGTTTCGATTGAGTTTCGATTAGGATATCCAATTTATACTATAAAATTGGAATATTTTATTAATTTTCAAACTATTGTGCCTAGACATTAAAAACTCAATAATTTTCTTAGATATTAGTCAGACAGTTTGACTTTTCAACGAACAATGTTAGACACTTTTGTTTTTGGGGCATTTTCAAACAATTTTGCCTAGACATTGTAACGGCAAGAAGGTTCCTCAAATTGACTCAAAGACTCCGCAACACATTTGTTGATTCAATTATAATACCCTGTGGAAGAGTATATAACATAAAGGCTAAGAGCTACGTGCTGATCGTCCTGTTGCCAAGTGGCGCACCAATGCTCCAAAGCGTTTGTACATCCCACATTGGAGACCACTCCTCCAGTTCCATTCGAGACCAGACCAGTCCAGTTTCAGTTGTTCAGTTGTTCAGTCATCGAGTTGTCCATCCATCAACAACAACTCGAAGAGGATGATGACGATGACGAGGAGTCGAGTCTTCCATGGCATAATAATGAAATGAAATTACAAAATGTGTCTGTGTGTTGCATGCTTTTGTGGCATTTTTGCATAGTCCGCTGCAGCTTACACATGCCACACTTTGCCTGCCACGCCCCACAGCCATGCTAGTATTAATGGTGCCAGTCAACGCCCACTTTTGTTGCACAAATTGCTTATTTATTGTTTAATGGTGTGATTGCTAACAACATTTCAAATTCGGTAGTTGCCACCAGCAGTGGCAGTGGCAGTGGCAACATCAAACCCATTGTTCTGACATTGGATGGTTGTGTGATTGAAAACAGGTAAAACTCTTGCTACGTTTTTTGGCTTGCCTGGCAAACAAATAAGTACTTTACGTATATTCAGTTTGGTTTGTTGGCTTTTTCTATGGCAATTTTTAATTTTTCGAATGCCATTTCAAGTCTGTGTTGTATTCAAATGTTCCCAATTGCCCATTGTGCATGTGAAATTTTTATTAAACTCGAAAATTGAGTTAAATTTAGTTTTATTAGAATTGAATTTGTAATGTTATTTGTTGGTTGAATAGAATATAATTCGTTGTGTTTCCATGAATGAAATAGAAATATAATACAATTCCTCCATTAATTCAAAGCGAATTCTCATCTTTTTTTAAAACTAGGTTAAAGTCTAATTTTTTCGAACTGAGGATTCTTAAATTGATTCCTTATCCAGTTTTGACAAATGCAGAGATAATAAAGTTTTTTTTTATTTAATTTTTATGTGCATCTTTATTGAAACCGAATTACTTCTATTTTCTGAGAATTTCAAGGTTAATTTTTGAAAAATTCTAAAAATAGTTCAGCAATTATTCTATCAGTATTCATTACTTTGGATCCTCATGACTTACTCATTTGATATTAATATTTACACCTTAATTTATCAAAGTCCTTTGCTAACAGTGAAAATTGTGTGAGTTTCCTTAAAAAGAATAAAATACTTTTCAAACGCCATCAACAGTTAAAGTCTCCACTACAAAAGGCATTGAAAAAGCAAGATTTACATACTGAATTTCACAAAGAAAAAACGAAAATGACCATGAAAACCGTTTAGATCATCAGCCACGAAAAAGTGTCCCACACAGCGACTCGATCAATCCTTTGCAGCCTTTTGTGGCACTTCCAATTTTGGTCATTGTTTGGTAGACTGACAACATCGCACATCAGATGAGCAACGCGACATTGGCGTCCATCAGTCGAGTTGGGATTGCCAATCAAACAAAGCAAAAAGAAAGAAACAACTGCCTGCATAACGATATGCAAAATATGCAACAGCTGCCAAGCAACGTTGCAACAGCAGCAGGCTCCTGTTGTGGCAGCCTCCTTTTACAGTTGCTGAATGAATGTTTTGTGGCAACTGGCAACTGCGACGTTCGCCTGTCGTTTTGCGCCCAATTACGCCTTCAAATTGAGTGATAAATGTCTTGAAGATGGCACATAAATAAACTTGAGTTAAATTTATTACACAACCCACACAAAGACTTCATAAAAATGCAAACTAAATGAACTATTAAAAGACGGCGGCAAACATGAGAAACAAATGAAAACCAATAAACAAAACTCTGCAAACTTAACAAAAACAACAACAAAGTAAAGCAAAAGCAAAAGAAATTCAAGACCAGACAATTGAATTGCATTGCAATCCAAGCAAAGAAAAACAAACAAGTTACGAGGGCAAGGCAGGCAAGGGGTAGAAAGAGGGACAAGACGTCGACTGCCGTGTGAGAAAATATGCAAATAAATGCGCAAATAAAATGTGCAATCAACTTGGAGATGGCGCACTGAGATGCCAACTGGCAACTTGCAACTTGCAACTTGGCGGCTGCTGCAACAGTTGCTGCTTGCCACCAAAACTGATCAGCGAAAGGCAAAGTGTGAATGTTGCGCATGCGCAACGCAATAGCAGCGTGGAGAGCAGCAACACTGCGCATCAATTAGGCCGCCAGGCGGCCAGAAACGACGCAGAACGGCAGCACGAATTGCCCAGGAGAGAGATAAGGCAGATGCCACAACACGAAGACAGCAGCAGTCGAAGTAGCAGCAGCAGCAGCAGCAGCTACACAGATACAAACACACGCATACAATTACAAAGCTACAAATGAATAAAACGTTTAGATAAACAAATACAGAAGAATGCTGAAATGCTGTTAAAAGCTACAAAATGAAGTGGCCGTTGGCGTAGTTACGGAATTGAAAATACAGGGGGAGGAAAGAGGTAAGAAACTTAGCAAAAGGGGGGCAAGAGGCAAGACACTGAGCAGCAAAAGGGGCAAGAGGCAACAAACTGAGCAGCAACAAAAGGGGCAATTGGGGAAATGCTTGACTATACGGATTTGTATTGGGGCATCGCTCGACTGAAACAACAACAACAGCAAAGACAACAAAAACAACAACAAATTCAATGAACATGCGCGCGCACAGTTGAAGAGCAAACAAATTTATTACGCGCCGTTTGAACAGCGCATAAATTTAAGCACTGCCCCAACAGCAGCAGAGGCAGCAGCAGCAGCAGCGCTTGCAGTCGCAGCAGCAGCAGCAGCAGACGAAGTCATGCAGCCCAAGATTAACATACTTGGCCAAAACGACTGACAGAGAGCAGGCTCTTACACTGAGCGAAATACATAAGTTAAGAAGTGAATAAGGGTTAATGCATAGCATAAGGGTTAATGCGCCATATTCACCATCAGGAATAAAATCAATCAAATAATATCAATAAATACAAATATTTTATATTATTTGCATGCGAAAATTTTTAAATTTTTGGGAAATTAACAATATTTTTAAAGATTAGAAGCAAATGTAATGAAAACCATTTTCTTGACTGCGTTTCGAACCCTAGAACCCTAGTTATGTTAACATCAGTTCTGTAAAATGTTAAACTTAATCGAGATCTGGACACCTTGTCTGCCTATGGTAAGTACCAACATGTCTGCTGCTGCCTCTGCTACTACCGTTTCTCTCAGTGTAGAGAGTCAAAGACTTCAGGGGTAACACGCTCTGGCTGACTGGCCCAATCGATCCATGCGCCGAGTCGCGACGGTTGCGTGCAGCGTGCGTGATTTACAAACAGCGCCACATTTGGCGAACATTTACGTGGACTTGTCTCAAAACTACGTAAAACGATTTAAAGCTGAACACGAGCAATTTGTGGATAGGCTGGGCTGAGACTGAGACTGAGGCTAAAGCTGAATCTGAATCTGAGGCAGAACCAGAAAACTCGAATCGAGCTCAAGACAGCTCGCTGAGTCCGGTCTGGAGTTGCCCACCCGCTGGCTGAACGGCGACTGCAACGGCGACGGCGACGTCGACTGCGACTCACATTTCTCATTTTCGTTTTTTCTTATTCAAAATTTATGCGCCGAAACAATTGATTGTTCGATTTAATGAATCAAGGCAAAAAACACATTATGTAATTCAATATGTTTGAAGTAACTAATATCAAATTTAATATATGTGTGTATAATCTAGTTGAAATATGTTAATTTTTTGTAGCTTTAGCTTTAGCTTGTTGAGTTTCCAATGAATTCTGGCTGTCTACAATGTCATTTACAGTTTTGTATCAACTCTCTCGCTCGTCGCATATCAACTTCAATAGCTGCGGGACCCCACACTTATTAAAAAAAACATGCAGAGCGCTGTGACATTTCGATTTATTTTTATTGATTCTCCAGAGTCAAGTCTCGAGAACCGAGAATCCGAGCATCGAGAGTCAGATTCTCTCTGAAATGCAAGTCAGGCGCCGCTGGCACGCAAGTGATCATCACACCTTGATAAGGTTCTTCCCTTCCCCCGCTACGCATACGTATCGAATTTTATTGAAATGCAGCACTGCATGTTTGTGCCTGTCTGTGTATATATATATATATATGTGTGTATATGTTATCTGAGTGTTGGCTGTGCATTTGTTACTTTTATGCTTGATTTATTGACTTTATTTTATGGCCGCTTGATTGGACACTAAATGAGTTTTTAAACTCCATACGTAGTGGGGCGGGCCTTATCAATTTTTTTGTATTTTTTGTGTTTTTTTTTTTTAACTTCTCCTCCTTTTTTTGTTCGTTTTGTTGCAGTTGAATTTGATCAGTTTAAGGCACTTACTTCTCTTACATTTAACCCACGTCAGACAAAACGTTTTGATTTTATTGCGGATATGAATTGGTTTTTTGTTTGTGGTATCTTCTTTGGAAACTTACCTGAAATGAAAAAAACGAGCAAAAGCAAAAGAAATGTTAATTAAATTGTTTTTCTTATAAATGTATAAGTGCGTTTTTTATATGTTTAAAGTTATGTGGGCAAGACAATGAGCTGAAGTAGCTCATTAAATGGAGCACTAAATGCAATAAGAGAGCTGTAAAAATAAATCAATTTTTAATAATATAAAAGCTTTCTTCTTAAGACAACATATTCTGTACATGACATAAGTAAATATTCTAGCTATATCTGTAGACAAACTATGGAAAACATTCATTTACTTTCTTTATTTGCTTAGATTTCAGAGTATTACTTTTTTTCCTTAAACTTAAAATTTTTTTATTATTATTATGAAGTTATTTTGTAATAATTATGAGCCTCTTCTAAGACAGATTAAATCTAAAATAAATCAAATTCCACCAAAAAATAAACCTAATGACAACTTAATCGTCAACAAAAAACAGATCTTGCTTTCTGTTTATTACAAAATTTGATGTTTCTTAAAATAAAAACCAAATGAAATCTTCCAAAATTAGTATAATACCTTAATCTCTTTAGCTTGCTAACCCAATATTATGTAAATTTTGGTATAAGCCAGCGCAATTTCCTGCTTAACGATGGGATTATGATAATTTTTTGTTATAGCTCTGCCTGTCTCATAACTGATCATCATCTTAGCGCCTGTCAAGTATTTGAAACTTCTCAACAACGCTGCTGCTGCTGCTGCTCCCCTGCCTCATCGCTTCCCATCCTCTGCTCATTCCATTCCAGCCAGTATCGCATGTCTAATGTTGCCCACTTTGTTGCCACAAGAGGCAATTCAATCTTTTAAAACTGCAACTCATGTCAAAAGAGAAAAAAAATAAACTGATTTGAATATTGCCCACGCAACATATTTACTTATTACAACAACAACAAAAAAAAAGTAAAAACCACGAACATCAAAGTCGTGCAACGAGATATGAGACACGAGAAATCATGTTAACTATTATTAAATAAATATAAATAGCAACAACAACAACAACAACAAGAACAACAACGTGAATAGCAGAAAATGTCCATCAAAGCGGCTCGAGCAAAAATGACGCAGAATTCATTTTAATTAAACATAAAATTACTTTGGCGCTGCCAGACAAAACAGACAAGTCAGTTAGACAGACAGACTGGCAGACACAACAACACTACACTACACAACACAACATTGCACTAACACAGCTGGCAATAAATCATGAAATCTACACAGGGGCAGAGACGGGGGTTTTTGAGGGAGGCGGGGGTATAAAGTCGGCACGTAATAATCATTTACATGAACACTCGCATAAATGTCACGTTGCTGCGTTTATAAAAATAACTTGAAAATCTGCAGCAACAACAAACTGAACTCGAACTAATGGAGCTAGCTAGCAGAGAAGAAGAAGAAATCACCGAGTTTTTTCAGAGTGAGAAGTGAGAGAAAAGAGAGAAAGAGAAGAAGCACGAAGAACCGCCTGGCAGTCATAAATTAATGAAATTTTATTTGCTTATGCAATGGAGAAAATTACATCGTACACACTCTGCTGCACAAACAAACCCTGACTATGCTCTTCTATGCTATCCTCTACTATCCTATACCATCCTCCACTATCCCTCTACTATCCTCCACTATCCCTCTACTATCCTATCTATAATAATGAAAGCGTATCCTGCTTAAAAGCGCGCCCGTAGCACGCCAGGTGGAAAAAATTCAATTTCCAGGCCATACGGCCGCCCTGCCCCCCGCCCCCCGCCCGCCTCGTTCCATTTGGAGGTTGGAAAACAAGTTGCATCCGCAATTAAGTCATCAAGTTGCAATTATTGCCATAAAAACGAACAAAATGCAGCAAAAAAAAAAAACAGCAGAAAAAAAAATGAAAAAATGTGGCCACGCATGAACGTGATGCTGTTGAGTAGGACAGCGGGAGGGGTATTGGGGGCAGCAGGGGGTTTTGGGTAGCAGGACTGGTGGCACTCTGAGTGGGTCCCAGGCCCAGGCTGGGGTGTTGACGCTCAGCGGGGCAGCTGCCGCCGCAGCAGCAGCAGCAGCGCGTCGTGAGAGACTTAAACAAACAAATAACACAAAAAAAAGATAAAAAAATAATATACAAGGCGAGCAGATACATATTGCATTTACAGATACAGAAACGGCTACAGATACAGATATAGCTACAGATACAAATACAACTACAGATACAGATACATATGCGGCTTACGCGCAGATAAATTATGTTTTGCAGTGCGCACTGGCAAAATTGCAAAAGTCCAAGCTGAAGTCCAAGTCACAAAAAAAAAAACAAACAAAGACCAAAAGCGAAACGCGATCGAAGTTGGCAAACCTAAAGCTGACAAAAACTATCGAAAATATTATCGATAACTGCGATTGTTCTGAATTTTTTAGTTATTATTAAGAGCTATTAAGAGTTTGTTCGATTTAAGAATAAATTTTCCGTTTGTAGTTTGAATTCTAACTTAAAAAGTGATTTCAATCCACAAATGCATTCGACAGTGAAAATAAGAACATTAAAAGGAATTTCACTTCTCTAAAATATGACCAAAAGAGTTATAGCGATAGTGTCATTTGCATATTATACTTTTAAACTGAATCCTTATGTAGAAACAAGTGATTTCAGCCCTTAAAATGTTATCAATAGTGAAAACAAGAACATGAAAACTATACCTAAAGAAAAACAACGAAAGATAATTTTTATATTGTATTTGCGAATTGCATTAAACAGAATAAGACGTGATGTAAATCCGCAAAATCTACTGAGCAGTAGAAATAAGAAGATTGAAATAAAATTTCGATATGTTAAATCTTATTTATATCGATTTATCTCACAAACGATTTCAATCCGCAAAATCATATCAAAAGTGAAAACAAGAAAATTAAAAGCAAATTCACGCCTTCTAAGTTTAACTCTAAAAGTAAATCGGTTGGATCGCTTATATATTGCATTTGTTAATTGATTCCTCTCATTAAAATCTGTGATTTTAATCCCCAAAATTAAGTCAAAAGTGAACATTCAAAAGAATATCGATAAGATCATTTGTATATTGCATTTGTAAAGTGAATCCTAACTAATGATAATTTTCTCAAAAGTAAAAATTAGGAAAAAACGGCAACAGTTGTATTCGCTAGCAATATCGATAATCACTATCAAAACTATCGAATAATGAGCCTATCGTTGCTTTTTGCCAGCTCTAAAGCAACCATTTGCTCTTTGGCTTAATTAAAAGCAGCAGCAAGCTGGATTGTTACACGGATTGGATCAGATCGGTTCAGTTTTGGTTCGAATGAGCGCGTCTCATGTAGCTTTTTATTTGCTTTTCATGCCGCTGACGACGCTGCTGCGCTGTTGCGCTGTTGCTGTCGCTGCCGCTGCCGACGCTGTCGACGCTGCTGCGGTCGGCTGGACAAGTCGTTGCTGAAATGACACTACAATGTCTTTGAAAATGAAAATAAATACGCGCGACGACGACTGCAACGTCGCAACGACGACGACGACGACAACATGAGGCAGCAACAGCAACAGCAACACCAACAACAGCAACAAACTTGGCTACATGTTACACATTAAAGTTACGGCCAGCAACTCAGTGCAACATTCTGTGGCATGAACCTTTTGTTTTGTTTTGTTTGCTTTTCTGATTTCGCAGCCAAGCGCAACGCTGACAATGACTTTGCTCTTTTTTTTTCTTATATATACCTATATATATATTTTTTTTATTTTTTTTTTTTTTTTTGCTGCGTCTGCTCAGTGTTTTATAAATCTTATTTCAAGAGGATTTGTGTGCCTGTCAAAATGTTGATGTTTCACAAAACACTCGGCATGCAGCAATGGGGCAGGCAACGCTGTGTTGGTGCTGTGTGAAATTGTTCAGCTGTAGTTCAATTGAACTAGTGTTCACTTGAGTGAAATAACAAAACTAATTTGCTTATTGAAGTGAGCTCAACTGAACTAGTATGCACTTAAGTGAAATAACAAACTAGATTTTTGATTATTGTTAGTTCAATTGAACTAGTTTTCACTTAGCTGGAATAACGAACTAGATTTCTGATTGACTTTTAACAAGTTGGTTCTTTTATTTTAGTTTGGTTGCCTTAATTTGATTCTGAGCTTGAATCGCTTTGTTAATTTTCCTCATGTGGTACTGAGATTGGACCCCTTTGTTCATTTGCATCCTTTTATAGTTCATTATAGTATTTCTGTCAAATTTAATACTTCAATTGAAATTGGAATGCTATTCACAAATGGGAACAATACTTAAGCAAACTTCATGAACTTAAAGATCCATCCAACTAAACAAACGAAGTAAAGAATCCTTTTCTCGAGTTCGATTATAGATTGGTTGCCTCATTTGATTCTAAGTTTAGATCGCTATGTTCATTTGCATTCTTTAATAGTTCGTTTTAATTAAAAATTGAATTGAATTTGAAAGATATTCTACATAAAGAGAGCTTATAACAATCCAACGAACTTATTAACGAATGAAGCGACTAGTTCATTCACAAAAAATTGAACTAAAAAACGTATTTCCTTCAATTGAACTACAAAACTTATTCCTTAAATTGAACTACAAATCTGATTCCTTCAAGTCAACTTCAAATCTATTTCCATCAATTGAACTACAATACGTATTCCCTCAATTGAACTTCAAATCTTATTCCTTCAATTGAACTACAAAAGATATTCGCTCAATTCAACCACACACAACAACACTACACCCAAGATGTATGTGCGTGAGTTGTTGTGTTGCGCTCTGCTCGATTTCAATCATGATCGATTTCAGTTTGTTTTACTTTAGGTTACTTTTGATCTGTGCAGCGGCTGCGCTGCTTTTGAGGCTGCCTGGGAATTAAAGTGCTCGATTTATACGATTTCTCGACGCATTGAATTACCCCGCCGCGAACAACAGCAAGTTGTGTGAGCCCTGTGGAAATGACTTGTGGTGAAGTGTATCTCACTGTCTAGCTGTCTGAATGAAATCTCTCATATATATATATATATATATATATATGTATAAGTATATATAGAAAGACAACAACAAGTTTGTGCAGCTAAAATACCAACAATTTGTTAGCCTTATAAAGATAATGCCACAACAAAGGCATTACACACACAAACAATCATCATTATCGAAATGTCATAAAAGCAAATGGCCGTTCATTATTCAATTTTAAACTGCAGAGCAAAATCAGCTAAAATGAGCAAAAGCAGCAGCAGCAGCTGCCAAACAACTTAATACAAAGGCAAAACAGCAGCTCTAAATGGCCAACAGAGAGAGAGAGAGGGGAGGCGACAGAGCGTAAGTAAGGAATGCCAAATCTTCAGCCAAATAAAAATACGAAAATAAAAA
This sequence comes from Hirtodrosophila cameraria, assembly GCA_949708635.1. Lineage (NCBI taxonomy): Eukaryota > Metazoa > Arthropoda > Insecta > Diptera > Drosophilidae > Hirtodrosophila > Hirtodrosophila cameraria. Next base: position 81,645,389 of record OX453089.1, on the reverse strand, counting down.
TGTTTCAACTGCCCTTTCACTGAAGTTGAAGATGATGTTGCAGACGCCAGCCAACAACAACAACAACAACAACAAAACCCAAACAGGCCAAAAAATTAAGCATAATTACTGACAGCAATTCCGAACCTGGCCGGCCACACAGGCGCTTCTTTCTGCCTTTAGACGGCTTTTGGACGTTGCTTTAAAATACTCTACGTGCAGGCAGCCTAAGTTGCGCTGACCTGCCCCGACTTGGCTCTGTACAATCTGTCTGTTTTTGCTTGGCTGGCAGCTTTGGCAACGATTTCATTAAAATTGCCGGCCCCAATCTTCAATTTGCCCCCAAAAAAAGGAAGAAAAAACTGCAATTTGCCCGAGTGAGACAATTATAAGCATGACAAATGAATTTCGCATTTAAAATGTCTGAGCAGCCAAACTGTCAGTCAATTGCCAGAACCGCAGCAGCAGCATCTTCTTCTCTACCCCCTTCTAACCCTTCCTGCTGCATTCAAGTATCCCCCTTGTTTCTGGAACTGCACTTTGTCTGTTGGCAGCTGTTGCCGGCGGGCACACACCTTCAACTTACACTCGAAAAAATACAATCAAGGTGCGTACAGAGCTCAAGGTCGACGTTTTTTGAACAGAGTATACAATTCTCATTCCCAGAATGGATTTTGCAGAAATTTTGAAGAAATTATTTGCTTTGCTATATTCGAATTATAATTCGAACGATAGTCCTTTTAAGAACGACAAATACATTCGAAAGAAGCTCATTATATACATAAAAGAAAAGCAACAAGCATGTGTTCTGTTCGTAGAAATTGAAAGTTGGAAAACGGTTTTATTTTATAGTCCAAACTCAATATGAAATAAATTCAATCATTGACGAAATGTAATCCGCAAAATCTTATCAAAAGTGAAAATGGAAACATTTACAGCAAGTGGAAACTAGAATTGATGAAGGATTCATAGGATTGCTTCAAAGTGCACATACTATATCCAATCAAAATTCATGCAACTTTGAATATCCAATTGTTTTTCTTTGAGTGTAACATTTGACTGTGCGTGTATGTATGAATAATTGCATCAAGATTTTTCGTTTGTTATTTTTGTTATTTTATTTTTGACTGCGGTTCTTTTTTTTTTTTGTGCAGCCACAGCGTCAGCTGCCAAAGCCCAAGCTGACTGCATTCAAGGTGAATTTCAGCATAAACCGCAGTCGACGTGACATGCGGCGACCACCAAGAGTGCAACAACGGCAACAGCAACAACAGCAACCAGCAACAATATCAGCAACAACAGCAACAGTCGCAATAATAACCAGCAAAAAAACTCATTTAACTTTAATTTTTAATTTCAGCGCTTTAAAGAGCGTATAGAGTACGTAGCGGTTTTCATTTTAATGCAATTTGTTTCATGTACTTTCATATTATGCACGACAGCAATGAGACTGACAACAACAACAATAACAGCAACAATAGCAACAACATCACGTTCTACCGTGTTGCATTTATGGAATTTCACAAATATAAGCTCCTATCATGCAACAAATAGCAGGCCAAGCTTTTGATCCTGCAGCAGCTATGCTGCGTATACTTGATGTTTCTTTCTTTTTGTCTTCTTTTTTTAGAGATTTTTACTGTGGACGTTTGCCAACCTTTTTCTTTTTTTTTTTGCAAGTTGATTTTTGCATGTCGTATTTTTTATGTGTTTTTATACTCTTTTTTTAACTTTTTTGAAAAAAAAAGGAAAAAAGAGTATATTGGGTTTGTGAAATGTCCGTCTGTCCGTCCGTCTGTCCGTCTGTCCGTCTGTCCGTCTGTCTGTATGAACGCAGGTTTTTTCCACAATTTTGAAGCTAGAGCAACCAAACTTGGTATACATGTTGGTATATACCATAGGCAGACAAAGTGTCAAGATCTCCCCCCCACCCCCACCCCTTCCCCCACAAACCGCAAAAACCTATATCTTCCACAGTTTTACAGCTAGAGTAACCAAATTTGGCACAAGGGCTACTTATCACATCCTTCATTGATCTGGCAAAAAAAAATTCGGCCACGCCCACCCCCGCCCCCACAAATAGGCAAAGTCTGTATCTCCCCCACCCCTTTAGCTAGAATCACCAAATTTTGCAGGTTGACTTCTATTGTCCTATTAAATAGATTGGAGAAAAATATTTTTGCCACGCCCACCCCCGCCCTTGCAATCAAGCAATGTTTGTTTCTCCCAAACCTGTAGAACAGGCCCAACCAAATTTTAATTGATGGCAAAACTTTAAAGATTTGAGCAGAAATTCAATTGCCACGCCCACTGACTCCGCAAAGAGGCGAAAAAAAGAGTATATCGCAGTCGGGTGCATCCGACTGCAACGTTCTTACTTGTTTCTTTTCGTTCCTTGTTATTTTTGGCAGCATATGACGAAACATTCTTGCCTTTGGATTGTGTGTTGGGGTAACCAACAATTTTTACATATTTTTGGCATTGAATGCGGCCAAGAAATACAAACAGTCCTTGCTGTAGCGGGCGTAAGGACGAATGGCAGCGCATATTAACCCTTTTGTGACGTGTGCTAAATTTGAATTGGGGTGCTTCAGGCTAACTGAATAAAGAAATTGAGGTAGTTAAACTAAAGTTGAAAATTAGTATTTAAAGTCTTTTTGTAAGATTGTAAATGGCCTTCTGAAAAAACCTTTTCGGCTTTTTTTTTTACTTTAAAATTGTGAATATATTTCAGGCTAGCTACGATTTCCAACTTTATCAACATTTGAATGAATTGAATTTTATTTAAGTGTGTTAAATTTCATAATTGTTGTTCAGATGCTTCTTTGATTCTTATATCAATTGAATTTTCAATTTTAAGCAAATTCTGTAAAATTCAATTGTCAAAAGTGAGAATGAAATTACTTAATAAAAAAATTCACATATTGAAAATTTTGCTAAAAGTGAATACCATTTAAATATCATGAAAAAATATTTATTTTAAATTATTTTTATATATTTCGACAGTTCGAAAGTCCAGTTTTAACATTTTGCTCAATTCCTATTTTTACCAAAATAAGTATTTAATATATTTGCTTCAGTTACTATTTACTATGCAATGTTTTAATATATATAGAATTGTTTGTAAACATTAATAAAATCGATATATTTAAAGAAATTTGCATTAATATTACTCAAATCGAGTACCTTTTGTTTTATAATAAACCAATTCAGCAGTTTTGAAATCCAATTAAGTTTGTTAAGCTCATTTTGCTGCCTTCTATTTTCTTTTTTTTTTTTTAAGTTTTTATTTATGAATTACCCTAATGCTGTTCCACATATATATTTTACATCACGCATTTTTTTGGCAGCCACAAAATGTTGCGCCATTACCAACAACAAGAAAACAGCCACATGAAATTGTTTTCTACATAAAAAAAAAGGAAAATCAAAAAAAGAAGCATGAAAAACAAGGCAGACACACACAGAACAACAGGAAAAAATGAAATGGTGCACAATTTCAGTTATGCTGAGGCCAGAGCAAACAAACCAACATAAAATCCACATAGATGTAAACAGCAGCTTCAACCTCGCCCCCCCCCCCCAGGCCAACCCCCAACAAAGCATATATATATGTTTTTTCGTAAGGGCAGCACAAAGAAAAGTAAAAGCCAAAAAAATGCAGCGCCCTTTCACCGAATATTTTGTTAACCAAATTTGCAGTAATGTAATGAAAACGCGGCGTTAAAAGGATTAAATACACATTGCATTTATGTACGCGACAAATATAATAAAATATATCAAACAAAATAACACAAAAACACAAAAATAAGCAAAATCAAAATAATATCGTGAAAATTTCATAGCCAGCAGCACAAGTGACGTTTTTTTTTTTTTGCACAACTCTGTTAAATTTTTTTATGCGCATTGCACGTGTTTGTGTTTTAATTAACAAAAGGCAAATGGCAGAGCAGCTAACAATAAAAATGGAATATTAAATTGGGCTATTTCTCAATGTGTGTCTGTGTGTGCGATGTGTGTGTGTGTTTCAGAAATTCTTTGGAGTGCTTTGCTTCACCTTGGCGCTCATAAAAATGTAACAAAATGTTTACCAATTAAGTAAACAAAAAGTACGCAGCCAAACGTTGAATTAATTGCGTGGGAACATTTTAGTGCGTTTTTATGCATTACGACAATGAGACTCAAGGGGAGGAGAGAGAAGAAAGGGGAGTGCTTGGTATTTGGGGGCGTGACAATAGTTGGTAGCTGCCACTGTTGCACATTAAATGTTAGTTTATAGCTAGCTATGCCATAAAAAAAAGGCCTGCAAAACTTTATTTCACTGCAGATTTGACAGGCCATGTTGTGTGTGTGTGTGTGTGTGTGTGTGTGTTTATGCCGTTAGTGGCTCATAAATCAAGTCGCGTAGGTGTTGCGTTGTAGACAAGTTAACAGCCTATGCCACAGCTAAGCAATTGCCACAGCAAGAGTCTTGTTTAACCATATGTGTGTGTGTGTGTTGCGTGTGTAGGCAAATTAAAATTCACACAAAGTGTTGCCTACTTTTTGGGTTGCCATCGTTAAAGCTCATTAGCAATAGGGGTAGGCGCTCATGATAGGGGTGTGGGTTGGAGTTGGGTTGGCACACACACAAAGTCCTATGCATAATACAATTTGCGTCGCAGCCTTTTGACAATCCCAATTGATGAATGGTTTAGCAAAGCAACTAATTGCAGCCTAAGAAATTATCAAAAGCTAGCTGCAAATTAAGACGTGAAGATACCCTGTAAACTAGTCGAAGCTATTATATATAGAATCTATGACGTTTTTTCACCAATCGCTATAGAACATTACATTTTCAAAGCGAGTTTCGTTTGGAAGTTCATCAGAAAGCGAGTTGAATGTTTTTTTGGTTTCCCTAAACCTATGGTTCGAATCACATTTTCTAAGCAGAATGTCTATTGGAAGTTCAACAGAAAGTGAGTGGAATGTTCTTTTGGTTTTATTGTAATTTTACATAAATCTAGGGTTCGAATCACATTTTAAAAGCGAGTTTCAATTGGAAGTTCATCAGAAAACGAGTTGAATGTTTTCTTGGTTTAATTTTAATTTTACTTAAATCTAAGGTTCGAAGCACATTCTTAAAGTGTGTTTCAATTGGATGTACATCAGAAAGTTGGTCGAATTTCTTCTGGTTTCATTGCAATTGTAACTAAATCTAGGGTTCGAATCACATTTTCAAAGCGAGTTTCAATTGGAAGTTGGAAGTCATCAGAAAGCGAGTTGAGTGTTTTTTGGTTTCATTATAAATATACCCAAATCTAGGGTTCGAATCGGGTTTAAGTAGTTTTAACACTTAACATTTGTTTATTGATATTTAAATATAACTTTTATTACAACTTTTTAAATATTCTATATTCTGATTCTCTCTCAATATAATAGCAATACCATTTACATTTACCAAACGTTTCCACAGTCTCACATACCCTCATAAAAGTCATTTTACAGAACATTGCAGCTTTGCCAAACCATTTATCTTCACGGCAAATCGAAACAACAAGTAATTAACGCAACATAAATGACAAAAGCAGCGTGAAACCAAAATCAATATAATTAATTGCTAATTGAAGAACGCTTAAAGTAAAGATGATATTATCACAAGGGATTCCAAGAACAGCTGCCGAGTTATTTTAGTTATTTGCTAATTGTTAAGGTTAGCGCTTTTTGCCATAACTGAACTGTGCATTAATGTTGCACTTTTAATTATTAATTTAATATACAATATTAAAAACAAATAAAAACTTTACTAAGCCTCTGCTAGATATTTTCACAATTTCATTAATCAGCTTATACAAAAAATAATTCAGTATATAGATAAATTGTGAAATCTGCTGCTAATAACGCAAGCAATTTTAATGCAAATTTGTGGTCATGCATGCTTAATTACAAAACATTTTCCATAATTATAATTGTTCAGTAATATTTGGTAAAAACAAACAACAACAAAAAAAGAGCACAATTAAGTATTATTCGATAGAAGTTGCCCGACTGCGATATACTGTGTTTACTTTTCTTTCTCATCCTTGAAGCTTATCTTTAGTTGACATAGTTTATCAACAATCAAGATGCCAAGTTTTAGATTTAACAAACAATTACACCAACCTAACACGCCTTTTGGCACTCTCAGTAACAGAGTATATGCACCATAACCAATATATTGCCATAAAAGGCAATCGATAGTTAATTAGCATCCTTCTTTCTTTTTCCTACCATTTAATTGCAATTAAAATTTTGTTATATATATTTAAGTAATTGAGTGCCATTTTCATTCCCACAAAAAATACAAAAAAAAAAAAACAACACATAACAGTAATCTACAGAAATTTCCCTCAGCATAGCTTAACAGATTTAAACCCAAATGCTAATTTACATATTAAACGAGACCATTTTTCTCATCGCTTTTATTATAACGTTTTATTTTTAATTTTTTTGTTAAATAACTAACGTTTTTTTTTTGATCGCTTTTATTTGACCGCTGGCAAAAATGCATTTTCTCTTACTCGCTCTCTGTTCAAATCATTTTCAATTAAGCCAAAATACTTGAACAAAAATTGCACTACAAATGCCAATACAAAGCAACAAAAAGTGCACTCGAATATTCTATCTATTTAAATTGTTGTAGAGTAGTTTTTGTTTAGATGAAATTGCATTTTATTACGGTTTTCTATAAAAAAAAGCAAAAACCATAAAAGTATATCAATTATACGTGAATATATTGAAATTATGTTGTACAAATTTGCACACTTAGTTGTGTTTTGTGTTATAGAAATTGAATTTCTAACATTTCTAAATTTTTTCGTTTGAAGTGAATACTAGCTTTTAATGCATAAAACTGAAAATACTACATTTAATATTTAAAATATGATTTTTAATGCAATTTTTTGACAGTAATGTTTAAATTTATGCTTAAGAATCTTAAATTAAGTTGATACAAAATATACATGGAACATTTTGAAATTATGTTAAGCAAGAGAAATTCAGAAAGTTGTGTAGAGACAATCTTAATAAATTTCTCAAAATTCTTTTAAATTTTTTTAGATATCTCCTCATACTTTTCGTTGCACATAACGTTGGCATACTGTACTCGATCATCACACACACATAGCTCTAGTGCCTGCCACAAAAAAGTGCCTCAACAGTCTCTCGCAACCCCCAACAAACCCCACTCAGCCCCTCTCAACCACCCCAGCAATCAAACATTTCGCCACTCGCTTCATTGACGCTCATCATTTTATTTGTTTAGGCCATTGACTGTGTAAATCGATATGAAATTTGCGCCTTCACTTGCAATTTGATTTTATTTTATTTTTTTTATATTTTTTGGTGAATTTTTGTGGTTGGCACTCATAATGAAAATGGTTTTCACAAGTGGCTGGCGGACAATAATCAACAAAAAATTGGCTAAAAATTGAAATAAAATGTTGATATTTGCACACGTAATATGCGCCTTAACGCTCAAATACGCTTTCAATTGTCCAAAATTCAATTCAGAATTTCTTCTCTTTTTTTCGCATTTTATGTATATGTATTTTTTTGGCATTGGCTTTCAAGTGGCTGACGTGCAAATAAAAATTGTTATACAATATAAATAGAAATGCAATTTCAAGTTGTCTGCACAAGTTCTGAAATTTTAATTTGCTGGCAGTGTAGACCCGGAGTAGCTTAATGGAGTAGCTTTTTTCGCCATTGTTGTTGTTGGTGTGAGTTGGTGGAAGATGTCGGGGCTATGGCTGGTTCAGCTCCCAAAAGGAAGTTCAGCTCAAAGTCAGCCGCCGCTGCTTCTGACGACTGTGAACTGCGTTCACTGTGTGGGAGTTTTCTTTATGCGCCATAATTATGTCATTTAAATGCAACAAGCTTTGAACCAAGTCGAGTCAGTCACTCACTCAGTTAGTCAGTTAGTCAACTAGTCAGTTAGTCAGTGCATAAACCAAAGAGCGCAACGATAATTCATAATTAAAAACATGCAAGTTGCTGAAGATGAGCACAGCCAAAAGCAGCGCATATATAAAAATGATAATAATACAAAAAAAGAAAAGCAAAAGCGGATGAAAAAAAAGTACGTTACAAAAAACAGGACAGAATGCACTACTTCACTCTAAACGACTTTGAAATACTCTGTATTTGTCTTAATAAATCAGCAATAATTAGTCTTTTTTACTGACGAGCTTTCAGACTTAAATAAAAAGCGCATTATAAATATTAAGAATTTTAAGATTAAGAAAACATGTTAAATAAACCGAAAAAAAGAAGAAAATAGTGGAAAACAAAGGTAGATTGTATCGATTGTACAAAAATAACTTCAGGTATGAAATTCTTTAAAATTCTGGAGTCAATATATGTAGCTCAAATATCAGGGCTATGTCTAAGCTAACATTTTCCTACAAGATTTTTCTTCAAAATACGTCATTGTTTAAATAGTCCGCCAAAGAGTTTGAAAAGCAACGTTTTACAGCACTTTGTTTTATCCATTTCAAACACTAGTTTAATATAATGCTGTAAAGTGCAAATGAAAAAACAAAACACAGATTAACAAAAGCTGTCAATTCGTGAAATCTTAGAAAACTTATCATCTAATCTGGCCTTGATAGAAAAATAACACGCGTGTTTAGACAATGCAAGATGAAAATGCATGAAAAAGTGTGCAAGAATTGAATTGTCTTAACAAAGTTTTAAAAAGAATTTGCAATTTTAAATATTTTGAATAAACTCGAGTTGCTTTGAGATAAAAAACAAAAATTTAAAACAAATTTTGATCTTTATACTCTATCAGTGCAAAAATGTGCTCTCCTGTCTGTTACAAGCTAATGTAAAATTTGAAAATACCCTTGTTTTACAATAATGAAAAAAAAGGCAGCAGAAAGAAGACAAAAACAAAAAAAAATTGCTGCCGCGCCCGCCCAAAGATGCAATACGCCTACTTTGCCCAGCCTCCGCAAGAGCCTGCTGCTGGAGATCTGAGCTGTGCTGTGCTGGCCTCGGTCTTGGCCTGGTCCGGACTTGGGCTGGGACGCTTTTGGCCAGGCCTGTTCTGGCGTGGCATGGCGCGCGACTGTTAATTAAATGAGCGCGCAGGCAAACGAGCAAACGACTGATGGACGTATCGCATGGCACCATGCAAAGGCATTTGCAGTGAGTGGGTGTGCGGCTAAATTGCTAAATGGATACGGCCTGGACACACACAGGGAGTAGATAGTGTAAGGCAGGCGAAAGAGGTAGAGATAGAGTAAGTGAGAGACAGAAATAGTTTGAGAAATGTGAGCAGCAGGCTGGCAGGCAGGCAGGCAGACAGGCAGGAGCATAAAGGGTTAATAGTGCAAACTGCATAGTGCCACTGTGCTTAAAGTGTGTGTGTGTGTGTGTGTAAGTGTGTGTGTGTGGGGCGTCGTCTAACTAACTTAGGCTTCTAATTAAGCCAGCCGAGTGCTGCGACAGACAGTTGGACACAGTTGCATGCCAAGTGTGAATGTCTGTCTGACTCCGACTCCGACTCCGAACTGAATGTGCAGCGTCGACTTTGTATCTCTGCGTCTGGTTTTATTTTTCTTTCTTTGGTGCTCTTTTTGCATTTTGTCGCTCATTAGTTTATTGCCGAAAAAAACACAAAAGCCTGGGCAAATGTGCCGAGTTCAACTAACCCGTGAGTTGAGAATGTGAATGTGAATCTGAATCTAAATGTGGCAAGTGGACAAAAGGCTGCACTAACTAAGTAACTGAGCTGCAGTTGAGCTGAGATCTGCTCTGCGGGTTAATTGCGAGCACCTTTTGCGCCATGCTCAGCCAATTAGTTGCGACGCGGAAGTTGCCACTTAAATTGCACACACAAACACACACACACACATAGACGTAGCATGCCACAGTGTGGCAGTGTCTGGCACTTAAATTGAATTTCGCCACACTTTAAGACATGTCAAATTACGCATACGTCCTGTTGTCTACGACACCAATGCCATTCGCCAATCAAACGCCGACTTGTCAGCATAAATCTATCGCAACACCACCCGAAAACAGAAAAGAGAGTGAAAAAATACAAAAAGAAATAAGAAATACATGAGTGTCTTTGGCATGCTGACAGCGTCAAGGCAAAAGCAAACATGGGGCGTTGATGCACATATGTCACATGATAACAACATGGGGCCTGTTCCTGCTCTGCTCCTGGCCTGGCCTGCCCTGGCTTGGCCTGACTTGCCCTGGCCAAACTTGTCCCTCAAGTAATATAAATTTTGCAAAAATCAGCAAGCTGTGTAGGCGGTCGAAAGACAGACAGACAGACACACGGACAGGCAGACTGATGCTGTTTGGTAGAAAGAGACAGACTCCACTGTCAGACAATGCCAACAGGCGCCCAATAACCACAACTGACAAACTGACTGACTGAAGGCCCTGACTGACTGAAAGGTGTTGCAAATGTTGCCATGTAATGCGGCGACCAGAGACGCCGTGTTGGTCAGCCACAACCAACAAAAAACGAGTCGGAATAGCTAACTATGAGTTATAGAAGATTTAATACTCTAACATAGTGAAAACTCAATTGCAAAACAAACAAGTTTCTATAATCGATATATAGTTATCCAATTTTAATCAATTCAAATCAAATCAATTCAAAAAAAATTTCAATGCCAATTTGAATGCATTTTAAAAGGAATAGGAAAGCTAAGACAACTAAGATATAAAATAAGATATAGGAAATAAGATACCGTAAGTAGGGTTCAGCCGGGAACTACACCAGGCGTTTGCTTAAACCGTTTGAGAATTATAAGTGACAATCTAAAAAAAACGTTGTCTCTTATTGATTTTGATTATGTTAGATTGGCTTTGATTCTACCTATTTAGTTGGTTAAGATATCCTTAAAAACAAATTCATAAAACTGAGCTATTGACCGATGATTAGAGATGGAGCTATGGAAATCGGGCTGGGCTTAAAAACATCTCATTTCATAGAAAGGAAGTAATAATATTATTAATATCAAGTTTCCTATCTCTATTTAACTATATTTCTTTACAACAAATTCATTAAAACTTCTTTGAAAGCGTTACACACTTCATGTAGGCATTACAAGACCCACTCGCTAGAGTATAAAGACAGCAAAAAAGTAAGAAAATAAGCTGCCTCATGCTAGCTGCTGCTGCCCCATTGCCTGTTTTGGCATGTGTCAAGGCTTGCAACAAGCTGAGCTGAAGCAGAGCTGCGCTGAGCTGCTGAGCGCTCAACTCGCTGCGTTGCCAGTCAGCAGCATGTCCATCAATTGAGAGGCTGCCACTGTGGCGCCGTTGTCCTGCTCAGATGACCATGTGTGTTCTCTATGTGTGTGTGTGTGTGTGTTGTTGGTATTGGTTTTTGCAATTATTTTCTAATTAAAGACGTGCCTGGCAAGCCCAAGCTGAAGCCACAGTCCACACAGTCCGCAGTCCAAGCTGGACACTGGCATTTAATCAAAAACAACGCATCGCTCTTTAATGGGAGGGCTGCAAACTGCATACTGCAAATGGGTCAAGAGGCGAACAAAAAACTGAATGAGCCTCTTAGCCTGGCCCAAATGCTGAAAATGAAAACTGCATAAAAAACTGTTACATGTGCCATATACATAGTTAGTACTATGTAGGAGAGGGCATGATTAGCAACAGTTTTTTATGGTCTCTTTTTTTGGCTTTTGCACAGAGACAACTGCAACAACACAGCACTTCATTAAATATTTAAATGAGCATCCTGTTTTTTGTGCCACGCCACCGCAGCAACAACAAGCAGCACCTACACAGCATAGCACAGTAGGGCAGGGTATTCCCAAGCAGAGAGGAGGCCTCCCCAACTACAGCAGCAACAACAACGAAGAAGAAGACGTCGACGATGACGACGACTGCATATGCAGATTCATAAGCAGTTAATTAAGGCCGGGCCGTGCAACATTGCCAACAACAACTAAGCAACACAGTTACAAACAAGCAGCCAGCAACAACAAAAACAACAACATCAACAAAAAAGTGAAAACCATATAAAAACAAGCAGGAATGCTGAGCTCGAAACTGCAAGACTGTTAGATACCCTTTAAACTGTTTTAAGACACTCTAAGTTCTTGAAAGAAATTAAAAACAATAGATAGTCGATTTTTGAGATTTTTCAACTATCGATATTTGAAATGGTCTCCAAACGAAAAGTTTTTTTATAACCAAAAACTGTTTTGAATTTCCATTTCCGATAACTTTTTATTGCGAATCGTTTGCGATTTTTGAAAGAATTGGCAATCCTTACTTCATTTTAAAGATAATACTTCTCATTCTACTGTTTTAACTTTTTAGTCTGAAATTTTCATTGAAATTCGGAACTCAGAGCAGCTAATAATTCCGATTGTTTTGATAGAGTTTGGAAATGGGAACAGGCCAGATTGCGTGGAAGCACATTTAAATTACTTTATACAAAGTATTTTTGCTCAATTATTTGTAACAAGGTATTGAAATACTTTGCAATTTTTAAGGTCTGGTCACACTTAAGAAAGTAATTTCAATGGAATTTTTAGTAGAAGTAAAAAAAATGCTGAATTTAAGAATTATGTTCGAGATGAAATCGTCTCCTACAATTCCAGCTACAAATGACTTAACAAAAATATAACTTAACAACTTCTAAATAAAAATAGTTTATTATTCTTCCAAAGCTTATCGCTTCCATTGAAAATATCGATTACACACTTATCGAAACTAGCAAGCTTTTCAAGCTGTTTGCTTCCACTGCACACTGTAAAAATTAATTGGCTTATTATTTGAATAGCTTTTATTTCATAAAATCTCATGATTTTTTTAAGAATTTATTGTTATAACATATTCCGACACACTTTATTACACCATTTAAGTGATTTGTAATAAATGCAGGGTATAAAAATGGCACAGCAGCTAACTGCCCAGCCAAGGCGAAACCAAAGTCCGTGAATGAGGCTCGAACTGTGTCTTTTGGTCGCTGTGAGAAGCTGAGTTTGACTCCACACAGCCGGGCAACATATTTTACACATTTCATTTTCGTTGCTGCACGAATTTATTTGGCAATAAGAGCAGACAGACATACAGACAGAGAGACGGACAGACACACAGAGTCAGAGACACAGACAGACCGAAAGTCAGACAGATAGATGGCAGAGAAATAGGCTGGCTGAGGCAGGCAGGAGTCAAAGAAAAACCGAGCAATGAATACGAATGGTTATATTCATGTCTCTCTGCTTGTCTGCCTTTCACTCCCATGTGTGAGTGTGTCAGTATGTGTGTCTGTGTATGTGTGTGCGTGGGGCATGTTGGTAATTTTGTACAAGTGGAATTATTATTTATAATTTTTAGCGACGTCAGTTGGGTGGGCGTAACGGGCGCTGCGCTATGCCGTAAATTATGTCATTTAAGACAAGTGCGGCACGGCGCAATTCGCAATATACGTTTTAACATACTGCGGATACGAATCCCCCAACGACATAAATACACATGCTCATAGAGTACACTGGCAGAAAAGAGGCAAGAGATTCTAAATCTAGTATTATTTATACGATTTATAGAGATTTTACTTCAACTTTGAGGTCTTATAAGCTTTTAAGTTTTCGAAAAGCGAGAAAAACTTGAGTTCAGATCGTTCGTTGATTGTTATTTGATTATCAGGTGTGTTCTGGTTTTCACGTATGCAGCATTTTGCGGAATTGAAATTTCCTCAAAGAACAAGTTGACTAAGTGAGTTAAATCCTATCTCAATCATGGAAATGTCAATAAAATACGCAAAATCTTATCAACTTTGAAATTGTGAAAGTTTAAGGGAAGTTTACTTTCGCAAATCTTATCAAAAGTGGATATCGGAAAATTTTACTAATTGGAAAAGAATCTAGAAAGTTTACAGAATTTATACAAAAATGTTGTCTTTTTTGTTGTTGTTTTTTTTAAGAACTTAAGAATGTTAATAGCTCTAATTTCATAAATATGTTGTATTCAATAAACTTGCATATCTTAAGTAGTTCTTAACAATATTTGATTTAGAAAGCTTGCCCAAATTTCCAAAAAATAGTATTTTTGAAGAAGAAGAATTCTTCTACACAAATCTAGAATATTTTGTTTAAAGAATTTTAACGGAAATTTCGGGATTAATAAAATTGTTATTTAAACAAGTTCTCAAAGTCTTAAAATATATGTCTCCCGACAGGAATTTGACAAAGTTCTCACTTCCTTTTCGTATGATTTTCTTCAAGTGTACATCCATAAGTTTTTCTATATATGCATATGAAATTGGGTTGAGCAGCGTCGTCGCACACTTGTCCACAGCTGGAGTTGGATTTGAGAGTGAGGATGATGGCGGGAGGGGCATGTGGGAATTGGTGGTTGGGGCAATGAGGAAATATGCATTTTGTCTGGCTTTGGCTTTGGGCCCACAAATGAAGTGGCCCCGGCATGCAAAATTAGTTAGCGTTGAGTGCTGGGAATGTTTGACGAGTGAGTTAAGAGTTGGGGTTGTGGGTGAGAGGGTGGTGCGGAAGCTAAGAGTGGGTTTTTGAATATGCACTAAGTATATATGTTGGAAATTGATATAAATTGTTTTTGAGCTGCAGATCAGACAGCTGTGCGAAGTGACAATTGTAGCTGATAGGGTCAAACATGTGTTTCAAACTAAGCATGAGTTAATGCGGATTCTTTTGTGGCTTTATTTGGGAGAAATTGTCAGAGATCTTAAGTGGGCGATGATATACTTAGTTATCTTGTTATTCTTGGTTACTTAGAGCACAAATGCATCATTCATATTTATGTAGAGAACTAACATCAAATGGTAGTAAGTCCAAACCAGCCCAAAAGTTGTGTTCTTTCTTCAATCTTGTCATCGGAAAAGTTTATCAAAAACATAATTTTCAACATATGCCAAACTCAACTTTCCTTGATCTTTGGCATTATTAAGCTATATCGCCAAATACATAAATTTTATAATAAACTATTTCAATTCCGCATATCTTTTCGATTGCTTTCAGCATTCCTTTTTCGCACCTCACTCTAATCTTGTTTATTTTATCAGCAACGATTTGTCTTTTTTTGCCGCATTAATTTATATAATTCCCGGCTTCCTATTTTGTCAATTATTCCCATATCTTTTTTATTATACAATATTTCAGCTGAATTTCTGCAACTTTAAGCTGCTTTTTTTTCTCAACTGATATGCATAACAATCCGACATATATACCCATTTAAAGGCAGCTCAGCTGCAGCTGTTGTCTCAATTCTCACACCTTTGAGCAAGAACTTTGTATGTTAAATTTTAGCTGCAAAGCCTAGACAACAACAGCAACAACAACAACTGCTACAACGACAACAACAACGACAACTAATGTCAACCAATTCATTTCATTGAAAGCATTGCGTTGGCCGGACAACGCTTTTGCTTTGCCTCTAAAGTCTCTGAGTTGTGTGGCATTTAAGGCGCATGTTCAGCGCTGCCTTAGCCCCAGGGTCAAGTTCAGTCGACAGAGGCAGAGGCTGTGGCAGTGGCAGAGTCGCAGTGGCAGAGTCGCAGTGGCAGAGTCGCACTGCCAGTGGCAGCGCAAAGAAGAAGCTGCAAAGAAGCGCAGCCAA
This sequence comes from Hirtodrosophila cameraria, assembly GCA_949708635.1. Taxonomy (NCBI): domain Eukaryota; kingdom Metazoa; phylum Arthropoda; class Insecta; order Diptera; family Drosophilidae; genus Hirtodrosophila; species Hirtodrosophila cameraria. The sequence goes on along the minus strand of OX453089.1, from coordinate 81,629,801 downwards.
AGGTTTGCATATCGCATATCTAAATGAGGTGATGATGCTGCACATGCGAGTATCAGACAGAGATACAACACACAACATACAACACACACAACACACACACAACAAACACAGAAAACAGAGAGACACATTGCAATGTGGCAATGGCAATGGCTTAAATATAAAGACCAAGGCTCAAATGTCCACTCGAGTGGGTAGCATGAACATGAAGTGTTTGCCCAGCAACAACAACAACAACAACATCAACAAGCAATCACAACAACAACAACAAAGATGAGACGAGAATGTCAGTGGTGCCAGTGCCAATTATGAAAACTGATATGCTTTGCGCAAAACCCGTTGATGGGCGCGCTTCAAAGCGTTTGCCCAGGCCGCCAGCGCAGGCAGCAGGCTACATGAGGCATGAGGCAAGCAGCAGACAAGCAGGAGACGGCAGCAAACGGGAGGAGCAGAAGACTGCAGATAAGCAAGTGTTGTCCATTCGTTTGTCAGTCTCACAGCCTCTCAATTGGCGCTGTGCAGAGTAGTTCAATTAAAGGATTTAGTTCAGCTTTTTCATTTTTTGCTGATTGAGCGAATTGCTTATAATGTTGGTTCGTTCATTTCTTTTGTTCGTTCAGTTTGTTTTAGTTCATTTATGTTCATTTTCATATAAGGAGTTCCATTATTGTACGATGCGTTTGTTTGACTTCGCCTCTAGTTTGTTTTATTCATTTGAACACATTTTCGTTCATTATTTTCAAGCTTAATATATCATATTCAAACAATATCAAACTTCTTAGGAAGTTCTTTTGTTTCTATGTTTCTTGCTTTTGTTCATATGAATCTCGTTCGATTCGTTCGTTTTTGAACGAAAACATGAACTAACCGTAAACAGGAATTGTAATCTCATTTGTTTTACACTTTTTGAGCTTCCTTATGAAAGTTATCGCACATTTCGAAAAGTAATTTAGTTTATAAACACTTTTTTTTCTAATTTACTAAAAATTAAAACGAATGAAACGAACATAAATCAAAATTCTCGTTCGTTTATTTCGCACTTTTCGGTCTTTGAGTGTTCTTTTGGTTCATTTTCTTCCTTCGAAATCATTTCGTTCGTTTATTCTATTTTTTTGTACATTTAAGTTTATTACCGATATCGTAGTATGGAATATCGAATATCAAGGAATACCCAGTTAATTGAACATATTCTGAATGCTGAACGCTTTTGAACGCTTTTGAATGATTCTGATTGATTCTGAACAATTCTGAACGATTTTGAACGATGCAATACAACTCCAAGCTCAATCGCTCACTCAGTCTGTCCGTCTGTCTGTCCTTTCAGTCTGTTGAGTATGTTCGACGCTGGCGCTTAAGCACATTGTGGTTGGAGTTTTGATTGCATACGGATATTGGACACTCACACGTGGCACTCGGAAATTAATTAAGCATCCAATGAGGCACAGTGGTGCGAAAGAAACAGAGAGAGAGGGAGGGAGGGAGATGAAGACAGATTGAGAGTGCAACAAGCAGCTGCAATATGCTGCTGCTGCTGCTGCAACTGGAGCAACAAGACAGGTAAGGGTGACACTCCGGCTAATGAAAATGTAATGCCAAGGATGAGCCTCTGGGCGATATGCAATGCAGCTTATTTGCAAGTAATTAGATTGCAACAGAGAATCTTGTCAATGAGACTTCGTCTGACCCTCTTGCAATTGCCATGTTGCTGATGCATCATCATCATCATCATCATCACTTGTAGCATGAAATTTTGAGGCGTGTCTTTTAAGGCGTTCCGGCTTGTCTTATCTGCAAGTAATTAAGCACCGCAGGGGGGGAGATATATATATCTATATGCCGCATAATTCACTTGAAAAAGTGAACCCTCTGCTTAAGCAACATGCTGGAAAAATGCCGAAATGTCGCCGTGGCGAAATTTATGACCCAAAACGGCAACTTCAACTCAACTGTGTGTTGCAGCAATAACAAAAGCAACAAAGAAATGGGGAGCACAAGTCGCTAAAAGGATGCAATGCTGTTGTTAATGTTGTTTTATTGTTGTTTTTGCTGTTGTTGCTCTTGTTGCAGCCACAATGTCAAAGTGGGCACCATGCAACTGCAACGCGCAAACTGCAAACTGCAAACTGCAACTGTGACGGCAATTTATGCGCAAAAATATTGTTGAAATTGTTTGACTTTAACAACTAAATTTTCTCTTGTCGTTGCCTTTGGGTTGGGCTCTAAGTGTGTGTGTGTAAGTGTGTGTGTATAAGTGTGTGTGTGTAAGTGTGTGTGTATATGTGTGTGTGTGACATGTGTGTGGGTGTGTAGACAAAAGTGCTCCAAATTGGTTTTTGTCCAGCATTCAGAGTGGCCATAGGTGATAAACTCTGCTGTAGAGGTGACCAAAAAAATGTATCGATACTTTCGAGAGCTTAAGCTATCGATAAATACACAGAAAAATTCCAAATTTTAAGGCGTTTTCAGTAGAAAAGGTGTAGTTGTCATTTTTGCTATTTCACCAAAAATCTTGCGTTTTCAATTCGAAAAAAAACTTACGTTTTCAAATGTATTAATTTTTTATAAAATAATCGATAAAAAGATTCAAAATTATTTCAAATTTAATTAATGTTTTCAACAGAAAAAGCCTTTTGCCTTTTTTGTTATTTCAGAAAGAATATTGCGATTTCAATTTAAAGAAATCTCGCGATTTCAAACGTTAAATTTATTTTATAATCCTAACATAAATAGAAAACTTTTAAAAAATTCGTATGTGGATTTAAAAAGCAGCGTTTGAGTTTTTACGCTTACGATTTTAGAAAAAAGACGTGATTCTGATTAGAAATCATTAACAGCGTCAGTTTTTTCGATTTTAAACGTCATATTCATCAAATTTATGGATTCTAAAAACGAGAGCATGATTAAATAAACAAATTTCAATATTTATTTCTATTACATTTACTTCTTAGCAATATCTTCATTTCATTCAGGTTTCAATCGATATATATCGATTTCAAACTTTATTAGTGACATCAAAACATCGATACTTATCGATAATGCAATAAAGATAACTTGTCAGCTCTATTATGCAGGTGTTTGTCTGTGTTGCTTGCAACTTTAACTGCAACTCGTCGCAACTTTCAGTCGAGTCGATTGTCTGTGCCATGATTTGTGTTCTTCTAATGGCCGCAGGTATTTAGTGGGTGAGGTGTGGCTGCAACAAGCTGAGTCTGCATGATTAGCCCACAATACTGTCGCACAATGCCTTGCAGCTGGTTTTATGGCCACGGCGTGTCGTGTGAAAGGTGCTGCCAGCTTTGACTGCCACACAGGTACACACATACAACTAAAACACACACAAAAAGCTGCTCATCTGTTAGTCTAGACCACAAGACCCCATCATTAAAATCATGGTAAGCGGCACACACACATAAAACACATTATGCAAATCCCTGTTTCGCATGATGAAACCAACTCAATCACACTCAACAATATATGCTCTCAACATTTATATCAAATGTCATATGTCTCGAAATTGCCAAATGAATCATAAGGAAGTGAAGACCACCATCAAACAGGAAATAAATACAAATACGAGTACACCTACCCAAAAAAAAAGAAGACGCCTACGTTATGACTGAAGACCCCATAGACCTACACAGATCCCCAGACAGACAGACAGACATACAGACAGCTGGAAAGATAGGCAGACAGATAGACAGAGCACAGGGCACAATGTCTGCACATGCAAAAAAAAAAGAAAGAAAAGAAACTAAAACGTGGCATGGAACAGCACCCACACCAGAGTCCAAAGAGTCCAAAAATCTCCAGGTCCAAGTTAAACTCCAACTCCGACTCAGTTGACCAACATAAATGGCGCAAAGTTGAAATGCTGACAGGCGCACATTCGTTATGAGAGGCATGAGGCATGAGGCATGAGCTATGTGGCATGGGGCCAATGTGGCATGTGGGGCCATGAGGCTCTGGCTATGTGGCATGCAGTGAGTAAATCAAGTTGTAGGTAAGTGAGATTTATGCTTATGTCGTTTAGTGTAAGCCAGCAACAACGTTGTCTCTTTGCCTACCCCTCATCCAACACACTCCCTCTCTCTATCGCTGCTTGCGCTTGTCGTCGAGAGCTCATGCAAAATATGACAACAGGCCCTGGAACGAATCAAAAGGAGCGACCCAAAAAAAAAGTAGAAAAGAAAACCAAATGCAACTCAATGCATGCTTGCAACCTGAACTCTTGAACGGCCTAAGGCCTCGTTTGCACCATTTCTGTGTGTGTCTATTTGCACACGAAGCAGTTGAATCAAGTTTGACAGCTCTCACATTAAACTCTCTGCAGGAAGTTATAGTGACATTTGTGAGGAAGTGTATCGTGACAGCATTATTAATGGTTATCCAAATTCGAGTTCAACTGTTAAGTAAAGCTGAAAAGCTAGTGGTACTTGCGTCACTCGCTGGCTTAAATTATATTGACCGATGAATAGCTGTGGTTTCGATAACTTATCGATAACTATCTAATCAATTTCATAATAATACTAGAGGTATGCAATTTAAGAGAATTATGGCAGAGCCAAAAAAGGTCAAAGTCCGCTCATTAATATCATTTGTAAAGAAAACTTTGATATTGACTAAGAAAAGCAATCGATACTATCAAAAGCGACTAAGAAAAGCAATCGATACAATCGAAAGCGCCATTTGATCGTTTTCATCCTAACTTTTATATGATGTATTTGAAGCTGATTTAGGGGCTTTTTTAATAGATATTATTTCTTTTTATTTCAGACTTTTGAATTTAAATAAACATTTTTTCATATTTTTGAGAGCAGTTACATTTGTTCAATTCAAATATCTTTAAAAATGCAATGAAGTCTCCAGAAAATATCTCAAAAATTGTATTTTATTGACAAATAATTAGTCATTAAGAAAAGGTTTTCTTTTCCTTAAAAACAAGATATAAGTAGGTGTTGATAAAATCTGCTTTTAACGCTCAAGTTGGCTTTAGCTTCTTTACTTTTAGTGCGAATGAGAATATACTTATTAAATAAAATGTGAGACCAAAGCCCGAGTCCCATTAACAGCATCAATTTAACAGTGGCACTTTAACTGCGTCACTTTAACAGTATCAGTTTAACAGCGTCACTTTAAAAGCTTTACTTTGAAACCATCACCTTAACAGTGTCACTTTAACAGTGTGACTTCGCCAGCATCTCTTTAACAGCGTCACTTTAACATTGCAACTTTAACATTTTCACTTTAACATTGTCACCTTAACGGAGTTACTTTAACAGTGTGCATTTTAGAAGCGTCTCATTAACAGCATCACTTTAAAAGCGTCATTTTAACAGCTTCACCTTAACAGCTTCAATTTACCATAGTTACTTTAACATTTATGACATAACATTTTCATTTCATATAATTTCTTATTAATTTCATAATCTTTAATCTATCTAAGCTCTTTAAACCATCAAAAATCGTATCTGAAATCCAAAAGAGCATTCCTTTAGTCGATTATGCAGTTTTTGACCTGTTTTCAGCTTTTGGCAACTAGCTACAAATCGCAGCAGCAGCCTGTTAATTACAGCAAACAAGCTGCACATCCCAATATCTCTTGATTTCCACCATCCGATGCGACCCCCCTTTTCATACAACCAGTTGACTGTTGATGCACTTGTGCAATGTTTGATGTATGCACGTCGTTGTCCTCTTGGATGCTCTAATTAGCTGCAGCTGGGTAGCTGACTGTATAACTGGCACAGGCCATGGCGCCATTTGTAAAGGCTTCAATGGGTTCAGGCAAAAATGTGTCAGCAGAATTCTTTTTTAGCTTTGCTACAAGGCAATGCAAACAACTTTCACTGGACGCTGCTCTACAAAAATAAAAAAAAAATAAGAAAAATGTATAAGAAAACCAAGAATCTATTTACCTAAAGCCGGGGTGATGAAGTCAAGAGCAAAAAAAAAAAAAAAGAGAGCTATGCTGGTTGCCGCCCACAATAATAATACTATATAAAGCTGGGTAACAAAGTGGGCGGGGTTTGGGCGGAACGCCAATTAAAAGCGAAAACGTTGCAAAAATAGTTGATGACATTAATTGACATTTAGCAGCGACGGGCATATCAATGCGCCGGACAGCACAATCACCCCAAAGCCAAAGAAGACAGACCAATGAAAGGGGGAGGGGCAGAATGAAGAAGGGGAGTCTCTCTCTCTCTCTCTCTATCTATAATAGCTAGAGTTGGTATAGGCCGCCTTTCACTGCCAATCCACGCAATTGTACAATTGGCAAATGTCACAAAATCCAAAGGCAGTTGTCAGCAGCATTGGCTGCTGCTGCTGTTGCTGCTGCTGCGGACGTGGGACTCCCATCATTAGCGTGGCACAATTGTGAGATGTGTAATTGCTGCAACAACAACAAATACAATAACAAACAACAACAACAACTATCGAGACATGCAGACGACACATTGACAGCGAGTTATGTCAACTCGAGCGCGATTTGTTTAGCCAGAGAGCCAACGAGAAAAGAGACAACAGACAAGAGACAGAGCCGCTGCCAATGAGTATTTTGCAACATAAATAAATGTAAGCAACAAATTGAAAGAGGAACAAACAACAACAACAACAACAACAGCAGCAGCAGCATCCAAGTTCGACCTCAAGTCTCTTTCTTTTACTGCACATATACTCTGTTTTTCAAGGCAGCGAGTGTATGTCAGATTGTGCGTATTTAGTCCAATTTTCAAATTTCAATCAAGATAGGAAAGTGATAGAAGTAGTTAAGTTTTGCATTAAAAATCTTAATTTTCCAACGATTGTTCCTATAACAGCTTCAAGATATAGTCCTCCGATTTTAAGAAAACTTTGTCACTTACTTGCGACTTTGCTTGAAATATCTGTTTAATCAAAAAAGTTTTTCTAACAAAAACTTTTTTTTCAACCGATCGTTCCTATAGTAGCTATAAGATATAGTGGTCTTATTTTGAGGAAATGTTGTCAACGTGTGTAAAACGTTTTTAGATATAGACAAAGTGAGTTTGGTTGAGTTATTTCAAAAATCAAAAAAGTTTTTCATACAAAAACTTACTTTTCAACAGACCGTTTTTATAGCAGCTATAAGATATAGAAGTCCGATTTTAATGAAATTTTGTCATCATGTTTAAACTGTCCTTTAACTTATGTTTAGTGAGTTTGGTTGAGTTATTTTGAAAAACAAAAAAGTTGTTCATACAAAAACTAATTTTTCAATCGATCGTTCCTATGGCAGCTATATGTGTCAGTGCTACGATTAGGTCGATTCTGACATAACTACTAACTGCATCAAAAAGTAGCAGAAAAAGAATTAAATTTCTCTTAGATTGTCCTTATAGTCGTACAGCTAAGAAATAAAACACATCCCAACTTAAAGTGAATTCAATAGTTGAGCCAAAGCCAATTCAAAGTCAAGTGTATTCAAACCGCAAAAACTTGTCAAAAGTGCAAAACAGGCATCAAGCAAATTTCACTTGCTCAAAATCTTTTCGAAAGTGTAATATGAAACAAGTCTGAAAGATAATATACTTCAAATCTGCCTGCCGCTGCTTCCAATAAAGAAAACTTTATAAATCTAAAAACAGAGTATATTGCAGCTGAAAATTGTAGAGCTGCAACTGGCTTTGTAATTGGTTACACGAAAAACGCACAAGTGAACCTGAAGGAGTCTCTGACTTTGGTCTCTGGTCTGTGGTCTGTGGCCTTTGGTCGCAAGTCGCAAGTCGCTAGTCGCTGGCTGTCTCCCTGTTTCCCTGGTCAGTGGAGAAGTGCGCGACAAGATTTATAAGCGGCTGTCAACGAGCTCCAAGTGGACGCTGTGGCCATTTTTTCTCTTTTTATTTTTTTTATTTTTTGATTTATAAGCAAAATGTTGCGGCGCGAGTAGGAGAGTATACGCGGCGAGTAGTAGTATTTATGAAACATTTCAAGGCAGCGGACAGGGCAGCTCCTTGAGCAGGCAGAAGGCTACTTGTGTAGGCAGTTGACATAGCGATAGAGTGGTGCAAGGCAGTGGTGCAACGCAGTTGCTGCAGTTGGTGGTGCAGCTGCTGCTGCTGCTGCTGCTGATGTTGGTAGTAAGTAGCCGCCGTGGCGGCAGTAATTGCGGCGGCATGTGAAATATGAGATAAACTCCAAGTAAGGCGCTGCGCGCGGAAACTTTCAAGCATGTGGCAAGTTGTTTAGAATCCCAACTAGCCAAGCAAACGCTGCAGCAACAGCAGCAGTCGAAGTCGCAGTCGCAGTCGACAGGCAGCAGTCGGTAGCTTGACTTTTAAGAGAGACTGTAGACAGGCGACGACAGCATTTTGGTGCCACTTTGCGGCATGCGAAATAACTTCGCACAATTGAGCATGCCGACAAGGAGCGCCAAAGGAGCTTTAGTTGGCGACACCAAACTTGGACATTCCATTAAATTAATCGTCAATTATCGAGGGAATTGAAGGGGGGAGTTTGCTGAAACTGTATAATCATCTATAAATTCAATTCAATGACTTGTTGCCTAACGGCTAAATCAATTTAAGTGCATGTCTAATTAAGCCACACAATTGCCAAAAAGAAAACTGAAACAAAAATAAAAACTTCATGTGTTGATTTTCAGTTTTTGAAATTGGTAAAAACTTTGCATGCAAATGGCACGAACGCCATTTTGTGCGCTCTTTACGATTTGCCCAAATGTGTTTAATTAAATAGCAAGCGTAATTAAATTGCAATTAAATTAATTAAAAAGCACGCAGCTTCAGGCTGAAAACCATGAAGAGTCTGCCTGCTACACGTTTTAGTTTAGGCCCCTGCTCGAATCGTTTGGGGCGAGTTGAAAGAAAAACAAAAACGTGGCGTTGCCACAAAGGACATGAAGGACGTGCACATGGACATGAACCTGAAACTGAAACTGAACTGTGCCTGCGCATTCGCTCTTTGTCTGCAATTAGACTTTACATTTTTTATGAGCAATGAATGATTTCGCAGTTTTACATTTTTGTTGGTTTCGTTTTCTTTTTTCGGTTTTAAATGCTTGATTAAGTTTTATGGTTCCGGAATCCTACGCGACTCCTATGCAAATTTACAGCTGGCCAAATTAACATCCTACTTTGATGTCCTTCATTGGGGCGTGTTATGTTTTAATTTACGCATTTGGCATTGGACGAATCGCTGCTTCAAAAACTGCTGGCTCATTATGTTACCCTATGCGGGCACATTTGGGGCAAAAGGATATGTGTTGTGTAGGGACATATATATTGTGTGTGAAGAGTTGATTAATTACAAAGGCAAACAAACAGGAAATGGGTTTCAAGTGAGTGCTGTGCTGTTAAGTTGAAATTTATGCGGTGTTGGTTTATTCATTGATTGGAATTCATGATGAAAATTAAACTTATTTTTGAAAAGTAAAGTTTTAAGCTCCTTTGAGTTTTTTAACACTTTTAAAGGTAAGCTGTTTGATCCAGTCTTATTTCTGCTTTGCGCATCAATTATTAATCTATTAAGAACTAATAATTTCTCAAGTATTTTTTGAATTTTTCTCAATTTTTATAGAATTTTTTCCTATACATAGATTTTAGAAGAATTTTTCAAAATATTGTTTAAGTTTAAATATTGAAGTATCCTCAGAATACTTATCAAATACGTGCTAAAACTTATATTTAATAAAAAAGGCATGTTTTCTAAATTCTAAAAATTCTAAATTACTTTTACGTTAATAATTAATTCTCTTAAAATTATAAGCTTGAGGAACTTGGTAGCAAAATATTAAAAAAATGTACCCAAAAATATATATTTCCTCGATTTTAACAAAAAAAAATCCATAAGCTGAATTAAAAAGAACTTCTAAAAGCTTTACAAATAAACTGTAAATATTTTCTTTATAAAAAAATACATTAAATATAAAATTGATATTATTGAATGTTTGAGCTAAAATTTTCAATCTCTCAAGCTGCAATTTGTTGTAAATTAAGCCTCCGGCTATAGGCTAATTTATAAGCATGAAGAAACAGAAACAATAATAACAATAAAGCCGCCATTGCACGTAGTCAAAATGAACAAATTGAATTGCGGCAATTACTTGCCACGATACGCAGAAAATGCGCCAAAAAGAAAAGAAATCGGAAAGAAGAAGGCGGCCAGCAAAATAATAATAAAAGCAAAGGATAATGCCGACATCCAACATCGACATCCAACATCGACATCGACATCACAGAAATCAGAAATGAGATTGCAACAAAAGTCAAGTTCATAAAAATGAAATCATGCCACAGCTCAGGCAGAAGATCAAAGAGGACAAATCAATAAAGCCAAAGCGCAGAAATAACTTAAAGTCGTTCCAAGTCAGAGCAAAGTCCAAACGTCCAGAACACTTTTAGTTCAGTTCAGTTGAGTTGAGTTTCAGTTCGAGTTGGAGTTAAGTTAATAGAGAGGGATGGGGTAACAGCAGTCTAGGCGGCAGTTCGACCCCAAAACAACTTGACCTGGTCAAGGCTGCAAGCACATAAAATAAAATTATACAACAAACGGCACAAAACACAGAGTAGAAAACTAAAGCAAAACTGTCTTTTGATCTATGGCAGAGGCGAGCGAGAGATGCTGACTGCTGCTGATGATGATGATGATTATAAGGCAGAGTCCCTGACCATTTACGTACAAATAACAAAAAAAGAAAAAAAAAGAAAAAGAAGTTTAGTTCACAGTCACAGTTACGTACGAATCGCAGCCTGCCCAGCCTCAATGTGGAGCAGAGAGCAGCGCAACGGTCGCAACTAAATTGGCATAAGAAATCAGAAATCACAGAAGGTTGCTGTCCACCACGTTCAAAGTCGCACAACAACAACAAACACACAAACACACACACACACATAGATATATACACCCAACACTGGAGATAAATGGCATCATCATATGAACTTCAGACTGGACTCGGCCACTGTGGTTTCAAGTTCATACCTTTTGTGGCATAATTCCATTTCGAAAAACTATTTAGGATAATAAAGTTCTATAACTATGTTATACAAATGTTACCATTACTGTAAGCATAACACGCTGTAAATAACAGTCAATAATTTATTTTAGAAATACATTAAGCTGTTATGATTTGTATAAGAAATGTAGCCAAAACATGTTTAGGAAATCAATAATTCCTTTTATGAACAAATTTGCAATACACAAAAACTCAAATTTTATTTACATAAATATATCGATACCATAAATCGATCATTATTTTAATGCACATTTGAAATGTCAAACAAATCGATCAATCGACTGAACATAAATATCATAAATTTCTTCCAACCATAAATTTTTTCAAAATGCATAAGAAAATGCCGAAAAAGTAAAGCACATTGAATCACGAAATGAATAAGAAAAATTATGTAACTGTTTTCGATATAGAAATCTTGGAAGGAACAATTAATCGACTTTTTAATCAAACATGTTGATAAACATCTTAAAACTCCCTCTGAGTCAAGAAATTAAATAAAAAGCAAATTCTTTTGCAGTACAAAAATCTAAAAATGTCAAGATAATCGAATACTTCAACTCGATCAAAACTATAAAATTTCATAAATCGATTATTAAAGTAATATTTACATGAAAAAAGAACCACTGTGCACAGTGCACAGAGCATTGCAAAATTAAGTAAATATACAAAACGTTGTCGGCGCGGCGCACAAAACTAATGATGTCGATGCTGCTGGACGAGGATGACTGCTGCTGCTGCTGCTGGGGATGTCTATAGAGATGGGGATGCTGAGGATGCTGCTGCGACGACGACGATTGCGATGACTGCGACTGCGACGCGGCGACGGCTGCTGATAATGATGCGGCAGCAAAAGTTTAGGACGTTGTCTGTTGTCTGGTTGTTGGTTTGTTGTCTGTTGTGTCTGTTGGTTGTTCGGTTGTTGGCTGTTTTGGAACTGGCACTGGCGATATACACACGCCAGGTAATAAATTTCATTTCTCAGCTGATATGGGCAATTAAGGAACAATTTTGCAGCTGAATGAGTAATAAATAAAAATTGTATGCCAGCGATACGCAGATACAAAACTGCAAGAAGTCGTCAGGCAGCCAGATAGTTTTCGGATAAAAATACACAAAACGAACGAGCGAGCGTACAGCAAATGTGGAGAGAAGTTGAAGTTGCCGGAGACAGAGGAAGGAACGTCAGCAAATGAATGAATGAGGAGGCCAACACACACACACACACAGCAGAGGACTTGGCAACGTTGGCAATCTTGCAACTAGCCTGCTTCTTGGACTCCTCCAATTCGACAACAACTCAAAGACTGAAAGATCTCAAGAGTTGCATGCTTGCCCTTTTGATGAAAACAACTCAATGACGTGATTTGTGCGGCAAGCGTACTCGTTGTTCTTCTTCTTGTTCTTCTTGTTGTTGTTCTTGTTGTTGGTGTTGCCGCCAACGAAGCTTAAAATTATATTGGGGGCAGCTTGTTGTTGTTGCTGTCTTTCGAGAATCCTGTCTCATATATAAATCACATTTTGCACAGATTGACGTGCAAATTCCACATGAGTCAGAAAACACTATGCGAATATTTGCTATACGCGATACGCGACGCGGCTCAATTTATAATTTTAGCTTTGCGAAATGCTTTTGCATAATAAATCATAAAGGGCTTAAAGCTTGAGCTTTATTCATCAGTTTGGCATAAAGCTGGTAAATATATGATGCTATCGATGGTTTTTAATTGCTTTTATTCGTTATGGAAATGTTATTTTAGGCTATAATTATTTTTGGTAATCCCAAAAAACATTTCCTTAAATAATATTTCAAAACGCATCAAACTGTAAACCTATTTGGCATATAACTAGTCAAAACTTGTTTAAATTTGTGCTTTTTAAAGTCCTCAAAACCTGAGCTAGAAACAAACCTTCTTTATTGTTGATTCCCATAACCTTAAGCCCGAAACATTTTAAAAAAGATTTAGCAAAAAATTATATATATTTAAACATTTCCCCACTTCAAATTTAATTTTGTGAAAACCGCTTTGCTTAAATTGCATTAAGATCAAAAACTTTTCTTAACGAAAAAATAAAATTAGTGGAAGCTGCCTTTCTTAAAAATGTATGAAACTAAGCTTAACTTTTACTTAACTTAACTTGAACTAAACATTTACCTATTCCAAGTACTCAATATTATTATTTGTTTTTATGGTTATTACAGTTTTGGATGATAACTTTCTGAAAACATTGAAACTCAATGCTTTTTACTTATTCTAAAAACTCAATTTAATAATTTTGTATTAAGGTTATCTAAGTTTACAGAAAAACTGAAACTCAATGCTTTTTACTCATTCCAAAAACTCAATTGTATAATTTTGTACTAAGGTAAGTTAAGATTTGATTGAAAAGGGTCTCCAAAACTCAATACTCGAAATAATGTTAAACTATTTCTTCGTAGTTCAAGCAACTATATCATTTCAATTGCACTTTCGATTGTTTCGATAAATCTTACATTAAGTAAAGTGTTTCTTCACGCTTTGTCAACTCTGCTTAAGCCACATCAACTGTAACCAATATTTTGTACCAAACTTGTCAGCACTTTGGACATTACTTTAATTACACAAAGTCAAAGCCAAAAGCCAAAGCCAAAGCCAATGTTAAAAGCAAAAGGCAAGGCAAAGGGTAAGAGAAAAAGGCATTTTTTAAATGCTGCACCAAAAAGAGTTTGGGAGAGAGCGCATTGGCTCAACACAATTGTGTTGGCCAAAAACAAACGAAACGACGCGTCGGTGCCTTTGGTACATATATATAGCTATACCATTACATATATATATATATATACACCCGTAATGGCACATGATATGTCGCCTACCTGAGAGCACCCAAAAAGCGTACCAATTCAATGTCCAGGTTTCAGAACAATGGAGCGACATCCTGACACTCGAGACGGCCCCCAAAAGCCAAAAGCTGCATATATACAAAAGCAGGCATGGGTAGGGGTAGAGCTGCTTAAAGAGGGGGTTCAAGAGTGGGGCGGGGTATAAGCAGCAAGAGCAGACAAACCAACGTGCCTGCTGCCGTTTAAATGTACTCCATTTTACTGTCAAGTGTAGACCAGGTTGACATTTGAAAACAGTGTGCCTGCAACACAGTGTTCACTGTACTCTACTCTCTCTATATATATCTATCTATCTTTCTCACTCTCTGCTCTGTCGGGGAATTTTAATTTAAGTATGTAAACTGACATTGAATAGTTTTTTGGGTACTCTGCTTCTGCATGCGGAATGGGGGGGAGTACAACCTTTTGTTGTGGGTGGCTACGAAAACTGAACTCGAACTAAGCTCAGAGCTGAGTGCTGCCTCACCTGAGCGCAATTTAAAGCAATTTGAAGTTTTTCTACTTCGTTTTTTTTTTCATTTTTTTATTTTTTGTTCTTGTGTATTTTGCAATTTTGTTTGCAATTGGATTCTGTAGCCAAAATGCTGTCTAAAACTTGCCAGGAAATAGAGTTTGAATAGCTTTTTGCTATGTGGTGTGAGTTAGATTTAATGAAAACTGAGCATTGCATAAAAGACTATGTGTGCGTGTGTGTGTGTGTGTGTGTGTGTGTGTGTGATTGTGTCTTGCTTGTTACGTTGATGAGTAGCTGTCCAATAATGTAAAAGTAGTTGGAGTACGAGCAGAAGAAGCCGTAGAAGGGTGTCTCAGCACAGTCTCTGACAGATATAATCAATGCAGTTGACAGCTTGCCATTGCTCTACGAGTGGTTCCACAACCAGCAACTCAACAACCACCCAGCTCATTATAGTTACACTGATAAAAAGTAAATAATCGAAATCGAAATCCTTCAAATTCTCAACTTTGATAAGTTCTTGTAATTTGATAATGATTTTGAAAGCCAGGTAGCTTTATTTTCAAGTTATATGGTCTTCTTTAAGAATTTAACTTCATTTGACGTTCTTTTATTCTTAATTAAAATAAAAATAAGATAGACTTTTTGTAAATAAAGCTATTTTTTTAAATATAAATTTAACTCAATAAAAGTATTAATTTTTATTCGAAATTCATTTCAATTTTAGGATTTTAACGCATATTCGAAATAACGATATTTTCTGGCGATATTGCAGATGATATCGATATGACTTCTGGGATATATTTTTCAAGGCAATAATGTTGACGATATACATCTCATCCTAACATTAGCTAAGGATAAAACAGGTTTTCTTTAAAAAACAAAAGACGGGATTTGTTGCAGAATTTCAGTATCTTAATAATCGGAGCTGTTGCTATTTCCGAAACCGATCAAAACATTCGGAATCGAAACTATTCGATGTTCTAAATTTCCAATATCTCTGGAAAATTCGAATAAAACATTTCTGCTTTCGTCACAGTGAATTGAGAAGTATTCAAATATATCTTTAAGAATAAAAACTTAAAGCTATTTTATTCGAAAGAAGGAATACAAAATCGAAAATGAATTGAAATACAAAATGATCGGAAAAGGGAATAGGCCGAAATAATTATATTCCAAACAAGGATTTAAAAGCAAATATGAACGAATCAAAAGCTAAACTAAGACATTGGATCATATCGAGAATCATTAACAAGTTCTCTTAAACCATTATTTGCAGTCCTAAATATCATATGCACTTCTCTCAGTGTAAAGAATCAAACGGAATATCATTATGTACTTACCGGTGTTGAATATGGATGCGCTGTCAGACGCACTCCGTCCGTCTCCAGCTGTTCGTTGAGCACCAGTTCGAGGTCATTGCTGGGCGGCGTCTCGCACAAGATCTCCATGCTGCCCGATAACGAATTGGGATCATTTAGCATGAAATAGACTGAGGCAGCGCCTTTTTCACGCAACGAACGTATGCTCTTTAAGAGCTTATGCCGATGCGAGGGATTATCGACGCCAATGGCATCTAAATCAGGATCACCAACTTGCTTGCATATCTCCAAATCGTCATAGCCATTGTCCAGAAAACTTTCAGCATACTGAGCCAGGCCCAAGGCGCGCAGCCACTCGCAAACAATATTGCTAACAGCCATATTAAACAGCTTTTCTTTTAGACTTTAACGATGCTTGTTGTTGTTGTTGTTGTTATTGTTGAGTCTCACGTGTGTGCCGTCAATTACCGTTACAACAAATGACGTCTATTTCCACAAGCTGCTTGCAATTTCCTTTTACACTTTCTCTGTATTGTTTTAAATGCTATCGTTAAAATTCAATGCCTTGGCGCAAAAAAACACACGTAAACATTTATTTCGCATTTTTGCATTTTTACATTTTTGCTGCTTTTCAAATGTCCTGTGAACGTTGCTGTTGCTGCTGCTGTTGTGGCAACTGTTGCTGCTGTTGCCGACAGCAATTTACAACTGTTTGATATGTTGTGCTCAGCATTTTGCTTCTGAAAATATATTAAAAAAAAGGTTGTTAATTTTCTTGCATAAATTTTAATAAAATTCACAGCGCCCGCATAGGCAATCTCAAAATAGTTTTTCCCACAACATTTTCACATATACAAAGAGGCGTTGGAAAATGCAAACGCCTTGCGCTGCTGGCAGCCAAATCAATAGACGCTGTCGAGATTCAAATCAAATTCAGAATTCTCGAAAATTAATTAAACCAATGGCAGTTGATGCGGTTTCCGTTTGCTGCACACACACACATACACACACACATCTATACACACACCATTCTGGCATACTCGCAGCGTCTTATCAGCCATTCAGGCAGCAAACTGAGGCGCACCACAGCGAATAATGCGTGCCAGTTGCACACACGCACACACACACAAACATCTATACATGCACACACACACGCACACATAGTTAGTCAAGCATATCACTTTATCATAGACACATTGACGTCTCCCACCCTCCCCCCCTCTTCCAGCAACTTTGCGCTTTAGAGAATCTATGAGGCGTTAAACGCAAACTAAAAGCTTAGAGGCAACCAATCAACAACAACAACAACAACCATGACTACGAACAACAACAACAACTACTACAACAACCACATGTGAGTGCAGTTTTGGGGCGTGTGCCAACGCTTATTGATAAATGATTGATTATCAGCATGTGTGTGTATGTGTATGTGTGTGTATCTGTGTGTGTGTGTGTGGGTGCGCTGCGGTTTCTCCTTTTGCTTGCTTAGCACAAGAGTTTCAGTGTTTGCTTTTAGTTTATCTTTAATGGATTATTTTAGCGGTTTGGCAGGCAGCAACACCAAAAAAATATATAATAATATCAAAATCATTGCCCATAATCCAACCACGCCCCTCGCCTACGCCCTGCACCCACCCCTGACACAAAAGAAGCCATCATATAAATTATAACAAGTCGTCTGCCTGCCGTGTGACTAAGCTGCCATTTTGCTGCTACTTCTTTTACTATTTATTGTTTTTGTTTTTGTTTTTGTTCTACTTCTTCTTTTTCTTCTTGCGCCAGCTGTTTTATTTCATTTTCTTTCTCATTTTCATTTTATTTTCATTGGCATTGCACAGATCAATCATTTTAGCTCGACAGGCCCTACAAATTGCTTAATGATACGCAATTATTCACCAATAAAACTGTCCAAGTGCAAATGTCAAACGTTGCCTGCTTTTTATAAGCGAAAAATAGTGAAAAGTAAAGCAAATCAAATATTCTGAAATTTCATAAAAGTGTCAATTTGTAAAGGTTGCTGCTGAAAAGCTATCAATAGATGTGTCGATAGTTTTAATGGTGAGTTCTGGGTTGTCATCATGGTTTTGTTATCCCTGGTAATCGATAGTTTTTAATCGAACTATTTTTAGTTATTACAAGCATATTATTATTGTGTCTTCTTTGTATTGCTTTTTGAAACGTTTGTTTTTATTTAATTTTGAAAAAAGACTATCAGACTTGTTCTGGTTTTCACTTGTGATTAGGTATTGCAAATGTGAATATCTCTTAAATGTACCCATTTTCGATTTTGATTAGATTTTTCGAATGCAATTCACTTGCATTTAAATAAGGACCTTATAAAGTTTATATTTATATAGGATTCAATTCAAAGCTCATCAAATATAACGAAAATTTCAACTTTTATCGAAATTTAAATTCCGCAAAATATTGCCGAAATTGAAAGAAAATATTTTCAATAAACACTACACATTTCAGAAACACTACAGTTAGTTTTGAAGAAGAATAGTTCTATTAAGACATCAGGTTCAAAGACATGAAAAATAAAGCTCTTAAACATAAATATCAAAGAATATGACTCCCGATAAATAACTTCGAATCCCAGACAAGAAAAAGATTCTTTGTTATCTCCTTAAGCTCAATTCAGATATCAAGCTTCAAATTGTATTTAAAAAATTTAAAAATGAAACACACACAAATGTCAAAGAATAAGGTCCCCAACAAGTAAGTTTCGGGTTCGAATCCCAGTTGAAAAATAGTTTTCTTATTAATCCTTTAATCTAATTAAGAAGTGTATTTCAAAAACTTAAAAAAATAGCTCTTAAATTTGTAAAAGAATATGGCCTGTAGCAAAGAATATGGCCTCCGGGTTCGAAACCCAGTCAAGCAATAGTTTTTCTATCAACTCTTTTAGCTCAATTTAGATATCAAGTCTCGAAAATTTCAAAAAATTTAAAATAAAACAGACATGAATTTCGAAGAAACATAAGTTTCGGGTTCGAAACCCAGTCAAGAAATAGTTTTCCTCTTAAGTTGTTCAGCTGAATTTAGATGTCTAGCTGCGAATTGTATTTAAAAAATTTAAAAATAAAAAAACCTACACATAAATTTCAAAGAATACGACGTATCACAAATAACTATTGGGTTCGAATCCCAGTCAAAAAATAGCCTTTTTAGTTACTCCCTTACCTCAATTGGGCTTACACGTTTTTATTAAGCTCATGTATTCCAAAACACAACTAATTTAACAAAAACTACAGCTTAATAATACAAAATGTCAGACAATTAAAATGCATTTAAAATAATTATATACTCAAAAGCTAATGTCACGCCCATTAGTTTTCATTTGAATTGGACAAGAACATCGACAACCTATCTGTCAATCTCACATTCTTTAAACTTAGAAAAATCTACAAAAAGTGATTATTTTGGGGCGCAGCTTGTTGTTAAATTAAATGCTATATCAAAATAAAACAAAATGCCACAAATAGTGGCAATGTCAGCGTTGCAATGCGATGAATAAAACCCTTTCACTTCCGACCTATGCAGTTTGTTTTTTTTTTTTCGTTTTTTTGTGGGTCAAAGTTTGTCAGTGTTTAGATTCGTAGTTGTTGTAGTTGTTGTTGTTGCTTGTCTTCTCTGCCAACAAATATTCAAGGGGCAACGCCAACGCCAACGCAACAATGCCGCAGCAGGGGCAACAATTTTAATGCAACATCATCGACAACGGCATCGACCACAAAACAGGCAACAACAATAAATTGTTGACTTGTTGCCCGTTGTTTGTTGTAGTTGTTGTTGTTGTTGTTGGGGTTGTTGTTGTTGTTGCTACAGTTGTTGCCTTCATTCACAATGAATTCGTTTTCGTGGGCGGCGTCGCAACGCATTATGCTCAAGTAAATACAAATTTAATTTTAGTTTTGTTTTTTGTGTTTCTGCTGTTTTGTGGCAAGTTTAATTTGTTTATGGCGCGTCCGTTTGTTTTTAAACGGTGTCATTTGAGCAATTCGTAAAGATAACAACAACAACTAAACACAAGAGCCCTACGTTTGTGTTATGGCTGATCGTGTTGAACTTTTTGGCCTTAGCGCAATTGTGAGAGGTGGACAGGCGAGACCAAATCAAATTAAGCTTCAATAAAACTGGGCAAGCAAATTAATGTTGCTGTTGTTGCTTTTGGCTTTAACTTTAACGATTGTTGCAACACGTCGCGGCGTCGCCAACAGCTGTCAGCTGGCACTTTTGGATCGCTTTATCTGCCATCTGCGCACACGCGGCGTATGCGCAATTGCCATTTAATTAAAATTGTTTGCACAGCTTCGCCAATTCGCTTGCCCAATTTTTACCTTTATTATTCAATTTTTATAATCTTTTTGTTGTTGTTTTTTTTTAGCGTGCAGGTGCGCAACGGATACAGCCAACAACAACAACAACAACAACAACATCTACAAAATTATATTCACACGCTATGCGACTCTCAGCTACTTAATTAATATGCATAACTTCGACTCTGACTTCAACTCTCCACGCACTTGAGCATTTAATTATTGTCATTAGCTGAACAAACACAGCTTTTGTTTATTTTTTCTTCAGTTTTTTTTTTATTTTGGTAAACAGCGGGTCAAAAGGAAACAGCCATAAACAGGCCAACTGGGGCAAGCAATAAAAATTAAATAAGCTAATCAAATTAAAAATAAAAGAAGCAAAATAAAAATAAAAATAAAAATATTAAGAAAAACGTAGAGCAAACAGAAACATTAAACAAACAAGTGGCAATGTTGCAGTTGCAAGAGTAAAGACTGCTAAATACTCTGTTCAGAGTGGCAAACAGAATACGATTCTTTGAAAGATATAAGAAGTTAGAGAAATCTGAATATAGATTACGGCTTTGAATGGTTATGTTCAAAATCATAGACATGCGTTCTAGGACTTAGATTTATATAGACAGAACGATTCCAATACTGCTCATCCAAATCACTTGTGTTCCTATTCCGACTTTTGCGGGTATTGTGGATATATCTTTACAAAATGAATAATTTTGCTACAAATGATTTATTTTCTAGAAGATTATCTCCATTCCGGTGTACATTTTAAAGATTAACCAAAATTTAAATACATTCAAATATAACAATATAAGTAGAGTTGAACTGAAATCGAATTGAAAAATTATGGAATCCTAAGCCTTATTCCACTTTTGTTAAAATATTCTGAAATGAAAGATTTTTAAATGTTTTTGTTCTCACTTTTGATAAGATTTTCAGATTACATTTGCTTAAGTTTTGAATAAATATTCAATCGATATTAGTAACTTATTCTATGGTGAATAATAATAATTCTAATATATACATATGTACATCAGCCTTGATAAGAGGGTGAATAAGATGTAATGCAATTGAAATGAAACTTTTTACTTTTAAAAAATTTCAATTTCGCCGCAAGTGGTACTTACAAACAAATTCCGATTTACAAACGTACAATTTTTCTAAATTCGAAAGGATCTGCGAAATCTCTGGAATATTTGGGTTGGGCAACTCAGTTCACATCGATCCTCAATTCAATAAAACTAACACCAATGCCAACCATTTCCAAGATACTTTTAGGATCAGCATGATAGCCTCTCCGATCTTATCTCTAATGAGTCCTAATATCGTTGCAAAGTTAGTTAGTTAAAACTTACAAAAAACCCACATACTCTCTTTCTCTAACAAAACAGCGTATTTGAAGAGCGCAAAAAGAGACGCAAAGTAAGGCGTCTTCATTAATGATAGGAAGTAGACTGAAAACGATGCGACGCGGCGGCTGCAGAGTCAGCCAAAGCCAAAAGCCAAAGCCAAAAGCCAAATAATACTAAAATACATTTGACAACACCAAATTTTAGTTTCAGGCCAACTGTTTCAACTGTTTCGGCGGTTTGGTCGTTCGTCGGGGCCGCCTTGGGTCGCATTAATACCAACGGCTAATTAACTTGTTGTCGAGCTCGTAAAATAGTTTGGGCGCTCATCAAGATAATAAAGGCCAGCGATCAAGTTTTGTTTTCCTTCGTTTTTTGCTTTTATACACACTGTCGGGGTTTTTGGCCGACTTTAATTGCGCTTAACACAAAAAAAAAAGCAGGCTGACTACAACAAATATATAAGTATATATATATCTATATATGAACAACGTCAGCTGCAAGGCACAAGCAGGTCACATATCGCTCCTGAGAATGCCAGCGGCTACTGCAGACGGAGGCGGGTTGAAAAAGTGGACAACACGGCGTTGCAGTCACTTTTGGTAATTAGATTTTCAAGTTGAGATAATGAACGGGGGGACATAAAAATGTTTACAGCCACAACAACAACAAACAGCAAGGTCTAGAAATTGAAAGCATTCAGCGGTTCATTCAATAAATTAATTACAAAACCAACATTTAAAATGTCAAATCGCAAGTTCCTCAAGCGGCGCATTTCGACTTCTTTCGACCATTTTGACAGCACATGAAAATAAATCTGTCTGTCCGAGTCCAATTGGAAGTCCAAAACGAGTGTATCTTTTCCAGCTGTTTGCACTCATATGTTGTATGCCTTTAATTAAAGTCAATAAATATGTACAATAAATTTGCAAAGGCATTTTGTGGTCTATAATTGGCAAGCACTTTAGGCAAATAGTCGGGCTCAAATTATGTTTTATAACCAGCAAATTGGCCAACAACAATTAATTGCAATTTAAAGTTCAAATTGGCCAACTACCACTTGACTGCTGCGCCTCGAGCTGCCATACTAAATTGTCTAATATTTCATATTAAAGCATTTTCAGCATATTTTCAGCAAGCGTGTGAAATATTGTAATATGTTGTAGCAAAGCCTGCTAGATATAACAGTAGTTAGATATTAATTTGCATGAATAGTTGAACTTTATTTGTAGCTTATAAATTATAAATCTGCTCAGGTTGCTAGAAAATTGATTTGACTTTAAATCTGTTTAATAAATTTCAAGTTCGCATTTAGTTAGTTAGTTTTTTTCATTAAGTTCTTGTCTGTAAGGAAGAGCTGTAGAGGGGTTTCCTTATCTGCTTCACCTCTTTTCCACAACCGATAAGAATGTCATCGTCTAAATGCGGACTAAGATAACTGATGCAACAGTTCCAAGGTTCGAGCTCCAGTCAAGAAATAGTTTTTTATTTTGATCAAGCAGTGCCGGGTTTCACTTTTGGAAAGTTTTTGGGGAATTGAAATTTACTTAAACGCTACGAATATTCTTTTTGCTGTTTATCTTATGAATTGAATCCTTTTTAAATACAAAGTTAATTCAATCATTCAGCAAATGAAAGTGAATTCAATACGCAAAATCTTGCCAAAAGTAAAAAAATGAGAACATTTAGAGGATTATGTATCATTTTTGTAATATCATAACGAAAGTAGCGACCAGAAGAGGCCTTTATATATTTATGAAATAAAAACACCTCTACGCGAGGTTAAAGTCTAGTGACGATGCATTTTCAAGCCACAAAACTTCTGATATCTAATTTTGTGACGAAATATATTCTGATTAATTTAATAACCATTTCAAAAAATTAATATTAATTTTGCATTCGACACGTTGCGCAAATAGATTCGGCGATTTTTAATTGCACCCTATTAACTTTTTTTATCGTCAATGTTTTCATTAAAATTTGGGATTTATGTCAAATGTAATAGTAATAATGTTATTAAAAAGTCAAATTCTTACCTAATGTAGAGCAAAATATTAGAAGAAGACACATTTTAGTTAGTTAGCTTAGAAGCGTCGAATTGGAATCAATTAAAGTCACGTTTCAATCTAACTGATTGATGTTGTTGTTTTAGTTTTTTTTTTTTTAAAAGTAGTCCTAGTTTTAATAGCTAAATATTTACAGCTGCATAGACAAATGATAAAGTATGAATGTTTTTGTTTTTGGGTGTGCACAAAAACCAAACCCAAAGTGTTGCAATTTTGAACGCCTTCTCAGAGATGGAGCTGAGCTGAAGCAGAGCAGAGCTAAGCTCATCGAGAGCTTGCAAAGTTTCACGCTGCGCACAAAGCTGACGACCTTTTGGCATTTTGCATTTTTAGCTCTTATATATGCACATACTACTCATATATGAATATTGGCAATGCCTGGGGGCCTCTCTGTGCACAAGAGTCAAGTCAAAAACTTATAAATTTATATCATTTGTTTTTTGTTTTGTTTTTTTATTTTTTATTTAAGCGCGGCCAAAAAGCAGCGGGTGGCCAAAGCGCAGGTGGCTTTAAGACTCATTTTTTTTATACTTCTTGTGCTTTAAGCGTGTTTTCTGCTTAATGTTTAATGCCCGATAATTTAACATTTTTGTGTTGTTTTCTACAATTTGTTATGCAAACAAACGGGGCCACAGTTTACTTAACAGCCGCTTATAAATCATCATCATCATTATTAAGTATCATCAACTGTGCACAACGAATGAACGAACGGACACACATCGATATTATCGCCATTGTTTAAACAATGAAAAATGTGCGATATGCCCTCATAATATTTATTTGGCAGCCTATAACTACACATCACGTTTATATACGCGATATACACAACCAACAAACCAACCAACATCATCTCCATCATTATTATTATTATTGTGGCTCATCAAGAGGCAATGTGGGCATTGATTTTTAACTGATTTGCTTAAGGCTTGGTAGGGAAGACATAAAACTTATGCACGCGTACACAGAAAGAAAACCGATTAATGTTCATTTGATATACGAAATGTCATGTGAACTCAAATATTGATTGTAATCTTGAAATATATTTCTTTTGTATTAAGTTTTATGGGTTAGAATATTTTTTTTTATTTATCTTCTTTGCATCTTAAAAAAGTTTCAATTAGTTGCGGTAATCCCGCCGTATCTTAGAAAATTGTGAATTAGTTAGCGGTAATCGCACTACGAAAAGTCTAAATTGTTGAGCGGTAATTCCGCCGTATCTTTAAAAAGTCTGAATTAGCTAGCGGCAATCCCGGCGTATCCTACACAATAATTAATTAGTTAGCGGTAATTCCGCCGTAACTTAGAAAAGTCTGAATTAGTTAGCGGTAATACAGCTGTATCTTTCAAAAGTCTGAATTAGTTGGCGGTAATCCCGCCATTTACCAAAATTTCTTCGGAGTTGATTAAATTGAGATAAATTAAGCAATCGAGGTCAGCACGGGGTAAGTTTTTTTTAAGGAATTCGAGAAAGATTCGGGATGAGTTTGATTGCTAAATTGCGATAACATCTATAAGCTGAATTTTAAATACATTTATAACCAATCGGGCTGTTTTCTCTATATAAACAAATGCGAAATTGATGACCAGTTCGTACAATTTTGTTTCTGTGTAGTTTGAGATTTTCGATTTTTTTGGGTATTTTTCCAGATTTTTATTGATTGGTGTTGCTGCTGATTCGAGTATATTTCCCCCAATTTCTTACTTGAGTCTCATTACGGACAGTCGCAGCAGCGACAGCATCAGCATCAGCAGCAGAGTGCCAGTGAAATGCAATAAATTCACATTAAGCCGCTCACATAAAACGCCTGATTGCACACGGGGCAGGGCAGCGACAAAGCAGGGCAGGGAGGGGCATGGCAGAGCGGGCGTTGTGGCAGCCAAAGCTAAAGTTCTCAGTTCGCTTGTTGGAAACGACGCGCTGAAGCCAACATCCTGTTGACAGTCGTCGGGCGTTGGCAGCAGCCTCAGCAGCAGTCGCAGTCGAAGCAGCAGCAGCAGCTATCAATATTAAAAGCGCTTATTTGACAGAAATATGACAAATGCCTGACAGCCAAGCTGGAAATAAGCACAGCGCACAGGTTGCTTGTCTGAGAGTTTGTTCCCCGGTTGTACACTGGATTGGGATCCTGCCTGTCGTCCTGATGTCCTGTTGTGCGGCGCAAAGTGCCAAGTCATTAGTAACAGGCGAGAGCAAATGTCAGAAATGCTTTTTGGATTAGTCAATTCAAATTGCGTGTGTGAGTATTGAAACTGTTGGCAGTTGCAAGTGTGAAATGATTTTGCTGCTGAAGCTGATGCTGATGCTGATGCTGAAGCTGTCGCTGCCTTTGGCTGTATACGCAACCTCAATACCCATACAGAACTTGCCACATGCTGTGTATAGTGTATGGTGTTGTTGCTGTGTGTGCCGTGCCACGCTGCCATTGCTGCCGTTGACAACGCACACGACACGTGCAACACTCACGCAATTTCGCGCAACTCCCCTGTTCAATGTTCAGTTGTTCAGTGTTCAGTGTTCAGTGTTCAATGAAATAAGTAAGCATCGAAAATGCGTTCAACTGTCAAAGTGGTGCACCACCATTTGCAAACGTGGCAAGCGGCAAGCGACGTTTTTCGGGTAACTTTATACCATATACCATATAGTACTAGCACTATGCTACCTTTATGCTGTGGCATGCAACGAAGCGTGCCGCGGTTACAATGCAATCACGGCCAAAATGGGGCATAGCCAAATTGTAGGATTGCTTATCAACGTTATGTTGCATGTGCGTGTGCGTCTGTGTTTTTGAGTGTGTGTGTGTGGGCACGGCGCAGGTTTTTCAATTCCAAATTGAATTGAGCCAGTCGTGAGTTAGTGCTAATAAAAAAGAAAAAAAAAAGGAAGAAACTTGCAGTGGGTAGTTTCCGACTACAACATACTCTGCTCGCCGTGCTATTACTTTGTATATTTGCGTAGGCAGTCGGTTTAATTAAATTGAAGAACTCATATCAAATTGAATGTCACTTGCTTTAAAATTATAGCAGTTTGTGGGGATTGGGAATGGGAATTTAGCTCTTGTATCGAACAGGCTGTAAATAACCAATGCATACCAAATTGGGTCGTAACATTTGTAGCCAATTTACCAATTGGGAACAGAGTACAAAGAGAAGATAGCTAAGAATAGTTATAAAATATAATCTGGGTTCTTAAAATAAAATATATATCTTTTACAAGTCTTAAGTTAGCGGTAATCCCGCCGTATCTATCAAAAGTCTGAATCACACAGCGGTAAAACCGAGATATCTTAGAAAAGTCTGAATTACTTAGCGGTAATCCCGCTGTCTTACAAACGTCTAAATAATTTAGCGGTTATTGCGCCGCATCTTAGAAAAGTCAAAATTATAAATCGGTTATACCGCCATTTTCCACAATTTCTTCGGAGAGTGCATTAACCAGTTGGGAAAAGTGTGAATTACTTTTAGCTTTAAACTACTTTAAATTTTTAGTAGACGTTTAAAATTTCACGATTAAAGACAGTATAATGGCAGTATAGGCATGAGATTAGTAGCCTCAAATTTTCTTTTCTTAATGAGCAAGTAAACTTGATTCAAAAGATCTTTCTTTACTTGTTTCAAATGTACTTTTCAGTGTGTTTGAACAAAGAACCTATTTCACTTAAGAAATAAGGCAATTTGGATCACAAGATCGTTTGGTTTGTCACATTTGAGTTATATGTTCTATAGAAAACTTACAAAATCTTAAAAATATACAACTAACAAGTAGAAAAGTAAGCGAAAAAATCACTTGATAAAGATATTTCCTAAAACCCGTGCCATTTTAAAGATTTTTAAAGCTTTGGTTAATTTCACTTGACGGAGTCAAACAAAATGAAAATAAACACAGTTACAGCAGCATAAACGCATATATTTATTTGCGTATCTGAAGCATCGGTCGTTATTTGCTGTGGAAAAGCTATTTGGCGCATTATCAGTCCAGATACATATACATAAATATTTCGTATAATTTTCGCGTTATTTTAAAATGCACAACAGGCAAATAAACACGACGCTTTGCGCCAATTTCATAAATATTTTTATGGCGTTTAATAAAATTTTATTGGCAGGGGCCTGCATGTTTTATGACCGTCTGCAACGTTTGCTCTGCTGATGTTGTTGTTGCTGCTGTTGCTCCGGGGCTACTCCAATTTGTCGCCGCTGCTGTTGTTGATCAACTCTTTGCCCCTTGCGTGCTTCCAGTTGCCACTTGCCGCTTGCCCCAATCTCCGCAACCTGCCACCACAGCAGCTAGCTGCATGCAATTTTTTGCGTATTTTAACGCTTCATTGTCAATGCAACTGACAGGCACTTGGGCAATGCCACTGGAGATGGAGATGGCCATGGCTGGCGTTGCAGCGTTGCCGCGTTGTTGATGTGTGGATGCAACAACAAGAGCAACAGCAGCAACACAGCAACACAGCAACACAGCAACACAGCAATGTTGTCATCAGTTGCAACAATTACTTAAATGCAGCTATAATTTTGGATGCAGACGACGGGTGGGTTGGCAATTTACTTGGCCAGCCAGGCGAACGTTTATGGCTATTTTCACAATTTCATTGTTATTATTATGAGTCCAACTATTATTATTATGCCATATTGATGATAACGTATATATAAAATATATATATAAATATATATGTATATATATATATATGTAATAAAAATAATTGCATTATTGCTTTTCATTCGGCGTGTCGTCAGTGTCAAGCGACAACCATCAATATCATCGAACGTTGGCGATTTTTAAAAAATATTTGTGGTCCATTAACTTGTGGCATTGTTATAATTCTACCCGCTGGTCATTTATTGAATTCTTTTGGCATATTTTCCATTTTTATCCTTTTTTTTGCGATTTAAGTTAAAAGTACATTTTACGCAGCATATTTAAATGATGGCAAACCCTTAAACATTCGCTTTGTTCCGTTTTCACTCATTAATTAAGCCTCGGCTAACAACTTGCCCATAAATATTAATTTGGCATTCAATTAAGCGCGTCACAAAATGCGACAGCAGCCCCAAAACACCACCAATTACAGCAACAAAACTTACAAAAGTTATTTTAACTTGCGATACCCTGTAAAGAGTTGGGAATTTAAAAGTAGATATTATGCAAATAGACAAGTTTGTGCTTGTTTCTGTATGTAAAACGTTTCAAAGTTGAAAATAAAGCCAATCAGGCTTGTTACAGATTCCAGTTTATATCGAAATCTACGAAAGGGAATTGGATGCTTTTTGAATTCCTCAAAACTTTAAAATTTTGCATTTTTGTCTGCGCAGTGAAACTGAAAACTTAAACTCAATTGTTTTATATTTTGTCAAATTATTTAGAAAAGCATAAAGTAATTTTTTCCTTAGATGCAATTCAAATGTCATTTAAAGTATTTAACTAAAAAACGGTTTGTAAAACTGAAAAGAAAACGTGTATGAAAACGTGACGGTCTTCGATTCAGCATATGTCTTCTAAATGACACATTTATCAAAATTCGGGTTCGAACTCGTTTTCGAAAAAGAGAAAACCAAAACATTCCGTGCGAAAATCATGACAGAAATTCGCAAATCGCTCGGAATTCAATTGATTTTACTTTTGAAAAACGTGCGGATTTTGGAACAGTCCTGAATATTTTTAAGAAATTTTAAGCCTTTAATAAAAAACTTCTGAAAAATAAGTATAACCGTTTAAGTTTTGAAATTCAGAAATGCTTACAAACTCGAATTCGACTTATCTGATTGGAAAAGTTGACATTTCTACATAGATTCTTATGAACTTTTCAAATACTGTATGCTGAGATATTTCAAGCTCAAGCACAAAACGCTCGAAAAAGAGGTTAAGTCGAATTTTTGGCATTTAGAAAAACTTAAAATTTGACGGTTTTGGTTACAATTAAAACCGATTGAAAAGATTCTTAACAACTTATCTATAACTGTGAAGAACTTGTTAAGGAAGTGATTTTGAGTTCTGAGATATTTTATGAAATTTTAAGGAGCATTATGTATGGCAACCCTAGGCTAAATCTTTTGGAAAAGCATTTAGACGAAATGTTATTCTCCTCACATTTTTCTTCTTTCTAATTTGTTTCAATTGACTTTACATTTAATAAAAGTGTAGCCCACATTCTCGCTAAGAAAACAGGGTATTTAGCTGAGACAGCTACAAAATGTTAATTGATCAATTGAGTATTTAGCATTTTATCAATATGTCATATTGGCTTTCAAGAGCTTTCATTGGTATTTTGTGTGCGTTTGTTGTCTTTTCAATTTGCCGCGCGGCACATAAATCACAACAAACAACAAACGCAGTTTGGGGCAGGCAAATAAAACACTTTTTTACAGCATCTTTTTGGCATTTGGGCTTTGATTGCGGAACAATGGCAATTAACCCATAAAAATTGAAATGCCCACATTTAATCGTAACTCTGACTACGATTTGTGCCCCAAGACAGGCTTGGGTAGGGGTAGTCAGTTAGTCAGCTCCAATTAATTGAAATTCAAAGCTAAGGCTATAGCTTTTTTTGCTACAGTTTTTATGAGTGCGTTTTTTTTTTCTTTCTGCCGGTTTTCTGTTTAATTTCACTTTGCGCTCCACCAATCCAAGCATCATCATCATCAGCAACATTATTATGATGATCAGGAAACGTTGACTTGTGTTTCCAATGAATAATAAAGTAGAGTGAAGTACACGGAGTCGCCGCCACTGCCACAGATATAAATCAATTCCAGAGAAGCGACAAAAATTTACATTCCATTTTGCGTGTGTGTCTGTGTCGAACCGAATCGAGTCGAGTCGAAAGACTCTGTTGACTAAAACTGGGTTTGGGAACTTGAAACTGAACTCAAGAGCTGTAGCTGAAGTTGCAACTGGGGGGGGCTGAGTTTGCGGCATTGGGGATCAGAGCCATTTGGATTATTGAGATTTCATCGGAAGTTTTGTGCGCATTGTGTCACAGGCGCATGCGTATTGAAAATTTATGGGAACGGTAAAGCCAAACGGCATTGTATTAATAATATAATAAAAAAAAAAGAAGAAAAGCAAAATCAAAAAGAAATCGTTATCGTTGAAATCGTGCGAGGCGATACAATTCGTAAGCGTTTAACTTTAAGTGGGTCTTGATTAATGACTTTGAAGTGCGTTGCGGTCGCCGACGCACCACAGGGTGCCCCCCTTCCTCTGCCAGCTGCGTCTAAAAAGCTACAGCAGGGGGGCCTGATAGGTAGGCAGCAATCGAACCCATTCCAATAGAGTCGTGTACAATAGACATTGGCCTTGGCAAAGCTTGGCAAAACTTTTATTGCTTATAGTCTACATACATAACTGGCATCACGCTGAGATCTTCAGCTGATCTACATACAAATTTAACAAGCTTCACACCCAATGCCTTACAAAAATTTGTAAAAACTAGATATGCACATAATTCTGTAATAATCAAAGTGTGTTATTTTCAAATTTATACAAATGTAATCGGGTAAATTTGAATGAAATCGGAAATAAGCCTGATTCTAAAACAAGCAAATCAAGATCTTTAAAAGCAAACCATGACAAAAGCAAACGAGCTTTTCTTGCTGAGAACTTAACAGTTATCACTTTTCATTACAACATATAAAGTTGATAAAAATCAAAGCGTTTTGAAAACCTGTGAACTTTTATGTATTGCTGATTTTCCTTAAAAAGTCTCATTTTTACTTTTGGTACGTTTTTGCGGATTAATTTCACTTTCATTTCATCATGAATTGAAAGAACTTGTTATTGAGATAGAACTCAATTCACTAGATCTACAGCTATAAAGAAATTTTGAACTTTCAACGGATTATCAACTCCGCAAACTTTTGTCGCAAGTGGATACCGGGACAGACCTACATATATATGGTATTTCCAGTTGGGATATGTTATGCATTATCTTTCACCATTTGAATAAAATGTAATGGCAATGGCACTCTGGATATTACGGAAATGCTTGATGAGTTTAACAGGGTTTTCAAAATCAAATAAAGTACTTTTCGAAAGAGGACATGTCAAAATAATAAGTTTTAAAGGAAGATTTGCATTAAATCAACACTTTAACTACATACATACTTTTGAAACTGGCTTTTTTTAGTCGAAAGTTCACTTTAGATAAGTTTGTTGCAAGTGAAAAGTACTGTACATACAAATATGTATAAAATTTGAGCAATTTTTAGTTTGCCATTTTCAAAAACTTGTATCTCTAAGCTATCACTGTCGAAGCAATCGAGTAACAACACTCAAAAGAATCCCACCATTCAAAAAAATCTCTTGCAAAAATTTGATACCCATTTCTTAATGTGTTTCTCATGATTGCGTCGCGCACAGTTACAATTACTTTGTAGAAGCGACCTTATGCACCATTTATCAACTGACAGCATCTTTGAGCCCAATATTTGTTTACCTGTCAAGAGTTTAGCTGACAACATATCCAATCAATGCCATGCCCATTACTTAAAAAACCATCAACACAATGGCCACTCGGCCGAAAGTAGCTCAAATTTCACATAAAAACAAGACACATTAGGCAAAACCCAAAATAAAAATTGAAATTTCATCATTCTGATTAGCTTGTCGCCAGCGCACAACATCGGCGTCTAGAATTCTGTGCGGCATATGCCATAAAAATAAGAAAAGGAGAAGAACCATTAATGAAAAATTACAAAAGCCATCAGCAACAGCTAAACAACGCATACAAATTTTCCAACTGACTGCAAACGACACACGATCAGATAAAAAAACAAAATATAGTATATTATAAAATAAAATAACTTGAGAATGTCATGTCAAAATGTGGCGCTGTTCGACTACAACAATATGACAAGAGGGGCCAAATGTGAGAGCAAGAAAAGGAGCAAAGGACAAGCCAAAATGTGTTGATACCCACACGACATGTCCAGCTCGGCTCAGCTCAAACTCAACTCAACTCAGCTCAACTCGGTTCAGGTCTGGTTGTAAGCTGATCCTCCCCACGCAGCACAATGAAATTTCAGTTGAAATGAAAAATTGACAAAAAGACGGACGACGACGCCGACGCCGACGACGACGACAAAATAAAGGAAAGTGAAGCCGATGAGAGACCAAAGAAGGACAATGACAACAATTACACAAATAAAATGCACAATATTAAACGAAATTATACTCTAGATATATATATATATATATATACATATATATATATATATATCCTCTGTATATAAATCCCCTACCCCCGTTTCAAAACTGGCAGACAAACGACACAACAAAGGCCAAAGGCGGCATAAAACAAAAGGGCCCGAAGGCAATAAGGCTGACAAGGCAGCTGCCTCAGTCAATGTACCTATGTTCCTGCCCCTGCCACACTGCCCCTCAACCGCTCTGCCTACCACTCTGCCCCTGAGCCTAAGCCTGGGTCCGTTTTCTGCCTTGAGCCTGCCTTCAGCGAGTTTTGTGTATCATTTTTCATGACAGGCAGCTACTCAAACGCACACACACACACACACACATAAAATATACACACACACACACACTCATTTAAAATACACACACACAGAGCTGACATGTCCGCCGCTGGTTTGACAGTCGCACAGTTGGCAGGCACTTCAAAGTGCAATTGCTGCAGCTAATTAGTCCATAATATGTTTCTTACTTCCTACATCCCTCCCTCCGCTCTTGTACTTGTCTATCTTTATTCCTATTCCTATCCGTCTAGCTCAAAAACCCACTTGAAATTTGTTTTTTTAATACTCGTGTACATAAATCAACATGTGGCCAATGCTAATGAAGACGTATCTTTATGATTTACTTTAGAGTTGCATCAACTAGTTCAGAATTAATTCGTTAGAACTAAGCAACTTTATTTTATTATTTCTAAGTTAAAATGAATCTTATGTGCTTTGATTGAATAAGACGATAAAAAAAAGAGACTCAAAACGTCGAAAAGATACTCACAACGAACAAAAAAGTGACTCAATTGAACTTTGGGAACATACCGAACAAACTTAAGAAACGAGCCAAACTTTAGATTTCAAAGGAAACAAGCGATCGTTAATAAATCTCTCTATAATAAATTCAACTAACGATAAAATGGATTCAACCAAACTTTAGAAGCCGAACAAAACGATATCAATTTAAGATTCTAACGATCTTAAATGAAGATCTAACGATAAAACGTACAAAAAAGCGACTCATTTTATCATTGGAAACCAACCTTGCGAACTTAAGAAACGAAGTCAACTTAAGCTTCTAAAGTAAAGAAGCTATCTCAAATAAAGTTCAATTTCGAGTAAAGATTCTCAAAACTAATTAAAAATTGAAAAACAAGTTCATCAATCACAAAAATTGGAACTAATGAACTGATTCGCTCAATTGAGCTCAGATAAACAGCAGCCGAGTCTCTCCGAAGTCTCTTAAAATTTTGATTTAAGGCAGCCACCCAAAAATGTGCCCAAATGCATAAGTCATTATTTGGAATCTGGCAGACAGCACAAGTTCATATATAGCAACAAATGTATATATGTGTGTGTGTGAGTGTTTGTGTGTATGTGTGTGCGTATGTCCTGGCAAAGACTTCATCATTTAACGATTATTTCTAGCAATTTCAATGCACTCACTCAAACCCAGCGAAATGTTGCACAGCCTGGATATGTCCTCAGACTCTTGTTCATTACCTCTCACTCGCTCACACTCCCTGTCTCGCTTGCACTGCAACATTGCGAAAATTTACGATGCCTGTGACACAGTTAACTCATGCTCGACACCAAAACATATATCAAATGTGTGGCACGACTTGGAATGGCAGAGGCACACAGCCATTGCCATAGTCATAGCCATAGCCATAGCTATAGCTATAGCTATAGCCATAGCCAGAGGCACAAGCTAAAGCCTGCGTTTACCTGCTAGCCAGCCCCCCCAGCATTATACCCTTCTTCCAATTCCCTCCCTCCCCCTCTATACCCCACATACACCACATCATCACCAGTTCCAGTTTCTGGCTGGCAAACAATAACGTGAAATATGTGCGGCGTTTTGCAATTCATACGCAAAAATGGATGAGCGGCACATTTGAATCGCAATGCGGATGGGTCGGTCGAGGGCAACGGTAGCCACCATATAAGAGTACACTCAGACAAATTAGCTTTACCAATTTGCAAAAAAACAGTCACGTTAGTTGCCAGCTGAAATTCCAATTAAGAATTAGTCTTTTAAAAGCTTCCATTGCCAATATTTCCATAAATTTAAACGGTACACAAATTTATAATTTTAAAAATTTTATTTAAGATCATAAAAAATTTCAAACGATTTTAAGCTTTAAAATAATTAAATTTGTTTAAAAATGCAAGAAAGTGCAGAAGAATTTTTAAATAAACTTGTAGAACAAACCACGTTGTCAATCCGTTAAAATTTTTAAATCTGAGTATCAAATTCGGCTTTAGAAAACTATTTTTAGTCCAAAATAAAACTATATAATAACAAATTTTCTTTATTTACCATGCTTTTGAACTTCAAAATAACCTCTATATCTTTTTCTATTTGTATTTTGATCATGATCATATTTTTTTATAAACTAAAACTAAAGCTCTGACTTTTACACCATTTTTTTTTTAAATTTTAAGAGCATGTTGGTTTTTTGCAGTTTCCGTCTGTCTGTCCGTTCGTCTGTCCGTATAAACTCAATTTTCTTCTACAGTTTTGAAGCTAGGACGTCTAAACTTGGTATACTTGTTATTATATAAACTATAGATAGTTAAAGTGTTAAAATTCTTGCATACCTCATTAAAAAGCAAACAAAATTAGAACATGAGCATTGTTTTCGCTGAGTGTAGCTTTTGTGGCTATATGTGGGTTGCAGCAGCACCAAGGACACATATTGCTGGGCACAATAACACATTGTATGGCAATGGTAAAAACATAAAATTAAAGTGTCGTCGTGCCGCGACTATGGCGGCCCAACTGAAGTGCCTGGACTGAAACTGAACTGAACTGAATTGGCCAGGAGAAGGATCCATGGATAGAGAGACAAAGAGAGGGAGGTGGAGGAGGAGAGCAAAAAAGAGAGAGTGAGAGCTTGAATATATAGCAAGGCTTGCATTTAATCTTCCAATTGAGTGCGTGCTGTGGTGCGCTGACATAGATAAACTGGCATATCCTGGCCGTCTACAGTTTTTCCTGCATTTTCTCTCTTTTTTTTTTTGTCTCACTCTCTCTCTCTCTCTCTCTTTGCTGTGTCCTGCAACATTGCCAACATTTTTGCTTTTAAAAAACAATTAATCTTTATTAGAGGCTACCCCCCGAACGTTGGCAACTTTGTCGATGGCTCAAAAGCCAATTAAAAGTGTTTTGCCTGTGCAACAATCAAAGCCAGTCCCAAAAAAAAAAACTATAGAACTCACGCCCTTGTGCCTTGTGTAATTAATCATTTTTGCTTATTTTATTTTACTTAACTTGTTATGTTTTTTTTGCTTTTGTTTTTGTCTCTTTCTACTTTTCATTTTGATTTTCATTCGCCGCGTCGCATTAAAAGTCAACGCTTTTGGTGGGCCAAAAGGAATATTGTGCAATATCCGTAAAATGCGCAAAAGTTGCCATCAATATGCTACGCTCGGATACGTCCATCAGAAATGCATTGAAGCGTAGATCCTTTCGTGTTACCGCTCCCTGGATTCGTGTTGTTGTTGCCGCTTCGACAAAGGATTCGTTACGGATTTATTGGCAACTTGATGTGGCCCAAGCCCTATCCTTAGCCCTGACTCGGGCCCTGGCTCGGGCCCTTTGCCTTTGTGACTTTCCTTCCATCGGCTCGTGCTATAAATTGACTTTTTTAGTTCTGATTTGCTGGGAGTGTTCCTGCCGCCCAGCACACTTTCCTCTTCTCCCCCTTTTATCGCATTCTTTATTTATTTTAAATAAAGCAAATATTTTAGGCCTGTCGTAAAAGTTTTGTGTGGTCATTTAGCCAAAAGATATCTCAAAGTTTTGGCTGCTGCTGCTAAATTAATCCAAAGACAAATCATTAAAGGCCAACGCATTATTATTACAAAAAAAAAGGACTTTGCGCTTTGGCAGCGCACTTGAAAGGGATTAGTTGCCGATAAATAAAACAATAATGCCGACTAACAAAAGAAACAAGAAACAAACTCCTCAAATATTTCAGAAGTAAAAGCTCAAATACCCTTTCGCTTCATAGAGCTTTTATGGCAACTTCTTTCGCTTGTTATACAGGCCTGTTTCGGTTTTCACTTTCTTAATTATTTACTTTAAATGTTCTCATTTTCACTTTTTTTCAGAATTTGCGAATTTAATTCACTTTCATTTGTTCAGATTTTGAATTAACTAGCACTTGAGATAGCATTCAACTTAATTTTAATTTTATAAGAAAAATTTTGGAATTTTTTTATGAAATTTCTATGCCGCAAAATGTTGCCGAATTTGGAAATCGACAGGAAAGTGATATATTTAAATTCAAATATATAGTTTTTTAACAAATTCTGTGGCATGTCTGTCCCGAACATCCCGAAATTTCACTTAGATTCCGCAATATTAAGCTGTGAATACAAAATTGTATGTTAAACAAATCTTTGTTTCTTTTATGAACTTAGTTCGTGGTTTCAAAATCTTCAAGGATAAGTTTATGTCAGGAAGGTAAAGAAAGAAAAATACGAAATATTGGAGGCATAAAAAAAAGGTACTCACGAATGGTTCATGATCTACGAAATTCGGAAAGTACTCGGAATACCCGGGATATTTTGAAAAAATCTTTATGAACGGGTGGAATCGGTATCAATTTTTACTTCAATTCAAACGTAGTTTATTTCACATTTAATAACTATCAAATAAGTCGCATTTTTAATCATATTTCAAAGTTAATCTGTACATTTATAATAAAAGCAAAAGCTGTTAAATACATATGCATATAACACGATTAAAACAAAGCCACAAAGCATGTCTTAATTTTTAGATGCTCAGCATTACAAACGCCCTTATAGTTTTCTAATGCCCATTTGGCAAGGGTATTGAACATGTCGCACAATAAATTGTTAATCATCCCCGACACCCCAACCCAAACCAAGAATTTTTGTATAATTTTTGGGGTGTGCAAAACTGGAATCGAGCAATACAATAGTAGAACAATGCAAGGAAATCCCTAAATGCTGTTAAACAGAAAATAAATGAAGTCGACGCGGAACGTGGAAAGCGAAAAGCGAAAATCGGGGTGCAAAGGATTTGTGCATTAGCGCCAGAAAAGACAAGTATTGATGGCTAGGACAAGGCAACAGCTGGACAGAGAGACAGAGAGACGGAGAGACAAACAGACAGACAAACATTTGTATAGAAAATCAGATGCATGTATTTATTGTTAGGGGTAGTCAGTATACTAATAATATTGGTGGTTGGCTGTCTGCCTCGAAAAAATATTCATGTTTGGTGTCAACATTTGCAGTTGTTGTTTTCATTTGTTGTTTGCCACACGACGACTACTTTGTCAAAGGAAAATTAGCAGCAACCCGACACGATGCGTGTCTTGCGAAATCAGTTTATCAAAAATATTTACACAAATGCTTAGTCCGAGAACATATTCCAATTTGTTGACACTTTTCACATTTGTGTTTGTTTAGGTCTCAATAGAAATTTGTCGGCTTGGATTATTGTGAGCTCGCTTTCTACTTCTCTCTGAGCTGTTAATTTTGCAGCTCAATTGGCAAACTGCAATTCAAATAACAGTTTCAGTTTGGCAACAATGTCCTGTTTGCTAAAACTCAATTTCCCCAAAAAAGCTATTTGCATGCAGCACAGCTTGCAACAAATGTTTAGATGTGTGTGTATATGTTCGGCACAGAAAAAAGAAACCTAGAAATCTACATAAATGCGTCGTCATATTTTTTATGTGGCAACGAGCAAAAAAAATGAGGAAAAACGAATGCAAAAATATCAAAAAACTATTTGAAACTAGAAGAGAATCAGGTCAACTGGACATGTGCAAAATGTGCATGTACAACTATTGTACAACATGCAGCACAACAATGCGCGCACAACTTGTTAAAATGTTTTTTAATATATCGTTGCAACAAGCAACACAACAGTGAACAACACGCAGCTTGCCAAAGCAGCAACAGCAACAACAACAACAGCAACAACAACAACAAAGGCGGCACAAACCAAAAGCAGCGCCAAGTGCAACTGCAACTGCGGCTGCTTTTGCGGCTAGCCAAGACAATGCCACCAAACAGACTCCGAACCAGTTGCCAGCCCACCAACCAACCAACCAGCCAACCAACCAACCAACAAACCAACCAGCAGCTTGCCACACGGAAGACCCAAATGGCCCAGACCCAAACCCAAACCCAACAACGACTGTCATGGTCGTTCTTCCACAGCTGCTCTGCTGTACTCTACTGTGCTTTTGCTTTGGCTTTCATATTTTCTCACTGCAGTTCTCTAATTCACGTTTTTTTTATAGCACAGGGCATATCTATTAAGTAAGACTTTTTGTGATCTCTTAATGTTTATGTGGCAGGTTCATACGGCTTGCTGTGACAAGTTTGAAAAAAGGTTTTTAAGTTAAAACCTCAATCAAGAAAAAGTTCTTATGTATCTTGTATTGCAATTTATGGGTTCTAAGACTATTTATTTGTTTCTTTTTGAGACTAATAAAAAGTAAATAAATAATATTAAATATGCATTTTCATTTATTATGCTGACTGTGTCTGCAAAATGTACAGAAAAGTTTTGCTGCTTCAAAGATATCTTAAAAGCTTTTTCATTGGATTATTCACACCAACTTGATTAGCGGGTGGGCTGATGAAAAGTATAAGCTTTAACTTAAATTTAGTTGGGATCTAAAATTATAATTCTCTAAAGGATAATCTTTACTTTTTACGCTAAAACAGAGCTCAAGTACTTTTTCTAGTTTCAAAGCATACTCAAAACTCTCTACTAAATGTATGCATTTTTGGCATGATTTATGCACAAATTATGCATGACTAAATGATCATGATTTTCTTATGAAGTGGTAGTTTTAGCACAAAGCATTCATAATGTATGCATAAGTAATCATCACATGTACATTAATGTGTAAAAATATGCATACATTGGCATAAATTGCCAATGAAAATACAATTATACATTTCTGATCATATGTTGTGTATAAAAAACCAAAAGTTATCCATAAACAAAAATAAATTATGCAATAGTATGTACAAATTATGATTTATGAGTTAGTTTTTGTGCATAACTATGCAATAATTATGCATTTCTGATCATATATTGTGCATAAAGTAAATAAATACAAATATATTATGTTTTACTATAGAAAACTTATGATTTATCACCAAGTTATTATGCATAAATATGCAATGATTATGCATTTATTATCATATATTGTGCATAAAGAAGCATACATTATGACTTTATATGTAAACGTAATGCTATATTAATAAGATAATGTGAATAAATAGGCACAAATTATGAATTTTTAATCATATTTTGTGCATAAAGCATCAATAATTATGCATCAATAAGCATTAAATGCATTAATATGTCAAAATGATGCCTTATCATTAATGTAGTGTACATAAATATGTTAAAATTATAAATTTTTAAGCATATATTGTGCATACAAAATGAAAAGTCATACACAAATAAGCATAAATTTTGTATAAATTATGCTTTATTGGTAAGACAGTATGCATATAGGTATATAAACATATGAACTATTATGCTTTTACAACTGATAGCTGTCATAAAGCTTTAATCATAACCTAAAGCTAAATAACTTTTAGGGTATCTTCAAAATTCATAACATTTAAAAATAAAAAACTCGTACAAAACGATCGATAAGTTAAGATTGCAAACTTTTTCGAGAGCATCTAAACATCGCCTTAGCCAAACTTTATGCAGCTATGCAATTTTTTGTTTTGTTGGTATATTTGGCACCACCTTCGCCCTGAAGCCTACACAAAACAAAGTTTATTCAACCAAATTTCAGTTTTTTTTTTTGTTTTTTTGTTTTCTTTTTTTGTGTTTGTTGCACGTTTACATTTGCTGTAAGCCTTTTTTCGATTTGGAGAGTGCAGCAGGCTGCATAAAAACCAGTTGCAGTTGCAAGTTGAAAGGGGTACAAAAAAATTGTAGGAAAAACGAGCAAAAACAACAACAACAAATAATGGCGTTTTCTCTATTTCACAGTGTAAAGTGCATTGAGGCATGAGCCTGGAAGGGATGAACGCCATTTGTATACAAATAGCCAAATGCGAAAACTGAAATGCGAACTGTTAACTGCATAATACATAACTATGTATGTATATATGTATATAACTATATATGACTATGTATATAGTTTTTCATGTTGCCCGCCCAGCTGTGAAATTGTGTCAAAATCGGATGCTGCCAACGGGGCAATAACTTTAAAGGCGGCACGAAGCACCAAGAAAAAGAGTCAAGTTGCAAGCAAGAAAAAACAGTTTATGAACTGGCTCTGCAATTTGATTTTTCTCTAACGTACCTGGCAATTTAACGGTATATTGTAAATTTCATTTAATTTGACAGCACAGATTGCAACAAAAAAGGCGCCGCCACCGATGTTAATAAAGTTGTGTTCAGTTCATTTCAGTTCAGAGTCAACTAATTAGATGCGGCCCAGATCGCGCAATTTGCAACACCATCCAAGAAACTTACCTAAAAAGAGAGAGAGAGAGAACAAAAAGAAGATGAGTATAAATATGATTTAATAAGCAATTAAATTATTTTAATAACGTCGACGCCAGCAGCAGCAGCGGCAGCAGCAGCGCTGCAAACAACAACAGCAAACAAACTGCACATAAAATTGCAATTTTCCAGCAAATTCATAACAAAAAATTTTACAAAAAACAGGCCGCTGGCGTTTTGGGGCTACAAAAATTAAGGACGGCTTCAGCCAAGCAGAGGGCCATAAGAAAATCAAAAGAAATTAAATAATAAGAAAACATTTATGCAGTGAAAAAAAAGCTATTAAAATTGACATTGATTTTAAATTTATGAAAATAGATTGAAAAGAAATAAAATATTTATTAAAAATAATTGCTTAAACATTTTACCAATTTAGAAAATTTTTAAAAATTTTAAAAAATTGTATGTAGCAAGAGCAAGTTTCCAAAATTGATTTTAGTTAATAAATTTTCAAGTAATACAACTAAAATTCACTCTAAAATCAAAGTCACTTTAAAATACAATTTTAAAAAAATTTATTTCATCATTTTTGACAAAGATAACTATCAAAAGTTGTATATTAAAGAAAATATCAATTTGATTGTAAACTGTTTTTTTTTTTTTTTGCTGTGTAGCAATAAACTGGGCAGCACAAGATTCAACAGCTGCCGGGGCAAGTCTTCGTCATCAGCTGAGATAGCAACAACTCAAGTGGCAACAGGCAAGTGGCAAAGGCAGGGGCACACGAAGGTTGCGGCAGTGGCAGGCAGCAGTCGGTGGCAGGCAGCATCCCAACTAATGCCATCAAGCTGATGCATATAGTGATTAGAGTGGACGTACTACTGACTCTCTTCGGCTGCAGATGACGATGACGATAAGTGCAGTTTGCAGTGTAATAGAAAAGTTGCCAGGCATACACACACACACACACACACTCATACATACATACAAACACTTGTAATCTAAGTGTGTCTATGTGTGTGTATGTTGCTGATGATAATGATAGATAAGTGTGCGCCAAGTGTACTACGTAACTTTACTCTAACTTCAAAAGCTATCAGCAGTTAAATCGAAAAGCAGTAACCAAGCTGAGGCAAGCTGAGGCAAGTCGAGCCAAGCCAAGCCAAGCTGGCTGAGATGAGCCAACGGGCAAGAACTGTAAATGTGGTGCAGCTTAATGACAAGAGCGCCAAGGAAGCTGCAAGCAGGCAGCAGCAATAGCAGCAACAACAACAACAGCAGCAGCAGCAGCAACAGCAGTAGATACTCTCAGCTCCCTGGCGACTGTGGCATCATTAGCAATTGTGGGCAGGCCAAGGCGGGCAGGCGTGGGCTTGGCCATGGGAAATATTTGCTATAAATGCATGCAACATTAAGTTGAACGCATTTTTGCTGCTGCTGCTGCAACAACAGCAGCAACCTGATGATGACGCTCCTGCTGCTGCTGCCGCCAACGCCACACGCCACTTCACTTGACTGCAGCTCCTTTTCATACCCTGTAACCATTATAAATGACTTAAAAGGGTTTTATTAATGTTAAAAGCAACTTATATCCTTATACTTAGATATATATTGTTGATGAAAAGCAACAATCGTGCTGATCTAGATATGTTTTTTGCAGTTTACGCTTCTTTTACATATGGAATAGCTCCCGATTAAAAATGATTTCTAATCGTTGAGGCCTGTTCTCATTTTCGACAGCTTTTCATTTCGTATTCGTTTTTCCTTTTTCACTCTCTCAAAACCAACAATTGGTTAATCCAATTTTCCATTGATTTTGAAAGTTTAGAAGAGCTAATATTTCCAATTCCGAGTCTTGATCAGAAATGGGAACAGGCCAGATAATTTATGTTTCGCACACATTTTCATAAACTTGTTGTTTAATTGCGTTCAAATCCACAATAAAGGCCTTTTTTGAATTCCGTTCGTTTTTGAATAGTTCAAAGTTTGAACTTCAAACGAATGAATTTCGAACAATTTACGAATCACTTTTCTGACTTCCAATCTGAATGGCTTCGTTTCTTCTATAAATTTAATTTGATTTCAATCTAATGAAAAAATATCTTGTTCATTTTTAAATAAGGGAGTTAAAGACATTTTTATTTGAATTTATTGTTTAAAGGGTCATTTGGTATTCACTTCAAATGAAATTCCGGCCTGTAAATTCCGGTACATTTCTACCAGTTACTCAAAATAGGTATGTAAACTTACATATATATAATATATTGAATAATTTCATTCAATTTCATTATATTTTGTTTTGTAATGTGGCAAAGAAGTATCGAAACTTTCGATTGGATGTTTGTATATCTATAATAAACAACTGGAACACCTGTCTACAGGGCATCTAGTCGTCGATCAGTGCGCTTCTAGGCCAAGCTTCCTTATTCATATTGTTATTGTTGTTGTTGTGCCTTTTCACAGCTCAACGCTTGCGCGCTTTTGGAGGCACCACACCATGCCACACCACACCATACCACACCACACCATGCCACACAACACTACACAGCCAGAGCCAGAACCAGAACCAAGAGTCAACCAAAGTTTTTGCAATGCCTGAGTTTCAGCGCTCTGCGAAAGGGTTTTTCGCTTTGCCACGCCGCAGTAACTTGCCTGCTTTATATTTTTTCCAAGAATCTTGACGGCTATTAAGAAAGCAGCGTGTAGAGCAAAGGAGAGCGGAGTGCAGCAGGGCAGGCAGAGGAGAGGAAGAGAAGAGCCTGTGTGTGTAA
Organism: Hirtodrosophila cameraria; assembly: GCA_949708635.1. NCBI lineage: Eukaryota > Metazoa > Arthropoda > Insecta > Diptera > Drosophilidae > Hirtodrosophila > Hirtodrosophila cameraria. Next base: position 81,586,002 of record OX453089.1, on the reverse strand, counting down.
AAGAAACACTGAGCTGCTGTAAAATAAAATTATTATTTTCTTTTCGTGCTCATAATTTTTCCGTTTTTCTTAACTGTTTTTACTTCGTTTAAGTTTTTTTATTTTGTTTTGTTTTTTTTTTGTTATTTTGTTACATTGCCGCTGCTTTTGGCCTCAATTAGTAAAAGTCTTTTCCTTATTACTTTAAGCGTTGACTTTCCTTTCAGCCGATAGATTTTCTTTCATTTCATGTTTTTTTTTTTTAATTTGTTAAAATGCATGAAAAAGAGTCAAGTTTAAGCTTGAATTTATTACATTTGTTTTTATTTTTGGTTTTACATTCGTTGTTTATCTGTCTGGCAACCATTAATAAAACACATGATTCATGTTGTTAAGAGTTGTTGTTGTTTTTGTTGTTGTTTTATGACAATGCTTTTAATATGAAATTGCCCTTTTTTGGTTTTAACGCCCACACGAAGGACTCTTTATTTATTGACTATTTATTTTATTTAACTGAAGCAAATCAAACCGCTAAACATTTTGCGGCCATTTAGTTGCGATAAAAACTTAAATTTATGCATCTAAATCTTGTATGCAGCAGACGACGTCGCACTAAAAACAAAAAACAAAAACAGAAACACAAAAATATATAAGAAAAAATTCTATTTTCTCGGGCAATAAAAATGTCAACAGCGTCGCCGCAGCGGACACAGCCAATTGCAACTTGGGGGCCTCTGGTGCTGTTGGGTCGCCTTCTCGGCTGATTTATGCATTTCGCATGCAAAACGCTAATCAGTGTAGACCCCGCGTTGCTCCTTGCCCCGACCCACCACACCACAATGTGCATACCACATCCTCCACAGGCGGGCCAATAAAAACTCAAATGGACCAAGTCAAAGCGAACCGGGAACGAATCGTTGTTGTAGTAATACAAAACTCAAACAGCGTTTAGCCAAAGATGACTAATGGGCACCCTGTTTTGTTGCAACTGGTCAAGTGGGTTGACTGGGCGGCTGACTGGGCGCTGAATGCATTCAATGGCTGGCAAATGGGCGGCTGCTGGGCTGCATGTGGAGGCAGTTAAATGAATGTTAACAGCAACAACAAACCAACAATAACTTGCTCAACATATTTGCTTGCCTTGTTGTATTATAAATGAATTCAACATTAACAAGTGCTCTTTTCAGAGATATCCTGTAAAATAATTTAAAGTAATTTTAGTTAGATATGCTAAACGAAACTTCAAGTTTACTTAGGTAAGAAAATTATATTAGATGCCAAAGTAAATTTCTCTTAAAACTTTCCATTTTCAATTCTGTTCAGTTTTTGCGGATTGAATTCACTTGCTTCTGAGCCAGAATTGAGGTAAGCTTCATTTCAATAGCTCATCAAAAATATAGAAAATTTCAATATTTATCGAATTTTAAATTCCGCCGAAAGTGGAAAGCAGAACAGGTCTAATATTGTTTTCAATATGCATAAGCATGTCAAGCAGTGCACTGCTTGCTTCTCACTTTGAAACATTGTTGCTTGATCTTTGGAATGTCATTTTAGCTCAATATGAAAACTTTTGCGTAGAATAGAGAGTTTTTATGATTTTTGATCAATTGGGGAAAGTTGAATTCAAATTAAAGAAAAAGGGAATGATTTCTGTTTATTTATGGTAAGAAAAGAGTCCTTTTACACTACATAATCTAAAAAACTACTTTATTTTAAGTTTTACAAAAGTTCTCTTAAACTTCATTATACACTAACAACCCATACAGGGTATAAAGCAGCAAAATTTTCATAAATTTGCATGCCATTTGTGGCAAGTGTGCAGATTGACATGCAACACAAGACGGCATCAGATACAAACAATTTACAGTCGCACACTTTGCTACAATTTATGTATATATCGTATATGTATATATATATCGCTTTTATATATTTACAATATGTTTCCTTTATAGTGGCGTTCAATTAAATTTACTTTTTACGCACCGACTGATGAAGAAATTAAAGCCGATTTTTGTTATTGTTGCAGCTTTTGCTGCGCTTGTTGAATATTTTTGCACGCTTCAATAAGTTTTAACCCCAATTTAATGCCGGTCAGCCCAAAAGGGGGTTGGCTTATGGCTTTCAGTAGTTCTTGTTGTTGTTTTTGTTGCTTTATTGAAAAGTTGTTGAAATGCGCGCATATGCCTTGCATAATTACAACATTTTCATCGCAAATTGTAAAATGTTGCAACTTTGAAAGTGCTTTAATAAGTAATGAGAGCCTTGCAGCCTCTTTTCGCTTCAAGTGAAGCTTAACATTTTGCCCTGATTTTGTATTTTATGCTTTTCTAACGGAAGGATTTTCATGTATATTACGTTTTACATTGCAGCTGAGTTTTTAATAATTAAGATGAACTAGTTATTTGGGTCAAACTTTTGAAATCTTTAAGTTTTGATAGCATCATTTCACATAGCTTTTTGAAAGTTTAAGACTAAACTTTGGTAAAAAGTAGTAGAAGTTTAAGTATAAAGAAAACTTTAACTTTAGTAAAATATCTTGAATCGAGATAAAAATATGAAAAAAACCTTATTTTTTTCGTCAAAAAGCCATGAAACTATGTCAGTCAAAAGCTGAATTTGAAACTTGAGCATAGCATTATTAAATACACATATTGATATTGATTACTTGGAACGAGATCAGTCCAAACTAGTGACGAAACAGCACGAAGGGCGTCTGAATGATGAAGTAAAATGTTTTGAGCGCAGAATCTTTTCCAAAATACTCTGGTTTCAAAAGAATTCTTCTGGGTTTTTCTAATTTATCTTGACTGAGGCTTAAAACTGCGAACTATGCGACTTCTATTCAAAATAGATATCAATATGATAAATATTTGTAATTTCTGTTGAATATTGACTTTCTTTTAATTATGGTTTTGAACGACTTAAAAAAATGCCTCTGCGTTGAACTACCGAGATGACCCCAGCTTTGGTTCCTCCATCGATACCTGATGCAATCCATGCTGCATCTCGTCATTGTCAGTTTCCTTTTTAATCTTGCGCGTCTTACCCGGCTCAAAGTAGGCGGGATCCAAGTACAATGGAAAACTGTCTCGCCCTTTCCCAATAATGTATACTTTGCCTTTTGGCATAAGATCCGGATCCGGAGGTGACAATGGGCCATCCGACATGTCCATCATGCCAAAATGACGCATCATAGCAATTGCCTCCTGCTCCACGGTGCTGGTGTCCTCCCAATCCGCCAGGGTTGCATGCTCACCCAGCGGCTTCGTTCCAGTTATCTGCTGCAAACGTTCCATCAAGTTTAGACGTGCGCGTATCTCCTTGGACTTTACACTAAGCCTTTTATCCATTTCCTTGTTGCGTTCGCCCAAATCTGCAAACGAAGATGGACGTGAAGCCCTCTGCTGCAGACGTTGCTCCTCGTATACCATTTGTCCATGCACTAAATTATTATTAGGCTCCAAATCAATCACATCTTCCTCGAAGTTATTAGACGGTGCCCATGCCATTTTTGTTTAAATTTTATTTTTTTTCAATTTCTGAACGATTTAAGTTTGCAAATGTTTCAACGCCAAGATTTCTTTAGCAAATGAAAGAAAACTGTTTGTCATTTGAAGAAAAAAAGTGACAGAGCAATAGAGTTGTCCAAGGTATACTAATATACCCCTTGGAGTTATCAAAGCTGTGTGACAGAGCTGTGTGCTAGAGCTGTGTGACAGAGTTGTGTGCTAGAGTTGTGTGATGGAGCTGTCAAAGTCGTCTGGCTTAAAATGCCTTTGGAATCATTTTCGCGGTAGAAAAATAACGTAACATACTAACGATTTATCGATTTTCATGTTACAAATTGAAAGTTTTGAATATGTCACTAGACTTTTAACTTGTGTAAAAGTTTTATTATTTGATTCCACGCAACATTAAACAAATAAAATACACATAGCATTTATAACATAAACATTTATTTAAATTCTATAAAATTAAATTAAGCATAAAAGCAAACATACGAATATTATGCACACAAATTTGTCAAATAATCACTAGAAGTGAAATACATGCATGTTAATAATGTAGAAATCTCGCACTGCTCTGTTGCAATTCAATTGGAAATTGAACAAACAGCTGAAAGTTGCATGCCACTTGTCAATCATAAGCCCAATCAAAGTCACATGTCTTCTATAATGCGACTGGCCGAACGAACGGACAGACCGACAGACAGACTAGACATTGCCCAGCACTTGACCACAAAATTAATTAACTAAAATATAATGCTTGAATATATTTGCACAATAGGCGCACTTGAGTGCTAAAAGCCGTAAACTACACTCGAAAAAAAAAACGTATAGTACTTTAAGTATTCTGTAATTAACTATATTGATTATGCACTATGATTAGTTCACGTAAAATACGAAGAAACAACTTTTTGATTCAGTTGAAAAACTTAATAAAATGAATTTAAAACTTGAAACATAAAAAAGCAACAACAGCTTTTTTTTAATTTGAGGAAATTTTCTAAATATGATAAAATAAATAAATAAAAGTATATCGTAATACGAATCTTTATTGCTCTAACCTCTTTTTTTTTTTGAGTGTAAGCACAGCTGATCTTTAAATTCATTTAAGAAACCCTCTCAAAACATTATTTTAGTAATATTTTCGAAAGGCAAAAATAAGTTTTTAAGTTGAAGAAATATCAATCTTAACAGAATTTTAAAAAATTTCGCCGAGTGTACAAAAACACACACATATATATACACACACACTCAAAATAAAGCCAGATATTTGTTATCTGCCCACTTAAACAGAGTTATACCAGAACCAAGAAATATGAGTCGCATCTGTGGCCAGTTTTAGGTGCTGTACAAGCAAGGGTGGCAGGGAGAGAGAGTGGGCGGCAGTAGGAGTAGGAGTAGGAGCAACAGTGGACAGGCAACAACTGCGGCAAATGTCACTTAAGCGGTCATGTCCTGTTCTCTAACTAGCGACTATTTGTAGTCCTGCGTGTAAGTGTAACTGTGAGTATTTGTGTTAGTGTGTGTGTGTGCTTGTGTGTGTGTGCGTGTGAGTGTGTATACAACATATGGGCTTAGTTATTGTGCATAGCCAATGCTCATGTCCTGCTGCCACAATTAACTAAAAGCGCGCATCAAATTACAAACAACAAGGATGCCCCAACAGGCAAAAGGACAAAGCAGACGGACAGAAAGTGACAACGACATGAAGCGGAAGTAACAACTGTTTGTATCTATGTGTTACAGTGTGTGTGTGTGTGTGTGTGTGTGTGTAAGTTGGCTGTATTATTGTTATTTCACTCGAACGCTTGTAGATTTGTCGCCAACAGCTGTGCAGCATTTGTAGCTCAAACCGACGGCCATTTTGTCAATGCGCTTTTCATACGTACACTGAGCGAAAATATATGTCATTCTGTGCTCTAAACATATTTGAGTATTTTTATTTGAATCGCATTTGATTCTGTTATCTTGTCATGTGGTTACATTTAAATTGTACATTTCTTAAAATTATTTTTAAACATTCCGAAAAAGCAAACCAATTTGATTTGATTAATTTAAAACTGATTTGGAAATTGAAAACTTATTGATAAGTTTAAAAAAGTTTTGAAATTATGTTAAAAATTCAGAAAACTTAAACAAAATCGATTACATCAATTATAGATGCATTTTTTAAATGAAAGTTGATTGAATAAATTACATTTATATTAACAATTTTTTAAAATTTTATTGTTTATCATTTTTGATAAGTTTGCTGCTTAAATATGTTTTAAATTTATTTGAAATATGAAATATGGACATCAACATCAAAATAAATGCTTTATTTATGATAAGCTATGATAATATGCAATTTTTACAATCAATTTTTTTCGATCAGTGTTTGTAACTATGTATGCTGTATCTGTATCTTTGTATCTGTATCTATGCATCTGTATATCGTTCGATGTATCTACGGTCTGTGCACGGCTGCAATTTATGTATCTTTTGGCTTACAAGGATATAGCTGGTCATTGCGCCTTGTTGCCAGCCAATGTGTGTACATGGCCCAGTTGAGCAGCCGACCAAGCGACCTCAATCAAGGCCCTCAAAAGCCTGAGGCTGAGTGGCTAAAGCCAAAGCCAAGGTAAGAGGAATATGTTGCTCATTGTAAGCTACTTAAGATTTTGCACAGATTATATAATATATGCTAAAATAGACGCGCAAATTGAGTGTGAGTTTTCCATAGATAATCTTTACAAGCAATTTAAAGCTAGACAAGTGCTAATATAACAACCCAACGGCAACATCTGCACCAAGAGATCTCAAAACAACAACAGCAACAACAACAACAATAGCCAGCAAATTAAAGGCTTAAGTACTTGCTACAAAGACCAAGCAGCAAGCAGCAAGCAGGTCGAACAGGTCGACCTGTCGGTTGGCCATATCACGTGCGATCAACTAATTAAAGCAAAAACCGTAAAAACAGGAAGCCGCACATTAGGCAACAACAAAAGTAGCAGCAGCGGTAGCAGAGAGAGAGAAAAACTTTTAGTTGAATGATTACCCAGGCTAGAGTTGAGTTTTTCCCTCTGCAACATTAATGAGCGGCAACAATAGCTGCCAAGAGGGGGGTGGAGGGGCAACACAGCTTCCTGGCCGCACTTGCCATATTCAATTATGAATGAGCGCCTCAAATTACAGTTACCGAGCTGAGTTTTCCACAGTTAACAATGTTGGAGCATTTTCAAGCCTATTGCCAAGACATTGAGCCTGCCCAGCCTATGTTTGCACTGTGGAACAAAACAGGCATTTAGTGTGACATAAATGATTAAATTTAACAAATATCTTTATAGCTTAGTTTCTTCAAGAAGTTTTTTTATAAAATGTTATTAACATTTATGCATTTTATGTATTCCATAATTTTCATTAAATTCAGGCCTGTTCCAGTTTCGCCTTTCGACAGCATTTCGTGGATTTCATAATTCTTGAAAGCTTCAATATTTGCATATTGCTCATTTAGAGATTTGATTTTGAACTCAATACTTAAACAAATGAATGTGAATACAAACCGCAAAGTCTTAGCAAAAGTGAAAATACGAACGTTTAAAAGAAAATCACTTTTGCAATATCTTATCGAAAGTTAAAACCTGAACGAGGACAATCCTTGATGATATAAAGCAATTCAAAGCGCTTAATCTAAGCAAATGTGAAACTACGAATGATTAATCAAGAATTATTTTCGCAATATTTTATCGAATGTGGAAACCGGAGCAGAACTTATAATATTTGAAACATATATATTTTAAGTATTATATTTTCTTCAAGTACAACGAAAAGTTTTTTAAACGCTCTTAAAATCCGGAATCGTATAATATTAGCATCTGTTAACTTAACAGCTTTTTGGTCATGTTAACATTTCTGTTACAAAACTTAACAGCTTAATATATTTTCAATGTTATATTAATAGAAATTGGTTATTCAAATTCTTTTCAATATTTGCTTTTTAATACAAATACAATCCAGATATGTTAATAATTGAATAAAAAAAACTTTAAAAATTCAATTTTATCCAAATACAAGATCTTATTTCGAAACTTTCCTAAAAAAGCAAATTCAAGTCAAAATTTTAAGTGTTCTGCCAAATCTTCGTTCTTTTAAAGTACCCAAAATCCACCAAAATGCATTTAATTTTAAAAATGCATTTTTTTTTTGCCACACAAAGTGCCTTATAAGCCCACAGTGCGCTTTAGGCTAAAGGCCAAAATGGTGGCTATAATAAACACGAATGAAAAACTGAAATCCAAATCAAATTCCAAAAGCACAGAGCTGCTGCTGCTGCTGCTGCTGTTGCTGCTGCTGGGCGTGGCTGCCACCTCAAACTGTGCAACAGCACAAAAGATACTCTACAAAATAGACGAAAGGTGGGTGGAGCTGTTGGGGGTTGTGGGGGGAGGAGTGTTGGTGAAATTGTGAAAATCTTTGGCTGACTGGCAATGCGTAGATAAATTGAATTGAATGGAAGCCGCCACTGATTGGGTCTCTGGCCTTGTCAATGCCAACAGCTTTGCAGCTAGTCTTAGTCAAAGTCAGTCGAACTGTCAGTTGGCTTTAACATTACATTTGCCAAGCGGTAAGCGGCAAGGGGCATGCGGCATGTGGCAGGCGGCAGGCGGCATTTGGCAGCCACTGTTGCTTTGCACATTTTCAATTATGGTTAATCATGCAAATGTTTGTCGCCCTGTGAAAATGTGTTTTACATAATGCAAAATGAAATGATGCTGCCAAACAGAACATTGCAGCCTTTGCCATCGCCTCCTTGCATATATGAATAATTGTGTCTTTCTTACAGCTGCTCTTTCCCCCTTTCCCTTGCCCAATCCCTTTGCCCAAACTCCAACACACAGGTAGAACAAACAATATTTGCAGCTTCATTTCACACAAAGCCAAAGAATAGAACAGGACAGTCTCGGACTACCTGGCATTAATGTACATTTTACATTGTGTGAATGTATCTTTTGCTACGTTTTGGGATTAGAAACAACCCCGCAACGTGTCGCATTATGCGTGCAGAGAGAAAGAGATAGCAGAGAGTGCATAAAGGAAAAGGAATTTCATGTCCTTTGGTCAGCCAACTGGTTTTCCACACAGTGTTCAATCTTAATTCAGCAAATGCAAAATACCTCCGGGCCAAGCTATTCACAGCGGAAGTAACTAACAAATTTCAAATGCAGACTGTTCCAAAAATTACTCAAATTGTTTTGAAATGGATTGGGATTTTCGAAAGGGATTTTCGCATTTGAAACAACTGTTGAAATAATTGAGTCCTCTAGCGATGGGCGCTTGGGAAATTAGATGATACGAAAATTAGAATTTTCGAAAAGGTTGAACGTTCAAAAACTAGAAAGTTCTCAGCTGCGAGTGTTTTTTAAATATTCTTTACATTCTTTATATTTTTACGCTTTCAGATAGATTTTTCTTTTGTGATATATGCAATAATAACTAAACGCGTATATGAAATTCCATAACTTTTTTGATTTGGCAGATTCAAGTTCACATTTTCAATATTTTCGAGCATATAGTCAAATAAAATTCAAAAAAACTGATTTCGTATTCAATAATGTCATTTTTAAAGAACAAAGATGCCTCAACCTTTATGAAGACCCCATAATAATATTGGCCCCTTAAAACATTTCATTTGAGATATTTAAAATAAAATCATTAGTTTTCCGAAAGTTACAATTTTACGCAAATTAGAAAAGCTCTGTAGCCGAAGTAAGTGTCTTAATAATAGCAAAATGAGTAGATGAGATTAGCTTTCATTTTCGCTTCACTTTTGTGACTTACGTATTTCAGAACGACAATTCTTGCGATTTCAAAAGTAAATCGATTGAATTTTGGGATTTCACTAATAGTTTAATTTAGTATTTAGTAAGAATCCCAAAACTAGCTGATTTGGGTAAGAAACAATGTCAAGAGTCTAATTTGAAGTCAAATGAAATTTATTTATTTTTTTCTAATTGATATTCTAATTGACATTTTAAAAATAGTTCACAATTGCATCAAATGTAACATTTTATTTTTATGTTGTCATTTCAGATGTTGTCTTTTCAATATTGAATGCTTAATTCAATGAACCTAATCAAATTTATAAACAATTGATTGAATTTTTAAAAATTCTGAAAACTAAATAAATCTATATTTAAAGCATAACATCTGTTGCATTTAAAACATTTTGATGCTAAGCACCTTAACAAAAACTTCAATATTTATTTAAAAGCATTTTCCAAAAACAATCTAAAAACCATATTTGCTTTTTGGGGGCTGTAAATGAAAAATGCAATTTCCATGTTATATACTCATTTACGCGTAGCTATTCACACAACATATTAGTTCAGTCATGCAAAACTGTGCAATTCATCAACTTTTTCGAAGAGATGTTTCATAATAAATGGTTCATTCTCATGCCATTTGAATTGAACATGTATGTGCGTGTGTGTGTTTGTGATTGTTTGTTACCCACATAATGCCCATTCAGTTACGCACCCTATAGCTATAACCCCCCCCCCCCCACCCCACTACCCACTCCCCACAGACTCTTCATTCACATCCAATTCCCATGCGTAACCCAGACTATTTGTGTGTGTGTATGTTTGTGCCATTTGGTCATAAATTCAAAAAGCTGTCCAGCTTAAATTTTGGTTTTTCAATTTTTGAATGTTAGACCTTTAGGAAAAATTCCCCAGCCCTTCCTCTCGCTCTGCTTCACAGAGCAGTCGCATAGTTGTGCGTGTAACTGTAAAACGTGTAACAAGGAGTCAACGTTCAGAGTCCAAAAGGACGAATACGACACAAAAAACCATGAGATTTCATTTAATTAAAGCATTTTTGTATGGGTAAGAGGGGGAGAGACACCCCCTCAACATTGAAATCGTTGCATGCATGTTGAATTTTTGACGCCATATGTGCGTGGAATATATTAAATATACAAACAAGCCTTTTAAAGGATCAGCGCTTAGGCGACGCATTCAAATATTTCTAGTTTTTCTCCTAAACAAATATGTTGGCATTGCCCACAAAAAACACAGTTTGCCCTGGGATTATGTGTTATTAGCTGGGGGCAGCTACTTGGGGCAGCAGTGGCAACAACTTGGGTCATGCAAAATATCAAATTGATTTTTTTTTTTTTTCTTTTGGGGGGTTTAACAAAAGGTTAAACAAAGGTTAAGCTCAAAGCCTTTTCAAAAATGGTTTGCAGCTTAGGCAGTCATCAGAGTTATTTAGTTAAAATTAGTGCTGTCGAGGATGTCTTTTCAATAAAGCAAAGCAAACACTGGCGACACAGACACCAAAACGCTGCAGGCACTCGCAAAGGATAACAGCCAGTAGTAGTCCGAGATGAAGAAGACGAAGGATAATGTCGTGCTGCTGCTGCTGCTGACAACTACGAATGCGACGACGTCAAAGGCCCAAGTAGCTTAAAGCAACTTGGCAATGAAGACGCTCAGCTGGAAAATCAACTTGGCCACCCAACAGACATGAGAGTACACTGTGAGAAAACAAATGTGTTACAATTGTGATCAGTTTAATATTTGAAATTTTTTAAAAATTTCAGAATTTTCGTATTTTTAAGCTAAACTTTTTTCGAGTATAATTTATTTTTTAAATATATTCTAGTTTTTAAATATATTTTAATTTTAAAATTTTATTTAAATTTCAAGTATAATTTAATTTTTATTTATATTTTAATATTTATATAAATTTTATTTTTTATACATAATTTAATTTTTAAATATAATTTAGTTTTTAAATATAATTACAAAATACATTTATTTTTTTTACAGTATTTACAGTTTTTTTTGTGCCCAAACTAAAAATTCTATTCAAAATCCCATCGAACATTTGATTTTAAATTAGGATTTGGAAAAACTTTTACTCAACTTTTCTAGGCTTTAAGGAAATGTAATAAAATTTCATTTAATTTTCTTAGAATCAAGGTTTTCTTTCTATATATGAAAAAACACTACTGGAGACAAAAAATATAATAATTTTTTTGTTTCCAAAATATATTTAGCTTTTAATTAAGATTTTAACTGGCATGTGATACGTTTTGACAGCTAAACTTTTGCTCTACTGCAATTTCGGTTTCTAGATTTTCAGAAATCAAATGCAAAACATTTTCATTTCATGGTCAAAGCATCCTTATGGGACCCAAATGTTATGAAAAGTTTCGATATATACGAAAACATAAAGTTTTTCAATTCTAGCACACATCATAAAGATATTGATCTGTTCTTTTTTTTTATTGTATTTTTGTTTTTTGAGCTGTGCATGAAAACGTTGCCCAGGCTGGCCGCAAATCATGAAATAAACTCTTTAATTACGCCTCACGACTCGGCAGAGGCAAGCTGAGGCAGGCAGAGGCAGACTGAGGCAGGCAGGGGCAGACTGAGAGTGGATGCACGCAACAAGCAAAAACAGCTAAATGGAAAATTATGCAAAATGCAGCAGCAACAGCAACAGCAGCAGCAGCAGCAGCAGCAGCTACCGAAAATGTAAGTAAAAATTATAAAATCTTTGGCACGATGTCGACGTTTGGCAACGACAAAACTGCAAATTACCAAATTATAAACAAAAAGCAATGCTGATGATGATGATGATGATGATGATGATGCTGATGATGATGATGATGACGCTGCAACCAAAGCATAAAACCCTCGAGGATGCAGCAACTCTTTGGAGAGTGTGCAGACCGCACACAGCATGGTGCCCAGACATTGGAAACCCGAACTCCTCTTCGCATTTAAACAACCTGACCGCCCGCCTGCTTCGCCCTGTTGCACCCCCCCCCCCCTACCCCCACCACTACAAACTGCCTGTTGCCCCTCCCCCGTGCCCATCAACAAGCTGCCTGGTGCACAAAAACGCTGCTTGGCACCCACTCGATTATCACCGAAAAACGATTGACCTCACGAATTCGTAATTAATTTTCACAAAAGTTTTCCATTCGAAGACAAACTTCAAACAAAAGGCTGGCACACAATGTGAACGTGGCTACGACATGCAGTGTGCAGTGTGCGATTGCTTTGCTTTGCTTTGCTTTTTGCTTTACTTTAGTTTCCTTTTTTTATACTCTGTAACTAAAAACTTACAGAGAGTAACTTATATGTGTGCTTGGTTTGCTAGAGTTGCTCGCTTAAATCCTTGTCAGTAGTCAATTTTGTCATCACTTTTGACAAAAGAAAGTCACCAAAATGTATTGGAGTCTGTTCTTGTAACCGCAAAAGTTTTCATTTCAAAGCATTTTCAATTTTGAGTTTTTTGTTTTCCGCAAAAGTTTTCTTTTCGAAGCGGTTTCTTTTTTGAATTCTTGAATTGATTTTTTTGCTAAGATATGTGCTAATATTTATTTTATAAATCGTTTTCTATTTTATGTTTGCGGTTTGCGAATTAACTTTTTGAAGCTTTGTTCGAATAGCTGACTTGAAACGGCGGTTCTTATATTCGTAAAAATTGTAGTTCGAAATATTTTTCCTTTCAAATCTTACTATGTTTGTTCTGAAACATTTTCGAAAACAGAGTATATCGCAGACGAAATTTTCTTTGGCAGTGCAATGTTCTTTTTGGATTGGTTTTAGCTATGGTTCGAGTTTGCTTACTTGATGTACATATATGCAATGGGTACCACAATGTTTAAACATTTGAACGCTGCTGCGCTGTGGGGGGGCAGGCAGGCAGGCAGGCAGGCAATGCAAGTGAGGCAAAGTGAGGCATGTGAGGCAAGTTGGGCATGTGAGGCATGTGAGGCAAGTGAGTCGCCTCCTACTTGAATCTTGTTGCATTCGTTCGTTTGTGCATTCGCTGATGTCGCTTAAGTGCTGAAACAATGTTCCAAGTTGTAAGAGCAGCAACAACAACAACAACAATAACAACTGCCAGTCGTTGTACCTAAAATAAAGTGTGTAAAAATGAGCAACTTTTCAAGTGAGAAGCAACTATGTGCCATGGCAAACATACACACATACACACACACACACACACACAACAACACACATACACACACACACACACAACAACACACATGTGGCAGGCGGAGGAACTACAACAACTACAACAATGACAACAACAACAACAATTTCGATGGCGACGGTGACTAGCAGATATACTCGCACTACAAACTGGCAAAAGATACAATTTCGCTCAGGCTCAGACTGTAGCAATCGTGTGTGTGTGTTATGTGTGTGTGTGTTTGTTGTGCACACACAATTTTGCAAAACTGGCAGCGTAAAGTGCACAAATTGCAATTGCAGCTGAGCGCGGGAAACAGGACAACAGCGAGTGCAAAAGAGAGAGAGAGAAAGCAAGTAAGAGTGTGAGAGAGTGAGAGAGAAAGGAAAGGCAGGCAATGTTTTGTCAGATTCTTAGAAACTATTTTATAGATAATGTTGCTCAGTGGACTTTTGATAGCATCGTAGAGCAGCCTTAAAAGCACAGATGATCGCATCAAATTATGCGCTACTTTTTTAATAGGGTGTCATTTGTTATTTGATATTCTAATACAGTTTTTACACAGTAAAAAATAAGAATGTAAATTTAAAACCATTTTAGATTGTATATATAACAAAGACAAAAAAGTTTTAAAACTAAACCAGTTAAGCTTTGCAAAGTGAGAGAGGGAGCAAAACAGAGAGAGCTGAAAAAATGTCATGTTATTGGGACTGGGACTCGAACCCGGGTCTACAACTAGGCTACGCAATGGCAATCTTGATTTGTTTTTATACCAAAATTATATGAAATTAAGCAGAAATTATTTTTTACTCAAATTTTGGTTTAATTTTTAAACCAAAAATCAAATGAGAAAAATGTTTTTAGTTCAATTTTGATTTCATTTTCAAATTTACATAAATTGAGACAGAAATATTATTTCAATCCAATTTTGGTTTAACTTTTTAACCAAGAATCATAAATTGAGTGTAATATTTTTTAAAATCCAATTTTGGTTTCATTTTTAAAATGAAAATCAATATACAAAAAAACTTATTATTATTAATGTTAAGTCAAACGAAAAATACCTTCATTTACAGGTGGGAATTCCATTTGAAGTGAATACCAAGTGAGCAAAAGCCTTAAACCAAAAATCAAAAGCTAGAATCTTATATATTTTCACTCCTATTTTGATTCCAATATAATATCAGCTAAGTTTTAAAACAATTTCAAACTATTTTGGAATGAAATTTGAATTTAACTCCTTAAACGTTTTATATTGAAATCATAAACTTTATTTTTTACTGTGTAAGAATTAAAAATAAGCTAAATTCTATCAAATATATTCATTGGGAGGTTAAACTGTTGAGCATATTAGACTTAAGCACTTTTTAAAAAGTTGATTAACTCGTTTAATTAAGTTGTCCATCAGCCTTTTGCTAAACTTGCTTAATTTTAATTAATTTAGCCAAAGCTAAATACAATAATTTGTTGTATTGAAGACTGGTTTAGCAAGTTAATCGCTTAATAAAACTAAATTGCTACAAAATCAAAGACCAAAGTCAATGAATATTGTTTGTTTTATTAAAAGCAATAAAAATGCATTTTTAAGATTTCGATTGTTTAACTTTTATTATCCTATTTATAATTTTACCTTAACTAAATTTAGATTTTTGCTAGCAAGAAATTCATTTGCAAAAGTTTCGAAACATTGTATTGGCTAAACTCTTTGGAATTTGTTGTTAATTGCTTGGCTTCTTGTTGCTGTCAGTTGGGCTCAGTACTGAGAGCATGCACTGTAAGTGTCCTGGGATAGATTAACGGCATCCTTTGGCTTGTCAACCAATACACACACACACACGCATTGTCACACAGATGGCCTTTTAATGCTTGCTTCTGTCTTTGTCTTTGGCAAATGCAAAGTGCAACAAGGGAATGCAACGCAAAAGAGCCAACGTTGACCACAACTCAAACTGATAGTTTCCTGGCATTAGGACATCCCTGCCACAGGCAGTCAGACACGAGCAGACAACCCTGCCCCTGGCCGTTGCACGCACATTGACACTTTGATATGATTTCAAGCCACATGCCAGTGCAGCAGCATGATCTGCGGTCTCTTAGGACTCCCCCTTGCTGCTTTTTGCCAGGCCCGACGCAGGCTTGCCAAACTTTAATTTAAGCTCCTTTTGTGTGGCATTTTTAGCATGATTGCACTACAGTTTGCAACTTGCAACTTGCAACTTGCAACTTCAGTGCTGCTGTGCTTCTGTGGTTTCTTGTGGCAGTGACAGACACTCAATGACAAACGCTGCGACCAGCATCAAGTAGCGTGCCAAACAATTTCAGATCACAATTTTGCAGGACTCGCAGGACTCGAAACTTATGCGGCATAAATTGTGGCATGCAAAAGTGTAAATAAAATGTTGCCACATGAAATGATGCAAAACTTCAGCGAACATCAACTGCAATTTCAACTAAGATTATTTCAATATGTGATATTTTCATGTAAACGATAACTATCGATTATAATCGGTGTTTTTTTTTGTAATTTTAAAAACTATCGGTTTCCGTAGCTGTAAATGATTCTCAAATGAACTCTTCTTTGCCTTGTCTTTAAAAGTCAATCGAGTGCATTTTGATCAGTCGTGTTCACAAAATCGATTAGTTATTCATGGCAAACAAAATAAAATCGATTAATCAATTGTTTTGTACACATCTATTTGAAAATTTCTAAAAATTTAAAATTTTCAATATGCATTTTAACATAATTTATGTTTTTATCGATAGTTAACATTATAACTATCGAAGTTTCGATATTAGCTCCTAATTAACATCGTATATCGATAGTCCTTTCTTATCTATAGGTTTCCAGCTCTCAAAAACCCCAGCAAAATATTGACAAACAACCTGACAAAAGAGACTGACAAAATTGATATTGAAATTAATTTTGCTGGGCGCCTTTTTGGCGACAAAACAGCTGTTGCCACGCCCCTTGCCCCACCTCCCGCTACGCCCCAAAAACAAGCACCGCTGGCGTTGGCTTTGTTGTGTGACTTGTAACTTTTTGAAGCGTTTTGCGCTCAAGTTTAATTTCAGCGCTTGACTTGAGAAAGTTTTACAAGACGCCCCTCTTTTGCTACCCGCCCCTGCGCCAGTGACAGTTGCCAGTTGAAGCTGTTTGTGCTAAACTTGCAGGCGGCCTTTTAGACGGCGCAAATTGCTTAAAGTTTTGTAATTTTTGTTGTTGTTGTTGTTGGCATTGAAGTGCTTAAATGTCTCACGAGCTGGCATTTTACACGTCATTTGAGTATGCACTCGAAAAAACTCTAAACTACAGCCATGAATTAATCACAAAACAGCTGCAGCAGCTGCTGCCAACTCCTCGCTTTTTTTTTGGCATTAAGTATCTTTTACTGTGTAATCGTAGACAGAGACAGAGAGAGACTGAGTGACAGAGTGACAGAGCGACAGAGAGAGGAGGATAACCGCAAAGCGCGGCTAAAGCGCCGTCAACGCTAGACAAGTTCAACTTAATCAATTTAAAGTGCTTACCGCAAAGTCAACAGTTCAAACTAACCGCAAGGCGGTAAGCACACACACACTCAAACACACACAAACATACACAAACACACACAAACACACACCCACACACAATCCGTCTAGAGCAGAGAGGGTCTGAGCTTAGGTCTGGTTTATTAGGCAAATTGCCGCACATAGACACTCAGCAGGTTGTCGTTTGACTGACCAACAAGTGTCCCATGTCCATGTCCATGTTCAGTGTTCAGTGTTGCTTGAGCTACAAAAAAAAGCTAGTTTTAGCGGTAAAGCAAAAAACTTGATATTGCCAAATCACGCCAAGTTTGTAATGTTTAAGTTTTTGATGCATGTTTTTGTTTTTACATTCGATAAGATTTGACTCAACAGAATTTCTCTAGAATGTTTTCATTTTCACTGTTCTCAAGTTTAAGCGGTTTTAATTCACCTGTTTTTGGCTTAGGATTATATTCAGCAACTTACAGCAATGTTGAAAATCGAAACATATATTGGTTTCTACATTTAAACAGATTTGACTGAGGTTAATTGCTCTTAAATGTTTTCATTTTCACTGTTTACAAGTTTGCGCGGATTTAATTCACATATTTTTGTTTTAGAGTTATATTTAGCAAGTTAAAAATTAAAATTTTCATCGGTTTCCACATTTGAAAATGTAGCCTAAATTGAAACCCAAAGTAAAGTCACATTTCGCGTAAAAAAAGCAAAGCCGACAACACTGCAAACTAGTGTCCAATATTCAGTTTTCTACCCTCCATTGTCCTGGCACATAAAATATCCTTTTCACTCTGTACGCCTTTTGTTTTTTCTTTTTCCCAGCACGCTGTCAACGTTATGGCACGTCTCTCGACCCAACATGAGCCCCCTCCCCTCCCTGCCTGCAGCCCTTCTTTACTCTTTTGCCTAATGGCTTTGTTTGCTTACGTGTATTTATATTTACTGTGTTGTCAACATTGGAAAATTATGAAAATTAATATGAAAATTGTTGGCATTACGGGTACGCTTTGCGTCTCGTTCGTTGTTTGTAAAGTCAATTGTTAGTTTTCGATTTAATTACTTGCCTCAAACGTTGTACGTTAATTTGATTGAGTATTATGTGACATTAAGCCCTGGCTTCGTGCTGTCTTTAAAGTTGGCCAATTGACAGCGCACTTAACCCATTTCCCATTTCCCGCTCTTCAAAAAAGGGTCTGCAGTTTTCCCAGCAACGGCATTTGTCAAAAGAAAAACCCCAAGCCAAATCAATTGGTCCGACCGACCGGTTTGCACTCTTGACATTTGCATCTTTACAGCTGTCGGGGCTTGATTGTTGTTGTTGCAGCTCTATTTGCATTGGCATTATGCAATCAGCTCACATGAGAGGCACACACACACACACACATCAAATATGCAAAAACAATAGCAGCAGCTAAGAAAAAGGTTGCAAGCATATGCAAAATAGGCCAATCAGACCAATGAACAGCTTTGCAAAAGAAACAAAGGACAGATCAATCTGTAAATTGAATACACTTGTTCAATCTAAGCAGCATAATCATAAGTTTGACAAGTTGTTCAACAAATATTTACATTTTAAATGCATAATGCTTTAATCAGGCACTTTTACACATTTATGATTCCGAATGCGTTAAAATCACTTGAAATCGTTAGCAGAAGCAAGTTCTGAAATTTGAAAAAGCCTTTCAGTGAAAGCTGAAAACTATTCAAACATGATTTGAAAATGCAAAAGCAAATCATTAAAAAGTTTTTCGTACAAAAACTTGTTTTTCAACCGATCGTTCCTATGGCAGCTATATGTTAGCCGATTCTGACATATGCACTACCTGCAGACAGAAAAAGCATCTGTGCCAAGTTTCATAAAGATAGGTCTAGAACAAAGTCTTGAAAAACGCATATAAGCAGACGGACAGACGGACATGACTCGGCTGTTGATGCTGATCACGAAAATACAAATTTTTTCTGAGACGTCTCCTTCAATGCGTTACACATTTGGTGACAAATATCAATACCCTCTGCAAGAGTAATATGGAATCAAGTAATAATTATAAAGACGACCCAGAAAAGCCAATTTGAAACCAATTAGCATGCACTTAAAAAAAACTACAGCTATAACTTCGAAAATGGAAGCAGCATAAAACGCGCTATTAAAAAATAAAAAAAATATGTTCGAATGCTAATGAAAATCGACGTCAGCTATAAAGGGAAATTGCCCAAATTAAACAGCTGCTTAAAAAGCGCGCACGCTGCTCCACCCTGTGTGTAAGCCCCCCCCCCCCACCGCCCATCGCCCAACGCCCAGTATTTACATGCGCCATAATTCATATGCATTTTTATGATAGGGGTGGGAGGGGCTAGGTAGTTAGCAGGGGTTACGGCAGCCATGACAGTTTTTATGACACTTTTATTTCCTGTAGGCAAATAAAGCAACTCGTGCAGTTAAACTTCAACTTCATTATCATGATTGCTGCAGTAAATGCTTTTTATTTATTATTATTATTTACAAATGCATTAAACACCATATTTAATTGCGCCATAAAATGTTCAACGACAAAGCGACATACTGCCTGCCCAATCGAACTAACAGACAGACAGACAGTCGGACAGACAATCCTCCAGTCCAACTGTCTACCCGGTAGTAAGCCCCTCCAATGAAAACCAGCCAACCAGCCCATCAACAAATGCAGCGCTGCGTTGTTGCATGCAATTGAACTCGCCTCCAATGTTGCACATAACATTTAACTATATTTTCGTGTATTTGAGTTGTACATTTTGTGTTCAATTGAGCAAACTAGTTCCGGTTATTCAATTTTTGGCAGAAAACACAAGTCAAACAAGTTGTTAATCAGGCCAGTTTCCATTTCCGACAACTTTTCACTACATTTCGTTTTTGATTTATGATCTTGTTTTCGAGAGAAATCGCAATAGTTTTTCATTTGGATTACTTAGTTTTCACAACTTTTGAAACCGCATTTTCATTGATATGCGGAATTCAGAGCTGCTAATAGTTTCGATTTTATTTGTTGCATCGAAATGGGAACTTGATTATTTACTTCGATTTGCCGTTCGATTTTTACGTTCGTTCTGAAATCAGGAAAAGTTCACAAACGAACAAAATGAACGAACGATTAAGCTGAATTCCAATCGATAAAAGCGATATTTATCGATACTTTCGATTAGCTCATTATTCGCATGTCAATGGAATTGTAATGTCCAAAACTCAAATATAATTGTTTATGATAAATGAACAACAATCAGGCACATTTTTAGCTCTATATCAAAATTATCGATATTTTTCAAATGTATTTCACGAGTAACGATATTACATTATTACTGATTAAACAGAAGTATACCTAAAATACCCTTATGTAAACAAAGTAATAAGCTATTGCCGTAATGCTTGTTGAAATTGCAGCTCAATTCAATATCAAAATCTTTAAAAATCGATATTTTTACAGCTTTGTTTGTTCAGTTCACTGAATCATTAGTTGGAACTTATTATATCGATTGCATACAACACTCTCATGTGCATGTATGTATCAATATATATCTATATCTATATCTGTATAGCATATTTATTTAGTTGCATTGCTTATCGCAAATGCTTTTCCTACTCTTCTGCACTTTATGCGTGAGATATTTTTATGGCTGTTTTTCCTCAAAACACAACAACAACAAAAACTGATAGACAAGTTACGATTTTGGCTGCCGTTCCTGTTTCTGTTGTTGTTGTTGTTGTTGTTGTTGTTGTTTGTGTGTTTGCTGTTCACAGTTTTTCGTTATTATTTACACAATTGACCCTTTCACACCAAAAACTCATTGAACTTCGACAGCAGCAGCTCACGTACAATGCTTAGTTCTTTTGGATCTTGACGGAGTGTGTGTGTGAATGTAACACACATGTGTGTGTGTGTGTGTGTGTATGGTTGTTGTGTGTACCTCGCTCAACTGTAAATAGTCATAAATGTTTTGTTTATGTTTACAATTTAGCTGCTGTTGTAGTTGCTGTTGCAGTTGCTGTTGCTGTTGCAGTTCGTGACTCCTCTAATGTTGTCGACGTGGTTGTTGCTGCATGTTTTTCAGTTGTTGTTGCTGTTGTTGTTGTTGTTGTTGCTGTTGTTGCTATTGCTATTGCTATTGCTATTGCTGCTGCTGCTGTTTAAGCCAAGATTTCTGAATTGGTAATGGAGCATGTGCAGTTCAAAGAGGTGAGCGAGCTGCATTTTATTGCTATCTAAATCGCTGACCGTCCATTTACGTATGCACGCTTGTCTTGACTCTTTTTTTTATTTGCTTTTAATTTGACTTGAAAACGAGGCTTAAATGTCACCATACCAGCATACAATCTACATATGCTCTTGTACTAACAATCTCTTTAGTAGCAGCTATTAAGAAAAACAAAAAAAAAAAAAAAACATTTTTAATTCACGTTTGATTTGTTGAAATTATTGAAAAGTTTAGTTCAACTTTCAAATATAATTGGATTTTATTTGGGAAGTAATATAAACAATTAAGGTCTGTCTTTATAAAATTCTATAATTTCTTTAGAAAAATGTCAAAAATTTCAATTTCAATTAATTAGAAAGTTAATTCAATTCTATATTTATCATTTTTTGTACATATCCCGTATTCGAGAACTTTTCATTATGAATCCTTTTCGATTTTGTGTTACAGTAAAAACAAGGAAAAAAGATAAGTTTGAAAACTTCTCATTTAACTGTTTTAAAAGCAATACTTTTGAAATCGCATTTTCCATTGATATTCGGAATTCAGAAAAGCTAATAGTTCTTATTCAGAAAGTTTTGATATTAATCGCAAATGGAAATAGTCCTGATTATGTTTTTAATTTCTTTTAATGGAGTCGAAATTTCTAACAATTTTTTTGGGAAATCAAATTCGAAGAACACTTTTTTGGTGATAAAGTCACATATATCTAATTCTCCAAAAACCATAACTTTGTTTAAAAAATAGCAAATCTTATTTATGTGAAATACAAAATAACTCAATTCAATTCCTTTTTTTTTGTGAACTGAACATTGGTCAAGTCAAATATCTAATTTATTCAAAACTAGTTCTATAATTTCTTCTCCAACTCTTGCTGCGACTACATAAATCATATTTCCTTTTTTTTTTAGCTACGTGTTTATTATTAATGCATTTAATTAAGTAAGCATAACAATTAAACTCATTATGTGCATAACCCAAATTGAGCTAAATAGCCCTAAAGCAATGAAAAGCGTTTGTTATTGTTATTGTTGTAGTTTTTGTAGTTGTTGTTGTTGTTGTTGTTGTTGCTACCGCTGCCTTTGTCAATAGCCATAATAATTATAATGCCAACAAAACAACAGCAAAAATAAAACAGGTCGCATTAAAAGCATCATTAAATCATTTACAAATTCCAAATGCCAAATAAAAACATGCATTTCAAATAAATGTAAACAAAGCCTAATACATAAAATTATATTAGTGGCTTTTATTAGTTTTTTTTTACTGTTTATTGCCTAATGAAGAGCAGGCCCAAAGTACAATAACAAAATCAGCTTATAAATAATTAACAATGCTGCTTAAAAAGTGCATTCAAAATGAATGCATAAATAATATGCTTAAATGTTTTAAACTTGGCATATCTATTTTTGTATTTTAAAGTGGATTATGGAATCTAATAATAGAATGTTATCATCCCTTTGGTTGTTTTTTAAAAGGATTTCAAAATTATGTGAATGAATCTGATTTAAGTTTTAGAAAAAATCAAAGCAACGATTTTGAGAAGCATCAAAATGATTTAAAACTTTTAATAACTTTTTTAATGACTTTTTTACTCGAATTTAAGAGTTTTAGTTTAAAACAAGTAAGAAGGCTGCATTCAGGATCTCCCGACTGCCATATACTCTGTTTTCTGTACGTTTAATTATTCACACTTTTGTAAAGTCTACTTATAAACTTATAAACTGTCTTTAAACTAAGGCAAAGTGAGTTTGGCTGAGTTATTTTGAAAAACAAAAAAGTTTTTCATACAAAAACTTACTTTTCAACCGATTGTTCCTATGGCATATGTTATGTCGATCTGGCCGATCTTAACACTTTGTCTGCCTATGGTATATACCAACATGTATGCCAACTTTGGTTGCTCTAGCTCCAAAACAGTGGAAAAACCTGCGTTCAAACAGACGGACGAACGGACGGACGGATGGACGGACGGAGGGATGGACGGACGGACGGACGGACAAACATTTCAAAATCCCAATATATACTAATTTTAATTTTTTTGAAATTAAAAAAGGAGTATAAAATCTCAGCCAAGGCATGCAAATGCTTAGACATTTCTCAGAATCATATTATAAATGTTGTTTTACAAATTCACTTTTAAGCTTTTCTATTATTTTCGCCCTCAAGTTTTACATAAATGCTCAAAAACCAATTCATTCAATCATCAATTGCCATTAATTAAGCTTAAAGCAATACAATAATTTCAGTTTTTTATTTATGGCTTTAAGCCTGGTTTTACAAACCGGTACACTCATATGTAAGTTTAACTTGAGGCTAATCAGATGAACACAATAACTAAATTAGATTAAGCCAAATTAATTTGTTTGACAGCAATAAAAAAAAAATTGGTAGACAAAAAGAGCCGCTAGGCCTGAGAAATGCAGAGAATTAAATGCCAGAAATACATAATAAATGTGTACAGCATTAGTTATGCTAACAACAACAACAAGAATAACAACAACAAAAGCAAAACTAAATCATTCAGTTTTAGCATTTTAAAGACCATTTATCATTGGGACTGATGAGCAACAGCGACAAACAATGAGAAATGGAAATAAAATCCATATGAGAAATGCCGACTTGTTGTTCTTGTTGTTATTGTGAACAACAACAAAAGATACGATTTAGCATAAATTATGCAAAAGGTATAATTAAATAATAATAAAATCGTATGCATTGGCCCGTGTGTCATCCGAATGCAAAATTAACTTAATTATTTAATTTATTTGCTCCACAAAAACACACAAACAGATCTGCACAAAAAGCTAAGTGAATAGTGAAAATAGATATTAGAGTTGTGCATTGTAGTTTAATTGATGGATTAAATGAACGAACTAGTTCTTGATATAGTTCGTTAAGTTCGTTAAAACGTTTGGTTCGTTCCATTCCATTGAACGTTCAGTTGTTTCTTAAGTTCGTTCGTTTTTTTAGCTGCTTTAGTAGTTGAGTTCGTTCACCCTTTCAGTTTCGTTCAATCTTTCAGTTTCGTTCAACTGTTTTGTTTGTTCATTTCTTTAACTCGGAATCAGTGGAACAAATAGAACTTGAATCGGACTTAAATGATCAAAAAGAACAATAATCAGAAACAAATGATCGAAAAGAACTATAATCAAAAACATCAAACTATCGAAACGAACGAGAATTGTATTGAATCGCACAGAATTAGTTCAATTGAACTAGTAGTCGAAATGAACGAGTGAACGTAGTCTCGGAGTGTAGTTCATTACAGTGTTTTTTAGTTCCATCATAGTTCAAATGTTTCGTATGTAAAAATGCCATTTGAGTTTCAATATCGTTCAACTAATTCGAGTTTCGTTCGTTTTCGTTCAATCGATCATGGGTTCATTGAAGTTCTTCGTTCATTTGATGCCGATCGGTTTTTGATTAATCGAACGTGCAAAAGAGTGCGCTTGAGAGAGATTTGTATTATTTTACTTAGAATTACGTACGAGTTGGACAGATTCGTTAGTTCAAAAGAATAAGAGCTAGTGAACTACTTCATTGAACAGAACTGGAAAGTGTAAATCTATAACTATAGTTCGTTTCAGTAGTAGCTCATGTTCTTCTGAATGAATAATTCAGTTCGTTTTAGATTAATACTTTAAGACTTAAATGAGCAATAAGAAGGAGCGAACTAGTTCATTAGTTCAGTTTAATAAATAGTTTTATCGAACTTGTTCTAAACAATACGAAACAACACTAATATCTATTGCAATGTGCAGCGAATTTCCACGGATTGCAAATTAAAAATGCGCATAAATTACAATTAAAATTAAAATTAAATAACAGGCGGCAAGCGACGACAATATTAGCTTTTAATTGCAATATAAATTATATATAAATGAATGCATACGCGACGAGCCTCTCTCGCGTAGCCAAAACTACAACTACAAATGCGAATATTTTGCATAAATTAAATGCCTCTAATGAATTACGACCATGCTACTACAACAACAACAAGAACCACAACCAAAAGTCGAAAGAAACACACAACAATGAAAATTAATTAAAATATTCATAAGGCATAAGAAGCCATGGGCGTGGGCGTGGAAGGGGGCGTCACATCAAAAAACTGACGATTAAATGTCAAATGCACGCAAGAAAAAAAAAAACGTGGATATAAAAAAACTTTTGTCTCATTTGTTGAAAGTTTGAATACACTTTGATAACTTTTTTATAGTACAACATAACTATAGAAATAATTATAAGTTTTTATGAGGTAAAAACAACTCTGAAAAGTGTTTAAACTTATGAATTGCAAAGGATATAAAAAAAGAGGATTTTTGCTGCGGTTGATGATAATGAGCATGCTTCAAGAAATTATTATGAAGTGGGTCAATCGTAAAAAGATATTCTTAGCAAAACTAACTATAAGAAAAAAGTGATTTTCTCAATTTAAAACCTAAATTCAGGTGCGAAAAGCAAACTATACTTTAATAGACAACATTGGAGTTAATTGTTTGATTAATGTGAACATGGAGGACCATGTTAGTCAACCAATACGCATATCAATAACAATACAATTGTATAAGTATAGGGTTCGAATCCCAGTTAAGGAGTTTGATTAATGTGAAAATGGACGACACTGTAAGTCAACCAATGCGACATTGAATAACAATACAATTGAGTGTATATAGAATTAAAAAGGAAGAAGATTTTTGGTTCACTACACTTGCGTTCGAATCCCAGTCAGTAAGTATATTTTTGAAACATCTTTTCATTAACAAAATTTGATTGGCGATAAAGCATAGCAGCTTGATTGCATAAATATTGAACGAAATTGTAAAAGAACTCGATTTTTGGCTCCCAACACTCAAGTATCGGGTTCGAATCCCAGTTTAAGAGTTTGGTGAAAGTGAAAATGGATGTCAACGTTAGTAAAGAAATGGGAAAAGAAAAACAAACCAATTGTATAAATATTGTATAGAAAAATGTTAAGATATCTGGTTCCTAATACTCGGGTTCGAAACCCATTCAATAACTTTATGTTTTGAATTTATGTTTTACATTGACAGAGTTGGATTTGCGAGAATGAATAGCAATAAAATTGTTAAATAATAAATTTTAGAAGAAATGGAATTTTGGTTCTCAAAACTTAAGTATCGGGTTCGAGTCCCATTACCATACCAACAGTACATAAGAAACAACTACATTAAACTACAAACTGTTGAAGTGTATTTTAAGCACAAAAGGGCTATTCTTCACACCTGTGAGAACTCCATAACAGTTGTTAAGCTACAATAAAAAACTAGTTCCACCAAAAAAAAAAAGGGTGATATTATCAAAAAGGATTAAGCACTCGAAAAGAAATGTATAAATTTATGAAGCGTGAGCAGGAGACGTGTGAAAAATGTTTTCTTTGTACATTAATTAATATTGTAGTTGATGAAGCGAAGCAACTACCAAAAAAAAAGAATGCCTCGCTGCAGGCAAATGTTGTGCTTGGTGTTTTGGCATTTCCTGTAATTTGTCGAGCGCAAAGGAAATTGCTAGCTAGCCTCAACTCAGAG
The DNA here is from genome assembly GCA_949708635.1 of Hirtodrosophila cameraria. Taxonomy (NCBI): domain Eukaryota; kingdom Metazoa; phylum Arthropoda; class Insecta; order Diptera; family Drosophilidae; genus Hirtodrosophila; species Hirtodrosophila cameraria. The sequence continues at coordinate 81,559,238 of OX453089.1, read as the reverse complement.
CAGAACAGACTTTGTAGTTTGCTTTTGGCTTCGGCATATTAATTTAAATATAATTATGATAATTTTGATTGTCAAGGCAGCAAGAATGTCGATGTTGCCACATGTTGTTGATGTTGCCCTGGGCAAACAACCCTTGCCAAGGCAGCAAGTAGCGCGATCCTTTAACATCTAAAAGGATTAGTTATTGAGTTATTTTAAAACTAAAGGCAAACGAACCCAACAACAACAACAGACCAGCCTAACCAACTCCAAGTCCAGTTCAACATCTTGCGACTGACATTTGTGCGTCAAATTAAGTAAACTCTTTTTATTCTTTTCTTTTTAGAGCCAAGGAGCAGCACATGGTCAACTTGGCTTCCTGCCTGACTGAGACTCTGAGACTGTGCGGCTGAGCGACTGACAGACTGAGTGACTCTTTGTTGTTGTTGTTGTTGTCTTCGGCCTGTCCCCTGCATTGCGTAAACTATAATTAATAACAAAACATGTTATGGTTATGGCTGCTGCTGCTGCCGTCTCTGAAAATTGTTTCTTGTGCCCCGCGCCTGCGGCACTTTTTGGTGGCAACAACAAAAGCAACAAAAGCGATCCCAGGGTCTGGTCGGGGTTTTGATCTGCTCTGTTTCTGCTTTTGATTCTTCTACACTGTAAGAAATAATTGTTTCTTTAGAATATATGATTCCAAATATTGCAATTCGTAGATTTAAGCATGCCTTTGTTTTGAATACGCTTCAAAACTATCAAGTCTTTTGCTATTTCCATTTGCAAAGAAGGCATTCGGCGGTTCTGAATTCCGAATATCGATAGAAAATTCGGATTAAAAATAATGATTCTCCAGTTTTTAATTCTATGGGAACTAAAAATAGAAAAAGAATCAATCTTTTACAGCTGTGATATTAATATAAAACAATTGTACTTCTTTAAAATGCAAATTGTTGCCCCAAAATTGTTTGCAGTGTAGAGTCTAAGTCTGGGCTTGGCCTGTGCAACATATGTTATGCATTTTTTAGCTGTCTTCGGCATTCGAAAAATTATGTAGCATTTAATTAGCGCATAATTGCAGCATGCAGCAACGGCAGCAGCAGCAGCAGCAGCAGCTCTCACTCGTTAGCTGCTGTAGATGCAACAACAACAACAACCACAACTGTGCAAGATAAAAGCAGCGACTTAATCCCGCGGCTACTTAGTGGCAGCCACAAAAATGTCGCATGTCAAAATGTCTGCTGTTGTTTTTCTTCTTCTTTTTTTTGTCTAAGCATGCAACAAACAACAACAACAACAACACACAGTTCAAAAGCAGTCAACAGTTTCCGTTGCGCTATCTCTCTCACACTTTCTCTCTCTCTCTCCCGCTCTGTCTGGCTTCGTCCTTAACATCATCATCCATCCTGAGCGCATTTCATGGCTGCTCCTCCTGTTGCCAGTTGCAGTTGCAGTTCCTTGTGGCTTGGCAAATACTCAACAAACCATGAAAGTAAATAAATGTTTTGCAACGTTGCAGAAATAAAATGCAATTTAAGTCCTACCAAAAAATGGCTAACAAAAAATACAAAAAAAATAAAATAAAATATATAAAAAAAAGTATATATATCTAGAATGTTGTTGCAGCAACTTTTGCAGCGAGTCCTGTCTACGCTGCATGCTGCATATATTTTAGCTCGCTTTTCCTTTTTGTTTTTGTTTTCATTTCACATTTGATTTTGTTTTTTTTTTTCGTCCTTTTTCCTTGTTGCCTTTTTTTACATAGGCAGTTAAAGTAACCGTTGAAGTGTTTTTCTGGGGGCTTCGAACTTTGCTAGCTGCACAAAGGAAAGTGAAATGCAAAATGCGCATTTGGTTTGGGCTTGGCTTGGGTTTGAGTTTTGGTTTGCTAAAATGTTGGGGATAGACTCGGTTTACAGCAATTGCAAATGCACAAATAAAAAAACAAAAAACAAAAACAATAAAGCGCAATATTTGTAATGGCAAAAAACAAATTAGAAGCTAAAAAAAGAAAGAGATTTTAAAGTAATTACAAGTATTTTTGAAATCCAACCAAAAACCATTTACAATAAATCAATATTTATAAAAATCATTTTCTTAAAATAAGGCCTAATATCATTTCTGATTCCAATCAAAACATTTGAAATTGATGAAAAGGTAATTTTTTAAAGTTTCGATTGAATACTATTCGAACTTATATTTCATTCGAAACAGAAACACAAAATTGAAAGCGATTTGGAATGAAAAGTTATCGGAAATGGCAACAGATCTAATCTATATATACACATATAAAATCAACGCAGGGCAAAATCCATAAGAGCTAGATGCCTGAAATTTTCACATGAGTTTTGTCCTATGTCATGAAAATGTGCACAAATTCGGGATTTTGGAGAATTCGGTCGGGAAATGGGAAAAATTCGCAGCAAACTGTTGCAAGCAACTGTTTTGTTTGACCTTCGATCAGCTTCGAACTCTTTTTCAAACATCTATTTAAGAATTTATTGGTGACTGCACAAAAATTTTCCGAAAATTTCACTTTCTTGGGTGGAAAATGGGTGGTCAAGGTTGTATGGGCGCAGGTTTAGTTATTGTACGATTTGCTTCAAACTCATTTTCAAAGGTCTATATAAAAATTCATTAAAAACTGCATACCAATTTCCGGAAAATTTACCCTTCTGGGTGGAAAGTGTGTGGTAAAAAGAGCGAAAGTTGAGTTTTGAGCAATGTGCATCAAATTAATTTCAAAAAATCTGTCTGAAAATTCAAAAAAACCGCTTACCAATTTTGCGAAAAATTCACCCTGCTGGGTGGAAAACTGCTGGTTAAAGTTTTACAGAGCGTAGCACAGCACGCCGTAAAATGCTAGTCTTATTTATTTAAATTAGTTTCAATTTCACTTTTGAAAAGTAATTCCGCAACAGTTCCGTAATGTTTTTATTTAGTTTAAGTTGTGAATGCCGAGTTGTTTTTGAAACAGTTAAATGGAAGGTATTCGAATTTATCTTTGAATATAAAGATATATTTTTATTTAATTTAAAAACAGAAACACATAAACCAAAAACGATTTGGAATGAAAATTGTGTGTTCGTTTACTTTTCGTATGGGTTGTAAATGATTTGAATGATTTGTAAGGCCTATTTTGTATGCACACACCTATTCAAAAACGTTCAAATAAAACGCATTGAAAATCAACAAAAAAAAAACGAAAAAAAAAAATGTGCAGCAAACGGAACAATAATTAAAGCAAAGTCAACAATAATAACAACAAGAACAAAATGAATGAAAAACAACATAGGAAAAGCAACAACAGCTTCTCAAAACTTTGAATGAATGATGTGCGCCTGCTGCACGCCCCACTCCCACTCCTACCTTCCCCCTTTTCAGCCATGCACAAAATGATGTCGTGTCCTGTGGTTGTTGTTCTTCTTCTTCTTGTTTTCTTATTTCTTGTTGTTGTTGTTTTGTCATTGATGCCGCTCTTGTTTTGTTGTTTTTGCTGATGAACCAACGCAAAAAATCAGTGCAAAAAGTTCGAGTGCAAGCCAAAGCCAAGCAAAGGAATCAACGTCATCGTCATCGTCAGCATCAGCACCAGCGTCATCTGGTTGCAGACAACTTGAAAAACCGACAGATAGCGGCAAAAAATATTACAAAAAAAAACACCACTAAAAAAAAGCAAAAACAGCAAAAGCTATCTTTGAGCTGCTGAAGTTTTAATACCCTTAAAGTAAACTTATGACAATACAAGAACAAGTTTATCATAAAAAAAAACAATTTTTGTTTTCCTTTTAGAGACGGCAAAGAAAATTCTCCGAAAGAAAATTTTGCCCGTATTCCGCTCTTCCTGCTTCCGATCGATATCTTTAGCATCAGAGCCCGTAAGAAACTTCGGATATCGCGCGAATTTCCGGCTTAAAATACTTTCCTTGTCTCAACTTTTTGCTGGTACCGCGGAAAGTATATTCCCTACCCCTCTTTAGTTCCTATATTAGCTCTATGTTAAAGTGATCCGTTTTTGATTATATTTAACTAAGCTTTATTTTGATGTCTGTAAACACAATTAAGCTTTTATAAATTAAGTTTTTTATCAATTCGGGTTTCTTGCCTACGAATCGAACCCGAGATTTTTTGTGTCAGAGAAGAATGCCTTCCCACTAGACTACAGTCGTCCACAAAGATGTTTTCAAACATAAATATATTTTTTAATTTGTATCGATAATTTCTATGGATTTTATATGTTATAGTGATCCGAATCGATCTAGAGTTAAAGCAAACAATTGTATAAAGTTTCATTAAGCTTAGAAATAAACAGCTCAGAAAAAAGACACGAAAGCACCTTCATAATCATAATACCCGCTGTAAGGGTACATAGTAAGAAACAGTAGCTTTAAGATCAGAAACAGTTATATCAGCTATATAAAAGCTTACAGTTGTCCAAAATAGCTTGTTCAAAGCGTTGCACATTGCCTGACACAATCAAAATACCCTTCAGTATATGCAGCTAAAAATAGGTGCTCAGTTGCTGCGCAGCTGGCTTAGCCGACCCCTACCGTCCCGCCCCCCGACAATTGACAGTCATGTCATTTTAGTCAGCGGAACACACACGCTGCCAGTCAGCCGAGCCAAGCAGATTTCCCAGACAAGCAGGTGGCAAAGCCTGCAAGCAACAACAATTACAACAGCAACAGCAACAACAACAACAATTACAACAACAACAAATGCAACAACAAGCAATTGATGTGCCCCGCAGTAGCAGCGGTAATTGCTGAACGGTTTACGTTCCATGCAAATTTCGCATTTGCGTGTCTAGGCTTGAATATCTTTGCTACTTCCGCTCCCTCTACCTGCCCCTAGTCGCCTGTCTATGCTCCTCCCTTTCTGGCCAGCATTCAGTTGCCGTTTATTGCTGCCTCAAATTATGTTGTTCCTTTTTTTTGTTGTTCAAGCATCTAGTTGCCCTGTTTGTTGTTTTGTTGTTTTGTTTTTAGGGCTTGGCCCCAGTTTGATATGATTTCAATTAGTGATAAATCAGCGAATCCTTAAGGATAAGCAAACACACTCAAATAGTGCTGTCAATTTCAGCTTTTTTCCCGTCAAAATTAGCTAGTAAACAGTTGTATTAGAGTAGCTTCTAAGCAGACCTGTTTGTGTTGCTCTTAAATGTTTGCATTTTCACTTTTCGAATTGAATTCACTTTGAATTAACTTCATATTGAGTTTGGTTTCAATTTAACACAACATCCTAAAAGTTATGAATTGAGTTAGATCTATTCTATCTATTATTCAGCAGGAATAACTATTTTGAAAGTTTAAAGAAATTTCAATTTCGCAAATTGTGAACGAAAGTGAAAGCCGGAACTGCTCTGATTTGGTTTTGAGCCACGACAACTGCTACTGCTTTATATTGCTCTAAAAACAAGTTTTATTTTTTAATTTAATTAAATTCTAAAATTCTTAAATTCAACTGTGTAGAAGCTAACATTCGAAAACGAGATGATTTGCTATTCTGAATTCTGTATAGCGATAAACTTTCTTTTAAAATGCTGTGTAGTTTTTTTTCCACTGTTTTGAAGCTAGAGCAACCAAACTTGGTATAAATGTCGATATATGCCATAGGCAGACAAAGTGTTCAGATGCCACAATCTTTTACCAAAGTCAACAATATATATAGCAATTCGACAGGTTTCCCTCGTGCCTCTCAAAGCCCTGGCATAAATATACACACAGACTGCACTGCTTTGGAAATTATTGCATTAACAAATTTATTTATAACACAAATTAAATAATCAAATGCAAAGCAATTTTTTGCGGGGGGACTACTCGAAATTCAACGCAACGCGAATGCAATTTGCAGATTTAAAACTCAGCTAGCCAAACAGAACGAACCAACGTCTGTCCGTCTGTCTGTTCATCTGTGGCTTAGGCCAAATTGCAATTGCAATTACCAATGGTTTGGGCCAGTTTGCTATAAAACAGCTAACAGCTAAACAACCTTTGCAGCCGACGACAGTTTGACTTGCATCATCATCATCATCATCATCATCATTGGGAAAAGGGGGGTGCAACATCATCATTGCGCGCGGAGCGGAGGCAAGCATATCCATTACATGTTGCAACTGGGCTCAGGCTCAGGTTCTGGCTTGAAAGGAGTCGTTGGCAAAAAGGGCCAAGCGCGTAAAATGGACATGGGCCCGAAAAAAAATATATATATATTGTGCGCGTTTTCAAGCCCTGCGGCTGGCCAAGTTTTGCGAGAAAATCGATTTCTGCTGCGGCTACGCTTGGCAAACAGGGGCGGAGCGGGGGCGGCAACAGAGGCCAGTGCCAGGGCGGCCTTTTTGGATTCCCCCGTACCGAGTACCGAGTGTGGCAGCAGGCAGAGGAGTCCTCTACGTTTGTTTGTTTGTTTGTCGCTTTTTAATGTTCGCAGGCGGCGTTGCAAGGCGAAGGAGAAGCAGGCGGCGTTGCAAGGCGTAGCAGGCGCAGCCAGCGTTGCAACGCGACTCGACTCGACGCGACTCTTGACTGATTTTTATGCTTTTGGCCCAATTGCCCCGCAGTAGCCCAGGCCAATGCCGACGATGACTGTCGACCGGTTTTTTGGGCAGCGTTGATCTCTGCGTCAACAGCATCCACAGCGACAGAGACAGAGGCTGTGGCAGGCAGCCCTACGTTGCCTCCTGCTCAATCTACTGCCGCCCCCCCTGCCGCCGCGCCCCATTAGCGGCTCTTTGTTTGCCTTGCAGTTTGCAATGTATAAGGTCATTCCCTTTGCTCTTGTTATACATCTTCTTCTTGTTGTTGTTGCCGCGCCTGCACGCTTTTCATTTCGTTTGATGAACGCGCGGCGCACGCGGCCTTTTGTTAGTTTTTCCAGGCGCATTTTCATTATTATTGCATTCGCTCTCTTTCGCACACACACTCCCTCTCTCTCTCTCTCTTTCTTCTGCACTCCAGGTGTATATTAATTTGAGACAACATTAAACAGTTCATAAATTTGATTTATTTATAACTCATTTTTTTTATTTGACTTTTTTCGGTATCCACTTGGGTTAAAATATTTCGAATTTAAATGTTGCCATATTTAGTTTCAAAAAGGTTTTGCGTTTAATAATTTAACAATTGAATTGATTTCAAGTTAAATTAAAATACAAAAATTTTAATTTTCTGTTTTAACTTTAAAGTTTTGCAATTATTTCAATAAAATGGAAAAACTAATAAAAAAAGGGCATTTAAATTTCGTCAAAACACTTTCGCTGCATTTTGTTGTCGTTGTTGTTGTTGTTTTTGTTGTTTTTGTATGCAGTGCAACTGGCAGAATGCGTCCTCGTATTTTTGAGTGTACTATTTTATTCATAGCACTCGCGCAATTTGCAGCCCGTATTTGTTGTAAGGTATTTGCGAAAGGCTTTAAGCTCTGTTGGCCGGGCTTAAAGTGCGAGAGTTGGTCAAAAAGGGGGCAGCAGGGCAGATGGGGGCAAGGCGGCGCAGGCAGGCCAAAAGCGCGACTGCTTATCGCATAATTGGTTGCAATGTTGGCTGCCAGTTTTTGCTGCTGCTGCAGAGGTTGCTGCTGCTGGTGCTGCTGCTGCTGAGGCTGTGGCACGCATTCCGCAGATGCCGGCAAAACACTTGTCAGCGACTTAAATGGCGCGCAGCTGTGCGGCATTAGCCGTGCCCCAAGCCTCAAGGAGCCGTCGCAAACACGTCCAACGCGGACACACCTCTGCTGCTGCCACTGCTGCCACCTCTGCTGCTGCTGAGGTGTTGCTGCCACTGCTGCTGCTGCTGTGGTTAGTGAGACATTTGATGTGATTATTGAGTTATGCCCAACGGGGGCAGCTGCTTGGCATACTTCTTTTCTTTTCATTTCAATTCCATTCTTTGATTTTTTTTACTTTTTTGATCAAGTTATTTCTCACAACAAAAATCAGGCAGAAAGATGCCGCCAAAATTCACCCACGAAACATGGCATGACAAAAGTGAGAAAAGTAGAAGAAAAACAAAAATACAAAAAAGGCAAAGTCAGCAAGCAGCGCAGCAGGCACACATTTTATAGCAGCAGCAGCGACAGCAGCAGCAGCAACAACCCCAAATGAGTAGTGGCCAAAGCAGTAGTAAAAACATATAAAAAAGCAATAACAACTACGCAATACAAAAACGTACATAGTTGCAGGCAGAGTTAAAGCAGAGTTGCGGCCAGCGGCAGAGGTTAGCGACAGAGCCTAGCGGCAGCGTTAGCGACAGAGCACTCCAGCTGTGCTGCCTGCAATCAATAAAACGGATTAGGAATATCCTTAAATGCGGCGCTCGCTGCTAAGCGGGAGGCTGAGCCGCAGAGAGACAGAGAGTGAGAAAGAGCGGCAGTTAGAGAAAGAGTGCACAAAAGGGAAAGAGGAATAGAGAGCAAAGCGTAATAACAAAAGGTGGCTGCCATGCAAAACTAACCAGCTTCATTTGGTTTTTGTTGTTGTTGAAAAACAAATGTAACAAGTTTTTTATTCTGATTGAAATTAAAGCAAGCAATTTTTTGTTTTATTGCCAATTTAAATTACACTTTTTTTATTTTTATTTTATTTTAATTAATAGCTAAATTCAAAAAGCTTAAAACAAACAAGATCTTTAGCTGAATTGACAATTTTATTCAAGCAAACTTAAGTTGAGATAAAAGGTGACTGGACAGAAATTAACATTATCCAATTCAGAAATTTAATTTGATTTGATTTTATATTTTATTTTTTTTTTTTTTTTTTTTACTTTGCTTATGCTTATTATTGATTAGAAATTACCAAAAATTAGAAAATTATTTGAAAATTGAACTCAAATGCAAGTATAAATTGTCAGACTTTTCACTTTTCATTTTGATTTGTGATTTATTTAATTTTATTCATTTATATCATTTTATCAATTTACACCAAGAAAAACACAAATGTCTAAATTTAGACACTAAATAATCATTTCGAATCCAATTATGTTATATAGAAATGAATTTAATTTATAATAATTTTGAATGCACTTCAAATTGTATTATTTTAAGTATTCTATAGGTGATATTAAACATTGAAATTTTATACACCGACCTGTTCCGCATTTCACTTTAGGAAATATATTGTTCAATTGAATTTGCCTAAAATTTTTGAATTTTCGTTATTTGCGTTGAGCATGTGAGTTGATTAGAAAAATCAAAATCTGTTCAAATGCGTAAATATAGAACATTTAGAGTTAATTCACAAAACCGTGCCGGAACAGTTGTGACTATTTGGAATATCTTATATTATTTATTTATATTTAATTTACTTTTTATTTTATTAAATTTATATTTTTATTATTATTTTAAACATTTTTAATAAATATTTGATTTTAGTTTTATATTTATTATAGTTTTTTGATTTTAGTTTACTTTTTATTATAGTTTTTTGATTTTAGGCCATTTAAGTGTTTTCTTATATTGAATTTTTACAATTCTTTTCATAAAGAAAACTAACAGTAGCAAGAAATCAAGCGTTTTCTGAAAACAATATCAAGTTTTCAAACATTTCTGCTTATTTGAATACCTCAAATCCAAATCAAGAACCTAAATCTCAACTGGTAACTTTAAACTTTAAAAATGTTTGACAAAAATCAAAAAACATCACCTTTTAAAATGACAGCCTTGCATAGGCAGCGCAGTCGTAGGTGACTGCAAATCTTTGAGACAATAACAACAACAACGAATGCGAAAAAAGGGAAATTGTAAATAAAAGTAACGGCACTTACATTTGATTTGCGAACGCTGCGACTGCTCCAGCTGCTGCGACTGCGACTGCTGCTGCGGCTGCTGCTGCTGTTCTTGTGATTATTGCGAATAACGTAATAGAAAAGAAACACAAAACACGCGAGTATTGAAGATTTACCGTTATGCAAAGGCGCGACAGCGACAATTGTTGTTGTTGTCACACTTCTGCTGCTAGCGTCGTAAAGTCTGCAGACTGCGTCTAGCAACTGCTACTGTGGTTGCGACTGCGACTGTGAATGCGACTGGTGACTGTGACCTTAGCGCCAACGACCTTTGGGGCGGCGTCCTCGTCTGCGTCTGCCGGCAACGCTGCTTTTGTTGTTGTTGTTGTTATTTATGCATGCAAAAGAACACTGTGTACATTAATTGCAGGCAAAGCGAGCAGAGGCAACAAAAACGTTCGCTGCGCTGCCTGCTTATTTTTTGTTTTTGTATTTAAAACGTTGCGTCGCTGTTGCTACACATAATTGCAGCAAGGCAGCCGGCAGCAGCGGCGTCGACGCACAAAAATTGCTCGTTTGTTTTTGTTGCTGCTGCTGCTGTTGGATGCTGCTGCTGCTGCTGAGGAACACACACGATGTTAACGGCGATTGAGCGTGCACACGACAGCAACAACAAGAACAGGAACAACAACAACTGATGCTGCTGCTGTCTTTTTCTGTATGTGTGTGTGTGTGTTATCACGACTTCTTTTTTTTTTGCTGCACGTGAAGCTTTACTCAACTCTTTTGTTTATTTTTTGTTGTTTGTCTTTTGATTTTGATTTGCTGTTATTATTATAATTATTTACCGCACACGCGCACCGTTTAATTATTTTTAATATTTATATTTATATTTGATGTTCAATAAAATTCAACTTAAAACGTAAAGTTGTTGCAACATTAAAATTACTTTATAAAATTTACAATTGATTTGCACTGTTGACCTTTGACATTTGGTTGACAAAAAAAAAACACGTCCGTTCTGCTTAAGTATTGCATTGATACTATATCATATCAAATGATAATAACGCTATTTTATCCTTTTCGATGTTTTTTGTATACGTTTCGTTGCGTTCGTTGCGTTACTTTGCCGCTGCGATGTATAACACGTCCTCTTACTTCAAGAGTTGCTCGGCAACAGCAACGAAACAGCCAAAATGAAACGCTATGATAAACTCCCGAAACGAAACAGCATGAAACGAAACGGTTGGCAAAGAAACGAAACGCAGCCGTAGCATAAATTATGCGCGTTAACAAAATGAAATGAAACAAAGAGAGCCGGCAAATGTTTAAAGAGAGAGTTGGAATTGTTTAGACACGCGCGTAAACTAAACGAAACGAACTGAAACGGAATTTAAGAGAGAACTCAACGAAACGGTTGGTAAATTCAAAACTAAGAAAGATAACGTTTGCCGTTACTTTGAATTTAAAATTAACAGGTTGATTGATTGGGAAATCCATTAATTAAAGTTGAAATTATATTTACTAAATGTATTTAACAATATTAAGCCTAAATTAAAGTTAGTTCTCAGGACGTTTTATCGTTAAGTTCTCTAAATGCGGATTTGATTTTAATTGATGGTAGCTGAACTAAAATTATATGGAACTTAGGTTGGGAAATCTTGAAAATTCAACCGATACTAAAATACTTCTTTGAAGCACACAAAATTTTAATTTTTTTTTTATTAATTTTGTAATTTTTATAACTTTTTTCAAACAATTTTTGGGTTTTTAAGGAAAGTTTCTATTTTTGTCAACATTTTATTAATCTTTAAAATAACTTTACTACTGAGATAACCAAAAAAAAAAAACTATAAATAATTAAAAAAAACATTTTTCGTTTAATTGTTCTTATCATCATCAACATCACTTATAAGAAATTCAGCTGTGATTCGGGATCTATAGGATAGCTGAAAAAAAAAAAAAAACTGTATGGATCGGGCTAGGATATGAAAAAATGTATCGCAAAGAGCTGTATTAGACCCAAAATACTATACAGATTGTAACTCTAGTCGAAACTCTACGAATATGATATGTATGTAAATTCTCAAGATTATGATTTACAATAATTTGCTTAAAGATTGTTATTCAGGGAACTTTTCAACTAACAAACTTAACAAGTTTCAGCTTTCTTATATTTATGTTCCTTGAAAAACACCCATAAATTGATTAAATCTTCTACAAAGAGTGTTATTTTTTACAATAGAATTTCCATAGACATTATCTCAACATTGAATATAACATTATTATAATTATCATAATTATACTTATCAATATCTCAACGTTGACATTTTCATGATATTGTGTACTGATTGCAAATTGCGATAATACTATTTACCCCTAAGAAAATAATAAACAAATTAATCAAAGTGTAAAATGCAAAAGCTTAAGCTCAGTTTATCAAGTATTGCTGTTGTGCAATGTTGTCCTTACTGCTGCTACTGCTAATCCTGCCTGCCTATATGGAAACCTATCCATCATTACTACAAACTGCAACTTTAAAAATAAACTACATCAATGATGTCATTAAAAACGTTAATAAGGAAAAGCCCATAGAGTTGATGTTGTTAATGAAACGCCAACAGGATATTAACTGCCTGCTAAAGGACTTCAATCCAGCTGGTTTTTCCATCTTACGCCTCAACGAATTAGCCAGGATCAATATCAAGGAACACTTTAATAGCGAGGCACTTGCTCTAGTCTGCATATCCGAGTTGACAGACACTGTGTTGTTATCCTGCCTAGCAAAGGACCTTCAACGGATGAGATCGGCACGTCTTATAATCTGGTTGGAGGTTGTGGAATCTAAACTTCAAGAGTTTCTAAATATAATCAGTGAACAAGCAGACAATTATAAACTTGTCAATATTCTGGTTTTACACTCAACTTCAGCTGGGATTAAAGGATATCGACTGCAACCGTTTCCTAGTCCAAGATTTATACGTCTAGCTGAACTAAAAGTGGAACCAATCTTTCCCAAATTAAGCAATTTCAATGAAAAAACTGCTGTTATATTACCAGACTTGTATCCACCTCGTAGTTTATTAACAACGGACAAACGTACGGGTGTAAAAAAGTTATATGGTTCATCCGATAGATTTATTCTAGAATTTGCTAAGAAATATAATATTAAATTGCAATTGCAGCGACCAATTTCGGAACTGGAAAATATTGATACCATGGAAGTCTTCAATTTGACCATAAATGGTAAAATTGATTTATCAATTCAAGCCATTATACAAAATAGTAAATCAGTCAAATTACCAGACGCCTTTGAATATACATATATTTGTGAAGTGTCTAGTGTTTTTATAGTCGTGCCTTGTGGACAAGAAATGAGCATAGGTGATGTTTATACAGGACTAAGGACATACTCTACAATAGTTTTGGTTGCATATTTTATGTTTGCAGTAATTGAAACATTCATTGTAGCTATATCTTATTGGATAATGCGACGCAAATTTAGTTTTAACTATATCAACTTTTTCATAAATATGCAAGCATATGGCGGAGTACTTGGACTACCCATATCTTTAAACAGATATAGAAGAAGCTTTTCTCTACAACAGATTGTTATTATTATGAGCATTTTTAGTTTAATTTTTAGCTGTTTTTTCAATGCCAATCTGAGCGCTCTTTTGGTAAAACATCCTCTACAAAAACAGATTCAGAATTTCGAGGAATTACAACAGAGTGGCATTTCAGTTTCTTTTGATAGCGGCATATCGATTTATTTGGAACGCGATTTCAAGGAAAAGCTTTTCAAAAACTTAGCAAAATTACCAGTTAGTCAACGCAATGAAAACCTATATGGTTTAAATTCTAGCTATGCCTATGAAATATTTGAGAGTCAATGGCAAATGTTGGATACATATCAGCAAACTTATAAACGAAATATGCTATGCAAATCGAATGGCTTAATCATATCTAATAGCATACCTTTGAGCACTATCTTACCAAGGAATTCCCTTTATAGGCAGGCTTTGGAGGAGTTTAAGCTTTTAACTCAAAGCTTCGGACTTACTCAGCACTGGCATCGGGAGGCTAGTCAAAAAATGATAGTTTCGATACACTCGTTTGTAACTAAAACATATGCAACAAATAATCATGAATATACACCCTTAAATAACGAAGATTTGAAATGGTTATGGAAATTGCTTGCAGTGTGTTATACTGTATCAGCATTGGTTTTTATAGGAGAAGTTTGTCTAGCTTATTGGCAAAAGAGGGGAAGTAAGAGTATCATCATTCGAGAAGTTTAATAATATTCTCATTAGCTTACTAAGAAAATCAAGAAAATTATCAAAAACATTTTGAAATACTAATAAATACTTTTAATTATAATAAAAATCATAAAATAATTTTAAAAATTTTAAAACTGTTGTATTTATTTTTTGTATAATAAAACTTGGCACTGAAAAACAAAATTTTTGGGTTATTCAAACTGGTTTAAAATACTTTGAGCCATGGTTTGTTCCAAGCAGCTAAGTTTTGAAAAATTTTTTGAAATTGTAAAGGGCCCAGTTTCACTGAAAATTATCTTCTAAGAGTTTCAAATAGCATAACTTCGATTTAAATTTCATTTTTGTCATTATTTGTCTTTCGGATTGACTCGGCGCTTAAATTTGAATAATTAAAAAAAAACTTTTTTTGTGGTATATATAGAGTTTATTTTTTGGTGAAAAATCATACCTGCGAGTATAGTATGTCAAAAAAAATTTGACTAGAAAAATTTCTAAACCTTTCAACTTCTATAAGATTGTCAAATCTTAACCGATTTCAATGCGGAATATTTTCTTCTTCAGATTTTAAAATCTAGCTAAATCTTTCATTTAAATTTTAATTGATTTGCAAATATAGTTTTTGGAAAATTTTTTTACATATTTTCCCCAAATAAAAGATTTGAAAATAAATATAATCGCGTTATTTAAAATTTCAATAGATTTCGGATTGTAAAACTGGTATAGAAAACTTTTTCAAATTTTTTTCTTAGGTAGTTCGAAAATTGGTCAAAATTTACATCAAAATGACAAACAATTTTGACTTTTCAGCCACATTTTTCATCAATTTTCAATTCGTCAAAATTGATGCGATTTTCATGCGCAATTTGTATTTGGTCATGATTTTCTTTAGATTGATTTTTTGATTTCCGAAAATAATTTACGGTTTCATTATCTTTTCGTAAATTGACCATAGAGGCTTCCCTTGTTAAATTTTACCTTTAATGGATTGTGGACATTATTGGTAAAAAAAAATGTTATTTCCAAAATTTTCAGGAGTCGCAATATTGACTCAATCTTCAGGAAATAATGTGCTTATTTTTAGGTGCAGAGTTACCTAAAATACTAAAATATTATGGATCAATTTATGCTGCTTGGGAAGTCCTATGTTTCAGAATAATTTTCCTTGGAAAGATATTTTGTACGTTTGGCCTTTTTTTCTTTTTAAGCTTATTTTCTCATTCCAGGCAATCAGTTTTCTGGAAGTTCTGTCCACTATAGAAATACAACACAATTTGTTAAAAATATTTACATTTAATTTCGTTTTTTATGCGGTTTTATAAACCAATTACATTGCATATATTTTACAATTTTTTTGTTGTGTTTAGTTTTTGGTTTGTGCTTGTTTTGTAAACTCTCAATTGTGCAATTAAAGGATATCTTTGATGACAACAGAGGAGCTATTTGATAGTAGCAATTTCTTTAACTGGCAATTCAGCTCTATTGCGCCTTTGGTGCTAAGAATTTTGCGAGTATTTGAAAACATTTAGTTTTTTTTTTCGAAAATAAAAAAAACAGCCAACTTCGAAGCAAAAGTATCGAAAAGGATCAAACAGCTGAGATCATGTGTGCATCATCCTCGTTGATATGATCCTTGTTGCATTTGCCATTGATTTCAATGGTGTGATTTGATTCGGTATCGCTGGGCTCATGTTCGCCCTGTTCGCCCTCCTCTTCATCTTCAGCATCATCCTGCTCCTCCGAGGATCCATCCTCCTCCTCATCATCATGCTCTGGCGATTCACGCTCCTCGTTCTCCTCATAGATGACATCACAGCTGCTGGCTATCGTTTTCGATGGTGGTTTCTTTGGCACCTTGCCCCGCTGCGTTGCCCCATTGCCGTTCTGCTGCAGCTCGGACATTTGTATTTGCATTTCCCGCAGCCGATCGGTTAAGACAAACAGATCCTGCTCCTGGCTATCACAGCGCGTGCGCAGCTCGGAGATTTCGCGCAAGTCATCTGCGCGCGGATCACGTCTCTCATAGCGCATTCGCATCTCCTCAAATCTGTAATCGAATATAATTTGTGGATTAGTGTGAAGGAGCAAACAGGACAATGAAGCTTAGCAGACAACAACCACGACATGGCTAAGCAACAAGACAAGTAAATGCATAGTTTGATTATCTTAAACCAGTAAGAGTTGGAAAATAATCGATAGATTTAACGATAGTTTCAGTGGTTTTTTCTTTCCTTATCGAAACTGTCGATTGTATCAATTGAGTAACCTAATTTTGCTATTATTAACAAAAATGATCGATTAATCAATTACATTCGATAAATATCCTTAAAAATATCTTATTCAATCTTTTATGAGCTAAGCTTGTGACAACATCGATATAGTTATACAAATTATCAAATAACCAAAAAGTGTTCACACTAAACTAACCTGTTAGAAATCATGACAATAATGCTAAACTATAGAATTCTATCATATTTAATTTGTTAAATTTTGATAAGTTTTGTATTTTTGCAGATTGATAAATTCTGGAAATTCTGTAGATTTTGTTTTCAATTTGTTTCTGTATTGCAAGAAAATTATCAATTATTTTCGAGCTATTAATCAATTTGTAAACAAAATCTGCATACGTTTGTATAACAAAGCAGAAGTTAATTGATTTTCCCAAAGTTCTTAATCGAAACACCATAAAAAAGTTTATAAATTCAAAATATCACGCAAATTGATTTTAACAGATCTTTTAAAAGCTTTCTAGTTCAAAAATTTCGTTAAAATTCTTTTTTTTGAGATTGGCTAATATTATCGATAGAATCGATAGTTTAAACAATCGTTGTACTTTAACACCGATAATGTTATGTTAACTTTGTGACCATTATGAAATTCTCACTCTCGATAGTTTAAACTGTCGTTTGATCAATATCTATACTTTAAATAAACTCTGACTATCGATAGTATCAGATGGCATTACTATCGATAGTTTTTCAGCTCTAAGCAATAAAAATTCTATACTATCGATTGTTTTTAAAGAATTGCTCCCTGTCGATAGTTTAAGCTATCACAATCCATACTGTCGACTGATCACCAAAGTCTTACTATCGATACTATCGATAGTTTTCCAGCTCTTAAATGTGATGAACTTACAAGTTGGTCAGGCAGCGACATTTGCGATGAAGCTGCTCGATCTCGTTGGCGTTGCTTATATCGCGTTTATCCAGGGCCGCCTTCTCGGCATCGTATGCCGCCTTTAAATCCTTGAGATTGCGCTGATGCCGAAGCTCTACATCGCTGTGTATTGTTGTTGTTGTTTGATTGATTGGGTGTTAGGTGGGGTTTTGTTTGAGGTATACACAAGCACAGAGAAAGAGAGCGGTAGTGGTAGGTATATAGCGAAAAAGAGAAAGTAAAAGATATATATTCGTATACTTTTTGCCAAAAAAAATAGTTCTTGGATAGCAAAGCGGGCACAAACATAAAGATGATTGATTGATTGTTTGATTGATTTGAATAATTAACACATTGCTATATATATTTAAGAAACTTATAGCTAATTAAAATGTTTTTCTTATGGTTTTGTTTGTTTTTTTTCTCAATTGCACAACAGATGACGATATTTGATATAGAGCACAGCGATTATATTAAACACTAAACATGCTAAGGCAATCAATGGCGACATGGTCAGATATAGCACATATAGTGTTGGCATATACGGACACGCCCCCTTCGCAAGCACACACAAGGCGGTCGTTGATGTTGAACAATCTAAACCGATGCAGCTGATCGATCGAGATATATATATATAAAGAAGAAAAACAAAAGACAATGAATCGTGAGACAGGCAAATATGTATGAAATGAGGCATTCGAAGATATGGTCTTCTACAGCAGGCAAGCAATACAAGTTTTAAGTTAGCTCTACTACAGTTAGCACTAGTACTATATATATAGGATTGTACAGGATCAGGCTTTATAGCAGACACAGCACTCACTTGATTCGTTCCTCGGCAGCAGCCATCTTGGCGCGATGTCGCTCCACAAGTATATGTAGTGCTTCATCCTTTTCAGATTGCAGCTTGGCTTTTTGCGTTTCTAAAACATATCATTTTATAGTATTATATTGAATTTTATATTATATTGCATCAGAAATTTAAAATAAACTTGATCTGCGTATGGTGTACAGGAATCTACATGCCAAGTTTGGTGTCTCTAGCTCTTACAGTCTCCGAGATCTGTGTGTTCGTACGGACAGACGGACATACGGACAGACAGACAGACGGACAGTGTATGCCTGCTTTATAGCTTACCCAGCTCCTTGCGATGCGTGTCCACCATATCCTGCGTGGATAGCTGCAGCTCCTTGGCGAATTCCTCCTTGACTTGACCCAAACGTTCACGGAATTTCTCCTCCATTTCCTGCTTTTCGGCTTCAAACTCCTTCTTAAGCTTCTCCTCAAGCTCCACGCGTCGATCCTCCTCCCGACACATGGCATTCTGATACTCCCGATCCGCACGATCCAAGTGCATGCGCGTCTGCAGCAGCGCACTGTCGGAGCGTTCGCGCAGCGTTAGAAAATCCTCTTTCTTTAGCTCCAGATTCTCATGCAACTCATCGATCTATAAATATATATACATAGCCATATAGTCAATAATTTGGCACTATGCTAGTACTGCTTGTGATCAACCTCTGCACGCAGCTCATCCTCATTGGCTGTATAGCGATTGGTCAGCGCACGCAGTTCCTCAATATGCTCAGCCTGCAGCTTATCCAAAGCATCCCGACGCTCATCCACATAAACGGATTCCAGTTCATTTGTCAGTCTTGTCATCTCTGTGCTGTGGGTTTT
Source organism: Hirtodrosophila cameraria (assembly GCA_949708635.1). NCBI lineage: Eukaryota > Metazoa > Arthropoda > Insecta > Diptera > Drosophilidae > Hirtodrosophila > Hirtodrosophila cameraria. The sequence continues at coordinate 81,540,426 of OX453089.1, read as the reverse complement.
TACAAGATCATTATTATAGAACTTTTCATTCAATAGTTTAAGACAGCAAAATTAATAAACTATCGAAAATCAAAGGAGGTTTTTCTTGAGTTGGAGTTAAAATTAATCAAGGAAAATCAAATTTTCGGAAAAAAATTTAAACATACATGTTCTACTTAAGAAAAAGTTTTGAAATATTTTTGAATATTAATTTTGGTGTCCGCAATCAATTAAAAGAACAATTTTGCAAAAATTTTCGAAAAAAAACGTTGACGGAAAATTGTTATTGGAAATTAATAAACTTTAAATGCAATCTTAAGGTTTAAATATGACCAAAAAGACATTCTGCAATGAAATCGATTCAGTTTTCAAAAACTTGTGGTAGTTGAAAATTTAGGAAAATCATTTCTATGGGAGCATTTTGACATGATTTTTGACCAATTTTTTAAATAACTTAGAAAATGTTTTGAACTAGTTTTTAGATTTGCTATCTACAATCGATTAAATGCAAAATTTCGTGATTTTTTTTTTCAAAAGTAAGGACATTTTTCGAAAAAAAAATCGACCAAAAATTATTTTTGGAAATCAAAAAAATATAAAAGCAAAATCAACCTAAAGGTTAAAATATGCCCATAACTTAATAATCCCACACTAAAATAGTCGCATTTTCGAAATTTATCGGAGTCCTGGCTTAAAAAATGTAACCCCACCAGAGGGAAATGATGGTCAAGAGTGGACAACGCCGGGTTGTACCAGCTAGCATACAAATTTTTCTAATTTGTATGAATATGCTTAAAAATATATTTGAAGTACGGAAAGACTTGAATTTTTAAATTATAATAACTTTTCAAAATCAATCTAAGCCAATAATAAAACTTACTAAAGTTTATTCTCCCAAAAGGCGGCAGCTTCATTGCGCACCTCATCGATGCGGTAGATCATTTGACGCTCCTTGTCATAAATGGCACTACGAATACAAATGTCAACTTTTAGAATAAATTTTCAAATCGATTGTCATGCTTTACATACTTATCACACTGATATTTGATTTTGCGCACAGCTTCGATCTGTGTCTCTAGATTCTCATTGGCCGTTTCGAGTTCTTCCTTCAGATTCTCAATGCGTTCCAGGAGCGTGTGTATGGAGCGTTCCTGTTCGCTGACCACGCCGCTTAAGGATTTCACCTGTGCCTGGCAGGTGCGCAGACTTTCCGATTCCTTGCGGCGTGATTGTAGCTCCAGTTCAAGTTCCTCGGACTTGGCCGATGCCTGTTTGCGCTCGTAATTGGATTTGTCAATTTTATCCTTGCATTGTCGCTGCATTTGTCTTAGCTGCCATTCACAATCCGACATTAAGGTATCCTCGCGTTCTATTTTTTGAAAATGTTATGTTAGTTTTTAAGTTTTCTTTTTTGCATTTCAATTCAGCACGCACCTCTGTTGTGTGTTCTGAGCATCTCAAACTCCTTTTGCCATTTATCCTCACAGATCTTGCGCTCTGCCTCGGAATAGTCCAATGCATTTTTGAGTATGCGTATTTGTTCCTCCAGTTCAGCTTGTATTTTATGGAGCTCATTTCGCCATTGCTCCACTTCGACCTGTGCATTTGCCAGCTGTGTTTGCAGACTGCTTGAAAGGCTCTGAGTTCCTTTGTACTTTTCGGTTAGTTCGTTATATTGCACTTCCAGTCCGTCTGTAAGCAGATCGATCTTAGATTATGTCTTTGTCGAAATCGGTTTAAAATTTAGTGCATATATGAAACATTATAGACCAGTATGTAGATATGAAAACGATTTGCCATTTATAATCTAATCGAAACACTTGAGCCTGAGCCGCGAAGTAGCCTAAGCTGTTAGATATAAGTTCTGAGGTTCAAAACTCAGTCAAGACATAGTTTTGTATATATCTTTCTTTCAAAGACAAGATTTTTATCAAGTTTTTGAAAAATGTATAGCCGTTATATTGTTGGAAACAAATCTGGCAACGTTTTAGCTTAAATTGGGTAATAGCCTTGTGATAAGGTGTTCCGAGGTTCGAAACTCAGCTAAGAAATAGTTTTTTATGTATCTTTCTTTCATTGACAATATTTCATCAAGTTTTTAACATACATAGCTAAAACTAATCTCGAAACGATTTAGCTTAAATCGGGAAAAAGGCTAGTAAAAAGTTTCTTTGCATAAGTTCTGAGGTTCGAAACTCAGCCGAGAAATAGTATTTTGTACCATTGTTTGAAAAAGTTTTCATATAATTTTTTTAAGATAGTCCGAAATGTCATTTAAAATTTGAGCTCTGACAATGTTTATATATAGATACATATTATTTAAGACTATTCAAAGAGTTTCATAGTATTTTATTCGAAAAGGGCGAGTTGTTTCGAAAGTGGTTTAACTTAGTATTAAAAGCTTTTCAGAGAAAACAAAGTATTATTCCAATACTTTTTACTTTTTATATTTTTCTGAAGATCGAACCCCAGGATTTCGATGTCTGAACAACCGCAACACCTGAAGTTCAAATGTTATATTACTACAGATATTAAAATGAACTTTAGAATTTAGTTTAAACGAAATATTCTCCGATAATTTCAATAAATACAAATTCGAATTCAACCGAAATTAACCGAAACATTCAAAATTAGTGTAAAATATTACAATATATATCAAGAGATAAGAAGAGCAGGAGTAATCCGCATATTAATATAATTGATTAAAGTCTTTGTCTGTTTAATTTGTAGTGCATCAGTTCTTTCATATTTAACTTGTATTATACTATTTAATTATAATGAACTCACTATATTTGCGTCGGAATTCATCCTCATCATCGCTGTATTTGTGTCGCAGATGTATCTTTTCATCCTCGAGCAGTTTCAGCTTTTTGCGCACATATTCATCATCTTTATGTGCCGCACTTAGTTCACCTTGGAGTCCTAGAAAAACACAATAGAATTATTTATTGAAAAACTTTTAGATTAATTGTTACAACTTACTATCCACATTCCATTGCTTTTGTGATAGTTCCTGCTCCAGATTTTGTATCTTGATGTGCATATTGCTCACTTTGATTTCCAAACTTTGAACATTTTTGTTTGCATCTTCGAGCTGTGTGCTGAAGCGCAACTTTTGTAGCTTAAGCTCTTTTCTGTGAATTATAATATGTTTGAAAATTATTTAAATATTTTTTTGGATAAGTACAATAAATCGCTAAATGTCTTGGCAGCTTAAGAGCCAGACAAAAATATCATATATTAGTCAACAAAAATCTTAAGCATATCCGCAGTAAAACAAAAAATGACTCAGAGATGTGAGCAGCGCACGCATCGCTTTTATGATTGAAGTACTATTTACTGTTTAAGAAACCTAAATAAATATAATTAAACAAATAATATAAAAGTAATAAAACTTAAAAAACACGCACAGAAACACACACACACACACCTATAGGCGGACATTTACACATTTATAAGTATATGGAAAACGTCTTGACGCACTTGATTCGAAAGACTCGTAAAATCAAAATGAGGTGCAAATAAAAAGCTGGGAATGTCTTCCTCACAGTTACCCATAATTTGTTGAGACGTAGGCAACGCAGACATGCGCACTTACTTACATAATATTTGTTGTCTTTTCTATTATAATACTCTTGCCAGCGTTGGTATTAACAATTTTATATAAAAACTGGCAATGTTTTGATAAATAAGTTACAGAACCCGGAAAGTAACTATCTACTGTATATTTCCTTAATCAGAGCAGCAAACTGAATCGATATAGCCACTCTTAAATGCTATCTATAGGGTAAGGATCATAAACACAATCAGGCCTGGTTCCACTTCCAATTGGAATCAAAAATTCTTATTCTAGTTCCGAAAGCCGACATACTATGCTAGTTTGAAAAACTGTTGCCTTTAAGTTCGTGAAATAACAACTATTCGATTTAAAGTTTGAAAAGCAAATTCAGTTGATATATTATTCAAAAATTGATAACACTTAATCGAAAACGATCCTAAAAAGCTCTGGGATATGCAAACAGGTTTGAATCTGTCAAAAAATTCATTTGTTACACAAAGTGCTTTTTAAAATTTTAAAATTTCTACGATAATGCAAGCATAAGAAATTTGAAGAAAACATTAACTTAACTCAACATTAACTTGGATATATAATACTTCAATTGGAATAATCGGTTGAAAATAGGTTGTTTTGAAAAACCATTTTTTCTTATCAGCCGAAAACAACATTTATGAAATGTGTTATACATTATTTAGTTGAGTTAAATTGATATAAATCTGATAGATTTATGATTTAACTTCAATAGAAAAGATACTAATAAATTACGGGTACTTAGATTAGTCAAATCAAACACAAATCGGATTAATCTATCATATATTTGCCTAAGAAAAGATGCATCAAAAATTAGGTATTTTTTTAAACAATTTTTAATCTAAAACAAATTCTGCCATTGAGGTTTTTATTATAACTTTTAGATAGTTTGGTTAAATTGTTACTAAATCGGATGACAATATCATATAGCTAAGCAAGAGTATTGAAACTTCGGCGTTCACGAAAACAGATTTTCTTATTTTGTTTGGTTTTACTGCATTAAACGTAAAATAAAATACGTTTTAATTGAATGTATCTTATTTTGATTTTGTTTTGTCTTGGCTTCTCTTGTCTGCCGAACGATGCGAAAATGCGCGATGCTATTTTTAAATAATTCGTTGTACAATTTGGCAAGTGTTAAGAAACATACACACTTGTACAATACACTGTGTATATAGATAGATAGATAGATAGAGACAATGAGCGGCTAAAATTTATCAAAAAATTGTGACACGCGATTTTGGCGTTGCGTTGAAGAGCATTGTCGCACATGACACAAGATACAACATACAAAATATACACAACATACACAATTGTATCTCGAATGTTATTTCAATTATTTTTGGCAAAAGTTGTGTTTGCCTAGCTGAACTGAACTTTTTCTTAAGAATGTTTGGATGTTTGGCTTTGTTTATGCTCAAGTTGTTCATGAAATTAGTACTTGGGCTATAAGTTAGATGCACATTAAAGAAATTAACCATACGCCCCATGGTACTATGTTAGGCATAAACATGCTAACTAATTGATGTGCTAACAGTGTTTATTTAGCCACTTTTACATATGGGCCAGCTGCTAAATCAAGTACAGATCTCAATATATATTTTAATTGAAATATACAAGCATTCAAAATTTCTAAATATTTTTTCGCACAACGCGCGTCCGGTGCATTTGAAATGTGGAATAACTTAAAATATGCCGGAAAAACTAGAGCAGGCCAACTCGTGTTCTATGCACATTTTGACGTAGTCCCCAGCAAATATGAAAACTTAAACAAAAACAAAACTGGCGTGGGAAATGTGCAAACATGTTGCCAACAAATGACGAAGGGAATTTATTTTGAGATAATTTAGACCAAAATTTGCAACTTTTGATACTTTAGCTACATATTATTAAAAGCCGTTCAATTGGGTTATTTGTTAAATGTTAAATAATTTATAGAAATATATATATATATATGTATAATAAGTGAACTGCCAGTTATATAGTACATATATAATTTCGAGACACTTGTCGCACGGCTGTCACAATCCGTCATAATTTTGAAGGCCAAACAATGGGCAGTGTTTTGTGTTTTGTATAAATAGTTTAACAAATTACGTATACGTATTGAGAAATATATATATATACATTTTAAGCAATTGTTATTAAATACAAATTAAAATGAATAATCTGTATTCATTTAGTGTATTCAAATAAACAAGAAAGGAAAGTTTTCTACGGCGTGCCAACTATATATGTATATACACTTGCATAAAAGTTTTTCATATGAAACATTAATTTTTGAACGATTACTAAGACAGCTATAAGATATAGTCGCCCGATGTGAATGATCGATAGTCAAGAACATATAAAACCTCAGAAAATGTTAATTTTGTTGAAAAAACTTGTGTAACAAAGTGTTTTTTAATACAAAAACTCAGTTTAAGACCGATCTACCAATGACAGCTATAAGATAAAGTAAGCCGATTTTGATTGTATTTAAAGAAACTAATTTCTTGTCTTTTAGTTTAAAAAAAAAACGCTTAGAGCTTTGATACAGCATCTTGTATCTTCTGTCAAGATTTGAAACACAATTATAATCATCTTGAACTAAGTGAAAAGTTTTCTAGATTGTTTATGTACCATATTTGTATTCGAGAATACTTAAAATGATTTTTTTTTAAAACAATTAAAAGCATTTTTTCTCTTTACATTTTCATTGACAAAATTATAATGTCTTCTTTAAGAAAATACGTATAAAAATGATTGGCATATGCCAAAAAAAAAGCAAATAAAAAATAATATAAAATTCTGCTATATAGTCTAATATATGTACATCCGGAGAAAAGACAACAGCAATGAAAAGCGCTTTTTAAAAATAGGCACCTTTGCCTGGAAAGCAGCCATGAAAGATACGTATTTAGAAGAAAAAAGTCGCAGTTCAAAGCAAGATCAAGATGAATGACTACAAGATACACAAATACGCAATTGGAATGGGAAATCGCCTGGCATTTAATTAATTAACGCGTCACATTTGATGGCACAAAGGAAACTTCAGTTGCAGTTGCTAGACAAGTACAACAACAACAGCAACAACTTATAAATGTATATACTTATTTATACAAAAAAAAAACATGAAATTGTTAGTAGCACAATTATTACGCATACGCCGCATTGCACAAATAATAAACAAAAGGCTAAAGCTGGCAGTTGAATCATACTATTAGACAGGCATTAGATCATCGTTAAACTTTTATAGCATTTGCTATAGCATTAGAGTTGCCGTAATCGTTCAATTGAAGCTGTTAGCTGAGTCGTTCCATTTGAGCAGAACGAATGAGTTGATCATATAGTTAGTTCGTACGATTTGTTCGTTTGAGGCTTATTTTGGTTGATCTGTGCCTTTAAGTCACTTTCTCGTTAGTTCTAGTTTGATATTTCCTTTTCGACTGGTTTGTCCTTTACTCGTTGGATTACTTAAACGATCAAATTGAACGAGTACAGCTCTTAAGAAGTTCATTCGTAACGAGTAGTTCCAGGGAACTTATTCTGATTAATTCTGTACATTTCTATAAGTATTTCTATAAGCTGGCTAGACAAGTTATACATGTTGTTTACGTTCGAATTGTATGTAGTCTCACTCTTTACTTTTGTCACATTCTCGTTAGTCTTTGCATTTAAGTCTTTTTCTCGCTCATTCAAGAATACGTAACGTTTGTTTACTTTAACGCGTAGTTCGAGTGATTTGTTCCTGGATCTGTTGTTCAATTTAATAGTTTGTTTTTTTCTTTAAAGTCACATTCTCGTTCATTGAGTATAAGATTAGCTAACTAGACGAGTAATACATGGCGTATACGTTCAATTTGTATGTTTAAGCTTAACTCGCACTCGTTCTAAATGTCCTATTCTTGATCGTTCTGTGAATTGATCTAACGAATTGTTTTTCTGACTAGATAAGTAAAAGCAGCTTCAAGTAGGATTTGATCGTTTGTTTTCGTCGTATAAGTTTAGTTTTCGTTTGTTTTAAACTTTTGTTGAATTGCACTTGAGTCCTTTTCTTGTTTGTTCAAGAATGACACTCAAATGATGAAGACAAAAGAAAACGAGACTAATAGTTCTTTCGTTTAGTTTAACGAGTTGATTTAACGAATTGTTTCTGACTCGTTGGATTTTAAGCTAGACTCTCACTCGTTCTATTTGTTCATGTTCTATTCTCGTTCTGACAAGGTAAGTAAATGTAGCTTCACGTAGGATAAGATCGTTTGCATTCTTCGTTAAAGTCACATTTTCGTTCTATTAAATCGCTCGTTGGGTTTCAAGCTGCACTATCACTCGTTTGGTTTGCTTGCGACCCACTCTCGATGAAAACAAACGAGAGAGTCTTTAGATAGATGGTGTAGTTTAGCGAGATGTACAAACGAATTGTTTCTGACTTAATCAGTAAAAGAAGTATCACGTTGGATGAGATCGTTTGTTTACTTCGTTAAAGTTACATTTTTGCTCTATCTTAGAGTTTTAAGCTGCGCTCTCACTCGTTCTATTTCTTTGTCTGTTTAAGTCATTGCGTGCGTTTGAGTCCTGTTCTCGTTTGTTCCAGAATTAAGCTTAAAAGTTCGTTCGTTTAGTTTAGCGACTAGTTGCAACGAATTGATTCTGAGTGATTCGTTACAATACGATACGTTCGTTATAGTAGTTTGTTATTGTTTTGTGTTAGACACATTCTCGAACGATCGATGTAGTACAACTCTATTAGCTACTAGCTAAGCTGCTTAGACGAGTAAACAAAACACATGGCGTATACGTTACTTGAGCTCCTGCGTCTCACGATCGTACTCCTGCGCTGCTGAAGTGTTGAGTATGCTGCAATCCTCGACAATCTCAATGCTGGGCGGCATATTGCGTCCAATGCAGCTATCATCAAGACTGCGATGCATGGGACTGTTGCTGCGACTGCGTGCAGCAGCAGAGGCAGAGGCAGAGGCAGCGCTGCTGCCACCCTCGATATGTATGGGTATAAAATGCACATTGCCTAGGCTATTGCCACCAGCGCCATTGGTAATATTGATATTAAGTTGGCCATCATTGTTGCTGTTGTTGTTGCTGTTATTGCTGCTGCTGCTTCCGCTGCAATTGGCTGTTGTTGTTGTTGTGGCAGAGGTTGTTGACTCAACGACAACATCGGGCAGGCTAATGCTCTCGATGCAAACCAAACGCTCATTGAAATGCTGCTCATCATCGAGTTCGTCGCACTGCAGCAGCAGCTCCTCGCAGTCGCAATCCGTTGACGTTGAATGCCCATCCCGTACAAATGGTGTGCGCAGCGGCAACATTGAAGAGCTGCGCGGCGGCGGCACGGGCGGCTGCTGTTGTTGTTGTCGTTCTGCTTGACAGTGTGACAGGCCTATGCCCGAGTCCGCATAGCTGCTGCTTAAATTGGAATCACTTTTGAGTGCGCTACGCTCGCTGCTTGCCGATTGCCGTGAACCATTGGGCGTGGCACGCTCATCGCATTCCAAATCCAGCGCCTCATCCAGCTCATCATCAACATCTTCCAGCTCATCTTCCTCCTCCTGCACATTCTCTAGCTTGACATTGGTAAGACGTGTCCAGGGTCGAGGTATGCCATTAGCCTGTTGATAGATGGTAGTGGGTATATCCACGGCAAAGACCTCATCTTCCAGGGTTTCCACATGTGCTTCGTTGAGTTCCTCAATGTGCAGCTGCTGGCTTTCATAGAAGATCTCCTCGGCTTGTGAACTTTGACTTTGACTGGGACTCGAACTCTGCTCAAAGCTGCAGTCGGAAACTGTTATTTTGGGCAGTTCCTGTTGCTGTTGTTGTTTTTGACGTGGTGGCGCCACAGGCACATCGACAGGTTCACTCACAACCGACTCACGAAACTCACGCGGCGTGCTCGCTCGCGAGCTACTCGCTGAGTTTTGTTGTTGCTGCTGCTGCTGTTGTTGTTGTTGTTGCTGCTGTGTGTTGTTGCACTCGTTGGGTTTGGCGCTAGTTTGGCCCATTATGTCACTTGTGTTGTTGTTGTTATTTTCGCTGCTGCTGCTGCGTTGCACATTTGCATCGCCTTGCTGATCTTCCGCAGCAGTGCACAGCTCGACGTTTGCCGCTTGAATAAAATCAAGACTCGCTGCTGCTGATCTATGTTCAACTCGTTGCTGCTCTCTCGCCATTTCTGCGCGACTCTCTTCTGGCTGCGACTGCTCCTGATTCGTTGCTGCTCCAGCTGAATTACTGCGACTGCTGCTGCGCTCTCTCTCGCAGACGCGTGCTCTCTCTGCTCTTTCTTTTGGCTGGTCTGCTTGCTCTTCTCGCTGCTGCTCCTGATTTCTGTCCGCTCCAGCTGAATTACTGCGCTCTCTCTCACGTTCGCTACCTCGCTCTTTGCCAGCGCTGTGCAGCGCGGCAGCATTGTGTCGATTTTGTGTACTATTATTAGACATAGTCATTTGATAACTATTTGTGGATACGTTTGCGGCGGGGTCGGAGTTCGTTTCAAGGTGTATTTGTGCTGCTGCTAGCGCTGCTATCGTCTGTCCAATGGCTATTACGTCGTCGTTAACGGTTTTGTTGTTGTTAACTACAGGTGTTGCAGACTGCTGCTGCTGTTGTTGCTGCTGTTGTTGTTGCTGCTGTTTATTTCGCTGATGATTACGTCCACGCGCCATGAAAATCTCACTCAAGAACTCGCGACTTTTTTGCAATGTCTTGCGCTTTTTGCCCACTGTTGTCTGCTGCGGCTCAACGTCGGCTGCACAATTATAACTGTTGTTGCTATTTAAATGCAATGCAAAATTGCTCAGCGATAGACGCGTTGATAATCGTTTCTGTTCGTTCGATTGTTTCGATTGGCGATAAATCACCTTCTCTGCAGCAATTTGTATTTGTTCTTGTTTTTGTTTAGCATTGCCATCGATATTGTCGCTAATGCTAATGCTAATGTTGCTGCCAATTAGCTGACCGCCGTCTGCTTTGTTTGCTTTTGCGTCCGCGCTGGCTGCCTCGTTTTGACTGTCGCTGCGTTGAACAGCAACGTTGCCAGCAACAGCAGCAGCAGCATTTCGATCTTTATTCTGTTCATCCACAACAACAGTCGTTGTCGTTGTCCTCGTCCCTGTCGCCGCATTGCCTGCGCCCATGTTATTTATATACAAATTGTCGGAGCGCCAAGAGTTTGCTGAATGGCCATTAGCAGCAGCAACAGTCGCAGCAGCAGCAGCAGTCGCCGCAGCAGCTGTTTTTGCTAATTTTACACTTTCCAACTCTTCGTCAAATTGTTCCTCTTCGTCGCTGCCAAAATCCTCCAACTCTTCGATCACAGCGCGTCGATGCGGCGGCAAACGCTCTGCGTTGCGCTCTTTCTCCATTTGCGCTCTTTCGCACTCGCCGCTAAATGCTGTTGTTGTTGCGCTGAATACGCAACGGTTCTCTACGCCATTATTACTTTTGCCGCTCTCAGCAATGGCGGCTGTTGTTGTTGTTGTTGTTGTTGCTGCTGTTGCTTCTGCTTCCTCTTCGTCACTTACATCGTAGATTTTGTTTTTATGCGCCTTTCTTTGACGCGTGCGTCGCAGCAAATTAAACATTTCTTTTTGTTAATTTGTCTTAATACAAAACACACTTGTGCATAATAAATTTAAAAATTTATTTCAATTGCATTTTCATCGTTTTTGTTAGTTGCAGTTTTATCAATCGTTCTTCGTTGTGCTTTCGCTTATAAACAAAATCGTTTGGCATTCAACCTGTTTGTTCAAAATAAACATTTATTATTATTATTTACATTGCCCATTTATGACACTCTCTCTCTATGCTAATTAAGTTTAATCAATGACTACTTACGGCACTTTCGCACGAGCTAAACTGTCTGACGGCTAAACTGGAACTGGAAATGCGATTGAGATTGCGATTGCTCCACACGATGATGATGACAAACGCTGGACAAATACAAATACATGTACATTATTATGTTAGGCACTTGAGAATACACTTGACAAAAAAGACACTGACATATGGCATAATTAATTTTAATTGCGTTTGTATTCTACAGATACATGTGTATATTATACATGAAGATATGGAAACAATATTTATGCTTAGCTGCGGATTTTACGCTTCTGATGTGCAAGTGTGTGTAAGTGTGTGTGTGTGTGTGTGTGCTTACGAATATTAATTGGTGTGAAGCAAGTAATTGTCTAGTTATTGTATTCTGTCATTATGTGTCATCAAAAGCGACAATTGCTAAAGTTTTACACAATCATCTTTAGAAAACATTTTCGCAATTGAAAACCTCTGGAATGCATAGCTAAAGTTCATTTATGATTGTGATATTGACTAAGGCTATATATTGTTTAAAATTCAAATCTTTTTTTCAAATCTGATGAATCAAAACACGCGGTGTTAGGTGCATAGTTATAAGATACATATAGCATTGTTTGTTATGATCATATTTATTTAGTCATGTTAAATGTTAAGAGCTAGTTTTGAATACACCCACCCACTATTCGATCTATCACTCCTTACAAAGTTATGCGATTTGCTGACCCGATGCAGATCGTTTTAATATGTGCTTTATTTGTATTATCTGTATATGAGAGACAAGTTTGTAATGAACACAGATCGAACTTTATTAACTGATTGCTCTTTCCTGATCAGATATAAAGTAAATTTACAATGCGCTTGGACTCACCTATAATAACCTCTACAAAGTTGTAAAATTTAACAAGTGTCAGGAAATTTTTATTACATACATAATTATTATGAATTATAAGAAATACCTAAGTCAATAAATATTTTTAATCTTTTTTAAATTTCTTTAAATTTTGGAATGCAATTTCTATTACATTTTTATACTCTTTTTTTTTAAATTTTTATGAAAATTCGTTGTTGTTTTTTATCAATTCGATTATTCTTCAAAACTTAAATAAAAATACAATTTAAAATTAATAAAAAAAACTCCAATAAATACTTTAACTGGCACCAAAGTTATCATAATACACTATTTAAAAGCATTTACTTAATTTTATTTGGTGATAAATCAAGTCAAATTTCCAAAAATTGTATTGAAGAATAGAAAATGATCTTCCCAAATTTCCAAAACCCAATACTTTGTCTTAACTGAATCGATGCCCTTGTGAAATGTGTTTTTTTCACTTTTAAACGCTTTGCAACATATTGCTGAAAACTAATACCTTTATGTATCTGTATGCATTTCCATAGATTTTTTTTTCAGTGTCATTAGTTGCACTGAGTCACAATCATCAACATGAACACTCCGCCAAAGTTCAAATTGCAGCAACGTGACAAAAATAAACTAATCACAGAATCGTGCATAACATCATAATCCCAATGGAAAATGCAGCCCAACAACAAACGGTTAAAACTTTTCCGGCAACTCTTGCTATGCCATAAAATGAAATGAAAATAAAATAGTTTCAAGTTCAGGTCTTTGCACATAAACAGACCAATTATAGGCAGCAATAAAAATGGCAAGTTCTTTTGAAAAGTCAAGATAGAGGTAGAGGGAGATAGGAAGAGAGGGAGAGAGAGAGAGAGAGAGAGAGAGAGAGAGAGACAGAGCGAGATCGCTAAAATTAGAGACTGAAAGATATTGTAGGGCCCACATCCATCTATCAAGGGGGAAAACACATTGACGTCACCATAAATGATGCGAAAAGAGCAGAGCGTGAATCTTATAAGTAGATACTACAACGAGTTCACACAAACAAACAAACATACAAACAACAACAACAATGAAAAGAAACACAAAAAGAAATCAGAGGCACATGTTGGTTGCATTTGATTGTTCCACTAATTGATGGGGCACGATGGAAAATTGTGTGCCTGGGATTTTCATGAGATTTTCATGGCGCGGCGCAATTTGTGCACATTTTGGTCTTCCAATGAAATTCATTTATTTTCAAAATAGATAAATGCTAAAAATAATAAAAACTGCACGAAATTTCGTACAAAATTTGGAAAACGTCAATCGACTCACAACGATGGGTTTTTGGCACTACATTTTCAATACGCTAAGCCCAAAAACGGAAATGATGCAGCAACAAATGAAAATTGGTATAAATTTGGATTATAAGATCTTGATAAATTTCCATAAAATTAATCGAGTTAATTATGTAAATAATTTAAGCCATTTTATTATTTCCTGCATACATATTTTTACGTTCAAAACTTTGACCCAATTTAAAAGTCGTTCAAGTTTACAACCTTCATCATAATTTTGATGTCAATATATTGTTTTTATTTTGTATATCATGCCAATTATTGCACAATTTCACAAAAAAAAAGATTAAGAATAAACTTGAAATGTTTTACGTTGGAAATAAAAACAACAACGCGCAGAAATCAAATTTTTAAATGAAACAATAAATTTTGCACTTGGGCGAATGCCATACAATTTTCCAAGAATTTACGTTAAAAAAATGTGCTTTATATGCAAACTGACAAAAAACAATTTATTTTTAATAATAATTAAAATAATATATAAAATATGCCATGGAAAATATTTGGCATGCCTTCTCGACGCTTACCATATGTTTTCAATAGAAAAAGCAAATGTATTTATTACACATGTCAGCATAAGTTTTGTTTTGAATAGGTATTGAAATATTGAAACTGTTTTTAACTGAAATCTTGATTTTATTTTGATAGGATAATCATTAGCTAAGATCTTATATATGAGAATAATTTCTGAGAATATTAGAATAATTTCTCCTAAAACTCAAAAAGTATTATTATCATTTCCTCCGAATGCAAAAAAAGTTGTTCATCTGAAGGCTCAACTTTTGACCGATTGTTTCTATAACAGCTATAAGATATTGTCGCTAGATTTCGATAAAATTTGGTCAGCTTGACAATCACAAACTAAAATGAAGATTATGTAAATTTGTTTAAGTTAGCTTGAGAAAAAGGTTTTCATACAAAAACTTATTATTTAACCGATTGTTCCTATGGCAGCTATAAGATATAATTCTCGAATTTTGATCAAATTTCGTCAACATATACAAATCAAGCTTAGACTTAAACAAAATGAATTTTTCCAGTTATGTTAAGGAAACAAAAAAGTTTTGTATACTTGTGATTTTTATTGTTCCAATGGCAATCATAAGAAGTGAACATGTTGAGTTAATGCTAAAACTCAGAATTGGTAAGTATGGTCGAGCTATCCTCAAAAACAAAATCTAGTCAAAAAAGATGATGAGAACATCTAAGGAAATTCACTTCAAAATTATTATTGAAAATTGCAAAAACATTTCCTCTAACAAGTTAAAAACAATATTTTGTAGCACAGTGTTATTACTGTAAAAAAGCAAACACTTGTGCCACTTGATACTTGACATTTGAAAAAAGAAAATTGAAAATTACTTGGAAAACGTTTGTTATTTGGCCTAGAGGCAAGAGTTGAGCAACTTTCCCAATGTTCTGTAGCGCATCATCAACAATTTTGACTTCCCCCCCCCCCCCCCCCACGCAGCTGCAACAGACATAGAAGCATATCACAGCACACTTTCCCTTTTTGTTTGTCTACACCCCCGCCGATCTCTGGCACTGGGCCAACTGACATTGACTGATGCCAGATTCGAAATCCCAGACGCAACAGAATAGCATTTTATTCCATGGGCTGCTCGGTTTTTTGTTTTTGGCGGCGTGTGTGGGTTAATGTTTAGTTTTTGACTTTTGTTAAGCTTTTTGCGCTTAGCTCTTTTGTGATTTAATAAACAGTTTTGTTGTTGTTATTGCCACGGCTAGCTACAGTTTTACACGTTTCATTTGTAGCTAAATAAACCAAAGATGGCCCCACGAATAAAAGGTGATAAAAGAATTGTTGCCTGAATTATGAGAAAGCGTATAAAACAGATTTGTAAATAGCATAAATTTTGTTAAAATTAGTCGAAATACATTTGAAACTATTAAAGCATGTGACATGAGTCTAAAATATTGCGACATGGGCCTTTAAATTGTGCTAAGGTGTTGACAAAATTAATTGAGCATATGCTGGAGCTAATTTGAGTTCAGAAAATCCAAATTAATAACAAATGAGCTGTATAAAGATTATAATTATTTAGTTATGCTCAACTTACAGTTAGCAAAACATGTAATGAACACTTTGTGTAGTTTTTCTTAGTATTTATTAAGACAAACACACAAATTATACAATTTGATGTATAAATTTCTCTTTTATTATTTACAACACATTTTATTATTTTTGTTGTTGTTTAATTTTCACTTCCGTTTGCACTTTTGCCCACGCTTCGCGTTGACACTTTGCAATAAAAACATATTTTCATTTGTCACCAGACACACCGAACACTTGTTAAACGCTGACAGCTTGCACAGCTCATGCGGCGTATGCGCAATATTTGCTTAACAAAAAAACATCTCTAACCAACACACAATAAGCACACGGCGCACGTTCCAAGCAGCGCAACAAACGTTTCACGACTGAACTGAGCAGCTGCTGCTGTGTCATCGTCTTCGTCGCCGAGTAAATTGTCGTTCACGCGAATGTTCGAATGGGTGGTGGCAACAATCGCTTATCGATAGGCTCAAGACATGATCGCAATGGTTAAGCAATATTATTTACTCAATTTAAAAACCAAAAAAGTTGACTGTATGCAATCCGAAATTTGAAATAAACTTGATGTGCGTGTGGTATACAGGAACCTGCATGCCAAATTTGGTGTGATAAGCTTTTATAGTCTCTGAGATCGACGCGTTCATACAGACAGACGGACAGACGGACATGGCTAGTTCGTCTCGGCTGTTGATACTGATCAAGATTACATAGTCGGAAATGCCTCCTTCTGCCTGTTACACACATTTGCAGTACTTTATAACTCCTTTTTTTCCCATTTTTAATGGAAACAGGGAGTAAAAAGCAGCTCACTTTAGGAGTTGCCGTCCTTCTTATCCAATAAAGTTCTTTTGAGCGTTCTTATTACACGCAGTACACAGCAGAAATGGCTTAGAAGAGGTAATAAAGTGCTGCAAAAGTATGTAAAACTCATGAGGCGCATCTCTGGCCTTATAAATGCTGTATATGGGCATTTCTTCCAGAAAGTCCAACAGCATCGAAAATTTCAAAGTCATTATTAGTACCTTATACTTAAGAACTATATGCTTTAAGCGAACAATTTACAATCCAGCTCAATAACTGTCATGAGCATCTGTAAGAACCATAAAAATTTGTGTATTTTTTGCATTTCCTTTTTATTTTACAATGTTAATAGACACATAATCGAACCTCGAAATTTATTCAAATACAAATATTTAAGTTTTCTAAAAACAATCAGAAATATTACGAAAATTACTTCCTTAAAATAATTACCCTCCCAGTTTGTTTCCTTTGTAAATAGACTATACAAACTTCCCCAATAAAAACCAAGCCTGCTGTAATATAGCATAGTCCAAGCAACTTCCATAACCACTCCAAATCTTGGTTATTTAATGGACTAAATTCCTGGGTTTTACTAGGATTGGTTTTAGTTACCATCGAATGCATGGATGTCATCATTTGCCGACCAGCCTCTAAGCTCCAGTGCTTATCGAAGCCTAAACTCTTAGTCCAAAGATAAATTTGTTTAGTCTTTCTTTAGAAGCTAAAAACGTTGCATTTGGTACCACATTTTTTAAATAATCCTTATCGATCAATTTTTCTATATCATATTGCACACCTTTAACAAATACAACGGGCAATCCACTTCTGCGTAAATCTTCGAAATTATTAATCTGTGTATCTTGAGGATGCTTTGTCAGCAATGTGGTTAGATTGGCATTAAAAAAACAGGTAAAAACTAAACTAAAAATGCTCATAATAATGATCAACTGCTGTAGAGAAAAGCTAGTTCTATATCTGTTCAATGATATGGATAGTCCAAGAACTCCGCCGAATGCTTGCATATTTATAAAGAAGTTTGAGTAACAAAAACTATATCTCCGGCGAAATATCCTATAAGCTGCGGCTACAATTAAAGTTTCAAGAACCGCAAACATAAAATATGCACCCAAGACTATTACAGAGTATGTTCTTAAGCCTTTATAGACATCACCTATGCTCATTTCCTGTCCACAAGTTACGACAATAAAAGTACTGGTTAGTTCAATAACATGAGTATATTCAACATTGTGTGGCTTTCTTTCCAAAACTTCGATGTGTACAGGTCGAATTGATAAATCAATCAGATGATTAGTTGTCAAGTTAACGATTTCCATGTTCTCCATGTGTTTTAATTCATTAATTGGTTGCAGCAATTTTAATTGAATATTGTGTTTCCTTGCAAACTCTAAGATCAATCTGTCAAATGAACCACCTAATTTTTGCACTCCTGTACGCGGATCCTTTATCAACATACTGTTTGGTGGAAACAGGGCTGGATGTATTACTGCCGTCTTTCCATTAAAGTTATGCCAACTTTTGTCAAAAATGGGTTTCTCACGTAGATTCATCATTTGCACAAAGCTTGGACTGGCAAAGGGTTGTAGTCGATATGATATAATCAAAGATGCATCTAATACCACAAGATTTAGAAAGTTGTGATCTTTTGCTTGCTCTTGGATTATATTCAAAGTTTCCTTCAGACTGGAGAATGTTAAACTGTGCAGCAAGACTATGATACGTGCCTCTCTCATCCGATTGAGATTCTTCGCCAGAGAAGTTAGGAGCAATATAGTATGTGCAATATCGGATATGCAAACCAGAGCAAGTACCTCGTTATTGAAAAGTCCGAATACATTGATAGTGTGTATTTCATCCAGTTGTAGAGTTGGTAATCCAACTGGATTGAACTCTTTTAGAAGGCAATCAATGTCCTGTCTGTTTTTTAATATTAACAGCGTCTCAATAAGCTTTTCCTTTTGCACAATCTGAATGACATCCTTGATAAAGTTTACTGATGATGGATACGAGAAGATGTTATAAGGTTCCAATGATGATGAATAGGAGAAGATTTTATACGGTTCCAATGATGATGGATAGGAGAAGATGTTATAAGGCAGCAGCAGAAACAGTAAAGTGTACATTTTGTTATAGTAATAGACGATAAACTGAGTTCAAGTATTGACATTTTATACATCAAATCAATTTGTAAATTGCTTTAATGTTATTAACTATTTAATCGGGCCTTATCAAGATATAAAGTCTGTTAAGTATATGACAAGCCGAATAGATCAAAACTTACAGTTTGACTGTGTTAAATCATGATTGTTTATTGCAAATTAATTTAATAGCTTATTGATTGTGTTTAAAATGAATTTATTGCAGTTGCGGAAACTATCATTTAGATTAATTTATATATCTAGGTTACAATGCATTGTGTTTTTTTAGAAACTTTTATGATTGTGTACAAGGCCCTAAATTCTTCGACATGTCTGTACTTTAATCAAAAAAATGTTAATAATTTCTCATAAAATAGAAACAATATAAGATTTAATTAAAGTTTACAAATTAGAAACAAATATTCCAACAATATTTCATTCATGAACTTTCATAATTTGGTTATGAATTAAAAAGATAAATTCAAATTTTCTTTGATAAAATTAATCTACTTTCATCTTAAATTATTGTTAAAGCATATTGTAACTTTCAAAAATGATTTGGACTTGCTATGGAGTTTAAAATATTAGTTTAATTTTAACTAAATTTATATTTTCAATTCAAATTCACATTCACATTTGCAGAAACGCAAGTATACAAAACTTAAACTATTAGTATTGTACTATTATTAAAATGTATTATGTTTAGCTGATTTTGATTATAATAAAATATGTGCTTAAGCAATTTAGTGAAAATATTGAGTATATGATAAGGTATAATCAAGATGTGAGTACAAATTCAAAATTAAGAATTACATTGCTACTGATCTATTTCGCTTCTTTTGCCAACTGGCAACAACAACTTCACCAATGAAAACCAATCCTGCAACAATATAACATAATCCAATTAATTCCCATAACCATTTCAAATCTTCCAGATTTAAGGCAGTAAATTCTTGATTTTTACTGGGATATGTCTGAGTTACAGCCGAGTGCATGATTGCAATCATTTTACGATCAGCCTCTAATTTCCAGTGTTTTTGAAATCCAAACATAAAACTTGAATGCAAAAATTCTTTTATAGCCACTTTGTAAATTGAATTCGTCCTTAAAATTCCACCTAAAGGATGACCACTAGAAATGGCTAACCCACGGGATTTACACAGAACTTGTCGCTTATAAGTTTTTTGGTATTCATCTATCACATTCCACGGACTTGAAAATATTTGATAGGCATAGCTAGAATTTAAGGAATGTAACATTTTTTGTCGTTCTGTAGATGACATAAATTCTGTATTGGGAACTTCATATTTAAAAAAACTATCATTAAATTCAACTGTCAGGTTAGATCTCAAAAAATTATCAAATGAAACTGGTAATCCACTCTTCCTCAAATCCTCAAAATTCTTAATGCTAGTATGATGAGGATGCTTTGTTAGCAGCGCGCTTAGATTGGCATTAAAGAAACAAGTTAAGATCAAGCTAAAAATACTCATAATAATTATGATCTGTTGTAGAGAGAAGCTTGTTTTATATCTGTGCAATGATATGGGTATTCCAAGGATTCCGCCAAATGCATGAATATTTATTATGAAGTTTGAGTAACAAAAACTATATCTCCGCCGGAAAATCCGGTAAGCTGAGGCTACAATTAAAGTTTCAAGAACCGCAAACATAAAATATGCACCCAGAACCATTGTGGAGTATGTCCTTAAGCCTGTGTAGACATCACCTATGCTCATTTCCTGTCCACAAGGTACGACAATAAATACACTAGACACTTCGACAATATATGCAAAGTCGATGCCGGATGTTTTCATCTCTTGTTTATGTAGAAATGTTCGGATCGGAAGGTCGATCAGACCTTTTACTGTCAAATTATAGATTTCGCTGGAATCAATGACTTCCATTTTCTTAAGAGATCGCTGCAGTTTTAATTTTATATTATATTTCTTGGCAAACTCTGTGACAAATCTATCAGAGGAACCACTCAATTTCTTTTCCCCCGTGCGTGGATCCGTTGTCAATAAGCTGCGAGGCGGAAACAAATTTGGTAATATAACAGCCGTTTTGCCCTGAAAGTTGAGCCAGATCTTAGGAAAGATTGGACCAACAAGTATATCCTCAATTTGTACAAAACTTGGACTAGGAAACGGTTGCAGTCGATATGCCATTATAGATCCATTATCCTCATCCAAGGTTGTGTGTAGCAACAGTAGATTGAGAAAGTTGTGATTGATTGCTTGCTCACTGAATATATTCAGAAATTCCTTGACATGGGAGTTTTCCATAGTCTCCAACCAGACAATGATACGTGCCTCTCTCATTTGATTTAGGTTCTTCGCCAGAGAGCTGAGCAAAATGGTATCCACAAGCTCAGACATGCAAACCAGAGCAAGTGCCTCGCTATTGTAGAGTTCGATTACATTGATAGTGGTTATTTCATTCAGTCGTAGAGTGGGTAAGCGAAGTGGGTTGAAGTCACTTAGGGGGCAATCGATGTATAGTCGACTTTTCAGAATAACTAGCGTTTCAATAGGCCTTTCTTTATGTACATTCTCAATGAAATCTATGATATAGTTAATTTTCGAAGATCCTGGTTCCAAATATGATGGATAACTGACCAAATGTTCAGCTGGTAGCAGCAATAGAAACCAAATGGCCAACATTTCGAGGCAGTAATAAATCACAAACTGAATTATATTATTGCGATTTAGCACTGCAATCAATTACTTAAATTGCATAAGTGGTTTAATCGATAGAAAGAACTAATGAAAAGTGAAGGTATTCAATATGTACTACAATGCTTTATCAAGATGTAAGTTCAATGCAATTTAAGTTCAAAGCTTTTAAAATGATAACAAGTTCTGCTGGAAATGAATGTCTGTTAGAATTTGTATTAATTATTTTTTAAGTTAACATAATACTTGTTCATTTGCACTTAAATATCAAAGTTTTTTTCATAAGCTAAAAATTTCAGATGATACAAAATATTGAGTTCTTTTAATTTTGCATAATATACATTTCTGTCAATTAATGATTAAAATTGGATCGATAAATCAGTTATTTGATTATATTAGTTAATCCCTTTGAGTAGATACATATACAGCTAAAATAAGATACATTTTTTTTTAAGTATTGTTTGTTAAGTTGTTAGAATTACACTGCTATAAGGGTAACTGCTCTATAGCGCTTCTTTTGCAATAGGCAATTGGCAACAAGAACCTCTCCAATGAAAACCAATCCTGCTACGATGTAACATACTCCAATTAATTTCCATAACCATTTCAGATCTTCCAAAGTTAAGGGAGTAAATGTCAGTTCTTGATTGTTGGAGGGATTTGTCTTAGTTACAGCCGAGTGCATGGTTGAGATAGTTTTTCGAGCAGCCTCTGATTTCCAGTGCTTCTGAAGCCCTAAACTATTTACCCAAAGCGAAAATTCTTTTATAGCCACTTTGTAAATGGAATTTTTTTTTAAAATACCACCTAGAGGGAAACCATTTGAAATACTTAGCCCAGGCGACTTACACAAAATTTGTCGCTTATAAGTTTTTTGATACTTGTCTAACATCTCCCATGGATTCAACATTATTTGATAGGCAAAGCTAGAATTTAAAGAGTATAACATTTTGTGACGTTCTGTAGTTGACATAAATTCTGGACTGGGTACTTTATTTTTAAAAAAATGTTCATCTATTCCATATGTCATGTGAGTTTTAAAAAAAACATCAATTGAAACTGGTAATCCACTCTTCCTCAAATCCTCAAAATTCTTAATGCTAGTATGATGAGGATGCTTTGTTAGCAGCGCGCTTAGATTGGCATTAAAGAAACAAGTTAAGATCAAGCTAAAAATACTCATAATAATTATGATCTGTTGTAGAGAGAAGCTTGTTCTATATCTACTCAATGATATGGGTAGTCCAAGGACTCCGCCAAATGCATGAATATTTATTATGAAGTTTGAGTAACAAAAACTATATCTCCGCCGAAATATCTGGTAAGCTGCGGCTACAATTAAAGTTTCAAGAACCGCAAACATAAAATATGCACCCAGAACCATTGTGGAGTATGTCCTTAAGCCTGTGTAGACATCACCTATGCTCATTTCCTGTCCACAAGGTACGACAATAAATACACTAGACACTTCGACAATATATGCAAAGTCGATGCCGGATGTTTTCATCTCTTGTTTATGTAGAAATGTTCGGATCGGAAGGTCAATCAGACCTTTTACTGTCAAATTATAGATTTCGCTGGAATCAATGACTTCCATTTTCTTAAGAGATCGCTGCAGTTTTAATTTTATATTATATTTCTTGGCAAACTCTGTGACAAATCTATCAGAGGAACCACTCAATTTCTTTTCCCCCGTGCGTGGATCCGTTGTCAATAAGCTGCGAGGCGGAAACAAATTTGGTAATATAACAGCCGTTTTGCCCTGAAAGTTGAGCCAGATCTTAGGAAAGATTGGACCAACAAGTATATCCTCAATTCGTACAAAACTTGGACTAGGAAACGGTTGCAGTCGATACGCCATTATAGACCCATTATCCTCATCCAAGGTTGTGTGTAGCAACAGTAGATTGAGAAAGTTGTGATTATTTGCTTGCTCACTGAATATATTCAGAAATTCCTTGACATGGGAGTTTTCCACAGTCTCCAACCAGACAATGATACGTGACTCTCTCATCTGATTCAGGTTCTTCGCCAGAGAGGTCAGCAACATAGTATCCACAAGCTCAGACATGCAAACTAGAGCAAGTGCCTCACTATTGTAGAGTTCGATTATATTGATATTGAAAACTTCATCGAGTCGTAGAACTGGTAACCCAACATAATGGAATCCGTTAAAGAGACAGTTGACGTTCTGTCGGCGCTTCATTATTAACAGCGTCTCAACGGGGTTTTCCTGATTTACGCTTTCAGTCACATTGCTCAGAAAGCTGATTTTTAAAGGTCCTGGTTCCAGGGTTGAAGGATATGTGACCAAATGTTCAGCCTGTAGCAGCAGTACGAGCAAACAGGCCAACATTTCCTGGCAGTAATAAAACACAAACTGAGTTCTGTTATTGGCATTTAGCACTCAAATCAATTTGCGTATAACTTTAATTGCATTAACTATGTAATCGACAATGAATTGACATAAGCAACTAAAAACAAGTAAGAATGCTCTAGTCGAGTGTGCCCGACTACGAGTCTCCCTGCTCCCAACTTGCATTTCTAGCAGTTCAGCGGCAACACAAGCAAGCAGCGCACTTAACGTGCCCAGTTCCTGTCAAACTGTTGTTTCTGAATGCTGAGAGGGGGGAAATAGCTTCTTCCATAACTTCGGTGTTATTTATCCGATCGTGATGAAATTTACACAGATGATCAACATTGATACAACATATATGTGTACCAAAAATCAATCAGCTGTATCTTTAAAATTGTGGCTGTGGGAGTCTTTTACGATTTGCGTTGGTACGGTGGGGTGTGGAGGGGGGTGCATCCGAAATTTGAAATAAACTTGACCTGCGTATGGTATACAAGAACCTGCATGCCAAGTTTGGTGTCTCCAGCTCATATATTCTCCGAGATTTGTGTGTTCATACGGACAGACAGACGGACATGGCTAGTTCGTCTCGGCTGTTAATCCTGATCAAGATACAGTTTATATAGTCGGAAATGCCTCCTTCTGTCTGTTACACACATTTGCAGTACTTTAATACTCATTTTTTCCCAATTTTATTGGGAACATGGAGTCAAAAGCCCTGCAAGTGTGTTTGGTTTTGTGTTTTAATAACTTTGCTTCGTTATTTCAATTCAGAAAGATATTTGAACATTTTTGAAACAAATCAAAAATGAACCAATCAAATGCATTTTATAATGATGTTTATTTTATTGTTTGTTATTTATTATTATTTGAACAAAATTATACACAATTGCAAATTGGAAAACCTAAGTTACTTGGGTCTTTGTTTGTTGTTTTATTGTAACTATTTTGCGTAATTTTTCAATAAATTAATTGTTAAAACTTTGAAGAATGAAATTTCATTTTATTTAAGTATGTACTTATAGTTAAAAATTATCGGAAAAAGATTACGAATATTTATAAGCTTAATAAAACTCTTTGATTTGTGACCAATAAGCATTTCATTTTTTTTTTAATAATCTTTTACTTTTGCAGTTGATCAATTGATCTTTGTACCAAGTCGGCTAACAATAAAGTGATTTGATTATATTAAAAATATTGAGTTTTCTTCTAAAAGTACATATTGAGCAAATATAAAACACAAATTTGTGTATATTGTAAAAACTACACTTTTATAATGGTAACTTTTCTATTTCTCTTCTCCTGAAAATAGGCAACAACAACTTCTCCAATGAAAACCAATCCTGCTACGATATAACATAATCCAATTAATTTCCATAACCATTTCAAATCTTCCAGATTTAAGGCAGTAAATTCTTGATTTTTACTGGGATGCGTCTTATTCATAGCCGAGTGCATGGATGCGATCATGTGCCGAGCAGCCTCTGATTTCCAGTGGTCATAAAATCCAAAACTATGGGTCAAAGCCGCAAAATCTCCTAAAGCCACTCTATAAATAGAATTTTGCTGTAAGACACCACTTAAAGAGACAGCATTTATAATGGTTAATTGACGTGATGTACACAGAACTTGTTGTTTATAGGTTTTTTGGTATTTATCCATTATTTCCCATGATGCTACAAATATTTGATAGGCAAAGCTAGAATTCAAAGAGAAAAACGTTTTTTGACGTTCACCCGCAGACATAAATTCTACATTTGGTATAACTGTTTTGAAAAAGTCTTCATTAATTTCAATTTCCATGTATGCTTGCATTGACTCATCAAAAGAAACTGTTAATCCACTTTCCCGCAAGTCCTCGAAATTATTAATGCCTCCATGTCGAGGATGCTTTGTCAATAGAGCACTTAGATTGGCATTAAAAAAACAAGTAAACACCAAGTTAAAAATACTCATAATTATCACAATCTGCTGTATTGAAAGACTTGTTCTATATCTACTCATTGATATGGGTAATCCCAAAACTCCACAAAACGCGCGCAGGTTTATTATCAGAGTGGAGTAGGAAAAACTATATCTGCGTCGAAAGATTCGGTAAGAAGCCGCCACGATAAATGTTTCTAGTATAGCAAACATAAAATACGCACCCAAAACTATTGTGGAATATGTCCTTAAGCCTGTATAAACATCACCTATGCTCATTTCTTGTTCGCAAGGAACTACAACAAAAACACTCGACGTTTCACTAAAAGATACATATTCTAATCCGGGTATTGGAACCATTGGCTTACGTACGACTGGTCGAATTGGTAAATCAACCAAACCTTTTACTGTAAAATTAAATACATCGTAGGGGTCAATATATTCAAGCTCAGTAAGTGGTCGCAGCAATTTTAAATTAATCTTATGTTTCTTTGCAAACTCTGCGATAAATCTGTCAAAGGATCCACTCAACTTCCTCTCGCCCGATCGTGGATCCGTTGTCAGTAAGCTGCGTGGCGGAAAAACGGTTGGTAATATAATGGCTGTTTTTCCATTATAGTTGAGCAAGATATTGGGAAAAATTGGTCCGACATGTATATCCGCTAAATATACAAATCTTGGTCTCGGAAACGGTTGCAGTCGATATGCCATTATTGATCCATTTACCTCATCCAAGGTTTTGTGTAGCAACAGTAGATTAAGATAATTGTACTTTCTGGATTGCTCACTGATTATGTTCAGAAACTCTTTAAAGTTCGATCCAACATTCTCCAGCCAGACAATGATACGTGCCTCTCTCATTTGATTTAGGTTCTTCGCCAAAGAGCTGAGCAACATGGTATCCACAAGCTCAGACATGCAAACCAGAGCAAGTGTCTCGCTGTTGAAGAGTTCGATTACATTGATAGTGTTTGTTTCATCGAGTTGTAGAATCGGTAAGCCAACAGGATTGAGTCCTTTTAAGAGACAGTTGACGTTTTGACTGTGTTTCAATATTAATAGCGTCTCAACGTGTTTTTGCTTATGCACGTTGTCAATTACATCGTTTATGGTATTAGTTTTTAAAGGTCCTGGTTCCAAGGATAATGAATATTCTGCGTATAGCAGCAGTGAGAGCACAATGGCCAACATTTTGTGGCAGAAATAAATAGCAAACTGAATTCTAAAACTCTTCACGGCACTCAACTTGTATATTACGTTAATTGCATAAGTTTAATACGACATTGATCAACATAATCAAATAACAACAAAAAGGAGAAGATATTGACTAAGTTTGAAGGCTTTATCAAGATGGTCTTCAAATAGATTTTCATTAATTGATAAAAAAAAAAAAATAAAAAAGAAAGAAAATACTCTTTCTGAAAAGTTTTGCATGAAAAAAACTTAGATTTTAACAGATTGCTCCTATGGCATACATTAACACAGAATAGTTGAACTTCAGAAATAAACAAGTTTCTAATACAAAAACTTATTTGTCATAAAGAAACCTATTTTTCAATCGATTGTTCCTATAATCCTATGAATATAATCGACCGATTTTGATGAAATTTGGTCAGCAACTATCAAATGTTCATGTACATGCCTATTTTGACTCAGCTGTTGTTGCTGATCATATACAATATACAAACCTTTTTTTCCTAAAACATCTCCTTCAAAGTAACACATTTCGTGACAAAATTATAATACCCTTCGCAAATGTATAAAAACAATTAAGAATGCTTGAATGCTTGAGTGTGCCAACTACTCTGCAAATCTTGACAACATCTGTGTACTCAATTACAATCAAAAATACACACAAACGCATCAAGCAGTGAATTACGACCAATCCAAGCAGTTTAGTGGGAACTCAATCTGCTGCTTCTACTTACAGAGATGGGGGAAAATAGATTAATCAACCATTTTAAGTGTATTATTCTCTTTGAATGAAATTAACTTGATCGACATTGATCCAACAAGTATGTGTGTAGAAGTATGTGCCTGTTGAAGGACAGACGGACAGACAGACGGACAGACAGACGGACAGACAGACGGACAGACAGACGGACAGACAGACGGACAGACAGACGGACAGACAGACGGACACGTATACAATTTGGATTCCAAATATACTCTGCTGTTGATGCTGATCAAGAATATATACTCTCTATAGGGTCGGAAACGCCTCCTTCTGCCTGTTACATACATTTGCAGTAACGTATACCCCCTTAACCCATTTTTAATGGATGTGTTTAAAAGATTGAACTTAATCATTCTACAAAATTTCAGTATTTTATTCATTTAATCGTTTATTAACTAACTTATTGAAAATCATTTAATACCAGCAATTTTGCCTTTGAAGAAAGTACACAAACAACATATTTATACTCTTTTTTTAACTTTTTTGAAAAAAAAGGAAAAAAGAATATATTGGGTTTGTGAAATGTCCGTCCGTCCGTCTGTCTGTCCGTCTGTCTATCCGTCTGTCTGTCCGTCTGTCTGTCCGTCTGTATGAGCGCAGGTTTTTTCCACAGTTTTGAAGCTGGAGCAACCAAACTTGGTATACATGTTGGTATATACCATAGGCAGACAAAGTGTCAAGATTTCCCCCCCACCCCCACCCCTTCCCCCACAAACCGCAAAAACCTATATCTTCCACAGTTTTATAGCTAGAGTAACCAAATTTGGCACAAGGGCTACTTATCACATTCTTGATTGATCTGACAAAAAAAAATTCGGCCACGCCCACCCGCGCCCCCACAAATAA
The DNA here is from genome assembly GCA_949708635.1 of Hirtodrosophila cameraria. Classification (NCBI taxonomy): domain Eukaryota; kingdom Metazoa; phylum Arthropoda; class Insecta; order Diptera; family Drosophilidae; genus Hirtodrosophila; species Hirtodrosophila cameraria. The sequence continues at coordinate 81,512,053 of OX453089.1, read as the reverse complement.
GCAAAGTCTGTATCTCCCCCACCCCTTATAGCTAGAGTCCCCAAATTTTGCAGGTTGAATTCTATTGTCCTATTAAATAGATTGGATAAAAATAATTTTGCCACGCCCACCCCCGCCCTTGCAATCGACCAAAATTTGTTTCTCCCAAACAAAAACAATATTGCCACGCCCGCGAAGAGGAGAAAAAAAGAGTATATCGCAGTCGGGTCCATCCGACTGCAACGTTCTTACTTGTTTATTGATGCTTTTGGTTGTTGTTGCACGTTCACAAATACAATCTTAATGAAAATTAATGTATTTGAACTAATTATACAATTATAGTTACAATATTACGGTTATGTAAAAGCCTGATTGAATTTGAAAAATATCTGTGAACTAAATTGATAGATTTGTGACCAATAACTTATCAGCATTCTTAGTTTATAGCAAGTTATAAGTGAAATTATTATAATTTCACATTAGTTTTTTTTTTATTATAGTATATATTCATTGATATATGAGTTTGAACAATCGTTGCTTGCAACAAATTGGTTAATATTGAAATAATTTGATTATATCTAATATTTTTAGCTTTCTTCTAACAGCACATATTTGAATTGTAAAAATTACACTGCTAAAATGGTAACTTTCTTACTTAGCTTCTTTTGAAAATAGGCAACAACCACTTCTGCAATGAAAACCAATCCTGCTACAATATAACATATTCCAATTAATTTCCATAGCCATTTCAAATCTTCCAGGTTTAAGGCAGTAAACTCCTGATTATTACTGGGATGTGTCTTTGTTACAGCCGAGTGCATCGAGGCAATCATTTGCCGAGCAGCCTCTGATTTCCAGTGGTCATAAAGTCCAAAGCTATGAGCCAAAGCCACAAAATCTTTCAAGGGCACTTTATAAATAGAATTTTTTGGCAAGATACCACTAAGAGGGACAGCATTTCCCATTTCCAAGCCACGGGATGTACACAGAACTTGTTGTTTATAAGTTTTTTGATATTTATCCAAGACAAGCCATGGATTTAAAAATATTTCATAGGCATAGCTGGTATTCAAGGAGTTAAGCAATTTTTGGCGTTGGTCCCCAGTCATATATTCGACATTTGGTATAACTGTTTTGAAAAAGTCTTCATTAATTTCAATTTCCATGTATGCTTGCATTGACTCATCAAAAGAAACTATTAATCCACTTTTCCGCAAGTCCTCGAAATTATTAATGCCTCCATGTCGAGGATGCTTTGTCAATAGAGCACTTAGATTGGCATTAAAAAAACAAGTAAACACCAAGTTAAAAATACTCATAATAATCACAATCTGCTGTATTGAAAGACTTGTTCTATATCTACTCATTGATATGGGTAATCCCAAAACTCCACAAAACGCGCGCAGGTTTATTATCAGAGTGGAGTAGGAAAAACTATATCTGCGTCGAAAGATTCGGTAAGAAGCCGCCACGATAAATGTTTCTAGTATAGCAAACATAAAATACGCACCCAAAACTATTGTGGAATATGTCCTTAAGCCTGTATAAACATCACCTATGCTCATTTCTTGACCGCAAGGCACTATAATAAAATATCTTGACATTTCAACGTCATATGCATATTCTATTCCAGGTGTTAAAGCCTTTTGCTTCCTTAGAAATGGTCGAATCGGTAAATCAATCAGACCCTTTACTGTCAAGTTGTAAATTTCACTGGATCCAATGGTTCTAATCTCAGTAACTGGGCGTAGCAATTTTAAGTTAATATTATGTTTCTTTGCAAACTCTACGATAAATCTATCAGAGGAACCACTCAATTTCCACTCCCCCGTAAGTGGATCCGTTGTCACTAAGCTGCGTGGCGGAAAAACGGTTGGCAAAATAATGGCTGTTTTTCCATTATAGTTGAGCCAGATATTGGGAAAAATTGGTCCGGCATTTATATCCGCCAACCTTATAAATCTTGGATTGGGAAACGGTTCCAGTCGATATGACATTATTGTTCCATAATCATCATCCAGAGTTGAGAGCAGCAGCAGTAGATTAAAGAAATTGTGATTATTTGATTGCTCACTGATTATATTCAGAAACTCTTTAAAGTTCGATCCAACATTATCCAGCCAGACAATGATACGTGCCTCTCTCATTCGATTCAGGTTCTTCGCCAGAGAGGTCAGCAACATAGTGTCTACAAGCTCAGACATGCAAAGCAGAGCAAGTGCCTCGCTATTAAAGACTTTGGTTACATTAATAGTGGTCAGTTCATCGAGTTGTAGAGTCGGTAATTGAAATGGATTGAGTTCTTTCAATATGCAGTTGATGGTTTGTCGGCGGTTTAATATTAATAGAGTCTCAACGGGCTTTTCCTTGTGCACGTTTTCTATGACATCTTTTATAAAGTGTAATTGCAACGGTTTCGAGTCCAATGTTGATGGATAGGTGACAAAATGTTCAGCCTGTTGCAGCAGTAAAAGCAATAAGGCCAACATTTTATGCCAGGAGTAGTTGAAGAACTGAGTTCAATATAGCTCTGGCTATGAACACCTCTATTAAACTTTACATTAATATAATTGAATTTATACTTTGCGATCAATCGATGATTTGTGTCAGTTTGCATGTCTAGATGTTGACGAAACTTAACTGATAATATTTTCTTGCACTTATTAAAAATGTTATTCAAAATTTAATCAAGACAGAACTCTATTATTTAAGTTCAATCACACAGCTATGTCATAATATCTATACTTAAAAATTGATTTAACCTGAATTTTATGAGTAACTTGCACTTATTAAAATATTTACATTCATAGAGAATATCAATTATATTTAACTACCATCTATCTTTATAAACATTTAAGATATAATTATAATAATTAGTCATATAAATGCTGACATTAAATAAACGAATTTTGAACTAGTCATTGAATCTCTTCTTTACATTGTTTCTGTTGCCGCCAAGCAAAAATGTATTGTTAATATTTAGCGTTTTATGTCAATTAGAAGTCGCACGCGATGTCTTAACGATGCTAATTTGATTAATTTGCAACGCTCACAGTTGCCGACACACGTGTCGGATGTGTAATGTACGTTATGTGTGCTCTCAAACAGTTTATTAAACGTTAATTATCGCTTGTTATTGTCGGAAAGCCAAGTTAATTGAACAGGCACGTCCTTTTGATTATGCTGATTGAGTGTGTTGATGTCTATAGTTGAATGTCGTTGGGTAAAGTTAAAGTTAACAGACCTCTTATATGATTATCTCGCTTAAGTTATTATTACGTTATTATTATGCGATAAACTGGCCTTTTATGGGGCTATTGAAATTGTAGAGTTGCTCAACTATTGTTAGCTTGTGTCTTTTCTATAAGTATTTTATTTGAAATACTTTATTATGGGTTACTTTTTATCTAACAACAAAATTGACTGCATCTGATTGTTTGCATAGCGAGAAAAATTATGAAAAATTCATTTTCTTTCTCTTTAATAAGATTTCTAAAATTTTATCATATATTGATCATTACCTATATGAAATTTATATTCACTTGGTAGGTTCAAATAAATTGAGAGCCAAAAAATCTTCATACAAAAACTTGTTTTTCAACCGATTGTTCCTATGGCAGCTGCCCGTTATGTTATAGTAGTCCGATCCGGCCATTTCGGTTATATGTACTACTTGCAAAAAAAATAACCAATATAGCACCAAAACTGAATGACTAGTTCGCAAAATGCATTATCCTGTGAGTCCGGCTTTACAGTTCAACGAAAAGTTATGAATTTAACAATATTTGATTTAAAAAAGAAACTTCCAAAACTAATAAAACCAACTCCCCTTAGTATAATCCAAGTGATAGCGACATGGTGGATAAGGATTCCTTGTTCAAATGTCAAATTTGTTATCACAAACAAGCCACGTCTACTACAAATCGTTCATTACTAAGTGGATTCAGCGTCCGGAAACCAGATGAAATAAGAATTTTGACATAAGATGTTGAAAGGAAACGGAAGCAGTCGGTCAGTACACACAGTGTGTACTAAAACCGTTTGAGAATTATAAGTCTGTCTGAATTACAGTCAGTACACACAGAGTTTACTAAAACCGTTTGAGAATTATAAGTGATAGTCTAAAAAAAACGTTTACTCCTTGTGTTTTCGATTATGTTAAATTGGCTTTGATGCTAACTATTTTGCTGTGAATTTTCTTTCTCATTGTATGACACATGATATGTCTGCTATACAATAATATACAATAAGGATTATTTTTCAATCTGCTACAATTTGTATTTTGGTCTTAAGGTTTTCTAAGAGCACGTACCATTGATATATCATTTGAAACAAGCTTATTAGTTGCGAATTGTACTTTACAATACACTTAACATTTGCACACTAAGCTTTTCTTTCATTTGTTAGTAATTGCTTCAATCTATTCATTATTTTGCTACCCCTTGGTGTCACCCCGGTCATGTCAAAAGCACTCAATAATTCAAAACCGCAGCCGAAAAAATTATATGAAAATTTTAATAATGAAATCTGATTATGCGTCAGATGCACACACACAACAAGACACACATACATACATACATGCACTATTTTCAATCTAGAAACCGCAATTTGTATTTTGCGAGTAGCTTTGCTTTATTTTTGTATATTTTTCTGGCTTTTTTTTTTTATTTTCCAATTTCCATTGCTGACAGTTGCAAAACTCGCGTGCGCTAAATGTTATTTATAATAGAATTTATGCCTAAAGCCGGAAAATGTTCATGAACCAAATGCAAATGGCAGGCCGAGCCAGAGTCGAATCGAGAGAGTCGCTACAATTTCACTGTGTATCAATTTTTGTGTATATAATTTTTTTTTTTTTTTTATTATTTTTCCAGAACGACCGCAAAATTCAAAAACAGCAATGTTGGCGGCAATGTTATAATAAACCATTTTGTGGTTCTACCAAAACGCTTCAAAATGGCCAAAAATATAGGCGATGTGTATGTGTATGTGTATGTGTGTACTATATAGAGAGGCCAAAAATACTTTTGCAATGTTGAGGAATTCATTATTGAATACGAAATTGAATATGGCAATGTGCAGGGGACAAACAATGTTTGACATTATATTAATATGTAGTCATAAACTGGATTGAGTTTTTTTTCCCCCCGTTATTTGCAGCACACATTTCAGTTTTTCCTGCGTGTGTGTGTTTGTGTGTGTGTGTGCTGTGAGGCGTTAAAATTGCACATCCCCCTCTCTGTGTATACCGTTGCTCTGCTGTTGTCAGACCGTGTCAGCGTTGACTACAAAATGGCCGCTGGCGGGATGTGTCAACAGCTGTTCACGCATTCGCATGTGTTGCATAATTTTTGGCGTTTGCGTTTTCCCAACTGCACTGCAGGAAAAACAAGCAAGTCAGGCAAGCCCCAACCAGAAAAGTCAATTTAATTACAACATGCGTATTTAAATTTAAATCAACTGGTCATACATTTGTGTGCATGTGTGCATGTGTGTGTGGTGGTATGTGTGTGTGTGATTTACAATGTCAGCAGCTGGGATGCTCATATGCGCTATAAAATGCTTTAAATGGGCTTAAATGCCTTTAAAAATGGCCTTTTCTGTGTGTGTGCGTGTATATGTAAATAGTTCACAGGGCCAACTAAACGGAAGCCGCGTTACACACACACACACACACACACACACACACACACACATACACACAATCGTGTGGCTGTGTGTTAGTATGCCAATGCATGCCGCAAAGTATGCTAGAGCAGTTTCATGCGCCCAGCAGCTTTACATTTATTGCGCACTGTCCTTGCCACGCCTCCCCGGGCCGCCCCTAACACCACTGGCAGTTTTAGCCCGCCGTTGCACACGTTGTGTTTTGCTGGCCAGAGAAGAAAAATAGAATTGTTTATTTGGCTTCGCCTTTCTTATTTAAAACTATTTTATGTGCCGCTGTCCCAATGTAAACTTTTACAAAAATAGTAGTTGTAACAGGGTAGAAAGAGTGTGTGTTGGACAGGGGGGTTGCTTGGGGGGTTAAGATAGAGCAATTGGAGTGTGAAACGTTTTCACTTCCGTGTGTTGGCAGTGGCTGCTGCTCTGCTGCTTTGCTGCTGCTGCTTTGCTGCTGTTTTCCAGCACTTTTCCTAACATGCACATAAAGTTTAGTCGATTTTGTGCAGTTCTTGTTGCTGTACTTGCTTTTTTGTTGTTAGCCCAAAATCCCATTTGGCACTGAATTGTGTGCACACATTGAATTTGTAGCAAGCTTAAGACCCATGCAATATATGGGCATTAATAGATTTTTTTTTTTTTCATGTGCTATACATACATTCTCTTCTTTTTTTTTGGATGGGGGGGCTTGGCTTGGTATTCAGTGTAATTGAATCGTGCATCGTTTGCCTACACTCGAAAATGCCAACGTCAAAGCTATTTGCGGCTGAATTGCAATACAATTGCAACACATTCGTGCCACATGCAGTGACATTTATGTGATCAACGCATTGCACTGGTCAACACTCGACTCTCTCCCGCCCCCTCCCTCGCTTGTCTATGAGTTATGGCTTTTCAAGCATGCCGCTATAACCGCATTGCATCCAACGCTGACACATTTAAATCTTCATATATATATATATATATGTATGTGTGTGTGTATGTGTGACAAATGAAGCACACCAAGGCAGAACGTTGCCTTGTCAACTTGGGACTTGCGGTTGCTTTAAGCCCCAATACTAAAATATTCAAGCAGCAGCATCCATTGTGTCTTAGGGTTAAAGCCATCTGCACATACAAATCTTTATTATCTGATTGTTATGCAATTTTTAGAACAGATAGATAGATGATGCCAAAAGTATATATACGTGCACAGCATTGTGTTCTCGTTCTTATAGATTTACTTCATTTTGGTAGGATTATTCTGAATTTGATATAACGTTAAGCTGCGTTTGGTGTTTGAGCATTTACATATCTAATTTGTTGTCTCTAACTTTTATAACCTTCGAGAGCGATCGATTCCAGACGGAGTTGCAAAATACGATATGTAACAGATATCAGATATCAGATTGTGTATGGAAATGAATAATCAAGCTTGTTCTCTTTCGAGAACTTTTCATTCCGAAATCGCAATCGTTGTTAAAAATAAAATTCAAAAGCAAAACTTTTCAAGTTTATTTCAAATTTCGGATGCACCCGTAAGCTTGCAAGTAAAATTAAGTCCTTAAACAATACAATCGGTATTTTCTATAAGCCTGACCTAAATATAATACATAAAATAGTTTTTAGTTAGAAGCAAGTTCATATTTTATTAAGTTAATAATTTTTTTTGTATTTCTACTGAGTATTTTAATAAAAATATTTATTTTAATAGTAAAAGAAGTTTCAAGACATATATCTTTTGAGATTAGCAGCAATTGAGCTATATTTTTATAAACTTGTGGATAATGTATTACTTAGAGAATATAAATTTTAATAAAATTGTTGCCAACGTTTTTTCTATGCCTCAAAAATGACACCAACAACACGTTGCTTTCGCCAATGAGCTATACACAATTCTCCAATAAGTACCAAAGCAGCAGCTGCATAACATGTTATAAGTAATATCCATAACCATCTTAAGTCTTCGTAGCTTAATGGATTATTTTCACTCACTGAATTCAGAACTGAATGATTTTGCAATGTATTTCGAAATGATAATTTTGCTCGGGAAACTTTATACCAATGCGTGACTAAGCCCATATCATGTGTTAATGAAATATATTGATCTAAGGCTTGTTTATAAATAGAATTTTCTTTTAAAACGCCACTAACGAGGTATCCATTATAAATATCCAAATTACGAGATGTACACAATACTTTCTTGTAATATCTTGGGAAAACATCTCGCGAAAACATCATATAGGCATTTGAAGTATTCCCAGCAAATATCATAGCTCTACGTATATGATTTGAGACAAAGACTGCACTCTGCTCTGGTATTTTGGTTATATTATTAATTATTTTATTTTCGGTTAAACTGCGAGATTCTTTATCAAATATAAGTGGTAATCCACTAGCCCGTAATTCCTTAAAACTCTCAATACTTTTATGCTGAGGATGTTTAATCAACAGTGCACTTAGATTGGCATTAAAAAAACAAGCTAAAATTATGCCTAAAATGCTCATAACCATAACAATCTGCCGCAGGGAATTACTTTGTCTATATCTTCTCAGTGATATGGGTAGTCCCAGTATGCCGCCAAAAACATGTAGGTTTACAAAAAGTGTTGAATATGTCAAATTATCTTCATGTTGCGTAATACGATAAGTTACTGACACAATGAACATTTCAATTAGAGCGAACACTAAATACGCACTTAAAACAACTATAATATATGTTTTTAGAGCTCTGTATACATCAGCTATGGTCATTTTCTGGCCACAAGGTACTATTATAAATAAATTAGCAATTCCAACACAAGTTGTGTGTTCGAATCCTTCTTTAGGAGTCACAATCCTTGCATACATCGGTAAATCAGTTTCACCATTTAATATTATTTTCAACATTTCAACATCGGATATGGCACTTTCATTCTCATTTAATAAAGGTCGTTGCAATTGTAGTTTAATATTGTGCTTTTTCGCAAACTCTTTTATAACTGTATCCATGTATCCAATTAATACCCTTTTACCTGTTTTGGAATCTGTGATCACAGCACTGCCAGGTGGATATAGACTTGGCATTGTTAAGGCCGTCTTTTGCTGAAAGTTTCGCCAAGAAGTGGGAAAGATTTCTCCATCATTTAGATTTGCAATGCGTACAAGAGTTGGACTAGGAAATGGCTGCAATCGATATAATACAATTGTTGCATAGGTCTTAGATCCATTAAGCTTAGCTGAAGTTGAATGTAGCACCAGAAGATTGACAAAGTTATAGTTATTTGCTTGTTCACTGATTATATTAAGCAAGACATCAAGAGTCGATTCAGCACACTCCAACCAGACTATAATACGTGAATCTCTTAGCCGATGAAGGTTTTGGGCCAAAGAGTTTAACAATTTAGAGTCTGCAAGCTCGGACATGCAAACCAAAGCAAGTAACTCGCTATTGATGAGCTCCTTTATATTGAATCTTGTAATTTCATCAAGATGAGTAGTGGGCAACTCAACTGAATTGAACTCCTTTAGAAGACAGTTGTCGTCCTGTCGTCGGCTTATCAATAACAGCGTTCCAACGGATCTTTCCTTATGCACTTTATCAATAACATTGTTGATATAGTTGATTTTTAAAGCTGCAGTCTCCAAGTATGTTGAATAAGTATCCAAAGGCTTAACGCTCTGCAGCAGGAGTAGCAGCAAAGGCAACATTATTTGTCAGGAATATATAAAAAACTGAGCATTTGTCTTTTTACACTCTAATTCTATAAGCCATTTTTCTAATTAAGTTAAGAGTTTTGACCACATAATCGCAGTTTGCAGTCTCATGACAAATGTCATTGATAAGATCGGAGTCCATGTAAATGTAGACTATATTTATTTTAAAGTAAACAGTGTCTTGTGTGTAAACAGTTGACAAATATTTAAAGTAAATAAATAGGTTATAATGAAAACAATTTATAGGTATAGGTATAGGTATAGGTGATAGAAACAGCTTGACTTGAAAGTACTCTTCCCAAAAGTACCCTTTTTGTTTCGGCTGGCCTATTTACAGAATGCCTTCTTTTGTAAGGTCTATTCTCTTGCCTAACAAAAATAAAAAAGGCAGCAATCATCAACCCGATGACACAACTGGGATTCAAAGCCAATTCTGAGAAATCAGGTATGAACTCCTCGCTGATTTTTCCTATGACAGCTGTATGATATATTCTTTCGATTTTGATAAAACTTTATCAGCATGCGTGGATTGTAATAAAGTTGTGTACAAAGGCGTTTGATTGAAATATCTGAATAAACCAAAAAATTTTCTTACTAAAACTTGTTTTGAAACGATTGTTCCTATGGCAGCTATAAGATATAGTCGTCCGATTTTACTAAAATTCTGTCAGCATGTCAACAACTTACTAAAACACAAAGTATATGAGTTTTGTTAATATAACTTGAGAAACAAAAACAAAGTTTTTCAAACAAACACTAATTTTTTAAAGGATTGTTCCTATGGCAGCTATATGTTATGGTAGTCTGATCCGGCTGATTCCGAAATATGCGATATACATTTCGTAACAAATTATAATACACTCTGCAATGTTATTATTAGATTTTGGTACTACAACTGTAGCTTTAACATTTGTTGTGCTTTCAGCTCAACTCACAACTATTTGAGACTTGAATATATAATTTACTTCTGTCTAGCTATAAGTTTGTCAATTAATTGCATTTCTCTGAAATAACATACACTTTGTAGTATCAAAGCCAACCAAACTCTATTATATTTACTATTTTAGAACATTTGCATTAAGTACATTACCATTTTGTCTATATAATGCTTAGAAAATAGTAGCTCAAGAAAATACATAATACGCTTTTGCGCTTGTTGTTGGCAAAGTGTATAAAAGGCTCACAGCTAAATGAAATAAAATGCAATAAAATAACAACTTAACACCTTTGGTGCAAATAAACAAAGTGTGAGTATGAAAGAGGCAGCCGTAAATGAAGGAGTGTAGAAGTAAAAGACTAAAGGACGAAAGGAGTGTGAGACAGGAGCATAAAGCGAACTATGTTCTCGTGGTACATACAAATGCGCAGGCAATGCAAAAAGCAAACCGTAAGCGTAGACTAAGCCGATTATAAGAGGAATGTAACGAAAGTAAAGAGTTGGTAAGATGAGGTAAGGTGAGGTGAGCTGAGCTGGAGCTGAGATGGTCAGGATGGCGCTGCCAGGAAGTGCGTGGCAGGCATAAAGACAGCAGAAGCAGCAGAAGAAGCCGGCAATGAATTATCGCAGTGGCAGTCGAGAGACAAACGTGTTGTAAAAAATGTACTACTATTAATTTTCTTGCATATCTTATTGTATCTTCATAAACAGACACGCAGATACACACACACACACACACACACACACATACACACACAGAGACAACCCTCTGGAAACAGCTTTGGCATTGGCTTAGTGCTAAGAGATTTCTAATTCAGTTGAGCAGAAATAAATTACTTACCGTAATTGTTTGCCATATAAAACTGTAGCAAAGGCGTTGAGCGTAAATCGAGACAGTTGTTTGTGTTGTTATTGTTATTATTATTGTTGTTGTTGTTGTTGTTGTTGTTGTTGTCTTGTTGCTTTTGCAGTTTCTTTTGAGTAATTTCGGTTTGCCAGCTGCCATTCTACACAAAACAAAGCAAAAACAACAGCAAAGGATTTAACATCTCGCATTTAAAACTTTAATTTCAACATAAAAACTGTTTGTATTTTTGTTTTTTTTATTATTTTTGTTAAAAATTCATTTACTTGTTTGTTTTTAATTTATCTACTGTACTTTTATAGTTGACACACGAGCAAATTATTGCCGTTTAATTTTGTGCTTTATGTCGACAATAAATAATTGCGCAAACGTTCGCAGAACATTTTTAACATCGATTACAATTTTTAATTATTTTTTAATGAACTACACAAGCAACATAACAAAATGAGTTTAAAAACATATTTCTTTTTTCTCTGTTTTTTTGTTTTTCTGTAAAAATTACGTCTCGCACTATGAATTTATGCATGTTTCAAGTGAATTTATTGCATGTGTAATACGCATAATAATGTGGCAGAGAACACAAGTTACTCCATTTGATGTGGTCAGCCTGCGGCGAATGTGAGTGCGAAGGAACACTCGTGTGAGTATTCAATGAATACTTATTTTCACTTTCGACTGACTGTGTTCATTTGGACATAATTGTACGGTTTAGTGGGTTTTAAACGGTGCTCAGATGAGATAATCATTATTATGTTATATTAGCTATATACGATATATGTATGTGTGTCGAGCAGGGCTTGAGTTGAAGTTCAGTATACTGCTTTTTTACAAATTTTAAAAAAGAATATATTTGGTTTGTGAATTGTTCGTCTTTCTGTGCGTCCGTCCGTTTGTTTGAAGCTAGAGTCACCAAAATTGATCTATATGTTTACACCATAGGCTCACAAAGGGTTAAGATCTATATTTCTGGCCACTAATGATCATTTTGACTGATTTGAACAAAGTTATTATTACCAGACCCACTTTCGATTTCGCAAAGAGCTTTAAAAAAAAGAGTATATTGCAGTCGGAAGCAAGTTTTTACTTGTTATTAACTGAAATAAATTGAGTTTTACGATATAAATTTGGTTGAGTTTATTATTTTAGAGAAATGCTGCATAGAACTTGAGGCAAAATTCATCAATAAACAATTGAAAATATTAATAATTAAAAGTAAATAACGCCATTGCAACATAAAACTAAGAAAACAAATCAATCTATTTTAAAAAAATATGACTGAGTATAATTATGCCACATTTCTGCATGTGAAATGAAAAGCTTTTAATTACAATTAATTAAATGTAATTAATTTCCACTTTAAGCTAATGACACTGCTTGAACTATGCCAAGCACTCAATACTTATTAATGCAACTAACTTACCTTAATAAATGTTTCGAGTACTTTTGAGCTTTTGCTAGAGCAAAGCAGTTAATAGTCCAGCATATATACTTGCTACGAGTTGTGCATTATGCTGCTCCATTTGATTTTCAGTGGCATCGAACTGGAAGCAGCCACAAGTCACGTGCCAGCTGCAGCAGCCATTGCCGTTGCAACGTTTTTTACAACTCCAAAAATCACGCATTAGCTGCCAGTTTGCACTTAAAGTCATAAATTTATTCAAATAAATGGATGCACATCGCTATAAACGCATAAGCCTTACACGTATGTGTGTGTGTGTGTGTGTATGTGTAGAATGGGGCAGCGTTTTTTAAAGTACAATTTATATTAACTTCATTTTGTGCTGAATGCCACGCAGTCGTTGCATAACTCATACGCACCGTGTGCAACCGCAAAAGGGCAGGAGTCTACTTCAGCCAGGAGTCTCGGCGCGTGTCGGCAGCGCCAACTTGCCAAACAGGCATATCACTGACGCCCAAGCCAAGAAAGGTGGAGACAGGTGGTGGCAGTGGGTGGCAGTGGGCAGGCAGTGGGCAGGCAGTGGGTGGCAATGGCCAGGCAGGCAAATCCACGGTCCAAATGGCAGCCAAGAGAATTTTAAATTACGCTTTTGAGTGGCGACGCGAGTGCAGGCGATGCCGAATTGCAGCTGTTGTTGCAGTTGCCGTTGCAGTTGCAGCAGTTGTGTGTTGGCTTTTTATCATGCATTTAATTGCAAATGAAGCAGCAGCAGCAGCAGCAACTGCAACTGCAACTGCAACAACAAAATCGAAAGAACTGACACTCAACTCCAAATCTCAGCTGCAGCTCTGCTGGCTCCTGGCAACTGTAAATGACGTTTAATCAAAGTTGTTGAAATTGATAGCATTGTTTGTGCCGCATAAATTGCCTGATGCATTTTAAAGTGCGTGAATTGTGTATGTGTCTCTCTATGTGTGTGTGTATGTGTGTGTGTGTGTGTTAATTAAAGCCACAGCATTGTTGCATTATTTTATGCACACTTTAGTTAGTTTTTGCAAATCTCATTTGAAATAATTATAATGCCATTCCACAACGGAGTAGCAAAGCCATAAATACATAAATAAGCCAGCGAAGCGGCGCTACAAATGCAACAGCTTTGCATTAGTCGCAATCCAAGTGGCAAGTGTGGCAAAAGTAGCAAGCGAAAGGAGCAAAAGGTAAACGCCATGCCACTGACACTGCTTCTAACGCTGCATCTTCAGCAGTGCAACTGCCACATAGAACGCACAGTGCAACTTAGTTGTGGCAGGCAATAAAATAAAGTCTTAGCTCGCACAGTTCACACAGCAACCCGGCACATTAATTTGTTGTGCAACAAATTAGCATTTATTTTCATTAGCACTTTAAATTGTGTTCTACTTTAGTTGTTGTTTTTTGTTTTTTGTTTTTTTTTGTTTTTCTTCTTTTGCTTCCTTTTTGGCTGCTGCTTTGTACATTGTTTGCTTTTAATTATAACATACAAATATATTTACATCTCTGCCAAGTAATTTTAACCCTTAGAAAATAGTTAGAGTCATTTTGTACAATACAAACTAAATGTTACTCCTCATTTTACTATTGCAACTTTATTTTTAAATTTATTTAATTTTTAGTTTATCCTAAAAGTTATGCTTTACATTTTGCTATCAAATTGATTTCAAAATGCAATTAAGAATGGAACTGTTTTTTTTCTTAAATATTGAATGTTTATGACATGCAAACTTAATCAGCCTTGTTCTGAATTCCATTTTCGAATCAATGCCACAGAAAAGTGTGGAGTATTCTTTTTGGATAAGGATTCAATAACAATCCTTAGTCTTCTCATCATTTTTAGAAATTTACAAAAGTATGCTTTAACTTTTTAAGTGGAATTCGTTGGAAAGTGGAATTCCTTCGAAAGTGGAATTCAGAACAGCCCCAATTATTTATGCAAATTAGGCATTGATCAATGTGTGCCTGTTTCAGGAATTTAAAAATGCAATAATTTCTAAAATAAAATACCTTTAATGGTTATTTATTTATGAAAACGTGGTGCAGACATATTTAATGTATTTTAGAATTTGCATTCATTGTGTGCAATCTGTATGAAATTAACAATTTGCGTGACTTTTAAATTAATCGTTATGGTTAAAAGCTTTAAACTTGCAACGGAAATACTTGAACGTTTTTTTAGAATTTGCATTCAACAATTATTGTTTGAACTGCACATGAAACTGAAATATTGCGTGCCTTTTGAAATGCATGTTATGCTTATTAACTGTTCTGTAGTTATAAACTTAATGTAGAAGCTTGAAAGTAATTTTAAAGTATGAATTTTATAATAACTATTATAAATTCCATTATTTCTTAAGTACTTAATATGTGTTTTAATCGTACAAGTCTTAAAAGTGCATAGAAAATGGTGTAATAAGTTAATACCTGTTGCATGAATATTACAAGTTCCTTAATTATTTAAGTTTTTGTTAGGGTTTATAGTTTAAAATTTATTACATTTATTTTTTCAAATTTCTTTTTAACTTTTACAACACCTTTGCCTCAAAGCGAACTTAAAGGATCTGAGCAAAATAGTTTCAAATGAATAAAGCATTAAAAAACTTACTTTTGATGCTGTATTTTTTATAGAATTTTTACTCAAAAGATCATTCTAAATGGGTACGTTCCCAGTATATCTAAAATACCATTACACTCTTAGTTATCTAAACAGATGTCGTAAGCTAAGCTCTTTTTTAAATATACTATTTTTAACGAAATTTACTTATTTATATAGATGACAATCCTCGCTGCCATCATCAGTCTAATATATTAAGAAATAAAATGAAATAAAATTTAAAATAAATAAGCTGAAACTTAATATATATTTTGTTAAAAAATTATCTTGAAATCAATTTTGAGTTTGCTTAAATAATTTATTTTTTTTTTAAATGCAACCATAAATTAAAAATCAATATTCAAAAGATGCGTTTGGAGTTTTGCCATCCCTACGCTTTAATGGGTTAAGAGTTTGAAAATGTACGCAAAATTACTATAGCATACAGTTGTGCGCTGGAATCTTGCATTCAATTATTGCGTGTGTAGAAAGCATCGCTGCGACGCTGGTCAGCGTCAGCGTCGTGGACGTTGACGTCAACGTCAGCAGAAGCATCGTCATTATGTTGATTGTCGATGCTGTAGCGATGATCATAATCTTGTTGCCGGTACCGCGCATTATCCGAGTAAGAGCTCACGCCCGACTGAGCGCCCAACGAAGCTGAAGATGAGTAACGTTTGTTGCCAGCTGCATGCGAATCGGCGACCGAGTGCGAATGGGAGTTGCCATTGGCGCCATAAGACCAGGGATAGAGACCAGCGTCCATGTAATGATGCTGATGCTGATGCCGGTCCCTTTCCCTTTCGTGGTAATACTGATGCTGATTATAGTCAGAGTCGGGCCTGTACGGCGACTGGTCAATGTGTGTGCGATTAGGATAGAAATCAGCATCAGTCGATGTGGGTCTGCGTTGCCCGTAATTATAATTATCATCAACTAGTTGATGCTCATCATGATGATGATGATGATGATATTGTGGCTGTGGTGATTGCTGATACGTATGAGAATGCGAGACGATGGGCTTATTAGTCACCAGGCCACTGCTATATGGTGTATGCAAAGTCACACCGGGCGTAACAATAATGGGCACGATGGCGGAACTGCTAGTCGATGCTGGAATCAGTGCAGCCTGCTGCCAAGATGCCGCTGCTGCTGCTGCGGCCGACTCTGATGCTGTGGTAGATGCCGGCGATGAGGTTTGTTCGCGTGAGTTCATTTCAGCTAATTTATTGAAGCGATTGCGACTGCCGCCAGACGTGAGCACCATCACCGTGGGGTTTATGTCAGCGACATGCTCCTTGATGCAGCTCTGCAGCATATTTATAAAAAAGAAGAACGAGAGCAGCGTCAGCGCGGACATCACAGCACTCGCGCTCTTTTTCTTCTTGGTCGTCGGCGTTGTGGGTGGACTTTTGGCTGGTGGATAAGGATGTGGCATGGGATGCTGCGGCATGGGTGGATGAACTGGGGCATGCGGCGGATATGCGGGCGCATTGCTGCTGCCGCCACCGCTAGGATGATAGCTGCCAGACGGAGGCACCTCATATTCCACCGATGGATCCATGCTGTACATTTGAAAGTTGCATTAGTAGCGGTCTCTCTGTGTGGGAAAGGGGCACTGGCGGGGGCACATCTTTGCTTACCCATAGCCCGAATGGCCGCTGGCAGCGCTGGCATAAGCACCGTTGTGGTTGCTGCCAGCACCAACCAATGGGCGTCCATAATGCTGCTGCTGCTGCTGCTGATAAAGCTGATGCCAGGGATAATGTGCGCGACTGCAAGTATTTGGAATCAAGCAAGTTGAGTATGAGTAAGTGCTACAAATTGTGAGCAGGACTTGGCTGTTGTGCTGTTTGGGGTCAGCCTGGCAAAGTGCCTTGGGCAGGTAAGTAGCCTACAGAGCGACAAGGATACACTGCCATTTGGTGTTTGTTGTGCCGCATAAATTTTGGTTGCTGTCATTTTGCTTACGCATAATTATTTCCGGAAATGGCTGACAGCAGCGGATGTTGTTGTTGTTGTTGCTGCTGCGTTTGCATGTTGCTGCTCCCAAAGGACATTTTGACATTTGATTTGTTATTTTATTGCTAATTGATTTCCGCTTCCAAACAGCTTATCCCCTTGGAATTGCAATATTTCTACAATATATTTTTGGTTCGTTTTTGGTGGCAACATTCAGCTACTCCTTGCACCTTTTGTCTGCGTCCGCCCAACTGAGATTTTTGGCGGCCTAACCCAAACCTGCCAGCAGCAAACCAAGTCCAACCGCAGCTAAACACGTTGCTTAGGCAACTGCAACTGCAAAAGCCATTGCCAGTTACTTCGCTGCTGGCAGCTATTAACGTGCAACATTGCCCCGCTTGTCATTGTCAGCTGCTAAGTGAGTTCTCCGCTGTGTTGCACACGTGTCGCGTTTTCTATCGTGACACGAATATGCATGATTATCGTGTTGAAAACTATCTTTGAGCTCAACACCACGTCATTTACTTCAAGAATATCTTTTGCTATTTAACAAAAAATAATATATAGTTTTTAACTTTGGTTCAATACTAATTTGCTCAAGCCAACTCATTCCACAAATGAATTTGAATTTTCAAGTTTAGTGATGCATAACTATTCTTTATATCGTGATTTATATTAGAAAATCATTTGATG
This sequence comes from Hirtodrosophila cameraria, assembly GCA_949708635.1. NCBI lineage: Eukaryota > Metazoa > Arthropoda > Insecta > Diptera > Drosophilidae > Hirtodrosophila > Hirtodrosophila cameraria. The sequence goes on along the minus strand of OX453089.1, from coordinate 81,494,253 downwards.
ATTACGCTTAATCTGCATCGAATTGATAAGTCACTGCTAGAATCAAATTTCATAACTTGGTTGGAATAATGGAAAAAGAAACAACTTAAGTCAAGTCATTATAGATATTAATTAGAAACAAGAAATGAGAATATGTTGCCTTTTACAGGGTTTCAGTCGAGCACTACACCTTGCGCTATCTTAAACCATTTGAGAATTATAAGCGACACTCTAAACAAAATCAAAAACTTTAATTTCATTTGATTTTTGATTTTGATGATGATAGAGTGGCTTGCTCTTGCTTTGAAGCAAACAATTTTGTGGAATTGAGATGATGCTACAATATGGACTAGTTCGTTGGTTGCCGTTTCAAAAGTTAAGTTATCACAGCTATAAGATATAGTCCTCCGATTTTGATAAAACTTAGTCAACATGTGTAGAACATAATTAAATTGAGTACTTACGAGTTTGACTGAAATATCTGTTTAAACAAAAATGTTTTTCATACAAAAACTCACATTTAAACAGATTTTTTCAAGGACAGCTTTAAGTTACAGTGGTCCAATTTTGATTGAATTTAAGCACAGAATAGGTAAGTTTGGTTAATATAACTGGAGAAGCAAAAACTTGTTTTGCAACCGATTGTTCCTATGGCAGCTATATGTTATAGTAGTGCGATCAGGCTGATTCTGACATACATACAACCTGCAGCAAAAAGAAGTATCTGTGCCAAGTTTTATCAAAATAGCTTTAAGACTTATAACTGAGAAAGGTACATAAACGGTCTGGTAGAAAATCGTCTACAGGTTTCTAATAAGAAATAAAATAATATTGATATATTGATACAGTATTTATATGCTTTTCACATTTTCAATAGTTATGCTCAAACTTGACGTGTCTAAAAATATTAAACACTAACTCAATTTCAGTTTTGCTTTAACAGCTACTGTGCCACCTGCACCATCACTGTGCAACAGCACTGTGCCTCAACACTGGCCTACACCACCCAGCCTTAACACTTACAAACTGACAATTGCCTGCAAAGTGTTTTGCGGTGTCGGGCGACCAACTGACATACACCTGAATTGGAGCATTGCATGGCGCTGCACATTTTGGCCACAGCCAGACAATTAGTGCACGACAAAGGCAACCTGCCAACCAGTGGCATTTACTGGCATCTAAAGGTCCTCCACTTGCCCCTTTCCCCTCTCTCTCTCTCTCTCTCTCTCACGCTCTTCACTTTCTGTTATGCTGTCAGTGTTAATGACGCTGCTGCAGTCGCTGGTTTATTGCATTAAAAGCGCTATGCAACGTTATGCATCAGAAATTGTCATAATTGTGACATGTCTGGGCGTGCGTGTGGCCCATGTTGTGGTTGCAACGAGAAAGTGGTGGGCGTGCTGGACACATTGGGGGGCATGTTAGGTTGCAACTGTTGGACTGTTGTTTGGGTGTGCGTTTACAAAATGCTGCTGCTGTGGTTGCTGTTATATATATATATATATGTGAGTGTATGTGTGTAGAGATTTCATATCGTATCAAGATTTATGGCAAGGGCTAATAGTTTTCACTGCCAACAAAATTTTTGTCTTAGATCAACAGGAAAACATTAGACTGCAATAACAAATATTTAACATTTCCGCAGCAGCTAGAGGCAAGTCAAAAGTACATAATAAATTGTCAAATTCTGCGTTGCAACTTCGCTGCTGCTTCACGTTGCTTGCTTTGTTACGCTTTGATTTGTCGTCTCCCCTTGCCCCTCAGGAAATGGAAAGCATCGACAAAAAAGAGCAAGTAAGAAAGCAGTTATTTTGGGGTGCTGAAAATTGAAATACTCTAACGAATAAATTATTGAAAATGGTGCTATGACAAATATACAAAAAATAAAACAAATCGCAAAAAGTCATATTAAGCTTACGGTTATTAAAGCGTAACTCAACTAAATAAAAACAGTTATAGACAGTGCAATTTAAACAATAACGGTGAAATAAGCTAATACAATCAAATTCATAATTGCAAATGACTCTATACTTCGGAAAAATCAAGAATTTTTAACACCAATCAAGTACAAACGTTGAAAAAATCCGGCCAAGTGCAAATCTTTCATTAAAGTACAAAATTCTTTTCATTAAAGATGTTAATTTAAAGTTCGAAACTAGTTTGTACTTAATCAAAAGCTTTTCATTCTTACTTTAAGACAATAAATGCTCGTTTTTGAATGGAAGACACATTCGTACTGAATAAAAGAATATATGAGAACGTAGAATTAGAATTTGAAGAATAAAACGGAATGAATTCTAGGCTGATATTTAGAACTAGAACTAAGAACTAGAACTAACACTGAATTTTTAAAGGTGTCGGATTTAAATTCCTATTAGAGAAGTTACTTTTACTTATTCGTATCTGCGATATCCGTATCTTCTTTCGACAATATTTTAACTAGGGAATCTTTGCCCTGCTCTTGATCATAGTCAAGATCATAAATACCATTGATTTGGTTACAAGCCTGACATTTTTTCTCCCATATCTCAATGCAAGGTGTTTTTTTTCTGGAATATCAAAACCAAATCGAAATGATCAGTTTTTGAGCAGAAAATACATGTATCCTGCTCCTTCTCATAGGCAATATCTAGTTGAATTTTACTCTCCAACAGCAATATATAATCGACCGATCGCCAACCACCAACGTCGTACCTTATTGTGTATTTTGGGATATTCGATTTAAAAAAGGTTTAAGCCCTAGAATTTAAAATCAATATTAGAGAATCATCATGCTGAGAGAATGCAATCTTCATAATAAAAACGCAAAATAACGCAGATTTTTAAAGAAATGAGTGTGTGCTTAGAAATTTGGTCTGAGATTAGCTTGAAGCTGTTTCAAACTGTCTCTATCAATGCGTTCCACATTTACTAAAAAATTGAAGATACCTCCTGTAGAGTATGAAAAAAAAAAAACTATAGCCAAATAGCAGAAGTTTTGCTGATGTGCTCAAAAATAAGCAAAAAAAAAAAAAAAAAAAAAAAAAAAGCGCAAAGCAAATCAAAAAGTCAAATGCCGCGAGGGGTTGAAAAAATAGCTGAAATAAAGCGTAGAGTGTATTGAAGGGGAAGTGGGGGTATGTTAAGGAAGGTTTTTTTTTTTTTTTTTTTGAGAGAGAGAGAAATTGTACAGCATCTGGCTGGTTTTGTTGCTGGCGCCATTGTCAACATATTTCAAGCCGCCTTAGACTCAATAATAAGCTGTGAATGTTCACTACATATTGTAGTTTTGTAATATACATTTTTATAAGCTTTTATGGCGCCCTCAAATTGGTCAGCGCCCAGCGAAATTTAATGACTGGAAAATGAGCCATTTAAGCTGAGTGCCAGAAACTTTATTCCAACAAAAATCCCAAGACGAACGTGCCCAGCCAGCATTTGGATATTTATGGAAGTCTGTCTGTCTGTCTGTCTGTCTGTCTGTCTGTCTGTCTGTCTGTCTGTCTGTCTGTCTGTCTGTCTGTGTGGTTCCAAACGCCAACTCTGTCTTTGATTGTATCTGTGGCTGTGAACGTGGCAGTGCGCTAGGTCGTCCATTAAATGCTGTGATTAACACGTAGACGCCTTAAATTATAAAAAAAAGCCAAAGGCCTAGACATTGCCGCATTGGCCACATCAATTATCGCGCATGAAACGCGTGTTTTCTTTTACGATTAACATAAGGGATGTTACCAAATACTGATCAATTAATTATAATCCAACGTTTGATCGATGTTTTTTTTTAGGATTTTGTGAATGCAAATGTCCAATTATAAAAGTTTTCCATGTTTCCTAGTAATACATACAAATAGCAGTGCCTTTTATTTGACAAAACGTTGGATCAAGTTAAATAAAAAACTTATTTTGCATTAGAAACATAACTAGATCATTAAGTCAAAACTAGAAATTGGTTTAAAGAAGCCATTCCAATATTCTCTGTCCCTAAAGTGTGGGTTTCTACCTGGTTTCAGCCCATGTCGTGCCTTATAAACTATCTGTCGGTCATTTCAAAAACATGACAAGTTCACTTTGTGAATTTTTACAGAACTAAATAAAAACTGTTCAATTCACTAGAAAACAAGTTTTTCAAAACATTTTTTGGTCTTGTGTTACACAGGCCGACAAAATGGCATTTTTTGTTCGACGCACGAGGTTTGAAGGTATATTTCGGTACAGAGAATACGCGCAAGTAAAACTTCATTGACCGTTTTCAAAAACTACGTGCAGTTTTTGTAATTTTGTAAGGAAGAACTGTTTTTTTAAACAGATCTTCAGCTACAGCCATCTGATCAAACATATAAAGAATTTCAATAAAAGATAATATAACAGGCTATATATGATACCTAGAACGTTTTTAAATATATTTAATAGTTTTCGTGAAATCTTTTTCTAAACAAAGAAATTTTAACATTTTTTTAGAAAAAGTTATTTTGTTTTGCTATTTCAATCGAATGGATAATATCGCAAATGGTTGAACAACATTTTTTGACATTTTTTATTTTAGACGCTCAACATTTATGAACGAAAAGCGACATTTTCTAAACAAATCCAACAAGTCCTTCCAAAGTAATTCGCATTTTAGTCAACAAACACATTGAACTATCCCATACAAAAAATAAAACTTTGCAAAATGCTAATAGCTTTGGTAGTTATTGTTGGATTTGTTTGTAAAATGTCTCTATTTGTTCATAAGTGTTAATGTTAATAAATCAATGTATTACTTGAAGACGAAGAAATGCACTGATCTTTGTGATTTTTACACAAATGATGAATGTATCTGCCTTTAAGGTAGAGATTGCAGCAATATAAACCACTTTCGAAAATAAGAAGACTTTACTATCCCGATTCAATTGTAAACTGACTAAGTTTCCTCCAGAAACATACTCCTTATTCCTAAACGAACCGTGAAAATACTCAAATGCAAGGGATCCGAATGAACTGTTGGAACCTAAAAGGTATTACAGGATCATCTAGCAGCGACCGGATACTTTTAAATATTTTGGGACCTGCAACAATACAAGTCGAAACATTATTGTTTAACTTTATATAAACAATTGAAAATGGCACAAATCGATTATGAAACTATTTGCAATACAAACATGCGACTTAAAAAGTGCAGCATACTTTTAGACACCTATCGTGTTCATTAGCCAAATGTTGAGCCACATGTGTGTTTATATGTATGTGTGTTTGTGTGTGTGTGTGTGTGTGTGTGGTATGCATTGCGTGGGTTGGCGCATAAATCATTTGGCCACATTAAGAGCATACTGAGCAAACTTTTAGGGGGCAGCAAGGAAACAAAAATAAAAACTCGTTAGCAGAGAACAACACACAGGGTGGAGTGTAGAAATGGAAAAGCAAGTAAAGGGAAGGGGCGGAAAGGAAAGGGAAGCAGAAGTAGAAGCAGAAGCAGAAGTAAAGTCGCGTGTCCAAGTCGTGCTGTTGGCTTTGACTTGACTTGGCTACGTGCTTGGACTCGGAGTGGCTGGGACTGCCAGCTACTGGCTGTGCTACTGCTGGCTGCCCCGGGGCAGTACAGAGTGTCAAGTGTAAAGAAGAACTACTAATCAGCAGTTAATTCTTATCTTTAATTAAGTGCACGTTCCCACTACGAAAGCAGGCAAAGAGCTGGAGATTGCGAGGGAGCTTGCTGCTGTTGGTCCTGGTCGCGTTTATGGCAGGCGTCTGGGAGTCTGGACTTGCCAAGTCGTGTCCAAGTTGGCTCAACACTTTTATTTGCTTTGCTTTTGGCATTGTTTCGCACAAAGGCCAAATGCCGCCTTTTGTCGCCCCGCTCAATTTAATGAAATAATCTAAGCAAACACTCTTGAAAATTAAGCAGTTTCTTTTACAATATTTTTTGTATTTTTTTTGTATTTTTTGTGTGTTGTTTTGTTTGGCTTTGGCTTGGCTTGGCTGGCAAATTAAAAATGTAATACGTTTTTGCACATAATTAAATGTGAATTTTTGGGGCTGGCAATAGAGCTGCTGGCCAATTAAAAAGGCCACGCAACAATGGCCAAGGCGACCGGCCATGCATGGCTTATCAGCACTAAGCCAGGACTCTATATAAAACAAGAAGGGTTCATAATGAGCTCTGCATCTCTTATGCTCTATGCTGGCAGCGCATCCAAAAAAAAGAAATGAAAAACACAAAAAAATCGCGAGCTAAACTCTCAAGTGTTCAGTCAACTGGCGTCTTTCGTCCTTCGTTGCTCCTGCTCCTGCTCCTGCTCCATACTCAAGCAGGATTCCTTTTCCCTTTCCAACAGGTAGCCCATAAGTCATTACCCCCATTCAGAAACACACCTGCAGGCAAACGGCGAGCAAGTTGTGCTGCTGCTGCAGCGGCTTTTGCGTCAAGTTGTTTGACAAACAATACCCCAACACACACAGTTGGGGCAACAGGCAGCGCTGCCACGCCCACATTGGGCGGCACTCAAGCGTGCCAGTCACATTTTTGCACTTTTACATAGGTAAGTCTCCCCTTCCCCCCTAAGCATCCGCTGGCCAAGTCCAAAAAGTTACATCAGATACATGAAAACATTTTTCAAAAGCTTCACTAAAAATAAAATAAAGAAAATTTTATTGAAGTGCCAAGGTGGCTGCAATGTGGCCAGCATTGGCATGAGTTGCCCCCATGGCAGTTCAAATGGGAGGCGTTCGCATCCTGGCCACACAGATTAATTATGCATCGCATAATGCTAAGCCAGCTAGCATCAGTAGGAGAGCCACAGCCAGCTCCACCACCACCAGCAGCATCATCATCACCTGCCCCACAGCGACCAAAAAAGGACATACATACACACACGCTGCTACGCGGATGTCTGTGCATGTAAAAGCCAAGTACAAGCCACATCAAAATAAAACAAAAATGTAATAAAATAAAAACAAAATGAAAGTCTTCTGCTCAACGCGCCGAAACTAATATACTCTGCCAAATTAGTTTGTGATTCGTTGTGACTTGTAATGTCTTATTAGACTTCTGTTATCTATATTGTTATCATTAACTGCTGTGCACATATTGACAACTCAGTTATAAAAGTCCTACCGATCTCAGAAGATAGTAAACACACAAGGCTTTACATTAGATACAGACTTGATCCCACAAAGTTAACACTTGAATATATTTTCAATAAAGCTCCACCTGCCCTTTTATCATAAACCTCTCCAGAAACGGCCAATTCATTCAAAACATATGCAAAAATCTCAAAATTCCTTCTCATTTCGTTTTTATTACAGCGGCCAATCCATAAAAATATTGAAAACTTCATAAAACTTGTAAATAAATTAAATATATCGTAACTTTTTTAAACTAATTATAGCTTCTAAAAATTAAGCACTTAAAATTGAATACCACCCAGCCTGAAAGCCAAATATTTATTTGAGAAGCAAGAATTTTTAAGAAAAGAAACAAAGTTGATTTTTTTGTAATTATTAATTTGTTCAATTATATAATAAGAATGCCTTTGTATTTAATATCTTTACCAAATATTCAGACCTTTTTATATTTTCGAAACATTTAAGGTTCCTCTAGCCTCTTTTTAAATAAAATATCAATCGTTTTTGGTTTTTAAGGAGAGTTTAGTTTTCTACTCAATCAACTGTGTTAAAAGCAATACTTTTGATACAGAAGTTTTCATTAATATTTAGAATAGCAAATAACGCCGATTCCAATTGTTTTCATCGGGTTCAGAAATGAGAAAAGCCCCAATTATTTAATTATTCAATTGTCCACTTTTTACTTTAATTGTTTTCAATTCGATGTTAATTTGTAAACCCAATGGGACATAGACTTAAAATATTATAATTTTCACCAAATTCTCATAGCGTATATAAACTGAAACAAGACAGGCTCAATAATGGTGTAAGAGCTTAAACTTTATGAGTATTTGAACTAAGTATGATGTTCAAATTTGGTAAGTCCATGTTCTACTTAAAACCTTCTAACGTTCAGCAAAACTGACTTGAAACTAGTTTTATTTAGTTATTTAAACTATAATACTTTAAAAAATGATTAATTTTTTAATTAATTAAAAACTGGCATACTCGTATGCGTATAAAAACTCATAAAAATATACAGCTGCAATATTTCGGTTATTAGCATCAAAAGCATCAACACTGATATCAGATATTAAGCTGTCACAAACACGCCAATAGAATTAACATATGCCAGCCACATAGCACTCATCAAAATGTACTTAGTACATACACACATACATACATACGTATATATTCGTAAAAAATTAAAATAAAAATTAAAAGCTGCTGCTAAAAATCAAGCCCCAAAGTCGACATCAGCGTCAAAAGCCAAAAAGCGCGACGTTGTCGTCGCTGTCGTCGTGTCACTGCACCCAGCAAAGGGGAAAGGTGTAAAGGAGTGTGTGTTGGTGGCACATATGAGGTGTTTTGCCCCACACACACATATACAGCAGTCACACGCCCACTAGAGAGACACACACACACATATATACAGTCGACGACGACGACGACGACATCATAGTACCCACTTGAAACGCTTTTTAACAAAAATTCTTTTAATTTTTTGAGCTTCTTTTTTTGGGCAACAGAGCAAAGCTAAAAAGAGAGAAAAATTAAAGAAAAATCCGGGAGTTTGGCTGGCAGCTTCTGCTGATGCTGCTGTTGCTGCTGCTGCTGCTGTTGCTTGTATATTTGCGCAACCCTCGCTGCAAAATGAAAATATCCTAGAAGACGACAACGGCATTGTTGTTGAACATGAACAAGCGGCACGCTAACAAGTTGCCACCATTTGCCTCCTGCACCCAGCTTGTTGCACCTTTCAACGCTGGCGTTGGTACGTGTTGTTGTTCTGGTTGTTGCTGCTGCTGCTGCTGCTGCGGATGCACATGCCACGCCCCCGTGCACCTAGAAATTATGATGTTTGAGTTGTTTCACGTTTACTGCTTGCGCTCATTTTAATTTCCATTTATTTTTACTTGTTTTTTAGTCGCCTTTTTTTTTGGGCTTCGAACAATTACAACAAATAGTACAAAAAAAAAAAAAAAACAAACGAAAGAAAACCGATTAAAACAGTTAGCAAAAATAGAAAAATTCAAGTGCATTTTTTACTTCACTTTACGGTGCATTCACATTTCCGTTGCATTGCATCGCTGCAGGAAAAACGGTTTGCAGCAACTGGCAGAAAATGAAGCTGCGGATTTGTCGTCTGTGTGTTTTGGGGGGCTTAGGGATAGGATGGGGGGCATGGTGCTTTGTTGAGGCAGCCCCTGCCTGCCTTTTAAGTTATTTTTACCTATGCAACAATTTTTTTGTCATTGTCATCGTTTTGTTGGTGGGGTCAGTCTGTGCAATCTGCAGTCTGCTTTGCTCAACCAACTTTTTTTTGTTGCCTGCTTTTAGGCGCTTTTCGCAAGAGTTGCACTTTTTAGCGACCGCTGCTGCTGCTGCTGCTGCTGCGTGCTGCTTGTTGTTGTTTAATTTTTTATAAAATTGGCATAAAAAGTGCATTGGCTTTGGCTTTATTTTTGGCATTATTTTTTTTTAATTTTTTTTTTGTTGAATTTCTTAATTAGTAGCCTTTGTGGCAGCCTATGAAGTACTTATAGGTTTGGGGGCGAAACCAAGTGCATTGGGGGTTGTTCTAAGGCTGCTACCCTTAAAGCAAAGACCAACAGCATTTCAAATTAGTCAAATTGAAATGGTATATATTAGGCTTTTGAGGCGGTTGCCAAAACCCAAGCAATCAAACCAAAAAACTATTTAAAATCTAATTTGCATTTCAACTTCTGGCGCACACAAACAAAACGCAGCAGTTTTCTTTTATGCAGAAAAAAACCCAAACCCTTAACGCATAATCCAAAAATTTGTCATAAAACTTTGACAGACAAGAAAGTTTTTAAAGTCACTGTTGTTGTTGTTGTTGTTGTTGCAACAAAGTCTATGCAAAATTAGCCCCAAAAATCATGAATATAGACAGCTGGCAGCTTTTTGGCAAACAAACCAACTTAATGTGTCTTATTTATGCTTGGCATGATGCATGTCGATATTCTTTAGTTTTTTGCTTTCAGATTTTCGACTTGTGCATTTATTACTGCAGCAGACCCCCCCCCCTCCCCCTGCTCCCCCGGCTAAAAACATTCCCCAGCCAATTCGGTTGCACTTTTTGGTTAAAGCCAGAGTCTAAAACTTTTTAATTACCCTCATCAGCGAAATGCAATGTGCACTCCACAGCGCTCGGGGAGTAAAGGCAACTTTGGAGTGGGGTTTTCGACAAATTCGCTTTGTGGTTGCCCAAAAAAAAGTTGTTGCAACGAAACGTGGCATGAATTTTCGTGAGCAATTTTGTTTATTTTATGATAATTGCATTTAAAAACTATACATGAAACGGAGTTGACAACTAAGTGCTACTAATTAATATTAATGCATTGCACATTTTTCGATAGAGAGAGAGAGAGAGAGAGAGTTCAATGACTGCACCTTGAGCCTTGCACTTCCTTGTTAGCGTTATCCTTAGGGATAAACAGGCTGTTAGGCTACCACAAAATTATGACGCAAATTGGTGGCATATCTGCGACTTAACATCTAACTGTGTCAGCGTGCAGCAGCAACGAAAATGGAAAGCGAAAAACTCAATGCAACACTTGATGCTTATCTAAATGCTAAAAGTGATGAAAAGCGAAAATTCTCAAGAAAAACTTAGCAAACAGCTGTCCAATGTGTTTGTGTGTGTTTGTGTTTGTGTTTGTGAAATGAGTCGATCTTATCTGTAATTGCTTTTTCTAAAAAGCAACAAATTCGTTTGCCTCAAGACGCTGCCATCATCTTTGCTGCACTTTAAGGAAATGACCCAAATTAGTGCTTTGGGCTCAGAAAGTTTTTGCATTAGCATGCGGCATGTCAGATGCGTCCTGCCACTTTGTCTTTAGTTTTGTGGCAAACTTCAAGAAATCGACATTTACTTCAGCTACTCTGCTTATTTTTTTTTTTTGTTTTTTTTTTTGTTTTTTTTTTTTTGTTTTTGGAATGTGTGCAAGTGAAGAAATCACGTAGCTGCAGCCACACCCACGCTGCCAGGTATGTGTGTGTTGAGTGCAGCATATTTTCCTCACACTTTTTATTTTTATCTGCAAACATATCTCTCACACACATACACTGCTCAGTCAAACACAAACATGTGAAGTTGAATTTGTACTTCCGCTTCTTCGGCAGCCCGAAGGCTACAGAAATCATATATATTTTCTTCTTTTTTTTTTTTGTCTCGCTGCTGATTTGTCGCACGACTTGAATTCATGATTATATGCCGCCAACGGGGCATATGAACATGTGTAAAAATCATTTTTTAACATCTTTTTTTTTTTATTTTTGCGTTTGTTTTTTATTTTTCAATTCAAACCCACATTGAAGTGGCATTAATTATGCGTAAATGAGCTTAATGCATCAATTAATCAAATCAAAGGCGCTGCCTGACTGCAAATGCAGTTTTTGCAGCCTTTGTAGTGTCACACAAAAGCGCGAACTCGCCCGTCGTAAAAACCCAACTCGAATTGCCAGTTAGCGCAACCTGGGTGGCTCAGCTTGTTGGGGCTTTGAACGGGGGTTGGGTGTTTTTGCGGACAACGGTCAAGCCTTGCTAAATAAAAATCCCTCTCATAGCCCTGCACGCCCATACCTATGTTTCTTATGAGACTGAGCAGCAGATGGCGCTTGTATTTGAGTTCAACTGGCGACATCTAGCGTTCGTTTAGTTAAGTTGTTGGTTGTTGTCTTGGCTAAAGCATGTTGCGCTACGCTGCACGAAGCTTATTTTGCACTTAACGAAAGTGCCTACTGTGTGCATGTCTTGGCTAACTTAACGAAGCACGAAATTTACTCCTCACTTGCGTCCATTTGTATTTGTTCGCATGGGTTCGAAAGTAAAATATTGAAATTGAGAAACTTCGAATACAGTACACGCTCGCTTATTGCAACACATCAAAACAGGTCCAGTTGAGAAAACTGACTCTTGGCCAACGTACGTGATTTGAAAAATGGGTGTACTATTTTCTATTCGACATAACGAGCAATAGTTTTATAATATTCTGAATTCGTGGAAGCATGGCTGAGATAATGAGAACGATAATTATATATGTCATAGTCAGCCATTTTCTATCCACTGTTTTTAAATCAATCTTTTATGGCTGGGACCGATATACATATATCTAATAAAGTTTCTTTTCACAATAGGTAAAAATATCATGATTGCAAATGATTTAAATGATTTTAAATAATAAATAACGAAAAAACGGTAATCAACATAATCAAATATAAAAACAAAAACTGGGCAGCTATGTACTTGTTTTAATTTTAACATTTAGCAAGATTTTTTTTCATGTTCCAATTTTCATTAAATTGCTAAAGTCAATAAACGAAACTTAGCTCAATGACAAGTTACATAATGCAATCTAATTTTAATATCAAGTAAATTAATCAAAAAATAACAATTAATTCCAAGTCTTGTCTGATGTGGAAACCGGAATAGATTAAGCTGAAAATCTTTGGAAATGAGTCATTTTTATTGCAATTCTGTGAACAACTCTAAGGCTATATAAGTTTATTGTAAGAATTAGAGGCTTTTGTGTGGCATCTCTCATTGCTTAATCGACCCGCTAATTCCCTTTAATCTAGGAAAAGAAAAATTAATTCCAACAAAGCTTGTCGGAAGTGGAAACCAGAATTGATTAGGTAGAAAACCTGAGGCAATATAGCCGAGTTCTTGTTACATCTATCCGTCTATGCGTTTGTTTCACCAAAACTAGACATTAAATACTATGCTGAATAGATTAAAGAAACAAATTCATATAAAAGCTTTTATTTAAACGTTCGCCTAGCACTAGACAGCAAAAAAAAGAGAAGAAATCTGAGTCAAACTTTCTTTAAATAAATGATTTTTGTTGACGACAAACTACACACAAAAAGAATATGAAAAGCTCTCTTACCAAAACGTTCTTGCCCTAAGTAATTAATTATTTAATTCACTGTCTCCATGGTCCAACTTCAATAGAAAGTGTCCACAAATGCCAGTGCAGTGAAAAAGCCAAAGAGAGAGTGTGTCATTGACTCAACAGCTGGGAAAGCTATCAAAACAAAGTTTGGATGGCTTGGCTTGCTGTCAGAGTTGCTCAAAGTTGCTGTTAAAACTATGCAAACATTCCAGTCCTTCAGCACATTCCACAGGGCATATCGAAAACAACAACACTTCAAAAGTCAACGCAACAAATGTTTGGCTGCCTCGATCCATACTTAAAACATTCATATGCATAACGTGTTGACCATAACTAAAAGCGTTAATGTTTATGGTCAAGATGGCTATCAAATTTCATACATCCTTTCATAGGGTTCAACGTTTTCCGTTTAAGCTTTAATTATGTTTGAGCAGCTGTTCAAGGATGCCGCTAAATACTCTTGCCCCTACTTCTGATTTCAATGTCAATCCTTATGAATAGGGTATCATAGAATCTGCCCTGAAATATATGCTCCTAATATTAATAGGCATTGTGGCATGTCAAAGCATTCAATTGCCTGTGTATAAGTCGAGGGGGTGTTGGTCGCAAATCATATCATTTGGAAGGCTAATTGATTTGGGCAGCTTTTCAAGAGGCTGCCAAAAGCGTTTCAGGCATTTTCTTGTTGTGACAGCTAACAAAAGTTCGGGTCTAATCAATTTGCATCAAAATAGATTTATGTATTTTTATCTAATACATTTAATAATTGTTTGAGTTATTGATGCCAGCTTACTTTTATGTTATTATAAATAGCAAAGAGCTGGCTTTAAAATCACACAATATTTTAATCTCAACGGACAATACAAATAAATTATTGTCAAATTTGAAATTCTCTGACTTTTGAATTCAGCTTTTTAATGCTCCGAACGATGCGTTTTCACATTTAAAGCAAATAGTTGAACTGTGATTTCAGCTTAAATTATACGAGTTTACTACAAAAATAGCTTAAAAATACAAACGCTGACCGTTGACTACAAAATAAAGCCTTAAAGCTAAAATCGATTGTAATGAAAAAGTAAAATTTAAAGCACACAAATAATTACACGCTTTAGTTCACTGTAAAACGGAAAATACTTGAAATTATTTTTGGATTTTGACTACTGATTTTATGCTCCAAAATAATTAGTAATAGCGTTTTACAGTGAACATTTTACAAATGTTTTCGTATACTAAGAAAAGGTCTTAAAAATACAATCAGTGTCAAATTTGTTATTATTAAAGCTTTTGTTTTCAGTTAAAATCATTAAAAATACAGCTATTTTTAATTTAATAAGCTTTTTGCAATAACTGCTGTGCAAAATAAATAGTTCTTGTTTATTGTTAATGGCTAAAGATATTAAATTAAATGAAGTCAACTTTTATTATTGACCTCAAATAAATAGAACAGTCAGGCATATCAAAGTGCAATTTAATTACCTTGTTGTTGACACTAACAGACTACAAAACACATAATGTATTCTTGGAAATATATAGTGTTTTATAATTACAATGACACAGCAATATGGAAATTTCATTAATCATGACTGGAAAGTGCGTGAGCGCAATTCCTTCAACATCCTTTCCTTTCATTTGTGTCCTTTTCTTTACACTAATTCTATTAACTACACTATGCAGAGGCAATAACAACTGCAGACATTTCTCTTTTTTATATATATGTCCTTTACTGCATCGTATTCTAAATCTAATAAACATATAGCAAACGTCTGTTTTGTTTCTTTTTTACAGTTGTAAACATTTTAAGGCATACGCGCGTGCATATATGTATAATATACCACATATATCGCGTGCACAGTCAACAATGTGCCTATAAAAATCATAGCCAACACACATGTATACATGTATACATATACATGTATACTAACATAAGTCTGCACATATATATATTACATATAGATATAGATTTGCTCGTATATACAGGACACTTGCTTTATGTGCCACATGACTGTGGTAAGCCGAAGATTCAGCTCATAATCAGCTCTTAGTGGTCTTTTAGGCAATAAATAACACTGGACAACAACATATTTCAGACAAGGCTTTGCATCGTAAGTAGTTTGTCAACTTAATGTCCAACTTAATTCCAGACAAAGCCAAAGACATTGTGCTTTTTGTGGAACAAAATGTGCTAACGTGTTGCATTTGTTGTCAGTTATTATTAAAATTGGCAGGGTTTAATTGATAATTGACATGGCATTTATTAAACTTAAATGAGCATAAGAATCTTAATACGAAACCATTCTAATAATATTTAAAAGGCAGGCTTCAATTTAAGAGAATATTTTTTCTTTGATATTTTTTCAGGTCAAAAAAAAAGCAGATAAGATAGGATGTCAGAGCAAAATTATCAAAACATCAAATATTAATATCAAACTAATATTTTTTAGTGTCAACTTAATATATAGTACTGCAAATGTGTGTAACAGGCAGAAGGAGGCATTTTCGACAATATAAATTATACACATTCTTGATCAGCATCAACAGCCGAGACGAACTAGCTATGTCCGTCTGTCTGTCTGTCTGTCCGTCTGTCCGTATGAACACAAGTTTTAGCATTCAAATAATATTTTTCAGGGTCAAATTGATATGATAAAAATGATATTAGAAAAATGTTACATTGACAAGTTAATATCAATTCGATATTGATATTTTTTTTTCAGTGTAGTTGATAAACTAATGCATAAAACAAAAGCCACCATTAAGCTTTGTTCAATAGTTACTTTATAATTACATTCTTTTTATCTCTTGCCGAAGCAGTTTGTGTCTTCCTGGAATGCTATTTCTATTTACTATAAAACTGCATTGCAAAGGATGCGTTTTATGTTTGTTTTGTCATCTGACAAAAGGAAACCCTGCTTGCGGGCGTTTGTAGTTATAGAGAAAAACGAATAAGGATTAAATGCTTTAAAATAACTAACAGCTGATTAGCTAAGCTTTTGCGAATGCAATAATTTCATTGTGAGTTAAATATGGTTCAATTTATCAAAAGGCATTTAAGAAACTCACGATTTCGGAAAAGTTCGAGGCAGGGATTAGCTTTTCCTTTGATTATTTAACGTTAAGGATGCTTTTATAATTTATGATTGTTTTAACTAATTGATAAAAATTGAAAGTTAATCAATACAAAATTCACAAAACTAGCTTGCAATCTTTCACCGTTTTTGGGCTATAATTTTAATTTAAAGTAACTTTAATTTTGTTGCCAAGTGTTTTAGTCCGTGAACTTATATCACATTTACATGATTGGCAATTTGAGTACCATATAAAAGCATTGAGCGTGACATTTAAATTTCTTAGTCTGGCTGACAAATGTCAACAAAATAATATCAAAGACTTAATCTTTATGATGCCATATGTTAAATTAGCTAAATTCCTCCATGATGGTCTTAGCTAGACATTTTAAATGAACTGTCAACAACACTGTTCAGGGAAAAAAAGGAAAAATTGTTTTTTCAAAAAGTAGCTACTAAGTATTTCTTTTACGCTGCAACCAAGTTAACTTTGATATCTAAATGCAACAAAAAAGAGTCGCAAATAATAAAATATATGTTGTTTATGAACGAGTCATGGCTTTATTTCCAAGGGTTTTCATAGTATCGATTTAATTCTCAGTTAAATTGAAAATGGTCAAAAGGCAAACTCTATTCAATCAATGCTTGTAAAATTTTCTACTTGTGAAATTTTCTACTTGTATTGCTATGACAATATGAACAAGTAAGAACGTTTCAGTGTGGTTCTCCCGACTGCGATATACTCTGTTTTCTGTATGTTTAACAAATTACATTTTTGTAAAGACTTCTTATATACTTATAAACTGCCCTTAAACTTAGGCAAAATGAGTTTGATTGAGTTATTTTAAAAAACAAAATAGTTTTCATACGAAAACTTATTTTTCAACCGATTGTACCTATGATAACTCTAAGATAAAGTCGTCCGATTTTGATAAAATTTTGTCAGCATATATAAACTGTCCTTAAACTTAGGTAAAGTGAGTTTGGTTGAGTTATCTTGAAAAACAAAAAAGTTTTTCATACAAAAACTTATTTTTCAACCGATCGTTCCTATGGCAGCTATATGTTATAGTAGTCCAATCTGGCCGATCTTAACACTTTGTATGCCTATGGTATATACCAACATGTATAACAAGTTTGGTTGCTCTAGCTTCAAAACGGACGGACGGACATTTCACAAACCCAATATACTCTTTTTTCTCTTTTTTCAAAAAAATTAAAAAACGAGTATAAAAAGTTATGCAAAGAACGAGTGTACACTTCAGAATGTTACACCTGTTTGAAGGCATAAAAGACAATTCTAACACACACATACACACAATAATATGCAGACAAATTCAATTTGCGAACGTTGACAGACTTTCATTGTAGTAGCATAATACTCAATTGTGTTTTATTATCATTTACTGTTGAATGCACATAAGTAAAAATTGTATGTTCAGATTTATGAAATGACAAAACGTAATGGTCATCAAAACAAATTGCTTTATGCACACATCATTGGCTTTGAAACACAAACAAATTATATGAAAATAAGCTGCTAAAAGTGAAAATCATAAATGTCTGTGCTCGTTTTGTGTGCTATTCGCTTAAGCATTTAATTGCCTTACAAAATGTTGTTGCCACAAAAGTCTTCTACAGTTGATTTATGAATTTATACTTAAAGCAGACAGGGAAAAGGTCGGAATGATAACAGAAGTTCTATGCACTAAAGGTTAACTGCCTGGTGTATATAACACACCTTTGTATCATAAAACACACACACACACACACACACACACACACACACACACACACACACACACACATACTGGCCATTGCCAATAAACTTTAGCGAACGCACAAAATGACCTTGGCAAAGGACTTACACCT
Organism: Hirtodrosophila cameraria; assembly: GCA_949708635.1. Lineage (NCBI taxonomy): Eukaryota > Metazoa > Arthropoda > Insecta > Diptera > Drosophilidae > Hirtodrosophila > Hirtodrosophila cameraria. Next base: position 81,476,357 of record OX453089.1, on the reverse strand, counting down.
TCGTGTATTACACTATGCTGCACACATGCAGAGCACGTTGACATTCCTTTGACTAAGGCTGCTTGACTGACAAACAAAACTAATTAAAAATTGAAAAAGCAGAAAAAAACTGCAACAAAATATGCAACATTGTCTCATAATCGCATTACAGCTGCTACAAATGATACCTATGCAAATATTAACATGCATTTTTAATGAAGTATGTTCTGGCTAGAAATGTTGCAGTTGAATTGATGCTCTTTGCGAAGTGAAGCAGCACTTGGCTTCTTAATTAAATGCTTAACTGTATAGCTAACATAATTAATATGCCAAATTGATTGTAAAAGTAAAGTATAGTATAACAATTTAACATGACTTTGCTTTAAACAACACAAGTTCACTCATGCATTACGCATACGCCACATTGCACTTGGATAAGGCATACATTGTAAAACGGATGTTTTAAGTAGATTCGTGGATAACAGGACACACAGCTTTAAAAAAAACTTCTTGAATACAAATTGAAAATTCATTTGGGAAAAGATAAACCTAATATACATTTTAATTATAATATTTGCTATGTGTATTAAACATTTTTGTTTTGAAGCAACTTCTTTACCTACTTTACAACTGTGGACTCTGTAGCTTTAAAAACTCATACTGCAATTATTTCATAGTAGTTCCACAGAACATAAAATAATTAATCAGAATTTGGTATTATAATTGTTGTTTTGAGTATACAATATGCATTATGTATGCTTCAATTGAACCAATTTGCTTGCCTATTTCTGTGAATTTGAATCGAATGGGAAATTTAAGACCAAATACATGTTCAACAACACGTATAAGTGTAAAATTCACTGAACTTACCTTTCTGATTATTCTTGTAGAATACATATTAATTTTAATATTTATAATAATCTCTACTGCTTTAACAATTTATGAAAGATTCACAAAAGACATATACATATGTATAAGATGTACAGACTTTAAATAAAATACAAACAAGTATGAATGCTCTAGTCGATTGTGCCTACGAGACTCACTGCTCCCAGCACTTAACGTGTGCAGTGCCTGTAAAACTGTTGCTTCTGCCTGCTGAGACAGAGGAAAACAGATTAATCAAATTGATATCGAAATGTACGCCACTGATAAACATTGATAAAAGAAATATGTGTATCAAAAATCAAAGCTGTAGCTTTAAAATTGTGGCTATGGGAGTTTTTTTCGATTTGCGGTACAGACAGACAGACGGACATGGCTATATCGACTCGGCTGTTGATGCTGATCAGGAATATATAGTTTATATAGTCGGAAATGTCTCCTTCTGCCTGTTACATACATTTGCAGTACTTTAATACTTCCTTTTTGCCATTTTTAATGGGAACAGGGAGTAAAAATGTAAAAGGCGTGGGCGTTCCGTTCTGTTGTCAACAATTAAAACACAATTGTTCAATAACAAAGCGAGACTGCAAGGAAAATATGATTATTGGCTGCAGAGCAATAATATTGGCATTTTGTGCGCGATTTCGAAGCCCACCAATTTGTTATTGTATTTTCTTTTTTTTTTTGTGTACGCAACGCAGTTGCTGAAGTCACGACCTTCATTTGACTGATGGAGTTCAGAAAAAGGGACTCATTGTTCAATAATTAAAATTGAATACAGCTACTTGCACAAGCTATAAAAAAAAGCGGACCTCATTAACTGACTCAAATTAAAGGCTTGTCAAAGAAAGTGTATTCAATTAAAACGCTATACGGTTGAGTAAACAAACAAGGATCTTACCTTAAGGCTTACATACTTATAAAATTACGTACACAAGCCATAGAAAAATCAAAGTGCCGCCAAACTTGAGATATACACAAAGAGAATGATATGAAATTCCATTCCAGTGCACAAGAATTGAGTTTACTCTGTACAAACTACGCCCAGAGCTTGTTGATTTAAGACTGCCTGGAAATTGTTTAATGTTTCTTGTGAACGAAAGGCATTTGTCGCTTGTAAGGCCAAACAAAAATCAAAATTAATCCCTGTGCAAAATCACTTGGGAAATCCAAACAGAAAACGAAATATTTGTTCTGTAATAAATATATATTAAATACTGATGTCGGTAGCACAAAATTCCTTAAATATTTCATTTGTTTATCAACTGCGGTTGAAAATGTGGTTACTTTAAAGTACATTTTGTACAAGTTTCTTTATTTTGTATAAAAGACATGACATGACAGACATGTGTCCTGTTCGCCTTCAATTTGTACACAAAACAATGCTCAACACAAAACTGAGTTCTTAGACATATCTTAGATTGAAAACTATAATTAAGTTTACATAAATTAATTTCAATCAGTGTTTGTGTCTCCCTGAGGGGCTTCTATTTATGATTAACATCAGGTTTTTGCGAAATGTCTGCAATGTTCTCTTGTTGTCCTGTTGACTTAGCGTTGATTGTGGATTTGTTGCTGTTGTTGTTGTCATGGCAATACAAAGAAACACGAAGGATTAAATGCTTGGAAACAGTTTTCAAGTGAATGAATAAAGTTTTTGTAACTCTTTCATTGTGAGCTCAACGTGTTTGCAACAATAAAGCGGCCATCAAAGTGTAGTTTATTAAGTGAAAAACTTCATTAAATTAATGCATATTTGCAAATTATTTCGGTAGAGTTCTGTTCTCTTGAAGCTAAATGTCACTAAAGGTATTTTTCATTGCAAAGGAATTTTCTATTAAGTGTGGAAAAATGTAAACTTGAATGTGAGAATGTGAGAATGTAGTTTCAAACCGCGATCAGTTTCCCATACATTTTTTGGCACAAAATTCTTATGCACATATCTGGCTAGCCACATTGTAAATATTTCTAAAGCTTTTCTCTCTTGATATCCTCCAGTCCAGTCCAGTTACATATCTGCATTAAGCCCGTCCAGTAAAGACCACTTTGGCATTCGTCATGAAATCAGCTTGTTTGTCAGAAATCTTTCTATGACGCAAGTGCATTTTAATTACAATTAAATTCTCAGAAAACATATACAGAAATCAAAGAGCATACAAGCAAATGTGGACATGGCATCCTGTCATCTGCATATCAATTAAATTCCACAGCAAAAAGAAATATATAACAACTTAAAAGCGCCCAATGATTATAAATTAGGTATTTCAGATACATTTCCGGCAATGTTCTGGTATTCAATTAAATTGTGTTCACAGCAGGAGTGCAATATCACAAAGAGCACCAAAAACGTGACCGTCTTAACCGCAATCAGCTTTAAGACTATAAATTCAAACAGATATAAGTAACATTCTTGTAGTAGAAGTAAAATAAGTGTCAACCATAAATCAGTTTGTGTTGAGCAAAGCATGGTTTCCAAAATCAAATCAAAAAGTGTTCGACACAAAGCAAAAGTCAAAAACCCACACTTATTCAATTTCATTGTGCTTTAAATATCAGACAAATTACTTAGGTTTAACAAAAGCAACAAGTAAGAACGTTGCAGTCAGGCTAACCCGACTGCGATATACTCTGTTTTCTGTTTACGGGGGCGGGGGTGGGCGTGTCAAAATTTTTTTCTCCAAACTATCGATGAGATCAAAAGTATTCATACTGCAAAATTTGGGGTTTCTAGCTATAAGGGTGTAGGAGATACAGATTTTGCTCATTTGCAGGGGCGGTAGTGGGCGTGGCATTTTTTTTTTTTACAGATCGGTCGAGAATGTCATCAGTAGTCTTCATGCCAAATTTGGTGACTCTAGCTGTAAAACTGCAGAAGATATAGATTTTTGCGGTTTGTGGGGGAAGGGGTGGGGGTGGGGGGGAAATCTTGACACTTTGTCTGCCTATGGTATATACCAACATGTACACCAAGTTTGGTTGCTCTAGCTTCAAAACTGTGGAAAAAACCTGCGTTCATACGGACAGACGGACGGACAGACGGACAGACGGACATTTCACAAACCCAATATACTCTTTTTTTCCATTTTGGAAAACAGAGTATAAAAATGTGCTCCAAATGAAATTGAAGTCAAGCTGTGTTCTGCGCAGAAAGAGACATAACAAAATCAAATTACAGACTGAATAATTTAATCTTTTTGTTCTGTTTTTGGCATTTCAGGCTTGTTATTAGCAATAATCAGGAATTAAATCAAAAATGAGATATTAAGCTAATGGCTAATGACTAATGACATGCATATAACTAAATTGGCTTTTGAATATTATGTACCTTTAACAAAATATATCTTTTTGAATTTAAGCTTAGTAGCTGCCTAATTCATTCATCAGCCTTTATTATAGGCCTATTATATCTTATTAATTAAAAAACATTTTAAGCAAGAAAGAAATGCCGACGATATATACTCTTGCATCAAAGATTTCCATAAGAAAACCTATTTTTCAACGGCTTGTTCCTATGGCAGCTATAGGATATAGTGATCCGATTTCGATGAAATTTTGTCAGCATGTAGAAACTGTCTTAAAACTTAAGTTTAGTGATTTTCGTTGAGTTACCTTGAAAAAAAATAAAAAAAATTCATACAAAAACTAATTTTTCAATCGATCGTTCCTATGGCAGTTATATGTTATAGTGGTCCGATCTGGCCAATTCAACTAAAGGTACTACCGGCAATAAGAAGAAGCATCTGTGCCAAGTTTCATCAAGATAGCTTTACAACAAAGTCTTGAAAAACGATTATAAACAGACGGACAGACAGACGGACAGACAGACGGTCAGACGGACATGACGGACAGAACTCGGCTGTTGATGCTGATCACGAATATACAATTTTGTTTTCTGAGACGTCTCCTTCAATGCGTTACACATTTCGTGACAAAATTATAATACCCTTTTCTGCAAGTAGAATTTAACTTTAATGATGATATTTTATTTAAGCTTGTAAGAGAAAGTCAAGTAAAGTAAACGAAGGTAAGTAATAAAAGTTCAAAGTTGAATTTTTTGGAGTTAAATATAATAAATATGACCATTTTAAACTAAACAAAACCTGCCCAAAATGCCGCCTCCCGTATGAAAATCGAAATATCTAAGCAAAAACTGAATAATTTTATCAAAACACATTCCTTTTTTCCTAAAAAGTCAAGAAATCTGTATTTAAGCTTTTAAATTCTAGGCAACTTTGATAAAGCATATTTGAAATAAAGTAGAATTTTACACACAAAACACACTTGACCAACTTTTTTGATATGGGTACAAAAAACAAAACTTTTGACACTTTTCATAGGCTCTTAAATTCAAAACAAAACATGTACAAACCATTGACAACATTTGTTTTAACTAACTTATGCAGCTACCATGACAACATTTAACATTTACACTTAATAGCAACAAGTTGTCCTGTTTGAGTGCGGATTTTCATGCTTCACTTGCGCATTATTATTACGTATACGCAATATTGCATATGCTGTAGAGCTCATCAAATATTAAATTAACAAAAAGCCACTAATTATGCAATTAAAACAGACAAATAAGGTTGATTGCGTACAGTGAACAATTAACCATTTACATAAATGTGCTTTGATTAAAATGTTAATCAAGATTAATAATTTAATGAAATTTAAAACTATGTCTTTCATATTTTTGAAATAAACGTAAGAAATAATCAGAATTCACAACAAGAAATCTTCTACGTAAACCATTCAAAAAGGACAAATTATATCGTAGCTGAAATCAGTTTAAAAATTCTTTAAAAATTACACACTTGTTTTTCTATCTACAATGAATATATTTCACTTGTTACACGTATACTTAATATATTATTTATTATAAATTGCATAACAACACTTAAAATGTACAGAAAAATAACGAGACTTCTTTGTCAAGTTTTGGGTTCATTGTTATCTGTTTATTATGTACATACTGATTTTGATTATTTATTTGACTCCTTGCTGTTCACTCACAATAAGAAAATGTCTATGGAATTTCCGCATAGACACAAAAGACACACAGAATCGATTGTTAAGGACAACGTCAATAGAATTCATTGAATTCAGAGCTTTGCTATCAGTTTAAAATGCAATTTTTTAGGTCTTGTCAAAAACAGATTATAACGTTTGTTAAATTGTATGTTGTTAGTAAACATTGTACAGGCTTAAAATACAAACTTGTATGTTTTCAATTTCTGATATGTACTTATTTACTGGAAAATTGGGCAATGCAAATGAGTTGAGTAATTGTATGAGCACAGCTATTGTAAGCAACATTTCAAAGTAAACTATTTGAACAATAATGCTTTTAGAAATATTTGCAGCTATGCAAGTGCACTCAGTTAAAGTCCCAAGCACTTTACTTTTACTTAAATATCCACATTGCAATATTCACAGCGGCCATTGACTACTGTGTTACCGCCACGCCTTGTAATCGTACTACGCCCATTATTATAACCTCCTGGACGACTGACAACCACATTGCTATTGGGCGTTGAAAAGCTACGATATTCCTGGCCATCTATATACACAGGATCTCCATTTGGATTGGGACCTATATTTTAACGAATTTAGTCAAGTGTTTATACTTTCAATTTGCAAATGCAACTGCAAAAAAAAAACTTACAAGTTAAACAAACGCCATTCACCACCACAGTACTGGGAAATGCTGTAAATTGTGCATACGCCAAGTTGGCAATTATTATTAATCAATATTAATCGATCATTAAGCGCTGCTTACCGCTGATTAAAGCTGGCAGCAGCAGTCCAAACAATAGCAATGCACACGTCAAGTACTTCATCTTAGCTGTAGTTAACTGTTCACAATATGATGACCATATTTGGTTTTTATATGCAATGTTAAACAACAACAATTTGCATAATATGTGTGTGCTAAATGTTATCTCGCTAACGGTTCAATGAGCACTTAGACAATTCTAGATCGGGTCAAATGCATTGGCTATCAGATGCGCTACTTTGAAATTGATTTTCAAATAAAGCTAGGTGCATACTAAGCTTATTTTGATATATGTTCATTTTAGGACTGGACTTTCGTTTTGTGTTTTTTACTTTTGTTGACTAAAAAAAAAGTTTATAATCAGCTTCATAATCAAAGCACCTTTCACATAAATCTTTAACAAAGTGTTTCTGAGGGAAAAACCACATTGATAACTGCAAAAAATTCCCAAAAGCGCAAAACAAGTAGATTTATGACATTGTAACACAGACACTCCCACAAATAGCATTTAAAACATTTCATATTAAATGCCAACTATTTAAAATTCATTTGAATTGTTCATTTACATAATTACTACTTGGATATATAAACATGTATGCTTAAATTTCCACGAACCCCGCCATTTCCCACAACAAAATACTAAATGAAATACTTTAGCCAAATGTCGTGACTGTCAGAATGTTCAATCAGTTGACTATCATCCATTCAACGTAGTGCACATCGATTACGAGCCAGCTGGAGCACACTTTGATGTATAGAGAGATACATGTGTTTGTTTGCCACAAAGCATCATATTGTATTTACGATTAGAACTGGGCATTTCCCCACTTTGATTAATATTTCTCTTTTATATACTTGTATTACATACTATATGTATTCGAACGTACGTATATAGCGATAAGATGATCATTGAATTGCAAAATCAAAACAAATAATAATGATCTAGTCGAGAGTATTGAGCTGTGAAATACTCTGTCAACAGGTTCTTCGTTTTTACGCAGAACTTATTGATGTATATCTATTTTTCACTGTTCTGTATCTTAAATTGTTAGTTAATTTATTTATTTACTCATTTCTAGTTTTCTTTGAAGGGTATCTTCATTAATACTTTCGTCTCTCAAGCTCTTCAAGTTTCTGATATCAACTATATTGAAAAAGCATGGATTATAACCTATCTTCTGGGCTTTAAGCATTGTGGAATCAGCAGCAATCATTTTATCTATAAACTCAAGTATAATTTTATTGAAAGTATATAGAATTGCAAATCTATTTTATTTGATAGATTTAAATATATTTGTTATATATAAGTAATTCATACTTTTGTAATTTCTGCATATATATTTTAATTTTTTTTTTTTTTTTCAATATATAAATGTAGGACTCTTTTTCTGTCTGAAACTGAATTAAGATTGTGAATGATAATGACCTTATACTTTTGAAATATACATAATATATTCTCAATAAAATGTTTGAAACCCATAATTATTAACATTAAACTAAGGAAAATAAACTATTTATTTAAAATTAAAAAAATTAGAGTAATTTCTTTAACAATTCGATATTTACATAACTATTTGTATTCCAATCAAATAAACTATTGATGTACTTTATATACCAGTTTACAACAAACACAGTGCTCACATACCCTTTTGACCTTTAAGAACAAGTGCAGGGTATACAAAAAAAAATCACACTTGGTGCAAACATCGGCGTATAAAAGTAGCCGCTAGCTGCGACACACAGTCAGACTCGTTTGACAACGCGGCATACTAACAACAACAGCAGCAACATTAACAACAGCAACAACAGCAACAACAACAACAAACAATAAAAATCAAAATGCAAACATTCTCAACGCTTTTTGCGGTTCTCATACTGAGCGTGTTGGCAATCGCACAGGCGGCTGTCTATATTGGCGGTGGATGCTATAACTGTAAGGCATTTAAATAATAAAATCAACACAGATTATTAACAATAGCTAACGGCATTTTCAGGTAATCCGCCCGATGGTCAAGGGCCAGGCATATATACAGGTGGTGGCGGCAGGGGAGGTGGTGGAAATGGCGGCAGCTATTACAATCCAGGAGCTGGTGGTGGCGGTGGCAACGGCGGCGGACGTCCGGTGTACTCAGGAAACTTTTCACCAAATGGTTACAGCGGTGGAGGCGGCGGGCGTGGTCAAGGTGGTGGCTACGGAGGGGGTGGCTATGGCAATGGCGGCGGCGGTGGCTATGATGATGGTCTAACGCAAATCATAAGCGGATAAAGTCAGTTTAGTTTTATAAATTATTAATTTAGTTAGCTGTTCAACAGATAGTTTACGGTTCCTCAAGAGCCACTCGGTTTGTACAATGAAAATGATTATGAAAATGATTATGAAAATGCATATGCAAATATTCAACATCAATCACATGAAAAGTTTGTTAAATAAACTATAAACTAAAATTAACAAAAACTGTGGCTTTGTATACGACTACGGTGAGTGCAAAGTCTAGATACTAGATATCTAATATGCGCTAAAAATTAGTTTAAATTTCATACATACAAACACAAAGTAATAAGTTTTATACTACGTTTTAGGCATTAACTAAAATTAATCTATTAAAGCAAAGCAAAGCGTGTGCAGTACAATTGCAATATCAGCTTTATATAGTAAAAGTTGTTTTTTTTTTTATTATTATTATTATCAGTCTTGAGTGAGTCTTGAACTTTAAGGTATTTATAATATAGTATATGCTAAATACTACGATAACCTTAATATTGCATGGTTCAAATCATTGCAATTAATGTGAAATCAAAACAAATAAGCAAAGCAGATTTAATACCCTTTAAATATGTTAATAGCACATAAAAAGAGCGTTCTCTAACAATACTTATTGTAGTAGCTATTTCACATAGTATAGATTAAATTGCGAATTTAATAATAATTTATGTAATTAATTATACATAGCTTATAATTTCAGAATCTTAGACTTCCAAACTTGTTTTGTACATTTTAAAGTGTAAGAATGCTCTTGTCGAGTGTGCCCGACAACGAGATTCCCTGCTTTCAGCGCGAACACAAGCAAGCAGCGCACTTAACTTGTCCAGTGCATTTCAAACTATTGTTTTCGCTTGCTGCGACGGGGGTAATTGATACTTCCATAACTTTGGTACTATTTATCACGATCGTTATGAAATTTACGCACCTGATCAACATCGATTAAACATATATGCGTACCAAAAATCAAAGCTGTATCTTTAAAATTATGGCTGTGGGAGTTTTTTCCGAATTGTGGGGATGCGGGGGGCTGTATCTGAAATTTGAAACAAATTTGATCTGCGTATGGTGTACAGGAAGCTGCATGCCAAGTTTGGTGTCTCTAGCTCTTATAATCTCCGAGATCTGTGGTCATAAATCTGTGCTAAGACTCGTATTAGAATGACTTTAAGGCGTTACACATTAAGTTAAAGAATAAGAATACTCTCTGTAGGTGTATAAATTCTCGATGCTTTTTTTTACTTTTTATAGCTGACACAATTTTGCATATTTCCAAGCATTTTTAAATGCATACTTCTTGAGCGATTTCATCAAATACAATACAAGAAGTAGCTTTGATTTTTGTATTATGCTACTTGGCATTTGAAGTACTTACTTCAAAGAATTTCATAGACGTTTTTTCTTTTATTTTGCATCAAATAGAAAACATATTATTTCCTTTCAATTGTGGTACTTGTTTAGACAGCTTCTGATATTGCTGCCATTTATTACTATTGTTTGGAATATTTAAAAGGCTTTGAAGGACGTGCTGCATTTGATTGTTAGACGCTTAAGTGTATTAACACTAAAAATTGGTATGATAACTTGAGATAACATTAAATATTGAAGCTGATTTCGTGAGCGCATAGCACAAAAAGCACTAATTATTGTTACTTTTTACTTTTTAAATGAAATACAATATAAGCTAAAATATTAAAGTAAATCTAGACGCTTATGCACAAGAATACAAAGTTGAAGCTTATGCAAGGTGTTGCTTTGTTATTCGGAGAAACCAAAAGTTTATTTTTAGCAACTTAATTGGCAGTTCTTGGAAATACATTATGCATTATTATATAAGCTTCTGCCCGCTGCCTGTACTAAGATCAACTGTTTTATTATAAAACTGGCTTAACATGTTTACTTATTGAGTTTGCCACAGTTGAAGTTCATGGCTTGTACGAAAAACCAATTACCAACTATACAAATGACGTAGTAAATGTTGTAATCTGAGACAAATTAAGTGTGCAGGTCAATAATGTAAATAACAAAGGTGAATCTATAGAAATAATTGCTGTACAAACTTGAACTTTACTTGAAAGCAGTATGGAAACCTGCAAACCAATCGAACCAAGAAAAAGGATTCTTAAATAATTCGTTCTTTCGAATGAAGAAAATTATGTTTTCGTTCAAAAATTGAGTCCATGGTCGACTTGGAAAAGTTTTTTCAAATTTTCGGTTGATTGTTTAAAGCTTTGTTTAGTCTAGTTTGCATAGAAACAGGCAGACTGGCTATATCGACTTCCTCTGTAAATGATGATCAAAATTATGTATATAACTCGTAAGTGCCCTTTTCTGGCTGTCAAAAAGTTTTGCAGGACTTAAATATCCCTTTTAAATCATTATATGACTTCATCTTCATTGCAAAAACGTGCTGAGATTTCTGTATAATTTTGGCTGAAAACATTTTTTACTAAACCTTTCGTGGAACTTTCAAAGAAAACCTACATATTACACATATTTATATTTTGAGTTTAGTTGCAACAAACTTGTTATTTACGCATAGTCGCCTTCCAATGGATAAGTCATGGACAGCTGGATTAAATTTTCAACATATATATTTCATGAACAAAAATAAAAACAAGAATTAAATGGAAAAACGGAAAAAAAAATTTTTTAAAAATAAGCAAAACTTAAACAAGATATTTAACAAAAAAAAAAATTAAGATATGAGGCATTGACCTAAAAACTTAACTGATTAGCTCCTCAAACTGTTTGAGAATTATTTGTATAATTAACAGTTACCGTCTGAGCGTGCTGAGTGTCGACATGGGGCCAGTCTTAAGCATGTTTAAAATATAGCAAGAAATGTCAAAGCAAATAAGAAAAATATTCAAATAAGATATAACTTAAAAACAAGTAAGAATACTCTAGTCGAGTGTGCGCGACTACGAGACTCCCTGCTCCCAACTTGCATTTCAGCGGCAACACAAGCAAGCAGCGTACTCAACTTGCACAGTGCATGTCAAACTGTTGTTTCTGCCTACTGAGGCAGGGGAAATAAGTTCTTCCATAACTTTGGTGCTATTTATCCGATCGTGTTGAAATTTACACATCCGAAAGACATTGATTAAACTTACATGTGTACCAAAAATTAAAGCTCTATCTTTAAAATTGTGGCTGTGGGAGTCTTTTGCGATTTGCGGGGGTGCGGGGGGTGCATCCGACATTTGAAATAAACTTGATCTGCGTATGGTATACAGGAACGTGCATGCCAAGTTTGGTGTCTCTAGCTCTTATAGTCTCTGAGATCGACGCGTTCATACAGACGGACAGACGGACAGACAGACAGACAGACGGACATGGCTAGATCGTCACGGCTGTTGATGCTGATCAAGAATATATATAGTTTATATAGTCGGAAATGCTTCCTTCTGCCTGTTACACACATTTGCAGTACTTTATAACTCCCTTTTTCCCATTTTTAATGGGAACAGGGAGTAATAAGAAATGAGAAGACATTGCCTTTCAAAGAGTTTCAGTCAAGCACTACACCAAGCGTTTGCTTAAACCGTTTGAGAATTATAAGCGACACTCGAAATAAAAACTTTAGATTCAATTGATTTGGATTATGATAAAGTGGCTTGCTTTGGCGAAAACAATTTTGTTGAATTAAGATGATTCTGCAAAATGAAGCAGCATGTGATTGTCAAATAGGGCGAACAAAATACACATTCAATTGAGCGAAAAACAAGGAACATTGAACAAAATGCGCTATTGAGAAATCTTTGTAATTGTTAACCTGTATATGTGCATGTGTGTGCACGTCTGTATGTGTGTGTCGCGATTGACGCCCGCAAGTATGCAATGTTTTTTTTTTGTTTGTTTCGATATATGCTAGCTAATTGGTCAGCAACAAGTGTTAAATTAGTTAATCAATTAAATGAACGTATGAGCTTGCGTAAGGGATAAAAGTGGGATAATTCGCTGAAGAATAATAAGCTATAAAAAATATATTGACGTTACCAAAGCTTACGTTGCGGTTATATGAAATACATATATTTGTTATAAATGCTACATACCTGTTAGAAAAAGCATACATTGCGCTGTTTAATTAGTTTTATCTTCGGTTTCTATGGCTTTTGTTATGCACGTTTTTACCTGTGGCCATTTCTGGCAAACATGTGCTTTTAACCCTTGTTGTTGTTGTTATTGTTGTTGTTATTGCATGCAAATGACAGGCTTACAAAGTGGCCATTATTTGATTTTAGCTTTTGCGCGCAAAAAGGATTTCCTCTTTTTGTTAGCTTGTGCTTGAGTTTGAGACTTTCAATTACAATTCGATTTGTATATTTCCATCTTCAGTTAAAGGTTGCTGAGTTGCTAAGGCAGCAACATGGTATTATATTACCAACTTAATTAATTGGTTTGCAAATAAAGATACGAATGCAGGAAATACTTATCGATTAGTTTGAATCTTACTTTCAAAACGAAATAATTTGTATACACATGCAGAGCGTTTGCCACGAAATGTGATGGAGACATCTTCGATCCCATAAAGTAATGGTAAGATTGTTTACCTTTCATGATTTTTCAACACTTTGTACTTCAACTTTAAGTAATTTCCATTCTTAAAGACAAAAACGACGCCATCCATTAAAGTACATTAAGTAGCACACCTCGCTGTTATGAAGAGTACCCATCAACAAAACACCCCCTAGTGCTCTACTCTCTCTACCCCTATAAAAACGCAGATTTAAATAGTAGTAAAAATACATAATACATACTGGAACGTCTGCTACACATTACGTGACGAAATAATAATACTCTCTGCATGGGTATACAAAATGTAAGTATTTATTTAGCACATCCTGGCAACTAACCTGCAATCACAAGAGTTGGCTCGAATAGCACAATGAACGTGGACATCAAGTGCTGCCTTTGTTATCGTAATTGAGCACAAGTAGAAGGCACAAGCTATTAGCTTTAACCTTGATAGCAAAATTAATATTGATCTATGTGTATATTGAAAGCAACAATGTGTAAAAATACAAAAATTACAAAGTATAAAGTTTAGTCACTTTGGACAAAGTTCCATAAGTTTCCCAAAGAAATACTATATGAGTGCAAACTTCTATGGCATTTTACAAGTTTTTGTTTTGTTTTTTTGTTGGTGCTTTCAAGAGTTGCTTGCAATACTAGACAAACGTTTTTTGTTTTGTTTTTTTGCTGTTGAAAAGTTTTGCAGACAGACTTGGCATGTCTTGTCAAAAGAATGTTTAAGAGATATTCACCTGAAAAACTTGGCAATTCCAAGTTAGCTTGAAACACGTGCTTGACCGACTGCTTCGACATCTAAGTGGCATAGGCTTAAAAGCTTTATGTATATGGCTGCCTTTTTTAATAAACGTTTAGCATAATACACATACGCCATGTGGTACAAGCAACAGCTGTTGAACTCATAAAAATGTAAATCTGTAAGAGCATTGACAGGGAATATTGATAAACGTTTACTTCTGCAGACGTTACACAAATAAAGTCGAAAAATTTATTTAATACACAAATTTACACAAACAAATATACATAAGTTTTGTTTCCAGCTTAAAGACTAACCAAGTGCCGCTGTCCGACCCAATTTACCCAATACCCAACCCACAAGAATCACACACCAAATGCTATGCATTTTCAATTGGACAACCCACACACAAAACACCACACACACCACAATACACAACAAACCAGAAACCAATGCCATTTACGGTCTACTGATATACCGCACAAAATGTAAAGCGATTACCACACCCAACGGATATAGGCTACTTGCAATCCAGACAGCTCCTCCACATATGTCCTCCAGGTGACGACAGTTGGTGAAATGCTTCTCATCGGACAGCATTTTGGCGGTTTCCCTTGCAAACTCAGCCGAGTGCTTGTAGCACTTGTAACGTGCGCTGTTATAGATGCAATTCTCGTAAGCGTAGCGTGCACTGCAATCATTTATCCCTAACAATAAAACGTCCTGGTCATGTGTTTGTGACAAATGCTTACCAGCAGAATTCCAAGAATTTATCGGTAACATTGCGTGTGCTATCATTTAAATCATCAGTGAGTATGTTTTCAAATTCTGCGGTGCAGCTTATCCAATCTCGCTGTATGTACGTGAAGCAATCCTTGTGCCTTAGATAATCTGCAAAAGGATATGGCAACACATCGTTTAACATTAAGTAAGGCTTTATGCAAAGTGTTAAAACAGCATGCAGCAAATCCTCTGATTAAATTGAAATGTTTTTATGTTTTATTGTGTCATCAAAATTAAAACCTTTTACGACTACATTTATATTTAATTAAATGAAATTAGCCTTGCAAATCGCAAACTAATTACAACAGAAATGTAAATTCATTAAAGTTTAAACAATTGCTTTCTACTATACCATATTTGATTGTGCATTTATATTGTGCGCTTAACAATACATATAAAAAACAAACAATAACTCTTGCCTGCAAATGGCTTTATTGTTCTTCAAACAATTCTACATGAAAATCAATACACTTTTGCACACATTTGATTCATTTTTTGAAAAACTATTGTCACTCAAAAAGAGCTCTTTTTAAAGGTTTCAACACTTTCATGCTTTCGATTTTGTGTGGCATGACCCGATGCCAAACCTAAAGGATTATTCAATTCTGGCTGTTAGTTTTCCTCAATTTGTTCAGCATTTATCGTCAGAAGTTTCTCTAGAAGTGCAAAAATGAACAGGTGTTTCTGAAAGAACAGTCAACTATTTTCCTGGAAGTATTTTGTCAGCAAAGTCACTTTTCTCAATAAAGAATATCAGAATCAGAAAAGTTTTTCTTAGAGTTTCAATTCAGAATAAATTGTGACTATTTTTTGTAGCGTTCGTAACTATGAAACTTTAATCTGATTGCGGTTTAAGAAGGTTTAGTTAATGTTGCTCTTAAAAGTGCCTTCAATCGGAACTTATTTTGGAGCGCTTTTAACTATGAGTCCTTAAAAACTCTCATTGCAGTGGTTTTTAAGAGGGTTGACTAGGAGGGTTATTCAAAACTAATTCAATCAAAAAATTAAGAACAAAATTATTTACTGCTCTATTTAATTCCAATTAGACAATAAATTATACTTGATTAAGACAATGTGTTGCATTCGACAGTTTCTTTGTTTAAATTATTTAGTATATCTCCTCCCGTTACCCCTTGATTTATTAAAACCTAAATGAATAATAACAGGTTAGAACGTAGCAGTCGGATCTTGACACTTTGTCTTACTATGGTATATACTTCAAAACTGTGGAAAAAAATTGCGTTCATACAGACAGACGGACGGACATTTCTCAAACCAAATGTACTCTTTTTTTATCAAAAAATTATAAAAAGAGTATAAAAACACGCTTCATTTCTACGTTTATTTTATTATCAATTTATTACTATGGTCCCAAAGTCGACTTTTTTTGCATAAAATCGAAAAAAGTCAGGTTTAGGCAAAAAAAAAAATGCTGATTCCAATATACTCATTCAATCCAACGAAATTTAAATAAAAAATTTGTAGTTTTTAATACTGCCCAGGCCTTGAAAGTCTTATTCTTAATCCAAAATTTTCGAAACTTGCTTAAATAATGCAAAAGCTCAGAATTGGTAAGTTTGGTCGAGATATCTTGAAAAACAAAATTTTCAACCGTTTGCTTCTATGGCAGCTACATATATGTTATAGAGGTCCAATTAAGAACTTTACTTATTTTAAATGCTTTTGTCCTATTCTAGCAAAATTTATGAGTCTCTAAAATCGACTTTGTGACCATAGTGCAATGGGCGCATTACACCTGACTGCATTCTGAAATATCTTACATTTTGCTTTGAATAAAAAACATATATGTTCAAAATATTTTACAGTTATTTTATTGAAATTGATAGTATCCTCCACTTGCAGCTGATTTGCACATGCTTTTCATGCAATTTTTACAAAAATTCCTAAAGTTCCATGTATAACCAATATAGGAATTTTGTTTGCTATTTTACTCAATTTATTTTCGCATGCACATTTGATTATTTCTGTGTGTGTGTGTGTGTGTGTGTGAAAAATTGTTGCATTATTTCGCTACATTTTTCACATTGTCAATTCATATAGCTAATTTGTGTTTAATTGAGTAAATTATAGTTGGTTTTTGATTTGGAAATAAAAGTTTTGGCTTACCACGCTGAAAATCCTCATCTGAACAAAATTTGTTAAAAAATTTACGAGCGCCATGGACATTATTTTTAAACAAGTTCAACTTTCGATTCTGTAAACAACGTGCTGAGTAGGCATCAAAACATTTCATTCCGCGATTAAAAACACTAAAAAAAAATTTGTTTAAAATTATATGCAATAAACAGATTCATAATATGTAATAAAAAAAGGCACTATAACAAAACAAGCTTTTATTCAGGACTGTTCCGAATTCCACTTATGCATTAGTTTCACAGAAATATATTAAATATTCTTTTATAATCGAATCCAGGAATTGCTCCACAATTTAATTCAAATTTATTTCAGTGTGGAATGAAGAGGTTTTTTGATCTCCACAAATTTGAATTTTGATTAGTTCTGCTTAAGTAATTTTCTTTGTAACTCTTTGGTATTAATCAGCTAATCTAATTTAACTATTAACCATTGAGCACAGTTCAAGTGCATTAAATCATTAACAAAATGAAAGAAGCCAGCAAAAAAACATTTGCTTCATATGCTATTATTAGAAATTGCTCTTCCTGTAAAAATGGATCTTTGCTTTTAGTGTTTATGACTTAGTCCTGCAGAAATGTAGTACCGAAGAGAATGTATTAATTATCGAGTCTGAAGATTGACAAGAGCGTTGGGTGCTGCATCTGTAGGGTAATCAATAATGTATTTCACTTTCACCTGACGTTAAATGTACTTTGCACAGTTGGTTTTTTGCTTGTTTAGTTTTTTGCCAGAGCTTGTTTGTTATATTTATAGCAGCGCATTTGAAAGGCACTTGGCAACACCTTCGTCAGGATGCTGTTAAGGACTTACTTGCACTTGGCGATGATATCCTGTTTGCTTATTACAATTTTGGTATTCTGCAAAAACTCCATTAAATGTGGAGGCAAGTCCTTAAAGCACTCGTCAACCATTTTTTGAGTGCTACCACATTTTTCAACATGAGCCAACGGTGGCGGTGGCTGCTGATGGCTTTCATTACTTGAATCAGCCATGGCAACCAGCAACAGGCAAAAACAGCAGAAAAACAAAAAGGTTTTTGTCACACACATCATTATATACGCGACTTTTGACGACACTTGTTGCTACGAGACTGTTTGTTATTTGCAAATGTTATCAATTTTGTAGACGCCTTTAGTCCTTGCAACTTGACTGCTACCAAAGAACTGAGCCGGTTGTCCCAATACAGTCTTCCATTATACGCTGCCTAACAGCGCGCTGTTAAGGCGCTGTTAGCATGCTGTTAAGTAGATCGCATGCGCCTTGACGCTGGCCGCACGTGTTTCTCGGTTTGTTTACAATACAAAAGGATACCTGTAAGCATTCTTGTTAAGTGAAGATGTCTGCTTGCATAAATTAGTGCGTCTAGAGTATTAACTGCGATGTCATCGTCTTCTCTGCTCAATCTATAGTAATTTACGTTTATTGTTGTATGAGTTTCGTCCTTGAAGCTTTTTCGGCGAAATAAATTTGTATTTATTTGTAAATTGAGACAACTTTTTCAATACCATTAGTGCATCTTTTATGAACCACCCTCGCATTCTAACAAGTAAGCCAATTTATGGTTTACGTTCGCCATTAGGCGTAGGTGTCTGCTTGCTCATATGATTGGCTAACAGATTTCTGGGAAATTGTTGTGTTCTAACAGCCTTGTGTGGAAATGAAGCTTAATATTCATAAAACTAGGTATTGTTGTGCTTGTTGTTCCTGAAATGAACAAAGTCACACTTACCTTTCCACAAAGTATATTATACTACAAATATCGCTCTGCTGCCACGTTAAGCAATTTAATTCCTCATGAACAACGTTGTCAGAAACTTATCACAGTATATAAATTATTATTAAGAAAGACAATCATAACTACATCTTTAAGTTTGGCGTGTGCACAACTGTATGTTAACTATTGTTAACATTTAAAAGATGCCATTTACAGTATTTTAAGTACTTTATAAGCAACTCTCACATCCAACAACCAAAATCAACCTTTGCTACTTAGGACTTTATGCCATTAGTCGTTGGTGTAGTTGCCAATGGCCATATGACATTGATTTTTTGGGTTATTCTTTTGCCCTTTATTGCACAACGCAGTGAAACTCACTGTGAACAAAACTCTGCTAAGCGGATAACAGTACACAGTGCAATATGACGCAGCAGTGCGAAAATAGTTGAAAGGCAGGATTTTCTATATGTACTGCATCTGTGTTATTGCTGAGGATAGTCAGTGCAATCGATATTCTCGAACGTTTAAAATATCAACATAGATTTGGAGCTTGAATGTATAGAACTAGAAAACGATGCATAATATCTATTTGAAGTATTTTCCTGCAAATCTATACACAATTCGTCGAATCCTACTTCTTTTAGGATATTTTGCTAGAATGTAAGATGAGGCTGTCTTATATAATCGAATATGCTCTCGTTTATCGTTTTAACGTATATCACAAAACTGTTCAGGCCCAAGTAGGGTCTGCTTTGCTCCCATTATGCCCAAGGCCAGGTCAGTCGCAGATCAATTTTGTAATTTCTTCCTAATTGGTCTAACTTCGAACCTCTCGGACCAGCTTACTCAAGGCGCTCATTTGAGCTTAACTGTCTGACAGGATAGCTACATTCTATGTTTAAGTCGACACTTTTATGTATTATGGACAGTCGAAAGTAAAATACAACTTCGATTCCAATGTTAGTTTTACATCAATCATAGTTTTGCATAGAATATTTGAAATTCGCACAAACAAAGGATAAGGGGGCCTGAATAGTGCGTGTCCCCACACTACAATTTGCATTAGGTATTCCGAGTGCTTCTAT
Organism: Hirtodrosophila cameraria; assembly: GCA_949708635.1. Classification (NCBI taxonomy): domain Eukaryota; kingdom Metazoa; phylum Arthropoda; class Insecta; order Diptera; family Drosophilidae; genus Hirtodrosophila; species Hirtodrosophila cameraria. The sequence continues at coordinate 81,456,443 of OX453089.1, read as the reverse complement.
TGTTTTATGCAGGACATGTATATGCATGGAGCATGTTCATGAGGATGGAGCTGCAAATTTTATGGATTTTTGTGTAATTCCAATGCTGCAATAATGAACAACCTTTCATCAGAGCTGCTATTGCCAAAAACAACTGCATTAAATTTGGATTTCCTTGTTTGCAAATTGTTGTTTTACATTTCAAACTGTGTACTAGAAATATATGCTTAATTACGACCTGCGTCCTTGTTGTATGTGCATAGAAGTTGAGCTTGGCCATGTTCTGTGGTTATATGCATACCAATTTTCAATTCAATGGAAAGAACAATAGCTAGATGTTGCGCATGGTCACAGCTGTGCTTTCAAATGTGTCCTGTTTCATGTGAATTTGGCAATGCATTTCGCAGAGGCAACTCAATTTTCAGTTGTTAGGTGATTAGGTATAATTAAAAGTTGGACATAGTTTTTTGGTTTTTTATAAACATTTATTTTATGCAAAAACTTGTACATAATTTAGTTTGATTTTTGTTACATTATTATTTGAACATGTGTGGATAAATTGTTGCAAAAAATTCAACGAATTTGCAATTATGTGTGTGTGTGTTTGTTTATATAAGTATAATGTATTTAATGAATGAATATTGTTTTTGTAATGAATGTACCCATAAACACAATACAAACAACATTCAATTTGCAATGTGTGTGTGCTTAAGCTTATTAATATGCACTCTATTATAAGTATATATAGTTTTATTAAGTTACTCACAATCATCAATTGAATTGAATTTCGAAAATCAAACACGAAACCAATTAGTATTATTATTGAGAAAATTTTATAGGCAGCATACCAAAAGATTTGAAATTTTGGCGATGCTCAGATTGCTAAGATTGCACGATTGCCGATTACTAACATTAATAAATAAGTAAATTTTATCATCATTTAATAGTTAGTTTTTAAATTATTTATGTTTTTTTTTTTTTTTTGTTTTTTTTTTTTTAAGTATGAGTATGTTGATTTACATTTTGTATTATATCTTTCATAATTTCATAATGTAGTAGGCTGCTGCCTTGGCGCTTAGTTTCTTAGCATCATCTTTTGCCAATGATTGTTTTTTGTTTTGATTGGTGCCGTTATAAAATTAATTAAACATTTAACTTAGATGCAATGTTTTTAAGTTATTTTCAAAAGGCACACTAATTACATGGTTTGTTTCATCAATCGGTTTATCGTTAATATATAATTCATTGTTTAAGCTTTTCTACACAAGCTTAGCTGCAGTTTTGCATAAAATTCTTTAATTTAAAAAAATGTAGCTCAGTTTTTTCTTTTTTTTTTTGTTTTGTACCATAATTTAAATGCAATTTTATTTATAGTTTCTTGTTTTATATTATTTTGATGCATTTTTTATAATTTATAACAATTGATAGATAGCTGCTAATGTAACATAATAAAAAGTTTTTCTATGCTTGCATGTTTTTAAAAAAAAATATATATAAAAATTTTGCACAACTTTGCAGGTTTTTAAAAATATTATAAAAATTTGTATTTTATATTTTAATGTTGCGTGCTTTTATTTCTAGCATTTAGTTAAATTAAAGAATTTCGTTTGAAATTGAACATCCATATATGTTATTATACAAAAATCTTTAGCATTTCTTTTCTATTTTTTTTTGTTTTGTTTTAATTTTTATTATGTTTTGTGTATAATACATTGTGCATACGCTCAACATTAATATTAATTATTAAAATTATTTATGTTTAACTTGTACATTATTAATGCATGATATTCGTTATATTTCATTAACTAAATATGGCTGTTATGCTTTTTATGTTTTTTTGTAATATATATATATATATATATAAAATATGTATGCTTTAATTAGCACACGCGTTTTACAATTCGAAACGCGTCGCATATATATCCTATATACTTTATATTGATCTCTCTGTGTGTGTATATATATATAGTATATAACATAATCATAATTGAAATACTTCATTAACAAGAATTTGCGTCAATTTAACAAAAAAAATATGTATATATAGATGAATATGTTGCATTTCAATCCTTAAACATTAACAACAATCAATTGCTGCATAATAAGTGTGATTTTAATTTTTTTTTTTTTTTTTGTTTTGTTTTTAGTTTATTTTCTTTTGTTATTACACAGATAAAACAATTGTGAAGGCTTAAAGACTACAAAAAAAGATTCTTCTTCGCGTTGGAAAAACAGAATAATGTGTTTAAAACTGCTTTTGCAGTTCTTGTTGAGATTCCGTATAAACATGATATTCAATTTGTTTTCTTTTTGATTGGTTTTTCTTTGTTTTAATAAAATTATAATAATTAGGCATAACTAATGGCTCAACATATACACAATTTTGGATATGCGTAAGAAATTGTATCTATGCCGTTTTAAAGTTTAAGTAATTTTTGTTCGCTGAACTTTTTTGTTTATGACTAACAACTAACACTTAGTTATAGAGTGTTTATAGGCCTGTTTCGGTTTTCACTTTTGTTAAGATATTGTGAAAAGTAATCCGAAAGTGGAAAATGAAACAGGCCTCATAATTGTTGTATATGTGTGTTTTTTAATTTAATTTTCAATTTAATCTAGACACTATGTTTGATTTGTTAGTGTTTGCTTTGTTGACGTCAAAACGCAACAGAAATGGCCACAAAATTCAAATACATTATTATCTTGTTGTTGTTGTTGCAGGTTGCAGGTTGCAGGTTGCTGCTGCTGTGCATAAATTGCAATTGTTGCTGTTGCATCGATGCAAGTGTTGCAGGCGCAAGCAACAGGTATGTGTGTGTGTTTTGATGTGGGTGTGTTATGTGTGTATGTGTGTGTTTTAGTAGTTGTCAGTGACAGTGTTGTTAGGCTAGAATTTCACATTCCATTTAACATGGCACACAATGCTCAGCTTCTGCCACTGCAACTGTTGTTGTTGCGATTGTTGTTGTAGGTGTTGCCATTGTTGTTGTTGTTGTTGCGGCTGCTGCATTTTGATCTCTGCTCTTCATATGCAAATCGCTTATTGCTGCTGATGCTGCTGCTTCCTGTCTTAAATTCGAGCTCATCTTCTAAGCCAAAACGCAGTTGATGTAGGATTTTTGAAATGCATTTTTTGTGTATGGTTTTTTTAGATATGTTGGTAGATTTTTGGTTTAGATTTTGTATATATTTGTTTTGTTTTGTTTTTTTTTTTTGGTTAGCATGTAAATAAAAAAAGAGTCATAGAAATGGAAATTGAGTTTTATTAAATGGTTAGGCAGAGTTAGTAAATATTTCTTGTTTCATTTCTGTTTTTTGTAAAAAATTGAAGTTTTAATATGCGAATTATGAGCGCAAAAAGTTACTAAATGAAAGCGAGCGTAGTATATATAATATAGTTATAATATATATGTACGTATGTATGCAATCTGAACAATCATATATATATATATATATATAGACATATGTAATTAAGAGCAGGGCACACGACATGCAGACCAAGATTTTCAAATAGCTTACAAACTTTTAGTAACTTTTTTCTATTATTTCAAATATACAAAAAAAACTAATAAAATTTTGACAAAAAAAAGAAGTATTTAATATAAAATGAAAAAAGCGTTTGTACTTAAAAACAACATTCGGGTTCAAAAGAACAAACACATAAATCCTAAGATAGTGCAAATCTATAATATTATTAAATTGTTTATAGTTTTTATTGTATATGTCAAACTTTTGTTTTTTTTTTTTAATACGTTATTAATGAAACATTTATTGGTTATTCAAATCGTTTCAAGGATTTCATCGAGTAATTTACAAAACAACGTAAAAATTTTGCAAGTTTTTAATTATTTACTAGTTTTGTTTGTTTTTTTTTTTGTTTTTGTTTTGTTTTTTTTTTTTTTGTTTTTAATTTTAATTTCTTTGTTTTAGTTAACTTGGCCTTTGGTTAGTTAAAATTAGCAATAATATTACATCACATATCATTTGATATTTTTATGGTTTTTTTTTTTATACATATGTATATGTAAATGCTATAGAGTATCAAATTTTAAAGATTAGAGAAAATATAAAAAAATAATAAAATTGCAAGTGCATTGGCTGTCAAATTATTTTTTAAAAATAATAACTTTTCGAGAAAAAAAATGCCAAGGTAAAGCGTTATTTACATTGTTTATTTGTTGTTGTTTAACTCATATTTTTACATAAAATGTTGTGTGTTTAGCATCAGCCAAAGGGAGTTGTTTTTTTGTTCTTTGTGCATATCACGAGTTATTCATTTTAATATCATTATCAGACATTCTTTTGTTTATGGCATGGCATTAGATAATAGATTTAGTAATTTGTATCTGTATAGGTCTATAGAATGTATGCATGTGTGTAATATAAGTATGGTATGTGTGTAGTTTATGTTTGAGTTTTATTTTTTAAAATGCGCGTAAATAATTCAGAGTTTTTTTTTTTTAAAGCAAATGCATATGCAATTTTATAATAGAAAAGTTACACAAGTAGTTTTATCATCTTACTAGGCTAGAGAGATATTAAACATATGTATTACTGAACCCAGAACCAATTGAGCTTATATAGAGTAAGTCTGTTAAATACACATCAAGATATTTATGTATTATATTTATTAATGTAATATATACGTGGTAGTAGATGGAGTTTTATTTATTATTGATTTTATTTTTTTTAGGTTTCTTTTGGTTTTGATGTTGCAACAGAGTTTTCAACGCGACATTGTCATTAAATTATTAATTCATTATTTATTACGAGTGTTTTAGAGCTGAAGAACAATCGATAATCGATAAAACATGCTGTTGATTATAAGTTATCGACTAGCATTCGATAGCACTGTCGATAGTATTGCTATCATATAAATATCGACAACATAAACTGTTTTTTGGTATATAGCTGCTTTGTTGATGATTAGTTGATCATAATCGATAGCTTTAAATATCGATTTATTTTTAACAACTATAAATTTTTTTATTTACGTTAAACTTATTTGGTTTTAATACATTTCTAAGAGATTGAAACAATTAAAGCTGCTAAATTACATCACTATCGATGATTTTTTAACTTTATAGTGTATTATCGATAACTTTTAATTTCGATTAATTTTTAAAACGATAAGTTTTTGATATTTACGAAGATTTTTCAGCTTTAAATTGATTCATCGATAACTTTTAATGTCGATAACGATAAGTTTTTGTTATTTACGTTAAATTTATTTAGTTTTAAACAATTTTAAGCAATTTGTATACATCAAAACTAGCTAGGTACATCACTATCGATTATTTATGAGCTCTACGATCATATATAAAGGTGGTGGGTGAGACAGACGTTAAGCATAGAGTTACGCCCCAGAGTATTATGTAGTAGTAGTAGTTGTGGTGGTGGTGGTGGTGTTCGTGGTAGTAGTACAAGTAGTAGTAGTAGTACATCAGGCCCCACGCTGGCTACGACTGTGTGCGTACACAGAGCTTACAAAACTAAAAGTTAAGTACTTAGAAACTACAGTTGCAAACAAAAGTTAAGTGTTTGTTTTATTATCTTTCTAAGGTGATCAATGAGTTATGTGTGAGGACGAGTAGATATTTTTTGGTTAAATTCAGAAAAAGCGTTAGGTTTGTCAAAACGACTGAAAGAAGTTGCAGGAATGCTGCAATTACAAGTGAAATTATAAGACTTTGTATGCTGGTTTTTGTTGTTTGTTGGTTTTTGTTTTCAGTGTGCTTTGGTTTTCTTTTTTTCTGCACTTCAACAAAAGTCATTGATCTTTATTCCGGTACACTTTTCGGTTCAATTGCAACATACATATTTAAAAATGATATACAAGGTAAACATTACAAACTAACAGGGGACCTTAAAAACTAAGTACACATATAAAATTCATGTTTTTTATATAATAAGTATAATAATAAATATATATGGCTTAAGAAAAAGTAATACAAAAATTACTAAATTGCTTTTGTAGTAGAAGAAATTGATATACAAATTTCTTACCCATTTTATTTTTGTAGTTTTTTTTTATAATTTTATTTTTTTTTTTTTGTATTCTTATTGTTTTTGTAAAACATCAAAGGCACAAGTCAACGTCGTCAACAAAGAAATAAAATAAACTAACAAAAATATATATTTTATATAGAAAAAAAAAAAAACAACTTTTCATATTTAGCAGCTTCAAGCGGCTTTTAACTTGTCTATTGCACTAAAAAGTTTCAGCATGTGTCTGTGTTTTATGTTTTGTAAAACTTATTTTGTTGTTGCAAAAGTGTTTTGTCAATTTTCATTTTATTTTGATTTCTTTTAGTGTAGTCGCAAGTGAAATGAAATGCAGCTGCTTTAAAAACGTTAAGGCAGCTGCAATTCAATTAGAAACAATTAAATATAATAATAAACAAAATAAAATTTGATAGATGAGTAGAAACACAACTAACCTGTGAGGCGCTTGATTTAATTATTGGACTGAGTTAACTGAGTTACGGAGCTGCACAGACCGGGCCTGGCCAACTGGACTGGCTGGGTTTCATTGTAGTACACACACACACACACAACACAGAGCAGCAAAATATGTGTTATATAAACATTTAATTTAATTTTATAGAAAGTACAATAATGCTTTCAATTGGTTACAGTGGAAAACAATAATAATGCTTTCATTGTGATTTAGGAAAAAACCAGAATAATGCTTTCAATTTCATATTAGAAAACCAAAAAAAAACTAAAATAATTACAAAATCGTTTTTAAGCATAATTGAACTAAAATTGTATAATGCCCATATTTTTTGAACGTAATGATGGATGGCGCACAAACGTTTAAATAATTCACATAATATGTTTGTTGCTTTACATTTTTGACAAAAAAGAAAATTGAAAAAATTTGTTTAATTTAGATAAATACATAAAAAGTATTGTGTTAAAGTCTAACTTGTTTCGCAATGAAACGAAATTCATTACAACTGCTGCTGTCTGTTTGTTGTTAGTTTTTAGTGTTTTGTTGTTGTTCTTAGTGGACTTTTACTGTATCTCAATGAAACCCGCCGGCTTGGCTGGCACTCCGACCGTTGCACGCTGATAGGGGTGTTCTCTGTTAGCCGCCAAACGACGTTGCTGCTTAAGGGCGCCTACTAAAATATACGATACGATACATTGTAGAGATATGTGCATATATAAAGATAATATAATATATAGATATATTGGTAGATTATATAAAGCAATAAATATATATATATATATATTGATATATATATATATTGTCTACAAAAACTTACAAGCTATTAAAAAACGTATATTTATGCTTGCTCTTTGCTTTTGTTTTACTTTTCTTGTTCTTGTTTTGTTTTTGTTTTTGTTTTTTCATTTAAACAATACACAAAATTTTGTTGCTTTTGCTGCTGTTTTGAACACGGACACTGATTGTTTTTTTTTTTTTGTTTTTTTGTTGTTGACCAATTTAAAATATATAAAAAATATATTAGTAAACATAATATGTAACTGCATTTGCATTTTGATTTACATTTAAATTCTGTTTCTTTGGAATGAGTCGTATATATGTTTTATGCATATAAAAACGCATATTGTTTTGCATATTGTTTTGATACTGGGTTTATATTTTTGCTTTTTCGACGAAATAAGTGATCTTTAAGCAGCTCAACAACTAGCCTACGAAACTCTATATATATATTCCTTTTATATAACATTAGTTGTAGTATTTGTAAGTAAGTTCTTTAGCATTCTTCCAGCTGTCTGTCAAACATTTGATGCTCGTTTCTGCTGACTAGTTGTGCGAAATATATATATGTATTGTGTTGTGGACGGCTGCCTGAATCTCAAATCTAAAACTTATATATGTCTACAAAATATATATGTGTTTTAAGCACCAATACGATTCAAGGCTCCATAATATAAGTAGCTATAATAATATACTGTTTTTTTTTTTTTATTAGAAAAAATGAGGCTGCTCTTTGCTCAAAATGGCACTGGCTGTTAAGAAAAATCAAACGGTATGCAAAATCAAAAATGTAAAAAAAACTTGAACTTGTCGTAAGGTACATTTGTGCATAAATACTGCGCTTAATTGCTACACAAAACTAAGCTAAACATTGCACTTAAATAGTATAGAAACAAAAACACAAAAAATAGAAAAAACAAAACAAAATAATAACTGAAAATAAATATCAACCTACACCGCAATAAACCAAAAGATACAGAAAAAAGTAATTTAAAACCTAAGCATATATTTATATATATAGAAAACTAGAAAACATAGACAAATGTAAATACACTAACTAAGTATGATATTAGGCTAGTTAACTCAGCAACTTAGTTGCTTTATACATATACATATGTAATATATATTTAAGTAGAATACTCATTGTTCCCCAAACAACAAAATTTGCTGTCAATTGTTGTTTCTGCTGTATTGTTGTTGTCAACTAGAATATACTCATGTTGTATAACATTTTTGTTCAATATATAAGATAATTTCAAAGTGTTTAAATCAAACGAAAAATAGAAATAAAAATAAATAAATCTGTGTTCAAGCGCATAAAAATCACTTATTTGCCCGAGTCGCCAGAGTTGCCACAGTTACCAGTTTTTTTTTTATGTTTTTCTTCTTTTTTTGTTGTAGAAATGTTTGCGACCTATGAACTAACAAAAACTTTTGACGAGCAATAATCATTTTTACTTATGTATTTTTGTTTTTTTTTTTATCTTTTCTTATTTTGTTTGCTTTCAAAGAAGCTGCAGTTTTGTATTTGAGTATTTTGTTGTTGTTCTTGTTGTTGCTGTTGTTGTGCCATTAAATAAATATATATATAAGTTTCTATTATTTAATATATGTATTGTATATTCTGTATGTCTGCCAAACTGCAGACTATGTGTGTTTGTTTGTTTGTTTTTGTAACTGGAACTCTAAAAACTAACAATTTATGGACTTCAATAAATTCTTGGTGCACTCAAACTAAAAAAAAGTTCAAAAGACGGAGCCGGCATGCATAAATCGACCAACTGTAAATATTTGTTTATAACAGGATTTCAGATCAAATTGTTGTAGTCAAAAAACGGTTCAAGAAAATAATATTAAATAGTTAAATCAATTTTTGTTAAAAACTTGTATGTTAGCTGCGTGATTCGAACGAAACATGCAAAAGAAGGAAAAGCTGGCGGCTGCCAAGGGTTAAAAAGAAGCGTGCACTTTTCGAAAATTTATTGTAGCATACTTTATGGCACTGTTGAAAATAGTTAATCAAAACAAAAATGTTAAGAGAGCGCTAACAACGGCAATGCCGACGTTTAAATACCCTTTCTTGCTGCATTGTTATATAATACTTTACAACACAATTATAAATTATAAACTATTTTGTTTTTTTTGAATATGGAAAACCATTGACCTATAGTTTTTCAGTGTTTTCAGTTGGTTATATAGAACCTGGATGGACAGCACGCCTACTTAGCTTTTACTGCCTGTAATGTAGTAAGTATCTGTCCCGAGTTGTAACCAAGAAAACCCTAGAAACAGACAAAACAGACGTACGCAAATGAAATTATCGGAAATGGTATAAGAAAAGTCTATTTTTACTTCAATTGTACGTATACGTGATATGCATATACGCTGAAATAAAGGCGTTTTTGTAACAATTCCACCAATTTATAATTATGTTGTTAACATTTTTAGTAATTAAGGCCTACAAAAAAACCCATTTCAACTGTCGAAAACTTGTCAAGTTATGTGATTTGGATAGATTCTAACAAGTTTTACTATGCAAACTCGATTCTCAAAGAAAACAGCTAATTTTGCTCAAGTTTGCAAAAGGGCATACAAAAATAAATGCGCAAGTCAATACTAATTAATAAGCATGGAATTCCAATTAAAACATTTAACAAAAAATAATAAATAACAAAAAAAAACTCTGCCTTGCTTAAAATATTGCACTTGGTTAAACGTTCTCTACAAAACTAAAAGGTACAACTGGGCGTATGTTTAATATGTTAAAATAAACAGTTGTATTTCAAAATAGGTTCTGTTATGGTTTATGAAGCAGAGCTTAAACTCTTAGATAGATAACTTTAAAACCTTAAACTGTTAACAGACCCAGTTAAAAAAAGAACCCTTAATGTGTTTAGTAAGTGTAATAAGTAAGTGTATTAAAACGCTTGTTTGACGTTGCTTTTCTAGCGTGAAAGATATCAAATTCTTATGAAAAAAAAACATAAATTGTCAAGTTTGCATTCTGAGTATTTTATAATAAGCATAATAAATAAAAGTTTGGTTTCTTACAAAGTTAACAAACAAATTTGCAGTTACAAAAGTTTATGAAAGTGCAACTGGCATTAACAAAAGTTTTTCAAAGTGTAATTCGCAATTGGAAACGTTTTTTTGCTGTGCAACTTGCACGAAAGATTCGCGTTAACTAAATTGATGTTTACACGATGAAAGTTGCACGTCTAACAAGCGTTTGAGAGTACTGTGTGTGTTATTGCTCGCAAAGAAATTAGATGGCTAAACATAAGACAACTGATTGATAACTCGCCTCGAAAACTGGCTTATTAGATGGTTTTTTTGTTGTAAACTTTGATTTTTTGTAGTTGTTGCTTCGTTTTTGTTTAAAATATGCTACGATATTGATGTGTGTGCGTGTGTGGGTTTGGTTTGTGTGTGTCAACAGTTATGGCGCAATATAGTTAAAATATAAATGTAGAATCAATATTTAGCTGATTTGAAAAAGTAATAATTTTTGTGTAGTTATATAGATGATGTGTTTTTTGTTTTTAATATTGTATTTAGTTTATCTAGCAAACAACCCACCGCTATGATCTGCATATTCCTGCAGCAGAGGATTGCCAGCCAATGCGGCATAGTTCGCATAATCACCATATGGCGCAAAGATCATGCCATGTGCGGTCTGATCGAAGGTAGCTGTCGGTTGCTGTGACAATATGCTGGCTGCTGTGGTTGGCACTGTCATGCGTGGATTAAGTATCAATGGTGCGCCGAGTGGTGCATTGGCGGGTGAGCGTATCTGTTGTGCCAGTCCAGACAGTGTGGGCGTCAGTAGGCGATTATCTGATGCAGCAACCAAACGACGCCAGTCCTCTTCGCACACTGCGGGATACAGAACAGAAGCAGAAGGTGAACCAACGCATGAGAAAGCTGTCCGGTATAGAAAATTTCATTCATGTAAATTTCAAGGAAAAACATTTATATAAAAATATATCATTATTGATTAGATTGATTAGAAATTCAATATTTTGCTGCCATTTGGATTATTATTTTTTGGTTTTTGGTCAGTATTGGGATTAGCTGTTGGTTTAGACAAAAGTATATATATCTTCTTTTTTTTTTTGCTATGTTATGTTTATGATATTTATATTATTAAATAGAGCTTGATTGACGTACCTGCGACTGATTTCGCTGTTGTGTCTCTATAAGTGCCGTTAATAATGGCTAATTCCATAAGTTGACGTTTCTTAAGTTCATCTTCGCCTTCGGCTTGCTGTTAGTACAAGTACGCGTACGCATGTGTGTGTTTGTGTGTGTGTGTGTTTGTTGTGTGTATTATTATTTCAATGTATTAAACAAAATACATTAAAGCATATTAGATTTTTGGTAAGAGAAATGAAAATAATATAAGAAAATCATTATTAATATTTTTATGGTTAACAATTTTTTTAGCAAATGAGATTTATTTCTTTTTTTTTTAAACAGATAGATAGATACAGCAAACGTAACGTTGTTTTTTTTTGCACACATTGTTTTTTAATTGGATTAATTGGAATAAAGGACATTTAATGCATACCAATGCATACCAAAAAATAGATTTTAATCTTTTTAAACTTGCACATTGACACGTTGAAAACTGGTTTACGCTGTGTGTAAGCATTATGAGTTTCTGTGTGTATGTGTGTGTTTTGTACTGTTTTTTTTGATTTCTTTTTTAAAGAGAGTAGGGCCAGGCAACTTATGTTTATATATGTATATATTTATCAACTTACCGGCACTAGCAACTTTTGCACTTCGGCAACAGCCTGAGCCAGCTTGACTTTGGCGCGATTCTCAGTATCCTCGACAGTAATCAGAACATGCAGATCATCGGACAAGTGCTCCCAGTTTGGCTTGCCGCGATTGGCATCCTCCTGTTGATGATATAAGAAATAAAGAATTATTAAATCAATCAGTTGAACTTATGAAATGCATATATGTATTTATAGAAGTTGATTGGAGCAGATTCGCTTCTAAACATATAGTTGTTTATGGGTAGGCACAAAAACGTACAGAAACAAAGTACAAAAGAGATAATGACGTGCTTATTTCTAATCTTAAAGAAACTTTAGATTATATCTGCATTTTGTATGTTTATTTGTTGACAAAACTTGTACGTGCTTCACGATTCAACTGCAGAAATACTTCAACTAACTAAAAGTTTTGTTTGCAGTTCGAGTTTGATATGTTTAGTGTAAAATCTCCTTAAATGGCCATGGGGCAATGGCAATCCAAACTAAATCGTTCTTTTGACTCTGGAGGGAGTCAACATGATTGCTATGTATTCTGTGTAAGCTATTTTCGCACTTAGTCAGTATGCTTATAGATGGACAATTGACACTGGCAGTTTCATGGAATACTGACTCCTTGTGAGCATTAGAGGGAAGGCAGGAATCAGTTAAAGTAAATGCATCCTACTCCAGCGGTTCCTTGGTTCCTGAAGCATCATTGTGTTCCGATAAATAAATGTAATGTATGAATGTCTGAATGTACAATAAATATGGGTGGGAAGCAAGGCACCAGAGATATAACTTGCTCATTAACTAAATCAGTCAGATCGAGTACTCGTAATTTTTGACTTGATTGATAAATAAGGGAAGAAGTTACAACATTTATATGAGAACTCTAGATGCAATTACGAAGGAAAAAGTCATGTAGAACAAATGAAATAAACTATATAACAAAGTTTTTCAAAGAGTAATTTCTATGACCGATCTTTTTTTATTTATTTATTTTTTTATTATTTATTTTTTTTTTATTTTTATTTTTTTTTTTTTTTTTTTTTTTTTTTTTTTATTTCTTTATTTTTCTTTTTTTTATTATTAAGGGTCTAAATAACCGATATGGAACAGCTTGACATTAACCAAATAGCATAAATTTCGCAAATATTATAAAATATTAAAACATTAATCAAAATAAGCAAGACCGAAGGCTCAAATAGAGTAGCCAAGGTACTAATTTTGAGAAGAAAGCGTCAATTTCTGATACAAGCTATCTGATGCCTTAAGGACCTATTGTGTAGGACCTCAATAAAGTGCCTTCTTAACCTTCTAATAGGAGGGTTCCGTAAGTTTCCACTAATCGCATATATTCTAACATTATTTAAAATGAACTTAAAAAGTTGACAAACATCTAACATTGATCTGCTTATAAACTTGTTTACTTTTTAGTTCTTAAAAGGTTCCAACCGCCAACTGCAACATTTAATTTGGTAATGGGCGTAATAGCAATAATAAAATTGGTATTCACGTTGATCACCCTGAAAAACAGCCACTCTGTGCACAGTTTCTCTTTCATTCTATTATAGTCAGGCAGGCGGCAATAAAAAATAGTTTAAATATGCTTAGAAATGCAGGCTGAAAGCAAAGACGACATTTGCCAGCGCGTGTTTTTGCTAATGGGCGAAAACAATTAAGTGTGGGCGTTGCCACACACAAAAATGCATTCTTGTAAATTTTCGAAATTTTCGAAAATTTGCAGTTTAGTTGTTACTTTTAGCTGGTGTTTGGGCATGCCAAATGGCAAAAGTGCTTTTGGCTGCTACGCTCGAGATATATGAAAATATGTACTTAATATTTATTATGCATGGCCCCCAAGGTTCAGAGCAGCAGCAAAGTGAACAGCGAGGCAGGCGCATTAACTTTTGACCCAAAAATAATTATATAGTATTTATAATATATATATAAATATGTCATGCTTAAAATATATACATAAAATTGCGTTAAATTTCAAATCAATTAAGCTCAAAGTGGCAAAGAGCTGTCACTTTAGCTGACTTTGAAGTTGCCTTCAACATCACACACAGTTTATATTGTATGTCCAGTCAACATTCAACTTGGCTGCCTGGCTAATTCCGCACCACTTGTCAAATTGAAAAACTGTCAAGCAGGCAATGAGCCACCACGCCACATCATGCCCCACCACACCATGCCACATTATGCTACGTCAGTCTCAACAATTTTCATGGATTTCTCATAGTCGTCCCAGTCACAGTCACAGTCCCAGTCGCAGTCCCCAAGGCACTTATAAGGTTCTTCTAGCGACTAATATCTTTAAGCTATTTTTATCTCTGTTTTCTTGCCTGCAAGCAATCTTTATCTTCTTTGCTTTGTCACAGACACAAGACACAATACACAAAAACAAAAGCAAAAAAACACAAAAGATTTTTCAAGAAAATCTCGAGAAAAAAAGTGACTCAGTCAAGTCAGATTGTCTGACGTTATACCTGAGTGGGTGTCAGAGCACTTTTGGGGTATAGCAACTAAATTATCAAAATATTGCAACGTTATAAATGCCAACATTTTAATATGTCTTGTCAGCGTCTACAGACTGTATCTGTATCTGTATCTGTTAGCTGTACCTGTAGCTGTAGCTGTATCTGTATCTGTATCTGTTAGCTGTACCTGTAGCTGTGTCTATCTACCGTGTCTGAGGATGCCTTTAAATGCGCGCTACATTTACGAATCATATACGAAAATACATTTAATCGTCTCAGCTTTTGGCATTATATTTTGTTCTGTGCTTACCGCATGCCAAAGTAAATTAAATCATCAAGAGTGTTGCGACTGACAAGCATTGCATATATTTACTTTAATATAAAACAAATTTTTTTTGGATATTTTTGAGCTCATTAAAATTATAAAATGAGCATTAAAAGCTTTGTCTAAAAACGCACTTCAAAACTTTGGAAATTAAAACTGTGACAGCCATAAAGTTTAGATTTGAAAAATAAATTGGCTTTTATGCTAAAGTTTTGTCATTTTGAGTGACGTTTGAATAAGTAACTAAATAATATGTTAATCTAATTTTATCGAAAGTTTGTTTTGCATAGCCTTTTTCAATTTTCATTAAATTTGCTTTTATACAAAAATGTTGTCAATTAAAAACTAGATAAGTTTTAAGTTGGAATCGTTTTTAATACCGTTTTCAAATAAAAAATCCAGTCGCTTTTTGAAGACTTCTTCGAATTGTCAAAGCTGATTCAATGTGAATGTTTTTAAAACGATAATTAAATTCTATTTTGAAATTCATAAAAGTTCACAGCTTAGTTTTTCAAAACTGACTTGCTAAATCGAACAAATTCGATTATTTTATGGTTATTTACATACCTAACTTATATGGAATTTATATATACATATATGTATAAGTTAACAAACATTCAAATTTTTTGAAACTCACTAAAATAACAGATTTCAAAAAGTTATCTTATCCCAAATAAAATGAAAATATAGATTCAGCTTTCCTAGCACAGCTTTAAACATATACTTATACGTATATCAGATTATAATTGTTAATATAAAAATTACAAAAAAGGGAAATATTTTTGGACTTTTTTCATTAGATTGAACAAATACCTGTTTTTAAAATAAAAATTGTAAAACAAGAGTTATTTTTCAATTTTTATTTTAAAAATTGAAAATAAAAATAGTTTTTAAATATCTTTTGAATTAGAGTATCAACATAAAGGATTAGTTGCCCTTTTTTATAATCTAAAATAAGACTTATTTCACAACTTTTATATACAAATTTAAATTTAATTATTATTTCGTAAGTATTTTTTTTTTTAAATAACATTTAAGTTTTAATTTATTTAAATAAACTGCAAATAAAAATTTTTTCAAAAAGAAGTCATTTTTATGCGTTAATTTTCATAAACCCCATAACTCTTATTTGCAGTTCCTGCTAGATATATAATATAACTCAACTTAGCCAAGAATAGTAAATAACATTTTATTTCGATATTTTTAATTGACAATAATTTTTGTATTTTGGCACGGAAATCAAATGTCAGCCAACAAATTTTATGCAGCTGAACTAAGTACTCAAAAATATATATTTTTGGGAATTAAATTTAAAGTGTTTTGCGGTTTAATGTGTACTATGTGTAACTGAATGTCTTTGAGTCGTAAACTATGTGTGTAGGTGTTGTTGTATTATTTGGGTCTTTTAGAATTGGCATGCATGGAATGCAGAGTGCATTGGAATCCAAAGTCAAATTGGAATTCAATGCGGTAATTAAATTGTGGTTCTGCTATTGATGTTTTTGGTATATTGTGTAATAAACACATAACTTACCTTCTTCTTGTCCCGCATGGAGCCCTTGCCGCGTACCATTATCTTACAGCCAGTCTCTTGTTCTAATTGTTTGGCTGTCATGCCGCGTGGTCCCAAAATGCGACCAACAAAATTGAACTGAAATAAGAAAAACATGCAGGAAATGAGCAACAATTATCAAATATATAATACATATAATGAAAATTAACTTTAAGTTTTAATGCCAAAGTTGATTTCAGCAAAAATTTAAAAACACATTAATGCCAACCCAGATTGAGGTTGACTCATGAACCAAATCATTCAATGCAAAAAATAATATAAAAAAAAAAAACACATTCTTTCAAAGTCAAAATTATTAACTTGAGACCCCCAAAGAGATTCAGTCAGCGCTAAGAAAAAATCACAATGCGAGTGCACAGCCGGACAATAAACGTAATATGACCTAAGGCGACACGCCTGAATTTGGCACGATAAACCAATCAGCCAGTTACTCAAACAGATTTTGCCAACTGCAACAGCAGCAGCGACAGCGACAACAACAACAGCAGCGACAGCGGCAACCACGTCAACCGGCGGCGACTGTCAAAGGCAGTTCCAATACAATCAACGGTTTTCCGACTGGAGCGTACAAATCTTCTAAGAACACTGTCAACTAGTGCTGTCAAAGCTGTTGGATAGCTACAATCGATACTATCGATGTTGTATTCTCGTTTAAGAGTACAAAATCGATTGATATAAATCGATTTTTGATAAGTATATGAAATCAACGCAAGTTCAAAGTCTAGTGACGATGCATTTTCAAGCCACAAAACTTCTGACATACAATTTTGTGACGAATTTTCTGATTAATATAAAAATTATTTTAAATAATAAAATGAATTTGTATTTCGCAAGTTGATTCAAGAAGATTCAGCGTCTTTTTATTCTACCTAAGTAACTTTTGTAGAAGTTTTTAGCGTTTTCCCGCTAAACTAGCGGTTTCTTAGAAAAATGGTACAACAAACATTGTTTGAATTATAATGAGTGATAGAGTATTCTAGAAAGCTTCTATATTACTATTATCTGAAGCTTTTTCTTTTATATAGTGAGAGATTCAGGCCTATTTCAGCTTCTACTTTCTTTAAGATATTGTAAAATTAAATTTTTTGGACTTAATTCACTTGCATTTGATCGAGGATTGAATTTACTAACAACAAAGTTAAGATTCAGTTTAGTAGCTTGACAGAAATATAAAACACTTCAACTTAAAGTGATTTCGATTCCATAAAATGTATCCGAAAGTGGAAAGTGGAACTGATCTGAATGTTTTAATAACAAGCATTGTAGGTATATCGATATCTATCGTTTTTTGTTGGCAATATATAAGACATATTAAGACATGCCATGATAAAACGCTTGCAACGCAATATGAAATGAGTTGAGATATGTATTTCAAAATGTATTCGTTGATATATCGAACTTTTTCAAAAACATCATATGTAGTTTTCATGTTTTTCTGTTTAGGACAACTTTTAAAAAGTACATCTTTTGCAAAGAAAAATGCTTAGTTGATGTGAAACAACAAAACAAAGTCTATTCTTTTATAACCAAGCTTAAGAAATGCACAACATCCTTACCCTTTCGATAGCAAGTACAATGACAACATTCAGCTATCGAAACTATCGATTGTTTTCGCATCACTACCAACAACAAGAAACACATTGATATCACTGTAATGGAGTTAAGCAGCAGCTGTGTAATTGATGAGGTTGCTGCCAATTATCACATGTTTCATGCTATGTTGCCTGCTATGACCACGCCCCCCTCAAGCGTAGTTCGCTGCTCATAAATTAGACGATAAAATTGTCGATTTATTCGAGTCAGTCGAAAAGAGCATATCAAAAACACAATTTAACCAGACTCATAAATAAGTATTAATGACTGTGCAAACTAGTTCGACATTAGCCCAAAGGCGACCACCCACAACTCTTTATACTTTTTTTTTTAATTTTAGTTTTTCCTCCAGCTAAGAAAAATATCTATTCAAAACTGATGATGTGATGTGGTGTGTTTTTTTTTTTTTATGTAGTATAACGATGATGTGAACTATAAGTTGTTGTTGTTGCTGTTGGAATGTATCTTTATCTTTATCTTTGTTTCTATTAAATTTTGTGTGTTGCTTTTGCTGTTGAAACTGTTGCAATCATCTGTTGCGATCAAATCAATTGAACAAATAGCTGCTGTTGCACAAACGCAAATGCAGTTAGTTGCCTTAATGGACAGCACACACCAAAAATTTAATTAAAAAATTGTTGAAAGCAGTTGAAAGTTTAAAGCCTGACCAAGAGTTTGCTGCTCAGTGAATGTTTTATAATGTTCGTACGCATGCAATTTGCATTGTTTGTGGCTACTGAATAAAAAAATAAAAAAAAAACAAAAGAAAAAGCGTAGCTCGATGGAAAACAATATTTGCATTGTGCATTTGGCAGGGAGCAGTTATATTTTTGGAAGAGAACGTTAAAAATTAATTAAAATCAGCAGCCAAAGTTAGTTTATACAAAAGCGTATTGAAAAGCGGCACAACAAAAAAGCTGTTCGTACAAAAATATTTGAGAATGCCAAATAAAGACTTGAGGGTAGCCAAATAAATAATAAATTATTTTAGTTTTTTATTTGTAACATTGTGAGGGCTTTTGGAAATCAATAAGGAAATGAAAGAGCTGCTGCAGCAGCAACAATTATGCGACTCAAGTGGAGCGCGTGCCATTCAAGACAAGAAAAGACAAGACAAGACAAGAAAGTAAACAATTTTAGTTGTTTTGGTTATTTTCTCAGTTGATGTTCTTGTTTACAGGCAGCACTTGAGCAAAATTTGCTGTTAACAGACAAAAGATGAGGCACGCGTTATGCGAACGGTAGCTGCAACTGAAGCGTAGCAGCCAAAATGTGTGTTAAACAAGCAAGTCTGCTGCAAGTATTCGACTAGCAGTTACCCAGTAATCCAGCTCTGTAATAGCATATTACATCTTTTATGCACATAGGCAGAGATACACTATACAAAATAAAGGGTTCTAAAACAGAAATTTAATGAAATTATCGTTTTTTTATCGATATGGAAGAATGAGCAAGCAGAAAGAGGTGGCAAAACATCGATGACAACATCGGTTGTATCGATAGTTTTAAATTATCTTCACTATCGATGCTTTGTTCGATGTATTGATAGTGACATTTTCTTCGTTTTTTACGAAGAATAAGTAAGAATGCTCTAGTTGAGTGTGCCCGACTACGAGACTCCCTGCATCCAACTTGCACTTCAAGCAGTTTAGCGGCAACGCAAGCAAGCAGTGCATTTAACTTGTCCAGTGCTTGTCAAACTGTTGCTTCTGCCTGCTGAGACGGGGGATATAGATTATTTCATTACCTTGGTGTTAGCTATTCAATCGTTAGGAAATTTTCGCAGCTGATTAACTTTGATACAACATATATGTGTACCAAAAATCAAAGCTATATTGGTGTCCGAAATTGGAAATAAACTGATTGATCAGCGTATGGTATACAGAAACCTGCATGCCAAGTTTGGTGTCTCTAGCTCTTATAGTCTCCGAGATCTGTGTGTTTATACGAACGGACAGACAGACGGACGGATATGGCTAGTTCGCCTCGGCTGTTGATGCTGATCAAGAATATATATAGTTTATATAGTCGGAAATGCCTCCTGCCTGTTACACACATTTGTTTCCATTTTCAATGGGAACAGGGAGTAAAAATTTGATCAAATATATTCGGAAATACCTTTTCTTTTCGCTACAAACATAAGAACAGCATTATTATACCCCTTTTGAAACCTTTTTTAATATTCACAGGGCATTATATACGTTTTTCAAGTATCTGTGTGTATGTGTGTGCGCTTGGGTCTGTCTTACATTACAGATTGTGACCGATGATAAGAAACGCACTCAGACAGCACACAGATTCATATATGTATAAACATATGTAAGTGTATAAATATATATATGGTATATATTAAATATATACAAACAACAAAAAGGCACAAATAATTGATAAGGCAAAAAACACAGTGGAAAGCAAAACAAAAAAAAATAAAGAAATCAAAATGCAACCAAATTAAAAATGTATGTTAAGAGATGGAAATGGCAAAAATGGAAAAACTGGCTGCCATTAAAATGGACAATTGACCCAAAAGCTGCTTAACAACACGTGGACAACGTTTCAATTCAGAAAAGGGATGTTGTAAAAATTATCAATAAAAAAATATATTGAAAGAAAAGGTAATTTAGTTGTTTTTTATGACTCAAAAAACAATTAATCGATTTTCATTGAAACTCAAAATTTGATTAATTCCAATTATACAAAAAACTTAGCTCAGAACTTTATATAGTACATTAAGTACAAAACGTTGTCATTATATTATGCTTAATAGCTTTATATCTGAGCAATTGTATCTCTCGTCAGTTTTTAAGCTGGCAAATTTTGTAAATAGTTTAAAACAGCAAAACATCTTTTCATATAAGCCGACAGACAGCGAGCTAAGTAGAAAAATGCAAAACTAAGCAGCAGTCGTCGGCGCAGATCAAATAGATTACAATTATATATATACTATATACCTAATCTTTTCAATGTGTGTGAAACACAACAACAACAACAAAAAGACTGTCTATTTAACGCGCAAAAATAAATCAAAGTTTGACATGTAACACAAAAAAACAACAAGATTTGGTCATTTTTTTTTTTAAGGAACATTTTTGTCTAATGCGTTTGCATGTAAAACTGTAAACTGTTAAATAACTTAAAAACAAAAATGAGCATTTCAGTTGCACGTAATTAGCATTTTATGCTTATGAGCAAATCGTTGCAGTTTTTGTTTTACTTAACAGATTAATTGCCAGTTTATTTACGACACAAAAAAAAAAAACATAAAATATGCAAAATGTTGAGATGAATGAGTTTTGACTCAGTTGTTGTTGTTGCTGTCGAAAACAATTTAGCATAAATATTCCAGCTGATCGTTAACCCTCTTGCTCTCAGAATGCTTAAGCGCCAACAATTTTAGAAACTGTCAAAATGATCAATTGCTGTGATCATGCGAAAAAACAAGTCTTGAAGCAGCATCGAAATGTTTTCTCATGTTTTATATCAGTTTTTTTTTTATCATTATTCATTTTTGAACTTTTGATTTTATTGCCAGATCATTTTACAAAACATTGAGCTGTCAATTGTGTTATTCAAAATGATTATTAGAAATTTAATGTCTCAAAGAATTCGAAAAGTTGCAATTTCTGCACTGCACAAACAACATAATTAAATTTGTATATAAATAACAACAAAATTACAAACTCCTTAAAAGGCAAACAATTGTAAATCAAGCAAATTGCATTGTACTTGTCTGTTTACCTTTGCCTTAAAAGTATATAACTCAATCAAGGCATATCTATACAACAATTTAGCAATCAACAAATCTCTTGTCTTATCTATAATTGTGCCTGTGATAACTATGCGTATGCGTAATAATTTAATATTATCAACAATTTATCTAATTATATATGTATATGTATATCTAGAATGTTTCATCTTTTAGCTATATATATTTTTGAAAGAATATTAAACGATAAATTTGCTGACTTGCCCAGTGGGTCAACTGTCACATGTGCGTGGCTGACGCCACGGGGCGTATGAACAATGCGTTGACAGACAAGCATGGACAGCAGCAAAAGAAAGAGACAGCTGCAAGGCAGTGCGAGAGAGATACAGAGAGCTAAAAAACACAACTATGCGCGTTAATAGTTGCACAGTAATTAATTGTAAGCTGTTTAATGCTATTGTTGTTGTTGTTGTCAGTTGTGGTTGCTGCTGCTGCTGCTGCAGACGTTTACTTTAATTAAGTTGTATTTATGTTTTGGACACAGCAACAACAACAACAACAACCACAACAGCAACAACCACAACTACAACAATTGAGCCCATTTAAAGACTGCATTTGTAGTTTTTGTATACAACACGCATAGGCGTATCTAACATGTTCATTGAAGATGCTCTCCCCTCTATCCTCTCTCTATCGCTCTACAGCTCGTGTTGACAAATTGTTGTCTATTTACATGGTGTTTGTTAATGTCGTTTGTTGTCAGCCATCTGACAAATCATTATTTACATTGTTGAATATGGTATAAATTATATTATACTGCTATTATTTATCGAGCAACATTTGGCTAATGCTGCGTCAGTCTCTCTCTCTCTGTGTTGCTTTTAATGCCTTGGAAAATTTATGGCCAATGACGAGGCTGCAACAAAACATGCCAACATATATATCGTATATACCTATATACCTATATATATATATATATATAAGATATGTATTTAGTATTGTAGACAATAAACATTGTGCAAACTTGTTGCATTTTTCTTCTTCTGTGTGTTGTTTGCAATTTGAAACGCCATTTGTCTTGCTTGGAAACCATTTGGCTTTAGTCATATGCCAACTGAACAAAAAATGTCTGAAATGTTGTACAATTTTTGTGTATTTTGCTATCGAGCTAGAAATATTGCAATTAAATGAAATGATTTATCGCAACGCTGAAACGCCCGCGCACACAGCCAAAACGTAACCACAAAAAGTCGAATAAAAATATATAAATCTTCAGCTGGTCGAATTAAAAATAGACAGTCGTATTTCAGAACACCTGAAATATCAAGCAAACTAAAAGAAACATCTATAAAAACCTATGCCCTCTGCTCGTAAATCTTCAAATGTGCTGTGCCAATTTCCATTTGGAAAGTATCAGGCAATAGCATCCAAAACAGCATCCCCAACAAAAACATTACCATTATCAAAAAGCTGTTTTAAATCACTTTTTTATTATTATTGTTGTTGTTGTGCTCTCTGCACTATTTGCGCCAAATTATGTTCGTTTTTTAATTTATGACTTGGCTCATTCATATTCAATTCGCTTTGCTCTTTGCTTTTTTTTTGCTCCAGCTGCAAACATTTGACATGCGTTGCCATAATAAAAACAAACTTTATGTTAATGTTCGCCTGCTAGTTGGTTAGTTAGTTACTAATACTAGTATTAATACTAGCTAAGAACAGCACTCAAGGCTTATGCAATGTTCCAGTAGTCATTAATTAGTCAAGTCGATGACGCTGATGACAAATGTTCTCGATTTTTTTCTAATAAAATACACTTAAATTAATGTTCTCTAATGGCAAAAATAAAATAAAATAACCAAATATTAGTTGAAACATAATCAAAGCTCAACAAGTTGGCAACACCCTAGCAACAAGTTGGCAGTATGCTCTCATTTAACAATCAGTTATCGAGTTTATTGAGTTTATCCTCAAGTTAAAGTTGAAGTTTGCAATATCTTGTGTAGAAAATAAATATAGTCTGCCCATTTTCAGATTTATACAAGATTTTGATGGAAGTATTTCTACTAATTCTTTTGCATTATCTTCCAGTTTGTCTTCTACTGTATCTTTTACTATTTCGTCTACTATTTCTTCTAGTATTTCTTCAACTATTTCTTCTACTCTACCTTCCACTCTATCTTATACTATTTATTCTTCAATTTCTTCCTCAATCTCAAGTTCAATTTCTTCCTCAATTTCTCCTACTATTTCATCAACTATTTCTTCTACTCTTTCTAATACATCTATTATTACTACTTCTTCTAATCTTTCTTATACTTCTATTACTTCTTCTTCTTCAACTATTTCTTCTAGTCTTTCTAATACTTCTATTACTACTACTTCTCCTACTCTTTCTTATAGTTCTATTACTACTATTCTTTCTACTCTTTCTTATACTTCTATAAGTCCTACTATTTTTAACACATTTCAACAACTCTAACAATAACAATTTACAGGGTATAACATAGTTGCAACAACATGTACATTTATTTTGTGCCGGTTTCCATCTCTAACTAGATTTTAACACAAGTTTTAAGCATGCTTTGCTAATTAGCAGCTCTGAGTAGGCTGCCAGCTAAATAATTTGCATATTGAAAGACTACAAAATGCAAAATGTTTACTTGACCACGGCCAGAAATTGCTTAATTAAATGAAAGTTCTTTCAACAACACCATATCTAATTTAATTAAATTTAATGTTTTTGTTATTTTAGGCTAGCAGCATGCCACATGGCATCATATGTCAGCGCAACAAATCGTTGGCGCCATTTGTTAAACAAAATTATTTAAACAGCTGTTAAACTAAAATGCTTACAGCTAAATGCGTCCCAAATGCAGCATTTAAATTTATGCATTTATGTAGAGCAACTCACTCCATATGCGTAAAGAGACATAAACGTTAATTGTGTCAAGCAATGATATAAATTTAATTCAATTCTCGATGCTGTCAGCTATAAATAAGCCAAACTACGCCCAAAACATTATCCACAAAAAAAAAAAGAATGTTAAAAATGAGAAAAAAAAAAACAAAAATCAAAAGAAAAGCAACATTTGAAATTGCATAAAATTAAATCAAACTCTAATTTGCCCTGGCGTTTTGGCTAGGCGGCAAAATAAAAACAAAAATAAAAACAAAAATAAAAACAAAAACGCCTACCAACGAAATGAAAACGACGTCAAGCGACTTCCTAAAACGCTTCAGTGATTTTGTCTAACCCACATCAAATATATATACATGTTTGTTGTATAAGGTATACAAGTACACTGAAAAAAAACAACAGCTCCAAATCAATATCGCAGCAATATAAATTGCTCAAATTGATATTTTCAGAAATATTCAACAATTTGTTACTACAAGAGAAAAGTTGTTAAAATAAAAATGTTTAAAAATGACACGATATAAAATACATTTGATGATTTGGTATGAATTTTGAAGACTCGTCAAGCATTAATGAAATTAAGGAAAATTGATTCTTTTCGACTATATTAGTTGAATTGTTACTAGATAAGATTAAAGTTTTATAATGCTGAGTTAATCTCGCAAAGCATTGCTTAAGATTTGTTGTAAACTGTATAAGAAACAATTCAATTTGAATTCAATTTACTTTCAAAAGCAAAAGAATGATTCCTGAAATACCAAATTCTCAAAGAATTGATTCATTTTCAATTCAATTCATTTTCAGTTTATTTTCAATTCATTTGCAATTCATTTTCAATTCTTTTTTAATTCTTTTTTAATTCTTTTTTAATTCTTTTTCAATTCATTTCCAATTCATTTTCAAATCATGTTCAATTCATTTTCAAATGCAAAAGAATGTTTCCCGAAATACATAGTTCTCAAAGAATTGATATATTGAAGATATATTGAAGATATATTAAAGATATATTGAAGATATGTTAAAGATATATTGAAGATATATTGAAGATATATTGAAGATATATTGAAGATATATTGAAGATATATTGAAGATATATTGAAGATATATTGAAAATAAAAGAACATATCTTCTTGACATCAAATATCAAGTTAACATGTTAATCTTAAAAAAGCTCTTTAAAGAAAACAAAGTTTGTTTTTGTATTAAGAGACAAAATATGAAACTACTCAAATTTAGTAAAATTTCTTGCTGTGTAGGCAACTGCAACGCTTTTTGCATTTGGCGATCTGTAAGGCGAGCCCAGGGCTGAGGCATTTGCCATGTCTTGGACAACTTAACAGCCGACTGATTCCATCAGCTGCCCGAGGTGTGTTTCAATGTGTGTGTGTGTGTGTTGTATGTTACGAGTGTTGCCTAACCGCCCATTTGTTGCAGCAGCAAAAGCAATAGTAACAACAACAACAGCAGCAGAAGCAGCGTCTCTCGTATTCTTTTGCGTGCTGTTAGAGGGCGCACCTTAAAGCGATTTCCGGTGTACCAGTTGCTCATTGAGGCTCATTGAGCAGGCGTGCTGTCAATTCTAATTAGCGGAAGCGCTTCAAATGTGCTTCGATTCATAAATTAGATCAATTTTATGTTATTGTTATTGTTGTTGTTTAATACTTACATCTGGATGCTCACGCACTGGCACATAAACCTTCTCATTCAGCGTTACCATTGCGCCCTCGGGCTCTGGCAGCGTAAGCGGCTCCTTCTTAACGCCATTGATTTGGAACAGGGAGGCGCGCACGCGTGCTATTTCTGTAATAAAAAAAGATAATATAAAGAATATATAAAAGATCGTTTATTGATATGCAAAGGGGTACTCAAAGATTGAATTGAAGAATTGGCAACTACAATCAAATGTTTGAATGGTCAAACATGCTTGATATATATGCAATATAAGTTAATTTTGTTTAATCTTTAATCCAGTAGTATGTAATGGGTATCTGTTATATAAAAGTATGACTATCTGGCAACGCCATGTCCAATTTCAATCGATTCTAAGCATCCCTGTGCAATATCGATTGATCTTGAGCAACGACAGCTTTTAAAAGAAGTCGAATG
Organism: Hirtodrosophila cameraria; assembly: GCA_949708635.1. Taxonomy (NCBI): domain Eukaryota; kingdom Metazoa; phylum Arthropoda; class Insecta; order Diptera; family Drosophilidae; genus Hirtodrosophila; species Hirtodrosophila cameraria. The sequence continues at coordinate 81,429,758 of OX453089.1, read as the reverse complement.
AAGAGTTGAAAAAAAGAACTTTACCCCAAAATTTTCCCCACTTTTTTCATGTTTCACGCTTAAGTTAAGTACACCCCAAAATATTAACTATACTTAAAATTTTAATACCCTGCCGTTTTCAAACTATTCTTGATGCTCTTTGTGTCAATTAAGATACTTAAATATTTTAATAGCCACACTGCTGTTAATCGTCTTGCTCGCTCGCAATAGCATTTTGTCATTTACTTAAATGCACATATTAAATTACACTTAATTTGGCTTTTAGTTGGATGTACAATCATCATCTGTATATAGTATATCTATGACAATATATGTATTATAGGCACTGGCAAAGTACCAGCAACATATATAATCGTATATGCCAATAAATGGCGTGTGAATGTTTACTTAATATTAATGCTGTTAATTTATTAGATGCAAAATGCTCGTTGGGTTGACTTTTTAACGTGCGGCCCCCAACGATTTTAGCCATTAAATGAAATCATTTGGTTTATATATAAACAAATTATGGCATGCATTTGCCTTTAAAATTACGCCGACTATAAACTTAAACTGCAAACGTAGAGGCAAAAAACGAGGTGTGAGTTTGAGGTAAGTTAAGTTCGATATGTAAAAATGCAATGCCAGGTTGCGCATACGCCACATTGTACCCCATAATTCACACATTTGGCGTTTGGGCCAACCAACAGACAGACAGCCCCCCAACTGTGCCAGTTGACAGCGCCTTTACAATTGATATGATCAACATATTGTTGTTTATTGTTTAGTTTTGGATAAGCTCACTTGCATTGTTTACTTTTGGCATGTGCCTGTCTAGCTGCTACCATACAATATACGATATATATATAGTATATACAATGGCCGGATCGCTGCATCGACAATTTGTCACTAGATTGGCCAAATTGCATCAAGGGGGGCAAGAGTGAGATAATATATGCAAAGTATATATAAGTTGGACCCGGCCAAGATATCGATATATCGATAGTATGATAATAATGTGCAATATTTATTTATTGAATCAATGCTTTGAGCTTATTCGTTAGTTATATCTGGTAGATATTGAAATAAACATGATATAATCGATTAGTTCGATAATCGATTTTAGAAAATTATAATCGATTTAGTTACGATTCATCTTCTATGTGTTGAAACATGAGAAAACCACGTAAAACAACGACCAGTTGAATTTAATTTGATTGACTTAACAAAATAACAATCGATGCTGTTTCGATTAGTCACATATAATAAATCAATTAATCGATGGGTTCAAATCATAAGAAAAAACCAGTTAAACTATGATCAGTTTGATTAAATTTGAATTTTATATAGTTTCCAAGTATTCATTATTTATCAAATGAGATTTAAATGGGATTAGATAAACTTTAAGTGCGATGTTTTATGAAAAGCAGGGATAATCGATAATTCAGACATCTTCTATTTTTAGCACTCATTTTTTAGCGTAAAAATTGATTAAAACGACTAACCGATTGTCTTTTAAAATTCTAATAGAAACTAAAAGATATATTTTGTCATCTCTAATATGAATATACACATATGAATGTCTGTGGGCGTGTGCTTGGCACATGTCATACAAATGACTTAAGAATTTGCCACTGTGCAAAAGCTAGTACGCTCTCTGCTCTATGAGGAGGGTATGACATCAATTTGATGCATGAGTTGGCTTGGGCAAAATTATTAATCGCTATTCTTGTTATGGCAATGCAATACTTATTTAAGGCGCCTTCTTCTTTAGTTATTTATTGTTTCATGAATTGTATTTCTGTCTGATTACGATTGCTTTCATGGAAATGGCATTTTGTTTACCTTTCTATATATTTATTTTTTAAATAAATTGATGTCATGTGGTAATAGTTCAAGTTCTATTTTCATTTCAAGTAAAAATTGATTTGAATTCATTGTATGCAAACATAGAAACAGAAAGTTGCTCTTATTAAGTTGAAACCTTTATAAGTAGACTTATTTTTGAAGTACTTACTTATGCCCACTTAAAGTTTAAACACAACGAAGTAAAGATGCAGCTTACCAATTTATTTATTTCTGCAAATGCTTTTAATAAACTCTTGACCCACATTTATTATTTAGTATTTTGTTTTTGTTTTAACATAGAGTGCTCCTTATTGTTTTAACTTGGGAGTTTTAAGCTTAGTTTTTACAATTTTCATGCTATAAAACGACTTAAAGTTCCCAAGAAACGTAACAATTGTCAAAGTTTACTTTGTCTTTAGCGCACTTTTGTAAAACAACATTTGTTGAGCAACAAATACAATTCCCTTTGTGATTTGATTCTCTTTGCTGGCAAAATGCAAAAATTCTTTGCCAAATTTAAAATCGCAATGCATAAAATTTGACAATTTATTGACGGTCCGTTGCTGCTCATAAAGTGCACCAGCGCTAGAAAAATACACAAATCTAAATATAAAATGTTGCAAAATGTGGCAGCCAAGCGCTAAAAACAGTGAACGAAGAGAAGTAGGAGAAGAGATGAGGAGAAGATGCAAAAGATGCTGCCAACTCTGCTGCCAGTTTTCCCAGTTTTCCCAGAAGGGCGTCATAAAGCCGTCAAATTATGTTCCGAAAGTGTTAGAAGAAGGCAAAACAGAGGAAGAGTAAATGCAAGTGGCAAAAGACAGAAGACAGTTTCCATCTATTTCAGTATCATTTATGAGCCAAAATTATTACGAGCTATCACAAAATTTGCAAATCCTTTGCATAGGCTGCTTTTTGTTGACTTTTAGTCATTTTTTTTATAGCAACAAGTTGTAAAATTAAGAGTGGTTCTAAAGCAAATCAAACATAAAATTTCAGCCGATCCTAAACATATATTTTTGAAAAGTTTACTTTCATAAATGAAAATGTTATTTCACAAACTGAGTTTTGCATCAAAAACTGTGCAAAAGAAACTCAAACACATAGTTCACGAGCTGAGCCTAGAGCTGAAATATTGGTTCTAGCCGTGAATCGAAAAGCTGTTTAACTAATTGCGTTTTGCAGCCATGGTTCTTACAAAATAAAAGGTTAAGAACACTTAAAACCGTATGTGGGGGTTGGCCATAAAATGATACAAAGTAAAAATAAAAAATAACTCATAATAATAATACTTGAATATTTTGCCCCCACGAGGCAACGTCAAGTTGTTTTTTATTCTTTTGCAATAACTTCTCTAGGCGCCTAATTTGGAAGCGCTGCTTGTGCCTTATAAAGAAGTACGTTCATTTGAATAGATATCTTAAAGATAGACTCATAAACATACACATGTAAATTATGACTAAAAACTTGAATTGCATTAAGGCGATGGCGGCATTTGAATGAATGAACGATATATTCTACATTCAAAAGCGATTGCCTTAAAAGCACAAGTTCGAGAACTTGTTAATGAATATATAAAGAGCATATATAAATGAAAAGATCTTTCATTGATAATTATTAGATTGGCAAAGTTGTGCCGCGCAGCTCGACACCTACATACAGACTCGATATATATATATATATAGTATGTATAAGTTAGACTCAACCTGCTCGCCAACTCAGCCAATGCCCTTAAATGGTCAGTTGGCAAACGGTTTTAATTATAGCCAAGACTGAGGCAGTTAGATAAAGTATGCTTATATGCATGCACTTCAAAAAACAAAGGATCGAAAGATTATGTTCCACAATAATTGGATATTTATGACAAAAACAAACTGAAAATGTAAAACATATGCTATTTTTATTTTAATAATTCAATTATATAATTTAATTATTAGATTTGAAGGTATCGATTTTCTTGATAGTTTTCAATCTGTGAAGTATCGAAAATTGAATTAAGATCGAAATTGTTTAATACAATTTTAAATATATTTTTATATTTGAATTTTCGATTGAATACGGTTTTAATATCATTTCAAATGTTAATCTATGTTGTGTTGTGTTTCCATTTCCGAGAATCGTTTTGGATTTTAGGTTTCAGTTTTCAAATATTTATTGATAAATATTCAAATATATGTATTATTAATGGTGATTATTGTCCCCTGGAGAATATAAATTGCTGATTTGGCTTTTAGACATTGAGGGTGATAGGTATTTTTAAATGTAAAACGATTTTCTTGACTGGGAATCGAACCCGAGGTTTTGTGTGTCAGAACAGAATGCCTCTTTAATGGACTACAGTCGTTTACAGTTTTCGAATAATAGAGAAATGTTCTTTCTCTTTAAAGATAAGTTCGACAATAACCCAGATTCAATACATTAGGAATTAAGAATAGCCAAATCCGAGTAATCCTGTACATTTTTCTTTCAGTGTATATATGCAGATATGTATGAAAAGTTATAGACAAGGCATTAATTAAGCCGCCTGCGCATATGGTTCTCTTAATTATTGTAATTTATCTAAATGCTGCTATCAATTTGGTTTGTTGCTAGTGACTAATTCGATTCGATTCTATGATTATGACCCCGCAGGGGCAAAATAAGCTCCGTTCGTCATATGTAAATGCAATTTTTAACACGAATTTAGCTCGGGCTTATTCATCTAATCTGCGGCAATCTTCATCAGTCACGTTGAATGTCCGTCGTTCTGTCTGTTTGTCTATCTGACATTTGACCGATTAATATTGACAGCTGTCATGATTGCCTTCATGCTTTGGCCTAAAAGATCTCAAAGCTCAGATTTCAATTATTATTGCACAAAAGAATTTTGTTCAGTTGCGTGCCAAGATAAACAAAATGTATTTCGAGCTGCTCTTAATTTGCTTTTGAACATCTATTAAATTCAACATGAGCATCAAAAATGGGGGCCACACTCATATATATGCCATGTTTATTGCGACAATTTTCAATTTCCATGCTGCATTCAATATATCACTTTCCACTCGAGTCTCTTTTCAGAGTCTTTTCAGTTTTTTCAGTCTTTTTCAGTCTGGCCGCAGCTCTTAATGAGTTCTTTGGCCGTCTTTTAATGTTCTTGGACAGCTCGAACAAGCCATGTCTTGTTATTAATTTTGATTTTTAATTTGTTGTTTTCGCCTTTTCGCTAGCTGTTGCTAAAAATTGCTGTGCGTTTCTTTTTTTTTTTACATTTTTTTTTTTTTGTTTTTGTTCAGCCACAACGTGCTGTCATGTAAATTAAAATATGTGCAGCTTTTTAAATTCACGAACGGTTTTCCATTTTGTTGCTGCTGCTTTTCAGTAGAAATTATTGTGCTTTTTTCTCGTTTTATAATTCATTTTTTTTACCAAGGTGTTGCCCAGACATACATAAAGTTCAACCAAAACAAAATGTCAAACGAAAAAAAGCATATTTTCCAGCACAATTTTTAACTTGTTGAGAAAATACAAGCATAACTTATGCAATGTAGTTAAAGTATAGTAAGCACAACTTGAAGTTATCCTGTGCTCAGCTTTAAGTAGAGTATATGTTTCTAGTTTTCTTAGCATGCTTCTACTCGTTACCCACATTTATAACTTTATTACTTAACTATTACAGCTTATTAAAACTGACAAAGTTATCTTTTATCAAATGAGTTTGTTCCATATACAATAATTAAATAGAAATCAATTTATTATTGCTGCATTTTCTTAATAGTATTGTAAACAAGCTTGCCGCTTCCACACAGAACAACCGCAGACAACCTTGTTCGCGCCAAATATCTAATCCCAGCTTGTCAATCTTTATAAGATAGGCGAGTCGTCAGCAGGTAGGCAGTTAAGCAGTTCAGCAGTTAAGCAGTTAGGCCAGTTGACACCTAAACAAAATGAATACCAAGCTCAGCTCGAGCTGCTCAGCTGATTGATTGTGAGTAATTTGCATTGGCTCACGACTTTTGTTTTTCAAGTTTGACATAAAAGTAACTCTAAGTATCTCCTGGCAAGCTAATTTATGAATGCAAAAGCATTCATGCCACGAATTAGATGACTCGCGATGTGGGTTCCAAGCTCAAAACACTCAGTTCAGTTCAGTTGAGCTTAGCTTAGCGTGGGTGTTGTTAGCCTTAACAATGCCAAAACTGCTAAATGTGTGGGTGACTGACAACAAGCCGAGTTTAACAAATTGTCAAAGCAATGACAAACACGTTAAAAAAAAAACGCTTAAATGTTTGGCTGCTATGTTTCAGCCACTGCAATTAAGCCGTTTTGCCGCTGGCCATAAAAATCAACAAAACTGCAAGCACTTTTTTTTTGGGGCGAGCGTCAAAAAGCATTTGGGGCTTGGGCATGAACTCCATACAAAACAATGCCTGGCCTTGAAAATGGCCAACAACAAAATTACTACACACACACACACATGCACATTTTGCATATCTATGTGTATTCAAGTAATTCCATTTATTTGTTTTCTTGAATTTTGCATACTTATTGCGTGCATATTTCTTGACTTGCGGTTAGGCCAGCCACATTGATATCATATGGCCAGGGGCGTATGCATACTTGTAGTCGGGCAGAAAGGGGTTGTAAACCCCCCCCCCCCCACCCCCCAAGCATATATAAAAATAACTAACAATAGCTAATAATAAAAAAAACCAAGGAATTAGTAATCCTATAAAGAAAAATTAATTTTTATAATGCAACTTTTTCTTTTTTGAAATTTTGCTCAATAATAAACTCCATAAAAACCTTCTTTCAAAAGTTGTATAAAAAAAACCAAGTATTTTTATGACTCAAGCTAAAACAAAGCAAAATAATAAAAATTGAAAACATAATTTACTTTTGACCTACATCTTGCAACTTCCTCCCCCCCTTGGCGAAATGCTGCTTACGCTCATGTGCAGCAAATAAGAATTATAACAATACAAATAACATATATAAAAAAAATAAATATTTAAGCATGAGTATATTTTGTTGGTTTTTGCTTTGGTTTCAACAACATTTGTTTTAACATTTATTTTAAGACTGCCAAGTGTGACACTTGCTTTAATTTTAATTTTAATTTGTTCAATTCCCATATCATAAGGCTGTCATTAACATGTTGGTTCACACGCTTCAACAAAGTAGCTGCATACAAATAAAATGCCATACTTGTCTGAAATAAACACGTATTTTAAATATATGCACACAAACAAATGTTTTAATATTTTTTGGTTTTTTTTGTTTTTAATTGTGCTTTAAAAATATGCAAGCACAGGCAGCTTTTGTTTTTAACACATTTTTTATTTTGGTGTCATATTTGAAAAACAATGTTGACACAAATAAAACCAGGAAACATTTCAAAAACAGGCTGCAATAGACAAGAACAGCAAAAAAGAAATATGTATATATATATTTGCGTATATAAAAAATGTGTTTGTACATATCAATTTAAATGGAAATCAAATCAAAAAGAAAATAATACTTTGGTTTGATTGAGAATGATCAACTCTGAGATACTCTGAGATGCTCTGAGATACTCTGAGATACTCTGAGATGCTCTGAGATACTCTGAGATACTCTGAGATACTCTTACTCTGAGATATTCTGGGATACTCTTAGATATTCTGGGATACTCGCAGATACTCTGAGATACTCTGAGATATTCTGAGAAACTCTGATATACTCAGAGATACTCTGTGATACTCTGTGATACTCTTAGATATTCTGGGATACTCTTAAAAACTGAGATATTCTGAGAAACTCTGATATACTCTGATATACTCAGAGATACTCTGAGATACTTTGTGATACTCTGGGATACTCTGAGATACTCTTAGATATTCTGGGATACTCGCAGATACTCAGAGACACTCCGAGATATTCTGAGAAACTCTGATATACTCAGAGATACTCTGTGATACTCTGTGATACTCTGAGATAATCTGAGATACTCTGGGATACTCTGAGATACTCTGAGACACTCTGAGATACTCTGAGACACTCTGTGATACTCTGGGATACTCTGAGATACTCTGAGATACTCTGAGATACTCTTAGATACTCTGTACAAATATATACAGGCCTGCTTCAGTTTAAAGGCTTACATTTTTCTTATTGCTGTTCATTTTTTGAATGCATCGAATCATATTTCAATTGCAACTTAATTCAATCCTAGACCAAATGAGATTAAATTCAATCCTTGATCAAATGAGCGTACATTCAATCCACAAAATCTCACCAAAAGTGAAAATGGAAATATTTAAGAACAATGACTTTCGCAATATCTATAAATTTTAAGGGATAGAGATTTCCTCCTTCTGTTAGATTCACAACTTTGTCAAACACATTACAGCATTATATCCCTTTTATTAAATGTACTTTACAGGATAATGTTTGACGAGTAAAAAATGATAAAATTGCAGGCTTTAAAGGAAAAACGAATTGAAGTAAAGTGTATGCGATATTACACATAAAAGCATCATACTATTATTTTGTATTTTTGTTGAGCTGAACAATGTTGATTTAATAATAGCAAAATTTGCAGGAAATCACGGCTATGTTCCTAGGCCAACAAAAAAAAAGGAAAAATAAAAAGAAAACACACCTGGCCAGCTGTCTGGCTTCTCTCACTGGACACAGCCACAAATAACCACACATAAACACTTGAATAAATACAAAAAAATGTTCATATTAAGCAAACAATAACAAGTTATGATTTATAAATTGTTGGTTAAACCGAATCAATTTTCCAGTAATTTGTTGCTGAATTGAGAAATGGAAATGAAGCTAGACTAGAAAATGTCCTGCAATTAGATAGAAAGTATTCCAGCAAAGATTTTTAAAAAACATTCTGATTTTAACATCGAATTCAATAACCAAATTGAACTTTAAGCACATAAATATTTAAAGTTATTAGAAAGCAAAGTTTTGAAAAGGAATACAAGTAAACGAATGATCTAATATTTCTATAAAAAGTAAACGAACATATTCTTTTATAGCTTATAGCAACGTTTGCAAAACTTTATTATTATAATTACAGGGTATAAAACGCAAGCCCGTTTCAATTAATTTTAATTTCGGCTTTCCATATAAGTATTTACAAAAATTGAAATTTCAATGCAACAATTTTGCTATTTTGTATAATTTGCACATTATAAATTCAGAATGCAAATAAGAGAAGAATAATAATGTTAATATTTGGACAGCTATCAAAGTTCTGATGAAGTAATACGTTTTATTATTAGACTCTTTGTCAATTATAATTATTTTTGTTGCATTAGCTATTGAAAGTCTAGTTGATGTTTTAATAAATTATTTAAAATGAAGACTGACAGCCACAGCTGCAGGAAACAAGCTTCCAAGGAGTGCCATTTACTTAGCTTGTCTAATTAATTATAGCAATTCAATTGCGCAATAAACCAAATCGACAGCAACAAAAAAAAGTACAAATAATTGAAATTAAAATGAAATTGTAACAAATTAAACAAGCAAACACCTGAAACAATAAGTCAGCTTATAAATCGCAGTGATTAAATCGATAAACTCATTCCAAAATCGTGACTAATTTTTCGTTTCGCTTCTTGTCACTTTTTATTGCCACAACTTTTTAAATAGCCGGTGTCATTTAATAAGCCTCGAGAACTGAGCGCAAATAAAAACCAAAATTAAATAATATATTAAAATTTTAATGAGACAAAACCAGCTGATTGCCTAGCAACATAGTCAGCTTTATTTTTACCAAATGATCAGTGCCAACAAAGGGCATTAAAACTAATACCATTAAACTGGCAACACAGCAGAAGAATACACCTAATGCACAGTGGGTCGAAGGGTTATTTTAATTGTAAGTAATTTAAATTTTTAAGTTTTGACAAATAAACATTAGTTTTTACACCCTGTGTCAATTAAATGGGTAAGAGCGGGGTTATAAAGTACTGCAAATGTCTTCATATTTTTTTATATATTTTATTTTTTTATGTTTTTTTATTGCTTTTATATTTTTTTATTGTTTTTATTGTTTTTATTTTTTTTATATTTTTTATTTTTAAAAATTTTTTTTTATTTTTTATTTTTATATAATTTTTAAGTTTTTATATTTTTTATTTTTTATTTATTTTTTTTATATTTTTTTTATATTTTATTTATTTTTTTTTATATTTTTTTTATTTTTTTTTTATATTTTATTTATTTTTTTTTTATATTTTATTTATTTTTTATTATTATTATTTTATTTTTTTTTTTTTTTATTTTATCTATTTTTTTTTATATTCTGTTTATTTAATTAAGGCATTAGTCAGCTACGATCTTAATCAATTCTAATAGTTTCAAAAGTAAATTTTTTTGGAATCAATTTTGAACTCCTTAAAAGATAAAAATCAAAACCATAATGTTTTTAATTTTAAACTTTATTTTTTACTGTACAGTCATTGTTCTTGTTTTAATGTTGATCTATTGTGTAAATTACGATCAAAAAGAAAACCAATAAAACAGCCACTTGACCCACTGTGCAATGGTACAAAATCTCAATAGTAAAGCAAAAATGTGTCAACGAAATTTTGTGAAAACAAAAGACACAAATGTGGGTTTATTTACATGCTCATAGTACTCGCGATATGTGTGTGCGAGTGTAAAGTGAAGGTGTTTGGATACGCCAGAATGCATTTGAAAGAAGAAGCAGTGGAACATGAATCTTAACTGATTTTAATGCTGGTTGGCTTGTGTCTTAAGGGCGTTGGAAAGGAAAGGAAGTGAAATGGCAGCCAGCATGGCGTGAATTTGGTTTGTACTTTCAGTTTCAACAATGGCTTAAATGGAAAGCTATTGTCAACAACTGGCACACACACACACACACAAACACACACACATACACACAACTAACTCAAACACATTACAAATGCTGTTAAAAACAAAAACTAACAAAAATTAAAATAATGCAAATGAAGTTTTAATGCGACATGCTCTATGTGTGGGTGGGAGCAACAACAACAGCAACAACAACAGCTTTAATATTATTACAACTATTTTTTCGCACGTACACAATTAAAACAAATAACTGTAATCTTGTGTGTGTGTGTATGTGTGTGCAACACAGCGGCAGGCAGCCTTGCAACTTGACATTAAGCTTTGAGATTACAATTAGCCAAACAGCAGCCGCAACTGCGACAGCGACAGGCAACTGTGTGTGGCACCAGGGGCAGCAAGGGGCGTGGCGTGGCGTTGTATCAATTTGCGTGGCTCAACGTGTTTTGGGCAAAAACAAAAACAACAACAACAGCAACAAATTACAGTCAAAACAACAGTAATGCAAACATTTGACAAGTAACAAGATACAATATAGTATTTTTGGAAATAGCCTTGAGTATTTTAAGTTTCTTTTTGAAATACTGCTGAAATTTGAGAATAATTTTCAGGTTAAATATATAGTTAGTTCAAATATTGAAAATTATGACGTGTTTATTTGACAAGTTGTGTCAGTTGACTGATTGCATATTTGATACCTTGAACAAATCAATCATGTTTAGAGACAGCCTTTAAATGATCTTAAGATCAATTTATATATATCTATATACAGTAGAAGCTCACAATTTAAAAATCTCTGAAATTTAAATATTCCGGAAATTAAAATTGAAGTTTGTAAAACATTAAATTAACAAACAATTATCAAACTTTATGTTTTGTTGCATAAATTAAAAATACAAGTTACATGTATTGCAATGGATTGTTTCTCAATTTTCTCCATTTTTTATTTATGAATTGAATTTTTCAGAAATTAGAATTACCTTAAAAGCAAAGTGGTTCTAATTTGCGAGCGTCTACTAAAATATATGTATATAAAACTCTTCAACCTCATACTTGAACATTCATTGAAATCGGACATGTTTTGAAAAGGTTATGAGAATTGAACGTTTTGGAAATTTGACAAGTCAAATTCAAAGTGTAATTTCGCAATTTTAGTATTTTAAAATTTTGTTTTCGATGTATATGTAGTATATATATATGTATAAACAAATGCTAGTCTAGTAAAAATACAACACGATGCGTCAAAATCGAATGTGGGATATTTTCTATATCAGCTAAAAACTTGCTATAATTACAACAAAACAGTGAACGAAACATGTTCGAAAAGTGAAAAACAAGTTCGTAAATTGTAAGCCAATTTTTCCAAAAACAAAAACAAATACTTTTTTTCTGCAACTTGTCATTGCCAAAAAACGTTGCAAATGTCGATTTATACAGTTAAACAGTTGTTGTTGTTTTTGTTGTTGTTGTCGCTGATGTTGTCGCAGTGGGCAAAGTGGCGCAAGGCATCGAGCCAAGCAAAAAATTGGCCGCAAATCAAACAGTTCCCATGTGCGCAATTTTCGAACAAAATTTGCCGCCAGGTAAAGCAAGAAAAACCCGAACTCGAACCTAAACGTCGACCATGCCACAAGCACTAAATGCGTAAATTTGTGGAAAATGCTGGCCCCTGGCCACGCAGCAAAGGCAACAACAAAAAATTTGAGAAAAAAAAAAAGAAAAGAAAATAAAAGTGCTCCTAATGAGTGGAGAAAAGCAAACAAAATATAGCAGGAAGCCACACCCCGAAAACCCAGAGACAAACGAAACCAAACCAAACCATATCGTGACGCTTTGCTTTTGCGTATTTCATCAATATTTCAAAATTAATTAAAATTCCACACAATGAGGAAGGCAGGGGAACGCAGCGATGGGTGGGTGTCGCAGGGTTCTTTCTATTGAAAAACCTTTTCAGCAAATAACGCGAGTCTGCCAAATTGGCAATGACAAACACTTTTGAGCTGCCACAAATGGTTCAGCAAAAGGTTCATTTGAACTAATTAGTAAAATGAACGAATAAACTGAACGAATTAACAAACTATATGCTTGGTTGTCTTTCATTCAGTTCGCTTCGTAATTCGTTTAAGTCTATGTAAGACTAGTTTTGTTCATAGAAGTTTCAATGTAGATATGTTTGTTCATTTGAGTCAGATACTAGTTCGATTTGTTACAATTGAATAACGTTATGTTATTTTTCTTCAATTGAGTTCTCTAACAATTCGTTTTGTTATTTTGAAACCGCTTATAGTTTGTTTAGTTCTCTTAAGTCTGCTAATAGGTCATTTTTTTGTTCTTTGAATCCACTAGTAGTTCTTTTTGTTCATTTGAGTCCGCTTATAGTTCCTTTTTTGTTCTTTTGAGTCCGCTAATAGTTATTTTTCTTTAATCGAATCCGCAAACAGTTGGTTTTGTTCTTTTGAATCCGCTAATAGTTCCGATTTTGTTCAATTGAGTGCGCTAATAGTTCCTTGTTTGTTCAAGTGAGTGCGCTAATAGTTCCTTTTTTGTTCAATTGAGTGCACTAATAGTTTCATTTTGTTCTTTTGAGTCCGCTAATAGTTCGATATGTTCCATTGAGTCCGCTAATAGTTCATTTTATGTTCATTTCAGCAAGCTAATATTTTGTTTGTGTTTTTTTGAGTACCCTAATAGTTCGATTGGTTTATTTGAGCCAAATAATAGTTATTTGTGTTAAGTTGAGTTCGATAAAAGTTAATTTTTAGTCCACTCTTAGTTCGTTTTGTGTTCAATGTTCATTGTTGAATAACATTTACACATCGGATAAATCATTTTAGTCGTCTTTTAGTTCGTTTTCTTAATTTCAGACAGATTTATAGCTCGTTTTATTTTATTACAACTTGAGAATTCAATTAAAACTAAAATTAAGTTGATATTATATTATAAAATTGATATTTAGATTTAAAAAATTTAAATTTAAATCAACAAAAATGTGCTTCGCTTGAAAAAAACGAACAAGAATGATACTTGGAAAAACCAAAGAAACTAAACGAACGAACTAAAATCACAAAAAAACTAAAGTACATAACTAATTCTGCTAATTGAACTGCAATGAACAGCGCTAGGGAAAAGTACGTTGCATAAATATTCAACTTAAGAGCGAACATTTAATCGCTCATTAAATCAATCAGTCAATCAGTCAATCAGTCAGTTAGCCAGTTAGTCACTTCAAAACAAAAAAGAAAGAAAAAAACAGTAGCTCGCTCGTCCCCATGCGCGCCCATTTTGATAAAGCAATTAAGCGTGCTTATTTTATAGCCTGCCGACTCATAAAACTCAACGCCAGACAGACAGACAGACGGACAGACAGACAGACAATATCGATGAGAGCTCTGTGTTCACAGCTTTGAGTTCTCGATTGTCAGTTGGCTATTCTCATTTTGTATATAGTTTTTATAGCAATGGCTGCTTAAACCAATTATAAATTAACAGCATATATAGTATAGCTAATAGACGATTTGTGTACTCAGCCAATCAGGTTGGTTTTAGCCCAGCGCCGACGGCATTTTGTGCTACAGTTGTTGCTGTTGTTGTTGTTGTTTTTGTTGTTTACCAATGGGCAGCTATTACGTTATCTTGCCAATGATAACAAATTTGTTAAGCACACTCACCTGAAACGAGCAAGACAGGTAGAAAAAAGATTAGATTAGTTAATAATGTAAATAGCTTGTGTTGTTCTTTTTTGTTTATTCTTTGTTTTTATTTTACTTAATGAAATTTTGTTTGGTCGGCATATTCAAATTGGCCAAGGCAAAAACGAAGATACCAAGATTTAACAAACTTTGAAAAGTTATTTCAAGTCAAGATAGCAACAAAAGCAGTTATATGATTATAAGATAATGATTTGAGTAGCCTTTAGAATTCATAAATAATCATGATAAATTCATTTAAACCCTTTATAAATTTTGCAGTATTTTTACGCGGCAACTGCTCAAGACGTGTTATCTTTAAGCAGGGCTAGAAAACAGTTCATTTCAAATAACAAATTATAGATTTCAAGACGAAAATAACTATTTTAAAATAACAATTTACTTAAGTTGAAATTTAGATTTAAACCAAAATTAAATTAAATTAAATTTAAAATATGGGCATTTCCGAAAAAAAGGTCCACCAGCGTCGAAAATTTCAAAGTCTTTATTAGTACCTATTACTTCTGAATTATATGCTTTAATCGATATCAATCAATCATCAATATCTAACAACTTACAATCCAGTTCCACAACTATCATGAGCAGATTGACTGCAATCTGTCAAAATGTCTTTTTGACCTTATTTTGATCATTTTTAGATCGTTTTCTCTTTTAAATTTACGTTGTCAAATGAAATTATACTTGATAAAAGCTATTTCATAAATATTCAATAACAACAAGCACTAGCTAACAAATATGACAAGCGATTTATTTGATCTAGCTTAACTGTTAATATTCAAATGCAAAGTCAATGGAAATCTTGTAACGTTCGCGATAGTTGCAAATTTTCTTTTTAAAAAAACTATCCGAGTTATTTCAAAATGATAAATTAATGTTGAAAACATCATTATTTCTTTATAATTTAAAAATATTTTCTACCAAATATTTTATTCTTATTCGCAGACTTTTTCACATTTCCAAAAACTGTCAAACGAGACTTCTATATTTTGTAACGTTTGCGATAGCTGGTTTTTCTTAAATATTCTAAAAACGTCAAAGCTATGGAATTTGACTTTTGCATTGAAAAATTGTGCACCAAAAAAGCAACTTAACCGCAACAAACAAAACTTTAAAAATTATGTTTTTGTTATTTTATTTTCAATGTAAATGCGTACGAATGTAACGTTCGCGAGCCTGGAAATGCGCATAAACGACTTAAACAACTAAATTACAAACTAGAATCAACGCTTTTCGAAAGTTTAATCGCTTTGAACTACTCATCAGTTAAGCTCTTCACTTTTGAACAGCACATTTTACACAAATCCTTAAATCATCCAAACAAAATGTCAACAACTTTTAAGCCTTAAACACAATTGAGTTCGATTTGGCAGTGTGAAATGAGTTTTTTACAACATTCAACTGAATTTAGTTATAGAGAAACTTAACTTTTCTAAAGTTGCAGCTTAAAAGACTTATGTTTAATGCTCACATATACATACATTCATACATTAGTATGTACGACATACTAGCTGAACACCTCAATCAACAGCGCTTTGTATTTTGGGGGCCTGTGAAAAGCGGCTTGCAGTTTCAATATTTGAGTGTTTATCTATTATATTGTTGCTTTTTATTGTTTTTGTTTTTTTTGTTGGTCTCAGCTATTTTTAAATAAATCCAAAAGATAAAATTTCTGTCAGACCCCGTGTGTCGTGGCACTCGGATGTGAATATACCGGGGGGAATCGTCTCGCCGTTGTTGCCACGCTGCCAACTTGCTGCTTGTTTATTTCTGGAGTAGCCGAATGACTTTTCCGGAGACCCCTGCTACGTGTGTGTGCGTGTGTGTGTGTGTGGAACATAAACAGACGCTGCTACAGCCACGTTCAGCGACAACAACAACAATGCCAAAGACAACAACAGAGCCAAAAAGAATCTTACAAAAATCACGCACTGAATTGAATTAAGACCAAAACGGAGAAGAAGACGAAGCAGGGGCAGAGTGTTTATGCGTGTGTGTGTGTGTGTGAGCAACCGCAGGGTTCATGACCTCTGCTCTTCTACTTATTTATGGTACTAGCTGAAAATTGACTATGCTGCTTTGATGCTGTTTAAACCTAACTGCTTCATTTTATTGAACAACCCAACAAAAAAAAAAAAAATAAAAAAAAATTTTGAAAATATTTCATTGCAAAAGTTTTTGTTGCTTAATTTTGTAAACATTTTTTTTGGTTCTACAAGCTGCGTTTCATCAGCGTGAACTGTTTTTTTTTTAAGCATTAGCTTTGTTTTCATTTAGGAGAAATATTTTTGAAAAATCACATCTGTTATTAAATAAGCGTGTTCTAGCGGAAATTTGAAAGAAACATATGTAGGTTGTCTAAACAAAGAAAAACTCACAAATATTTTGTGTAATTGAAAAGACTATCGATAGTATCGATAGTTTTTTTGCAGCACTAAGAGTGAAAGTTGCATTTGCCTTAACTGAAAAATAGTTTTGACTATAATTAGCTAAAGCATCAAGTTTGCAAGTCGGCAAGTTGGCAAGTCTTCTCTTTTTGGTTATAATATTAATTAAATAATGTACAAATTGCAGGCTGACAAATAACATGACCAACATATTTTGAAATTATATATATATATATAAGTACATATATACTTATAAATACATAAAGTAGAAGAGCTGTGGGCGTATTTTGAAAAGCGCTTTAAATGGGCCATGCATTGGTTGTAAGGTACGCAGCATGTCACTTGATCGTGCTGCCTTTTACTTGGCGTATAATTAATGTTGTTTATCGCGCATACGCAACGTGACACAGCGACTGAAAAGCCCCCACACGAATGTTTGTATTGTGGGCAACAACAACAACAACAACAACAAAGCCACAACCAAAAACTAAAGACAATACATGAAGAGCTATTTCTTTTTCTTGTTTTCGCTTTTTCTTATAGCTATAAATTATTACAGAGCCTCGTCTTGAACTGCCTACCACTTGTCCAACTATATCTACCCACTGTCATAGCCATATCTTTTGTCAAGTTGAGTTGAGTGTAAGACTTATTTATTTGTTGTTTGAATGCGTACTTGTAACTATTTTGTACATTTGTATCTGCATAATTATATATGCTTATATCTATAGATAGCTACATAGATATAGCGTAATGTGCTTGACCAAAATTCAAGTGTACAGCGACTCGTTTTGAAACAAAAGTCAAAGAGTTGCCGACGTTTTCTCATTTTGTTTTGCTAGCCATACTCTGTTTTCATTATGCTAAAAGGTATATTACGTTTGTGTTCATTTTAACATTTATGCATAAAATATAAGGTCAATCAAAAACTAATCAGTTTTGATCAATATAATAACTAACTTATCAATCGGGGTAGTTCAACAGCATAATTCGATATTTGTTTGAACAGGTTCATTGAAAACCTAAACAAGTTCAATAACTATCAAATAGGCTCATTCAATATCTAAAAAAAAATCGATATTTATCATACATAGTCGATAATTATCGATTAATTTAAAGAAAATCTATTTTAAAAAGAGAGAAAAATTTAGTTTGTTTTAAATGCGAACAGTATCTTTCAATATCTAATCAAGTTTTAAATTTATCCTACAATAACTCAACAATTTCGATATATATCGAATCTAAAAGTTTCCGATATTTGTTTATATTTGACGGTCGTTAGATACTCACTCTAATAAGATAACTATCGATTGACTTAAAATAAATGAAATCCACATATCTACAAAAGTTAAATTAAACAAATCTTTAACCAAACCGTTTAAACAAAACTCAACTATTTCGATATTTATCGATTAATGTTATGCAACTCTAACAGTTAACGACATTTATCGAGCACGGTCGCTAGATATTTAATCAAATTCGATAACTATCGATTGATTTAAAATAAATAAAATCTATATTTCTACAAAATTTTAATTTAACAAAGCCCAGGATATCTGATAGTCGATAACAGCTGACAATACCTTTGCTACTTGCTTCACTAAATAGTATGTAGCTATTTATTAGTATTTATTATAGGTGTTTCTACATTGTAATTGTTTTTTGATATTTTTTTGTTGTTTTTGCTTTATTGTTGTTGCTGGCTTGTGCAACTTGTTCTTAACACCTTTGAGCGCCCACGTATAATGTTTATTTTTAGTCAAAAAGGTGGCAGCTACAACTGGCAACGATGTCTCCACAATGTACCTAGCATTCCCCTTTTCCACATCTATACAAATGTGTCTGCCCTGGGTCTTTGTATCGTATGCTGTCGCTTTTGTATGACAAAATAACAAGAAATTTGTATTTGGTGTGGGCTTGTGCGTGGAAAACCGGAAAAGCCTACGTGTGCTTGACTGGCTGACTGGCCCGACTGGCTGGGCCTTTTAGAAAATGCAAGTGCACTTTGTCTGGTCATCTGGCCTATGCCAATGACATTCACGCAACTGTCGCTCTGGCTGATAAGCCACAAGATGTCCTTGAGATACTCGACTCCAGAGCGTTGAGGGTGAGTGGGCTGCACAAAAGTGTAGCGGAAATGGAAATGGCATTGCTCACTGTATGATGATAGTTCTTCTAAAAATAGTTGCAACCAGTTGATTATACAAAGTGACAACTTTTTTTGTATTCCATTCAGTTGTTAATATAATTAGAAAATTGCATTGCCATCGTGCAGTATTTGTGTTAGATTCAAGATGAGTTCATCATTTCATTTTATTGCAATACAATTTAAACATTTGTGTTCCAAACTCAATTTCACATCAAGTTGAGCAAAATTTCAAATTATCGCATTTAATGTTAGTGCATATGTTAGATTAACTCACAATTCTGTTAAAGCACATACAAATGTTTAATGTTACTATTAAACACAAAAGTATCTAGCATAGAATTCAAATGTCATTAACAGCTCGTCAAAGCAAGTTGAGCACTTTTCATTCCAAATCGTTTTCGATTTGGTGTTCCTGTTTTCGAAAAAATATCATCGAATCTTCTTTTTAAAGATTGTTTGGAATACTGCTCATTTCATTGTATCAAAAGCAAAACTATTTAAACCGAATTTTCCATAGATATTCACAATTCAAAACAGCTAAATAATTACTATTTCGAATGTTACATCTCAAATTTTATGTACAGCTGTTAAAATGTAACTATGTAAAGCACGACTCTATGTTTAAAGCAAATGTTATATCTATGTAATATAACATACAAAATTTATTAACAGCTAGCCAAATCTTAAATACAAACAAATGTTAAATCACTGTAATATAACATGTGCAGGACTGTTAATTGAATATGTTCAAAGTGTATAATAAATGTTCATTGCCTGCTGATCATTTTTAACATTAAATACAAATATGGCAATGTGCCACCCACGCACTTAACGATTTGAACATTATCAACATGGAGCGTCATATCGTATCGTATATACATATAAAATGGCATTTAACCCAAATACGCAGATGAATAAAACGTGGCAACACGACATTCAATTTTGATGTCATATCAAAAAAGTGCCATAATGAACATAAACAAGCCAACGACAAAGACAAAGACAAAAGCAAACATGTAACAGAGACATACACACGCACAACCTGGCCAAATGCAACAGCTGATGCCAAATGCAACAATTAAGGCAACTTGGGGGCGTAAGAATTACCAAATTTTCGCATATACCAAAGACTTTCAATCAAAATAGTTGAACGACACGAAAGTGCGTGAAATTGGTTGACGCATTAAAGCGAAAATAGCGCAAAACTAAAACGGCTGGCGGCCCCAAATAAAAAGATTTACCAACAAACACACACACACACATTGTCACAACGTGACAACGACAACAACAACGACAACATTCATTCATGCTGCACAAATAAAATACGCGTCGTTTCGTGAATTTCTCAATTGCAGACAGCCAAAAGATACAAAGATACAACAACAACTGAAGCGCATTCAAAAGGCGCTTCACAGTTTTTTTTTTCTTTGATTTTGATTTTGAAATGCAACGTTTTAATTACACAAGCTTACAATATTTTGATCAATTCTTCACTTGATGCTCTTCACGCCAAAAACATTGCTAATAATCTGGTTTTAGTCTTAGCCAATTTGGAAAAATTTAAGAACATGATATTCTTTAGCATAAGTCGAATTTTTTGCAGAATTAATTGAGTAAAATTGATTTAAAGTGCATGCAAAGCGAGTGTTGTTAACGTTAACACTGCTGTAAACGATAACAGATTAAATTAACATTCTGGTACGTATGTTAATGTTAAAGTTTTTACAAACGCCTGCAAAGCGAGTGCTGTTTACGTTAACACTGCTGTAAACGCTAACATAGTAAATGAACAGTCCTACTACACTGTTAACAAATACAGCACCGTTAACGACCTTTTGACTGCTTTTAATATAAATTCCCTCGAAAAAAAGTCGAACTCCGATACTGGATTTCGCGATGTTAGACGATGTCCTCATCTCTAGGGCCCAAAACCAGAATTACCAAGTGCTGAAGATCTTATCTATTTGATAGTATGCAATGTAAACATTGCTTCGTGTGTCAAATAACATTTATCATCCTTTCTTTTCTAACAATAAATAAACAAACAAACTATGCTGATTATGTTATAGGAATGATCGCATATATTTAATTACACAGGACATTTTTCGCCGACTTTAGCACACAAATATCAAAAACAACAAGTTTTCTCAGCTTTGTGCGCATTAACATTTCTCAAACATACATCTATCTCTCTCGTATTTCGAACTTATCCTCTATGTTACAACGCTGTTAATTGTTCTTAATGACACTGATCTTGTTAATGCATAAAACAATTAAATGACGCAACAGCAATGCCAAAAAAAGAAACAACAACAAACACACAAAAAAAGTATCTTAAATCTCGCACTGTTTTCTTCGTCTGACATTTATGTATGTATGTCTGTATATGACGTAGCTATATATATGTACGATATTTATCTGTGTTATTTCAGCTCGTGACAGATTTTTTGTATGATATTATTTTTTTAAAAGTTTTTTTTACTTGTTGTTTTTGTGCGCTGTCGCGTCAAGTGGACGCCCCTCTTTTGTTTATATTGCCAGAAGCATTTTATATAGCTATAATGATGATCTATTCATTTATGCTCTTTAATTGCAATTGTTCTGCCATTTTAAGGGTTGTCTAAGTGTGCGTGTGTATCTGTGTGTTTTTTCTGCCCGCATTTCACACGCCTTTTTAGTTTTTCAGTTTTGTGCACTTCACAAACTGCAGTTGCCTTTTTTCGGTTAATTGAAAAACTCAATTGATCATCAGGCAGCAAAAACAATGTATCGACGTTTCTCAATAAAAGTGATTCACTTGGCAATGCCTCAAGTGCCATCGTCTGCCCATATATAGACAGAGACAGAGACACAGACAGAGACAGAGACAGGAACGTAGAGTAAGAGAAACTTGCAGTTCGAGTTGAAGTTGAAATTGAAGTAGAAGTTGAAGTTGCAAGTTGAGGCCAGCATTGAAGACCATATGGCACAACTTCAAAGTAAATTTATTGCCTTTTGCATCTAGCATCTTTTCAAGTATTGCGCTTTGTTATCAAATTGTTCAATTTGTGCGGCGGCTGTCTGCTTGTTGTTGTGGCACGGCATATTAAAGCAATTCTCTAATGCCACATGGCTACTGCGACTACTACTTCGACTGCTACTTGGACTGCGACTGCTACTGCGTCTGCTGCTGCGTCTGCTGCTGAAGTTGTTTATTGCTTTTCTTTTGAGGCAAAGAGTTGAATTGATCAAACTAAACGTTCATTTAGTTGATTCAAACGTTGATTTAATTATGTTTTATTTAATATATATTTTACTTTATTTTGTATTTTGTTTGTATTCAATTAGTTTAATTACCATCTTTGTTTGATTTTTTTTTAATTTGTTTGTTTTTTTATTAGTTTTTTTTCTTAGTTCGTTCTTTTAGTTTGTTCTTTAGTTCGTTTCTTTAGTTCGTTCCATTAGTTCGTTCTGTTCAGTCGTTTCTTTATTTCTTTCCTTTATTTCATTCCTTTAGTTCGTTTCTTTAGTTCGTTGCCATAGTTCTTTCCTTTAGTTCGTTTTCTATTTCGTTTCTTTAGTTCGTTCCTTTAGTTCGATTCTTTAGTTCGTGCCTTTAGTTCGTTCTAATCATTCGTTCATTTATTTCATTCCTTTAGTTCGTTTTCATAGTCCGTTTCTTTAGTTCTTTCCTTTAATTCGTTTTATTAGTTCGTTCCTTTAGTTCGTTTCTTTAGTTATTTTCTTAATTTCGTTCCATTGGTTCGTTCCTTTAATTAATTTGGTTCGTACCTCTAGTTTGTTTTTTCTCTTGTTCACTTGATCCTATAATTTCTTCGATCCTATAGTTCCTTAGTTCATTTGCTATTTTTGTTGAAATGTTCTCTTCATTTATTTTAATCTTTTTGTTCATTCAATTTGTTCCTTAGTTTGATAGTTCTTTTTGTTGAATTGTTCCTTCCTTTAATTTCTACGATCCTTTAGTTAATTAGTTCATTTTGTTCGTTTCTTTATTCAGCTAATTAAGATGTTTATTTAATTCTTCATGTTTCTTATCTATTCTTTTATTCTTGTTCAGTTTGATAATTATAAATATCCAATTTCCATTTTAAATCAAAAATGTACAAAAACTAAACAAAAACTTTGAAGTGAAGGAACAACTTCGTTCCTACAAAAAAAAAAGTTAGTTCATTCAAACTTATGCTGAACAATTTGATACACTGCTGGAGAAGACGAGGCTTCTGCTGCTGCTGTTTCTGCCTCTGCTGCGGCTTATGCTGCTGCTGCTGCTGCTTCTGCTTCTGCTGGTAGTCGCGTGCCATGCTGTGGAAGGGAGTCCAAAAGTTGTGAGTGGAGGGAGAATGGTGAGGGAGGAGGGAGACGGCTGCACACACATGGCACAAGAGCATGCGAAAATAAATTTTAATTACGCGCTTTTTTGGTTCAACGCTTGTTTTTTCGCTATTTTTGTCAAAAATTGTGTTGCTCTTTTTTTTTTTATTATAATTTTGAAAATTTTGTTGCAGGCTGTGTGTATCAAATGTCATGCAAGCACTACAAAATAAAATGACGCAATCTCATTTTTTAGAGCAAAAAAAAGAAGCAACAAAACAAGATTGAGGCACTTGAAAATGCTAATTGAAGGCTGTTGCTACACGTTATGTATTATGTATAATATAGATGCATGCTGCTTTGTATGTTAGATATGTAAGCATATTTGTATTTGTAGTATCTTTGGGATTGCCATTTGCTGAGTCATAAGTGCTGGGATGTAGATATCATGTTTGGCAAAGCCAATTTCTATGAATATCCGTCGGTTAGTTAAAAGCAAAAAAACAAACAACAAAAAAACTTGCTAATTGCCGGCGTAGTATTAAAAATTTACAAAAAAAAAAGAAGGTTCACATAAGAAATGCGACTGTTTTAAGTATATGTTCATGAGTTGGTGAACAAAAAAGAGTTGCTGACTCAACTGAGCGAGTGAACAGGTTCCTTTCTACTTGTTCTTTTTGGTTAACATTCTGCTCATTAGTTCACTTCTGCCAAGTACTTCTTTTTTGCTCAGAAGTTTTCTTTTGCTTTGTAGTTCACTGTTGGTTCATTAGTTAATTTTGCTCAGAAGTTCACTATTGCTCATTAGTTCTCTTTTGGCTTATTAGTTCAATTTGATCATGAGTTATCTTTTGCTCAGGTGATAACTTTTGCTTAGTGGTTCACTTTGAAAATGAAAACCATCAAGTAAAATACAAGTACTCCAATTATGAAACTTTCTCAGAAATGGAGTTGCATTGAATCACTCAGACTTGGTTCGTTTGAACTAAACTGAGAAATGAAAGAGTCTGAATTATCGTTCATTGGCGTCTCATGATCGCTCAAGTGATTCGAGTCCCAAAATCGTAAATAAAACTTCCGATGAACCTTCTTCATCTTTTCAGCTCCTCCTCAATTTAACAATCTGAAAAATCAGTGTGGAAAGTGATTCAACAGTAGCTTTGTCTGCAATTTCCCACCCACTTTCCACGACAGAGCCAAGCAAGCAACCAACTAACTAACCAACCATTCAACCAAAACCAATCAAATCACAACTTTCGCCTGTCAACGATTAGCGATCAGTGATCAGCAATAAACGATCAATGATCGTCGATCAATGCCCTTTCATCATTTAAAAAAAAAGTAAATTTAAACATGCCGAATGCAATTGCAACTGATCATTAAAACGTTAGCTGGATTGCTTCATTTGCGAGTTGGCATTCATTCAAAAACTTATTGAATGGTCAATAATGCAGGTTGGACAGCTTCTGGCCATGGTCAACTTCCGTGCTGGGGGGGCTTGCAATGGGCCAACGCTTGACTGGACTTCTTTTCTTTTTGTTTTTGGGTAGCGCCCCATAAAACGCATAAAAATAAACATAAACAAAAACAAAGAAAAAAAACGAACAAATCAAAACAGCCAACGGTCGCCATGACAAAAGATTTTAATTGAATTTGAAAAACGCAATGGAACGTGCAGAGAGTTCCCCCCGCAAACTCCCCTTCAAAACAAACCCTACACAATATGCTGCGGGTTGAGGTTTGCGGGCTGCAGGGTGCGGAATGCGGAGTGCGGGAATATTAGAGGGTTTGCCAGCTGTGCCCACGCGTTCCGCATAACAATTGTCAACAAATTTATGAGCACGACGACAACGTCAAATCCAACTACTCGCTACACTGTAACAAAAAACAAAGTAGTTTACGCTTTAAAAGCAATTGGATTTTTGTGCTTAAATTATAAATCAAAAAGTTTTTAAATGTCCTTCAAAATTCTTTTTCTTTCATTTTGTTACTTTTGGTTTGAGACGTTTTCATTTTGGTGTTCTGAATTCCACGTGAAGTCGTTTCGAATTTTCATATTGATTCATTGCTATCGATTAATTATAGTACAAAACATCTGTGCAAGATAAGAAGTCTTTGCCTACAAACTTCTCGACACTTACAAAATGCGGAATTCAGAACATGTATTTTGTTTCACTTTCATTTTCGTATTTAAAAACTAATAACATTGAAACTTACAGGCACATTTCCCTTTACCACTTTTGTTAAGATTTTGCGAGTTTGAATTTCCATTGAAAATTTTCATTTTCTCTTCTGAGAAGATTTTACGAATTGAATTCACTTGCATTTGTTAATGACTTGAAATAAAACTCAATTTACCAAAATTTGAAAGACAAATATTTTGAAATTGTGTGCAAATTTTAAGTTTGCAAAATGTTGCCAAACAGATCTGCATAATTTCTTGCAGTGTATGGCTGTGTCTGGACCTGGACTAAAGCCTGTATAATATTGAATTAAAATTCAAAAGCGTTCATTGCGATATGTTGTTGTTGTTGTTATTGTTGCTGTTGTTTTGTGTAATTTAAAATTAAATTTTGTTTGCAATGCGATCGATGAAGCGTTCGATTGATGATGCATTTTTAGCCAATGCTTTGTTTTGCATCATTTTAGCCAAGTTAATATGATCTTTAATGTTTTGATGCCTCTTTAAACTGTGCGCAAAGCAAACAACGCCCCAAAAACGGTCAAATAGAGAGCACAAATTCCAAAGCAAATGAAAAAAGCCAAAAACAAAAACCAAAACCAAAAACAACAAAAAAAATACCATTTCCAATCATCTAAATTTAGACGAAATGAAACACATTTCAAAATTTTGTCGAGCGCTGAGCAATTTCGGCGTTGTATGTATCTGAGAGAAATGCCAAGTATATATTATATATATATATATATATATATACGATTCTGCTAGATATATATATATATATATATCTGCTATAGCTGTGTGCCTATATAAACATTTGCGGGTGTAGTCCGAAACGTAATTTGATGGTTTTTTTTTCTTCTTTTTTAAATGCACAACGCAAGACACACAACGTTTTCAGCTCTTTTCTTTGTGTATCTATAAGATCGCGGCCAAATAATGCGTTGCGTGCTCAGATACAAAGATACAAAAAGTAAGAAGCATATATATGTAGATATAAAGAAAAAGAGCAACAACTGAATTTTTGATTATTCTAAAGTTTATTTCGGCCGAATGCGTGGGCGTTAAATACACCTTTCAAAATCATGATTTTGATTAGAGCGACGCGCTGTGTTTGATGTCTGATTTGAATGCTATAAAAAAGCCAAAAAAAGGATAGAACATTCCATTTCTTTTCCATATTCATTAACAGCATAATGTTTTTTGTAAAGTTAATACTAACAGAATTCCAATTCTGGCTCATTATTAGGTTGCTTTTGATAAATCGCCTTCATATCGATATTGCTTTTGATATTATCCTCAATATATCAAGTAAATTAGGTTTTAAAAACAATCGATTAATATACGTTATCGATTTCATTTCGATACACAGTTGTAAAAACAATCTATTGATATGTTTTATCGATTTCATTTCGAAATCATCATGTTTATTTTGAAATGCTAAGTTGATGTTAATGATTTAAATTAGGACTGTTAAAACAATCGATTAATCTACGTATGTTATCGATGTTTTGGCTACGCAACGAGTACTCAAGATTGATTATTTTTGTGTGATCTACTATTCTCATTTATCGATATTTTTGACAAAACACCGCGCAAAGATTCCTTTACTAGTTTTCTCTAATGTGATACATTTAAAATATATTGAATATTTTAATGAACCGTGAGTATTGACCAAAGAAATTTTGTTTATAAAACTAACTAAAACGTATTTTTTTTCTTACAGTGATCGTTATTTTAAGTGTTTAGTTAATTATTTAAAAAAAAAAAAAAGGATTTTGTTAATCGATTTATTTATTACGATTAATCGAAAGAGCATCAATTGTAGATTTGTAAGAGCGATCATCGAACTATTCGATTATTTCCTGAGCAGTAGAATTAAAGGCCTTGCAACATTTATTTATTATTTGATATATTAAGAGTTGAAATTGGCATAGAAAATTCCTTTTCTTACTCGAAGACAATAATAATAATATTAATAGAATTCCAGTTCTAACTAAGAGTTAAATGTGTTAAAATTGCAGACGTCATGCGGAAGCTGCTCTCAAGTTATATTTATATTAAGGTATAGATACATATGCATATGTATCTCAAAGATAATACGTGCAGTTATGCTTGGACTGCATCAACGTAATCCGAGTACAAAATATATACAACAATTATTTTTTGACGTCGTCGTCGTCGTCGTCTTTCCACAGTCTAGGCACACTTCAACTGTGCAAATTGCTCGGCATGCATCAAGATACAAAACGAACGCTAGAAACGTGCTCTGCCAGCATGTGTCATATAAATGTATCTAACAGATACAGATACACAAACAGATACAATAAAACGCTACTACGGACAGTATCTTTTACTTTGCCTCTTTCACTTCTGAATATTTCTTTATATTTTTGTTTTTAAACATGAGTCACTACCCCCAACAACAACAATAACAACAGCAACGAAATTTATGTCAGCAGTGCCAAAAGCGACGAGCGAATCACATCAAGAAACACAATAAAAACAAGCGGCAAATAAATAAATACGAAATTCTAAAATGCGAATGAGCCAAATGTACAAAATAACAAAAGAACCAAACAAACATATATATGTATTCTACAAATTTAACATACATATATATGCAAATATGCAATTGAAATGAGAATCCAACAGGTTGCAACAAATATGAGTTGAAAGTAGAGACCATATGGCTCATTGCTTAGTTCAGATTGTCTTATTTTTAAAAAATTATAAGCACAATAAACTTTATTCAATATTCAAATATTCAAATTATTTAATTCAAAGCTCATGATTCTAAATTTTAATGAATGATTGCGGTATATTGAGGCTTAGTTTGCTTTGCTTCTTTACTTCAGCTACTTTTCCGAAAATCTAAACAAAAAAAAGGGTTTTACGCTCAAAAAATTCGAAATAATTTAGGGTGGCGATTTCCGAGGGCGGAGTTGTACTTTTTTGCGAAATTAGTTAAGAAAACTTTGTTCAAAGTTGTCAAATCCCAAACAAAGCGAGCCCTGTTATCGTTAACAGCGCTGTCAAAAACAACAAATTTGCTACTCTGTTAACGTTTACAGCACTGTTAAGGACCCTTTTTATTGCTTTCAACAAATATTACTGATGGTTTGGATCGATTTACGGAAAAGTCGATAATGTAAACATTTACCAAATATCTTTTCGAAAAGCCTATTCCTGTGCAAACTATAGAATTCCAAACGGTTAACGTATTACTGTTCTGATTTCCGATTGCATTTCGTAAAAGGTTGAAAAATATAAGAAATTTGAGTTAAAGTTAAAATCAATCCGATTTCAGAACAGGCCTGTTTATTTTAATCGAAGCCGATGCAGAGCCGCTTCGAAAAAGAACGTGTCTGATTATAATGAATGCTTTCAGTATATTGAAAATGGGTTTGAAAACAAATGTATCTATCTTTACAAAAAATATAATGCATCTTTTTCTTTGGTGTTGTTTTTGTTTACAATCATTATAAATAATAAAAAAAGTGTTTTTATTAAACTAAGCGTTTAAAAAAGCAAGAATTATATAAAATAAAAAGAAGTAAAGGTTCTTTTATTCAACTGTCAAGTTGGTCATTTGTCAAATGCAGAAATAGCGAACAACAAAACAATAAACAACAACAACAACAACTGAGCGAAGCGACGACAGACAGCAATTGAAAAGAGAAAGTTGGCAAAAGCAAAAACTTCTAGCAAAAAGTTGAAAAGTCGAAAGCCGTTAACAGAGCGACCCAAAGGCAAAATGTCCAAGTTGGAGTTGGAGTCGGAATCACAGTTGAAGTAAGAGTCAAACTCAAAGTCGTAGACGGAGTTGGAGTTGGAGTTGAAGTTCGGGTGTGGATCACACGAGTTTTGGAATTAGTTCAGGCGTTGAGGCAACTCCCACAACTGCTGATAAGAGAGGCGGGTTGAGCAGCGGGTGGGTGGCGTTGGCGGTGGCAAGCAGGTAAAAACTAAAAAACAGATTTTCATGTTGTCGCTGGTCGAACGAGTTTCTTACAAATTGTCAACGCTTTGCTTTTGGCAAATACACAAAACTAGTTTGCAGCTATGCGAGTATCGAGTACATTAGCTCAGTATTCGGTATCTATGTAGCTATAGCTGTATCTGTATCTGTATCTGTGCAACATAATTTTGTCATTACCAAGCAACACATATGACAAATATATGCATATGTATATATGTATGTACATATGGCCAACAGATGTTAAGCAAACAACAACAAAAACAACAACATCAGCCCAATCGAGTGTTTGTGTTTGTGACTAACGAAAACGCGCCGCGAGCTGCAAACGTTCAGGGTGTAATTATATACGGTGATATCCTGGCAAATACTCTGCAGCAGAGTTGGCTATTCTAGTTCCTTTTGTTCCTTTCCTCATCAAAGAACTAATCTTTCTTTTAGTTTCTTTCCGAATAAAACAACTAATCGTTCCGTTATTTGCTTTCTGGATTACAGAACTAATCGTTCATTAAGTTCCTTTTCGGATAAAATAACTAATTGTTTCTTTAGTTCCTTCATTGAAAAGTAACTAATCGTTTCATTAGTTACTTTTCGAATGAAACAAGTAATCGTTCGTTTCGTTCATTTCCAGATAAAACAACCAATCGTTCCATTAGTTCCTTTGCGTATAAAAGAACTAATCGTTCCTTTGGTTCCATTCTGGATAACAGAACTAGTCGTTCATTAAGTTCCTTTTCGGATAAAATAACTAATTGTTTCTTTAGTTCCTTCTTTGAAAAGGAACTAATCGTTTCATTAGTTACTTTTCGGATGAAACAACTAATCGTTCGTTTCGTTCATTTCCAGATAAAACAACCAATCGTTCCATTAGTTCCTTTGCGTATAAACGAAGGCTTTAGGCTGTTAAGGCTTAAACTGTTTATTAGAAAACACGGTACATTTCTAATTTCTGTTACATTTTTCTTAAAGTTTTAGAGAAAAACATTTTTTAAATTGAAAATGCTACACTTTTTTTGTTACATTTTTCTTAAAATTATAAAAGTACTTTTCTTTTTTTTTTAAGATTTAATTTAATTAAAAACCTTTTAGTTTTAAATCGAAAATGGTACATTTTATTTTAAACAATACTTTATAAGTAACTTTTATCGGTTGTTAATGGAAACAGGCAGTAAAACTAGTTCAACAATTGAGTTATAACAAGTAAGAAGATTATTGGTAACTCGTGAGTCACCTAAAATAATTACACCATGATGCAGGTAGTCGCTTGTCGCAATGCCTCTTTTTTGGTATGCTCCTGTGCCACGCCTCCGTTATGTTGATTTTCGGCTCTTTTTGTGTTGATTTTCTTTAAAGTGTGTTTACTTAGCCAAGGCAGGGGCGTGGGCAGAGGCAGCGCAGTGGGCAGAGGCAGCAGCAGTGGCAGAGGCAGCGCAAGGCGAAACAGGCAAAACGGATCAACAAAAAAGGCGCGCCTCATTCAGAATACATTTTGCACAATTGCAACATTTTATGCCATTCACAGATGTCAATATGTGTATGTATGTGTTTGTGTGTATGTGGGAGTGTGTGTGCGTGTGTGCAACACATCCAAAAACGATGAGTGGGGGTCCCGTTGGTTGGATGCAATGCAAGCGAAGACAACAATAACAACAACAACAGTCAAAAAGTCAAGTGTGTTGCGCTCTTGAAAGAGCGAGCATTGAGTGAGACAGTGAGCGAGAAAGAGAGAGTGAGAAGGAGAGAAAGAGTGGAGCGAGCACAACGAAGTGGCACACAAAAAGGAAGTAACTAAAAATAACAAACAAACTGACAGCGATGCTGGCAGCGCTGACTTTGGGTTCTCTGCAAGGTGGAATGAACTCAAGATCAAGCAGAGAAGGAGAGAAGAAGCAGAGAAGAAGAAGTAGCAACAACTTTAAATATAGAAAGCAAAAGACAAGAGCATAACAAAGTTGCGCTTATCGTTGAAGTGCGGGGGAGGGGGGTGGGGGAAGCATGGCGCAGCATAATTGAAAGTGGCGCTAATTTAAGAGCGTAAGACAGAGAGAGAGAGAGGGATGCGTACATCACTCTGATGTACAGCTGCAGTGGCGCACACAGCATCTTTTTTAGGGGACTTACAAAAATTAATAAGAAACAATCCATAAGATATTTTTTATTAAGTATCCTGACAAAAAGTAAGCAATAAAAAAATATATTTGGATTTTCTAAGGACTTTTTGTTAACTCTTGTTTATAAAAGAAACTTAACTCAAAATCAATAAAATGAACTCAAAATTTGGAATAATACTAATTATCAACATATTATCAAACACCATGCGAGTTTTGAACAAAGTATGTACTTCTCATAAAGTTATTCAACTAATTTTCTTTTAAATTCTACAATTTTAAATATATTTTTAAGAAAATGCTTTATCAGAAGCGTGTTATATTTCAAAATATAAAAAGCACACAACTGAAATCAACAAATTTATAAAACGTTTTCAAACTGAGAGACCTAGTGGCATAACATTAGATTTGAGTTTAACTAAGAATAGACTGATAAATCTATTATCATTTCTGGTTCAAAATATATATAAATAATATATAATAAGGGATACAAATTATTTTTAAGTCAGGGCAGACGCCGAGTAACTTGAATATGCTAAAAATCATTTCGAACCCGAAATTTCTTTTTGGTTTTCGTATAAGTTTGTAATGTAAATGCAATTCTAAGTTTAATTTGTCATTGTAATATATTCGAATTCTCAAAAAGGAACTTTAAGTAAACATAAATTTCAATTGTAGAACAAATTCGAAAACATATATGACTCAAATTGTTTATATTATATGAAAATTGGGTAAGATTTAAAACATGTGGATTTTGGGACGTCTGGTTCAAGAAAACACATTTTTGAATCAATCAAATATACTCCAATTCCAACTCTAGCCTTGGACGGCGCCCTGAATGTCGTAAGAAAATAATTATCTTTAATTTTATCTTTTCTTTCACGAAAAATTAACCAAAAATTGTCTAGCTATTATCCTTATTTCCCTTAATACCAATTTTTTATAGTTATTTAGTTTTTCCATGTTTAAAAATGTATGCTAAAGTTGAAGCACACAAATTAGAATTCTCTAAAATTCGAATATTGCAGAAATTAGAATTGAAATTTGTAAAATATTACACTAACAAACATTATAAAACTTTTCTCCAATTTTTGTTTATATTTGAATAGCAAAATGGTGCAAAATATTTGAAATTTGAAAAAATTAGAATTAGCTTAAAAGAAAAAAGTGGCTCTAATTTACGTGCGTTTACTGTATATATCAACAAAAATAAGTTTCAAATCATCTTCATTTCGATTCTTCGATTCTGTGTAAAAATGCGCTTAAGGGGGAGGAGTTTAAGTACTAAAAACCCCCTCCTGACTACGCCCCTGTATTTAGCTTACCTTCATCCAGCAAACGCTCGACATGCGTAAAAACATTTGGAAATGCGGCCAACTGCTTGCGATCCTTTAACAATTGTGCCAAATAGTCGGCAATGCTTTGTGTGCTTTGTTGTTGTTGTTGGGGCGTCATGTGCTGTGGCTGTGACACCACTTGTGGGGCCTGCTGTTGTTGTTGTTGCTGTTGTTGCTGCTGCTGAGCAACGGCAGCGGCTGCTGCAGCCGCAACGGCAGCGGCAGCTTGTTGTTGCAATTGCTGTTGCACAACGTTCTTGTTGTCACAGACACTCATTTTGTTATTGTTGTTGTGTGTATTTGTTTAAGCTTTTTACAATTGTTTATTTTGTTGCACAATATTGTTGTTGTTATTGCCGAGATTCTTTTTTGTGTATTTTACTTTTCGGCTGTTTCTCTGTTCTCTTTTTCTTTTATATGTATTGCACAATTGCTAAACAAAAGGCTATTTTATTTACTGTTTATTGTATTGTTGTAGTTACTGTAAAATAGATACGAAATTGTTGTTTTTTAGCGGAATTTTCAAAGCGAAAGAGCAACAAACAGAAACAGAATGAAAAGCACAACAACTCCACCCAAAAATGTTTGAGAAAAATAAAACATTACAACAACAGCAGCGACAGAGAGAGAGAGCGAGCATAATGAAGACGGAAAAAATTCCTCAGCACAGCCAGCGGCTGCCGCTGATCGAGCAGCGAGGAGAAAGAAGAAGCAGAGTAGACAGACGGCGCAGTCGCCGTCTACGTTTTGCCATCACATACAGAGACGCGCGCGCACACACACACACACAGAGACAGTTAATTTGTATGCGTATACGTGAACAACGGAGATGAATGAAAGCAGAATGTCAAAATAGCTGCTCATTCGCTCGTTCGCTCACTCTCTGGCTGCTGCAGCCCCAAAAGAAGTACAACAAAAAAAAGATTGAAATTAATTTCAATATGCAAATTAAAATATATTTCTTAGATTTTTATACAAAAACTGTATGCAGAATATTAAATTTAATTTACGACAGCGACACATAGCATAGAAAACCATTGGAATTTCAATGTGTACGTTGTATTTTTCGCATAAAATATGCACATTTGCTGTTGCTGATTATATATTTGTTGTTGTTGTGTTTTTCTTATTTGTGTTTGGTTTTTAAAATGTTGCATACATTTGCATTTGTTGCACACTGCATTTGTTAACAATTTGAGAATTCCTTTTTGTTTATTTTAAAATTGTATTCGAGTTGGTTGAAAAAGGAAAACGCACGGATATCTCGCCTATACTTGAACGATTCTTCCTAATTTCTACAACTGAACCGCACGCAAAGACAGAGAAAAAGAAACTGATCGCAAAGCAGACGAAAATTAACAAAAGCAGAGAGCCAATGTGCCATTTTGAGTTTAACATTGACTTAACAGCGCTCATGATCAAGCGCTGGCGTTGCCACATGTCAAACATTGTGCAGCTGTTTGTCTTATTTAAGAATTTAGGCTTAAAATAAGTAATTTCTTAGCAACAAACAATTACACACAATCATTTTAGTTGAATAACACATATTTGAATGCATTTTGGTAGCTTAATTAGCACAAACGCGCAATAAGCACATCTGCGAAGTTGTTTAAGCCAGGTGGCAGCACTAAGGCTGTCAATCATGCGCTGCCCACAGCAGCCATCTCGCTTGCACTCATGTGGCCAAGCACATTTGGCGCGTTGGCGTCAATTTGAATTATGGAACTCGTGTGCGGAGGCATTAATTACGGAAATTTGCTGGCAAAACACACAACGACCAACCAACGTATACGATTAGAACCAAACACAAAGTTTTTGTCAGTCAGTTAGATACTATGTGGGCATTATTGGCCAAAAGCCTATGCAAATGAAGCCCGTACTGGCTGAAATGATGGAAATTGTGCAGCCAAAAAGTGTTAAACTTGCCTTTGAGCCACAAAATGCTTGCAAACATTTTTACAAAATGTATGTGGGAAAATTGGCATTCGCATGCGATGGCGATGGCGTCGCAAAACGCACCATATAAGCGACCCTGGACAGCAACAACTTTTACTTTCCATTGCAAATGCGTTTCAGATGTACACACATATGTTTTATACATATGTCTATATATATTTTGTATTTGTATATTTGTGTCTCGCTTCCGTGTATTCCGCAAAAAGCCAACACCAGCAGCAGGCCAACACACCAGCTCTACACTTACAGCACCCGCATGCACTTAAAAGAGACGTGAAAGTTTTCAATCAGTGGAAGTGGAAAGCAGGCGCCCACCGACCTGACCAACAACTTTGTCTTTGCACCTTGGCATGGTCATGTGCATGTGTGGGCTGAAGACGGGGACGGTTTGCTGAAGGCGGAGACGGTTGCTGAAGACGGAACCGTGCATTATAAAGTCACATTATACATTTTTATTGCTATTCGTATTATATGTGTCAGAGCGCGCTAAGATTTAGACATTGTATTATTATGCTTTTTCGATACAAAGCCTATTTCGTTGTTAACTCCTACACATTTCTATATGTTTTGTACACATCAAATTTGAATATTAAACATACAAAAAGACACATCATTTTGATTCGTGGGCTGCATAAGCTGTTAGAGCCCTTTTTCAATATGTGCCAGTTTGGTAGCACTTTCAGTTTTTTTTGAATTGTGGTTCCGCACACAAAAGTCTTTAACAGTTGGAAAATTGGTCAAATGACTGTGAATGATTTTCACGCAACTCGCTGTGAAAAAAAGTTGCTACCCACTGCCCTACTCAGTCCCCCCCATTGGAGCCCACGCGGCCACTCAGACGTGAGTTATTGCGTTTCACTTCAAGCAAAGAAAATTGCATCAAAAATGCAATTCAATTGTTTGATCAAAGTCACCAACAGCCAAGTTAAACCAAAGGCAGAGCCAAAGACTTATTCGGAAGCTGGCAATAACCCGGGCAGCTGATTGACAGGCCATCATCAGAAGGACACAGTGCAGCAAAAGTTTTGGGGAATTGCCACTGAAATTATAGCTTTGATTCATTCTTTTGTTGAATTGGTTATTCAACCATATTTGCTAAAGCAGATCCTTAGTACTAAGAAAATGATTCAATTAAAAACAATTTAACAAAAATTGTGCGAACTGAACTTAAGATACACTTTTAAATAATTGAAAATTCGGAAAATAGTAATTTTCATTAATTGGATCGCAATCGAGAAAAGCCGGTTTCTGGAATATGATAAAACTTGCTTTCTTCGAATGGAATTTCAATTTCTAGAATTTTTAGCTCATTTTCAAAATTTTTATTTTATTTTAATATTGTTTTGCATTGCAGTATTATTTTATCTAAAATATGAATTTATATTTTTACAGTTTTAGAGCAAAGAAAGACTCTATTTTTTTTCTATAAATTTGAAAATAAATTTAACGTTTCAAATAAATTATTCATTTTTGTTTAGTTTTAAGCAGAGTAATAAACAATAAAAATTAGTTTTCGTAGCAAACAAAAAAGCATTTAAAATATTTAAACTTTATAAGTTACAATGAAAAATTGTTCGAGTAAAAAAAAAATACTTGTATCGCAGCTTTACAGATTTAGACAGATTTACCCAAAGGTTCGCAGGCATTCAGGACACAGTGCAATCAATATTTTAATTCATTTCAATATTGCTCATGCATGGCTCTCTTGAGTTCACATGGAAATACAAATTAAAAAAAAATCTTCACAGTTAAAAGTGGTTACCAACCAAAACAGTTTTCAATGTATGTAGGCCATGTATAAGAACAGTTGACCTTTCAGCCATTTTTAAAATAGATCTGGCTGCTTCCCATTTCCAAAAAAAACTCAAATACTTCTAAGACCAAAAAATAAAAATGAAGGATTCTGTACAAAATCAAGTACAAACAGTGACAAAATCCGGCCGAGGACAAAATAACTAATCTGAGATCTGTGTGTTCATACGGACAGACGGACAGACAGACAGACGGACAGACGGACAGACAGACAGACGGACATGGCTAGTTCGTCTCGGCTCTTGATGCTGATCAAGAATATATATAATTTATATAGTTGGAAATGCTTCCTTCAGCCTGTTGCAGTACTTTATAACTCCCTTTTTCCCATTTTTATTGGAATAAGGAAAAAACGATTGAGATACACATTTCAAACTTTAACTTCAACCAGTTCAAGCGGATACGCAGTGTAGTGGCTGAACTTAGTCACTGTTAAACTATAAACTTCTTATTTTATTCTTATTTTGACTCTATTTCTAATATTGATCTGTTTTGTAAATTTTTATATGATTTACCAGTGCTGCGACGCATTCATTCCTTAAGTTTTTCTTTTTAGGAAGTATAAAGAATAGGCTCATCTATTGACCACCAAAATTTGGACACACTGTGCAGACTGATGACATTTTCAGTTACCTACGAGTGTAATATTTCACACTCGATTTTGGTCAGTCATCCTTGGTGTCCATGTTCGTGTCCATGTCCATGTCCAGCACAGGCCTATTCTGAATGCAAATTTTTTTGTGGCACTGTTGCGAATTTGATGGCAAACACTTAGACGTTAGCCGACAAATTGTGCACTTGCTTTTGGCCAATTTGCAGTTGACACACAAAAGCAGCGAACATCGAGCTGCGGGCAAGGTGTGTGGCTGTGTGTGTGGCTGTGTGTGCGTGTGTGTGCTTAGCTCGCTTTGTATGCTCGTAATTAGCAGGCAGCAACATATTGGTTATAAGCCAACTTTGTTAGCCATTAAACAGCCTGCAGTCGTTGCCATTACGCATGCAGCTGTTGCGTAGGCGCCTCAGCGCTTTGTGAGCCAAATAAAAACAAGCTTCAACACCCACATACGAGTACTACCTGGTCGAGCACACAGGTACTCAAAAGTTGTTCTCCTCACACACAGACATATGCACAGTATACAATATACAAACAATATACTAGTTATTCACAGCTTTATTAAACTTTTGCTAACTGTGCACTCTACTCACAAAAGTCGTCTATTTATTATCTAAGCAGTGCTTATTAGATAACTTTTATTGTTAACAGACAAAAGTTTACGTCTACCGTTCCAATTAGGATCCTGCCAATCTAATTTAAGTTGAAAATTCAAATATATTTCAAGAGTAGGTACTCGTCTAAGAGATGCGTTCGAAACTTTCTTCGGGAATTAAGTTTGATATATTTGAAGAACAGAGTCCAAAATATTGCTCACAGGTTAAAAATATATCTCAATAATTAGGTTTGAAAATGTCGTAGAAATATAGAATTTTATTTTATTTACAAATAAATATGATAAAGTTAAAGAAAGAAAAAAGAAAACAGAAA
Organism: Hirtodrosophila cameraria; assembly: GCA_949708635.1. NCBI lineage: Eukaryota > Metazoa > Arthropoda > Insecta > Diptera > Drosophilidae > Hirtodrosophila > Hirtodrosophila cameraria. The sequence continues at coordinate 81,391,652 of OX453089.1, read as the reverse complement.
GAAAGAAGAAAAGATAAAGTCTTGAAGAACCAAACTTTATCAGGCCTGTTCCGATTTGTACTTTATTTAATATATTGCATAAGCAGTTTTTCAATAAATTGCGGATTGAATTCACTTTCATTTGATTACTAATTGAATTAGCTTGCCATAAGTATTCAATTCACTAAATGAAAAGCAATGAGAAAATTTTGAACCTTTAAGGAAATTTGATTTCCGCACAATGTTGCCGAAAGTGGAGACCGGAACGGGCCTGTATTAGCAATTTTGTCTAAAGAAACCCATGTCAATTTGATTATAGATTTCAAAAACCAATAATCTTTCTATAAATATAGATAAAAATCAAAATTACGATTCGTTAAAGATACAAAACACAACTTTGCATCATATTCCTATCAATGTTTCATCTAACAAATTAGAATCTATAAATAACTGCAACGATTTGAAATTAATTTATTAGCTTATGAAAGTTATTAAGAGTATGCAGATAATATAATTTAAAGTTTTGATTGCTTGTTGTCATTTGACGAGTTTTCATTCATAAAATGTGTGTTTTCATATGCACACAAGCTAATTATACACGCCCAACAGCAGCAGCCATGCATTCATGAATACATTCGCAATCGCATGAATGAATTTTAAAGCTAGTTGTAAGCTAGAAAACAACTTTTTGCCATACACAACAAGCATTTGTTGGACTGATTAGCTACGCTGGAATAAGTGTTAGTTGCATGCAACCAAGCTAAAAAGGGGGGCGTGTCGTGTATTTTTCGGCATTTTGTGAGCCCACGTCCGAGAAAAAACTAAAAAAAAAAAAAAAAAAAAAAAAAAAAGTATAATAAAAAAAACTATTAATTTGTAGCTATTCATGGCTGGTTGGTTTCATTAGGTTGCGCATTAATTTCTTGATGCTGCTTTTTGGACAGCCAACTGACAACTTTTTTGTATCTCGTGAAGTGTGGAGGAGTGGGTGTCGTGGGTTAAACGGGTTTTTATTAGAAAATTGTTTACAGCTTCAATGTTATTTCAATTGACAGCGACTGCAGCATCAGTGGGCGACAATAAGTCACTGAATATTGCTCAATTCAATTGTTTTCGAATTGAATATGCTACATGACAGAGTACTAGAAAATCTGTTCAAGTTTAAACTGGAAAGCTATTGATAGTGCCGACATTAGTTTTGATTTGATCTTTTGATAATGATAGCTTAACGTTTCTATAATATCGAACAAATTCGTAATCAACATTTAAGGCGATACAACAAATCGGAAAGTTCGATGAAATCAGGCCTATCCGGTTTCCACATCTGTCAAAATTATTTTTTGCGGCTGTGAATCTTTTCTTAGAGGTTCGTCCCTGTCAATGTTTTATCATAACTTAAATTTAAGTTGCTTACCATATTCTTTAATACATAATATAAGGTAAAAAAAAGATGTTCCTATTTTCAATGTCGTTTTTTTGTAATTGCATGTTTTTTTCAATGGTGAAAGCTGAAGTTAACAATGAAAATAAAAACCGTTAATAAAATAATCATTTCCGAACAATTCTGCCAATAGTGAGAACCGGAAACATTCCTGAGAATTAGGTTTTTTGGAACGTGTGGAATTGTTTAATTTTTTTTTAAATCAAAGCTTGATTTAATGAAAGTTCACTAAATAGGCTATTTCTAATCAATTTATCGAGTGTTTTATTCTTCTATTCCAATTGTATCCATTATAGTTAAATACCATCCATTGTATACCAGCTCTACTGAATATTACTAGACCTGTTCCGGTTTGTATAATCGACAAAATATTGCTCAAGTGAAATTCCTTAAAACTGAATCCACCTTAATTTAAATCCTCTCACTGGCAAAGAATATTCAAGCCAAAAGCGCAAACTTAAACGAAAAACTTAAAACAAAATTTTGCCGGAAATGGAAGCCTGTCTAAATTTAAATACATAGCTTCTTTGGAAATTAGATTTTAATTATTCTGATAACTAACTCGCTTGTCTGGAATTTTGTACGATTCGCAAATTAAACCGAGATTGGTTTCAATACTAAACTCGACCAAAGAAATGTTGAGCGTGACTACAAAGGTATATAAAAATTCTATGAAAAGCAGAGAACAGTTAGCATAGGTTACGAAACAAAGCGTTTTCCTAGGATACACATTCTTGTAGAGCTTCTCAAAATTTCTCTGAAATTCTCTTGTGATTAACTCTTGCCAGGAAAACTCAATATTTTGCTGCAAAATGAAATAACTGTCTGTCAGAGCACTAAAGTAAAGTAATCCAAATATTCCAACGCTGCGTCTCAGCTTTCAAATCAACCAATTGAACAACAAAACTTAAGCAATATGACCAAATAACTCGACCGTCAATAAACTGGAACAGTTTAATGAAAAAACACCAAAAATATAACAACAAAAACAAAAACACATTTGCCATATTTGGCAAATCTTGCTAAATGCGTTATTTTTTTCCAAAAGTCTGTCGGCTGAGCGGAGACAATAAATATTTGAAACAAACAAGAGACAAATATGGGAAAGTCATATCCGTGTGGGCGTCAGAACGCCTTATGGGATGAGTAAATTCCGTTAAAAGAGTTGAAATGATTATGTGAAGTTTTTTTGTGAAATGATCACAAGACTACATTTTCAAGTATGTATATAAAAAGTACATAGTTTATATATATTTTTTAAGCTTAATATGTAACTAACGCATAAACTTCTTGGCCTGATCCCGATTCACCTGCTTAAAGTTGCGATGCTTGGAGCTGGTATCATTCATTTGCTTGTAATAACCAAAACCACCGCCGCCCACACGCTTCTCGGGTCGCTCACGTTTGGCAGCGCCCACCTTGAGGTCAACCACGGGCGGCACCAGAAAACCAAAGCTTTTGGATACCGCCTGCAAATCTAATGTGTTCACATTGAATATCTGTTTCAGCTGATGCGAATCATAGGCGCGCACATATGACTTGAAAGCCTCCTTGGCCGATTGATTCAGGAAATAGTTCTTGGCTATTAATTTCTCCAGCTGGAAAAGAGAGAAAACAGTTAGGATCAAAGCTCATATATCTACAGCTAATTAGACACACCTGCAGCTGTATGTCGGCAATCTTTTGCCAAGAGAACTCAAACTCATTCAGCGGCACCTTGGCAGCCTTCAGATAACGCAAGAAGCCCAACTCCTCCGGTCGCAACAAGAGCAGCGCATGTCCAGATGTGCCCGAGCCGCGTGCCGTACGTCCAACACGATGTATGTACTCCTTGGGATCATCTGGTGGATCATATTGTACAATCCAATCGACTTGCGGTATGTCCAAACCACGTGCCGCCACATCCGTGCAGAGCAGTATGCCCGCTTCAGCATTGCAGAACTGGAAGAATGTCGTTGTTCGTTTCGTTTGCTTTTGTTTGCCATGTATGGATGTGACCGGCAGATCGATATAGTTGAAGAGTTCGTGATGATATTTGACGGACATGCAGGAGGAGAAGAAGACCATGACCTTCTTCTTGCGATTCTTTTTGAGGAACGTGAAGAGCACAAGCAAACGTTTCTCCGATGGGCAAACAATATAGCCCTGCTCTAGACCCGCAACCGTTGCCGTCTCCTGGTTATCATGCACGCCCACATAGATGGGTTCCTTCTTCAGCGCCAGCTTGGACAATGCATCAATGCGCTCCGTTTGGGTGGCCGAGAATAACATGGTCTGGCGGCGTGCTAAAAGCAATGCAGAGAAACATTAATGTTTGTAAAGTATTGCAATTAAAACAAAACTAACTTGGCAACAGATTAATAATTTGCTTCAACTCCTCCTCAAAACCAATCTCCAGTATACGATCCACCTCATCAATAATCAGACACTGCAAGTTTTTGTACAAAAAATCGGGCGAGTTTTGCAAATGATCCAGCAGACGTCCTGGCGTCGCCACCAATATATTAATGCCCTTGCCCAGCTTCTCGCTCTCCACCTGACGATTGGAACCGCCCATGACCAGACCGTAGGTGTGATGATGATGCGCCATCAGCTCCTTGAGCACACCAAACGTTTGCATGGACAATTCGCGTGTGGGCGAGATGATAATGACGCCCGTGCCATTGCGTGGCATAAAACGCAGCTTATTAATCAACTCCACGGCGGGTATAAGAAAAGCAAGCGTTTTGCCCGAACCCGTCTGGGCAGCGCCTACCAAATCCCGACCCTTAAGCAGCGGCGTCAGTGATTTGGCCTGGATTTCAGTCATTTCACTAAAACCCATCTCACTAATGGCCTGCAGCGTGGCCTCGGAGACGGCGCCCTTAAGTGAAGCAAAGGTGCGATCATCGGAATCACGTTGATCCAATGCGGCCAATGAAGATTCCACCGAGAAGGGCGCATCAACTTCCAAGGAATTGCCATTTGTTTGAGCCGCTTGCGTGCCTGCCTTTTTCTGTTGTAGCGTAGATTTCTTAGCTGGCACGGGCTCAATCTCTTCCTCCTCTGAATCGGGTGAGTCTGCAGCTGCGAATCAAAATTACACAATTAAAAACAATTTCCTTTTGAGCAATTTAAGGCTAGCATAGATTATATTCAGTGGTTTTTTTAAACACATCTCATGCCTGCACTTGTCAACATTAACTCGCTGATCCTGTGCAACTCAAATTCGCCTTTGAATCATCATTATAAAAAATTTTTTTAGGTTTTTGATATACCCTTGCAGAGGTTAACAATATTTTGTCACGAAATGTGAAATGCATCGAAGAAGACGTCTCCGAATCCATAAAGAATATACATATATTCGATTCGAGTCATGTCCGTCTGTCCGACTGTCCATGTGAACTCGACTCACAGTTAAGGTATCTTGATGAAACTTGATACAGTTGCTTCCTTGTGCTGCAAGTAGTACATATGTTGGAATTGGACGGATCGGCCTATTATATCTTATAGCTGCCATAGGAGCAATCGGTTGGAAAATAACTTTTTATATAAAAAACTATTTTGTTTCCCAAGCTTTCTCAACAATATTGACTTATTCTCCGTTTTAGTATGTTCTTAACATGCTGAACAAATTTTTTTTAAATCGGACCACTATATTTTATAGCTGTCATATGAACAATCTGTTGAAATATGATTTGTTTTATGAAAAACTTAATTGTTTATACAGATATCTTAAACAAACTCAGTGGTTTTCAAAATTATTATGTTTCACACATGCTGACTAAATTTTGTTCGAATCGGGCGACTATATCTTATCTTTCTATATCTTAGAAACAATCACTGAAAAACTAAGTTTTTATATGAAAAACACTTCTGCAAGGTTATCTACGGCACGCCGAAGCTAACTTTTCTTGTTATACTTATCCTTAACATACCATCACTGTCAATCTCCTCGTCATCCTCATCCTCATCATCATCATCTTCACTGCCGCTTTCAGGCACATCCAGATCATCTTCATCCGATTCAGAGTCTGAATTTGCCACCTGAATTTGTGGCTTCTTTTTCTGCTTCTTTATCTGCGGTTGCTGCTGGAAATCATCTTCCAAGTCATCTGTTTTGTGCATAATTATAGTTTATACCATTATATATGTTTAAATGTTAACTTAAATACCTTCATCATCTTCTACAGGTCGTTTTGTGGGTGGCTTCTGCTTGTTCGCTTTGCCTTTGCCTAGTTTTTGGGCGGCTGGTTCCGGCGCTGGTTGACTGAGTTTGCCCTTCTTTTGTGAGAGTTCCTTCTTTCTTTTCTCACGCTTTACAATCTTTTTCATTAACAACTTTTCTCTGATCGACATTTTGAGTGAAAAACAGCTAAAACACAATAATTTCTATAATAAAACAAGCGCGCACGTGTTGCAGTCCACGATTTTGTCATTCACACACAATTCACGATAAATGCACAGCTGAGCATGCTTATAGCGTTATCGTTATCGTCACTTCTTCGATAACATTTCAGCAGAATTTAGAGATGCGCAGTTGTTACTTGTTTGATTGATTCACTTGTTTGGAATATATATTTTTAAATAATTGTAATTCTTAAATAAATGATGTATTATTCTAGATTTAAAAACTATCCTGTTAAGTGTTAGTATAATAAATAATATTAAGTTAACTAATCACTTCAGCCAAACATTATTATTTAAGATTTTTATTTTGTAATATTATTATTTTTAAACAATGTATAAATAATAAAATAATACCATACTGTTCTATTTATTATACTTGTAACGTATGATATAAATGAAAAACCTTAAAATTTAAAATAGAATAAAATTAGCAGGCTAATAATTCCGAATCACAATTCTTACCAAAATAAGCGACATTGATCAAAATAAAATATCAACTGTGGTTTGTTATAGTTATTTTAAAGCTGTTTTACATCGCCTCTATCACTTTCGCGACAAAAAAATAAATAAAAAAGGCGACTCTTGTTCTATTAGTTTTGTAAAAAACTAGTACATTAACCAAAAGTGACTGATAAAAAAGTAACTGTGAAAATATTCGCAACTAAAACAAAGAAAAGCAAAAACTATAAAAATAATATATATAATATACCATAACAAAAATAAAATTAACAAGCATTTATTAGCCAACGTTAAAAACGCCAATGGAAAACGTGGGAATACCATTAACCTAAAAAACCAAGCGCTAAGTAACAGTTACACAATTATCGCACATCTCTAGTTTGCAACAAACAGCGTAAATATGTTGGCTTAATGGAAATCCCTATAAACGTTTTGGTTTTTATATTGTATACTTTCATACTTTTATATTTGCAACACTTTGTCAACAAATACACGGAATTCGTGCGCAGCATTTGAAAGATGAGCAATTTGGGATTGTTGGGAGAAACCTATGCCAGCTCATCCTGCTCCGAAGCTGAGTCGGACAGTGAGCAACAACAAACAGCAAAGGAGCAGGAAAAGGGGAAGGAGGAAGAATTGCCCGCGCATTTGAAGCCATTGGATAAAACACATTCGCTGTCGACAGCGCTGTCCGTTTGTGCAGCGCCGCATGTGGTGCCGATGGGTGCAGTAGCTGTCTCAAGGACACTCGATCCAACGCTCAAGGAAGTCAGCTATAATCCACGCTATGATGAAATGTATGCGCCTGTCAAAGGACCCGAGCATCCCGATATGACCATGCAACAGCGGGCACCGCGCAATACGCTGGCTGGCTATGTGGAGAAGGCGCATATAAATGCATTTGAATTTGAGAATCAGCGACGCACATTCCACACCTATGGCTATGCCTTGGATCCCACGGTGGATGAGACCGCCGATGGGCAGTCGTTTGTGGGCGATCTGCAATCCGCTTATGATGACAATGGCAAAACGGTTTTTGAGGCGCCCAAGCCAAAAAAGATGCGCAAGCAGGAGAAGAACGATAAGCCGGAGGATGTGGAGGGTTTTCTTGGACCCTGGGGCAAGTATGAGAATGAGGTAAGCGTTGCCAAGCCAAATGAACAGGAACGCGCCGAGCTGGATGAGCTGCTATCCAAGCGACACAAACGCGGACGCATTCCAGAGGACAAGCCACTCGAAGAGAAATCCACGCTGCACAGTAAGTTTCACTGCATCATCTTTATTATTTTTTATTAATCCACCCTTTATATTGCAGTCAAGGATGCCTACGATTATCAAGGACGCTCCTATCTGCATGCTCCACACGACTTGGGCGTCAATTTGCGCTCGAATGCGCCGCCCACAAAATGCTTTCTACCCAAGGCACACATACACACCTGGACGGGTCACAACAAGGGCATCTCATCCATACGCTGGTTTCCCAAAACCGCACATCTGCTGCTTTCCGGCTCCATGGATTGCCGCGTCAAGCTCTGGGAGGTATATGGCGAGCGTCGTTGCATACGCACTTTTGCTGGCCATCGTCAGGCTATTAAGGACATTGCGTGGAACAACAAGGGCACACACTTCTTGTCTGCCTCGTATGATCGCTATATAAAGCTATGGGATGCGGAGACGGGCGATGTTGTGTCGCGCTTTACCACACGCAAAATGCCCTTCTGCGTTAAGTTTCATCCGGATAACAGCAAGCAGCATCTCTTTGTAGCTGGCACCTCCGACAAGAAGATCATTTGTGTAAGTTAAAGATCGTTGTTTTAGACGAGTTTTGAATTTATATCACCATTTAAAGTACCTCAAAAATAGCCAGTTCGATTCGGAAAGTAAAAGGAATTATCATAATGCATTTCAAACTGCATTAATTGTTCACAATACTAATTATTTGATTTATTTTACAGTGGGACACGCGCAGCGGCGATATTGTGCAGGAATACGATCGCCATTTGGGCTCCGTGAGCACCATAACCTTTGTGGATGATAATCGAAGATTTGTGACCACCTCCGACGATAAATCCATGCGTATTTGGGAGTGGGACATACCGGTGGATATGAAGTACATTGCTGATCCAACGATGCATTCCATGCCTGCCGTCACCTTGGCGCCCAATGGCAAATGGATGGCCTGTCAATCACTGGACAACAAAATTGTAATATTCTCCGCCCTGAATCGCTTCAAAATGAATCGGAAAAAGACCTTTACCGGCCATATGGTTTCGGGTTATGCCTGTCAACTGGACTTTTCGCCGGATATGAGTTATCTGGTATCGGGCGATGGCGATGGCAAGTGTTATATTTGGGACTGGAAGACGACGAAAATGTATAAGAAGTGGCAGGCGCATGAAGGCGTTTGCATTAGTGCGCTGTGGCATCCACATGAGGCCAGCAAATTGGTTACCGCCGGTTGGGATGGACAGATTAAATATTGGGATTAAAAACACAATGGATAGATAATTTAAATTTTGTAAGCACAATTGTAAAAAACCTTGACTAAATGAGTAAACAACATCAACAAAAACAATTTCGCGAAATGAAAAACTTTACTATAAAAAAAACGAAATTTGAACTTGGCGGGCTTCGCCATTTTGTTCAAAACAGATGATTTTAATCGATTTAACATAACAATTTTTTTTTCAAAGATAGCGGGTTTTTAACAGAGGAGTGCTAAGCCTCTGTTAGAAAGATGTTAAGTCCAAAAAAAAAAAATTGCGGCAAAAATTGCAAGATAAAGTTCATTGTTATTTTAGCGTTTTATTTGAATAATTGTTATTTTTAATGCAGTTTGATTCGAAATACCGAAAAATTTGAGCAAAAGTTGTTCTAGAGGGCCGCTAATTTAGTGGCAAATAAGCAAAGCCAAAGATAACGAAGGACATGCGCCCATAAATAGCAGAATTAAAGCGTAAAAAGAGCGGTTTTACGTTTTTGAACAAAAATCAAAATTAGATGGAAAAATTTGCTTATTTATACATTGTTCCTTTTATTTCAGAAATCACTCACAAACCGTAAATTCCGCAAAATAAATAAAAAAATGCCAAATAGCCAAAAACTGTTAACTGGAAACAGCTGATCGAAAATTGTAATTACCTCTGTTAAATTTGATTTGTTGACAATTTGTATGCAGCTGATAAGAGAGCGCCTGCGCAGTGTTTAAAAAACTGTGCAATATAGCGCTGCAATAAAAACGGCATGCTGCAGAGCGTAATACATAATCAAATGTTGGCTAAAACTGCGTACATTGTTAAGTAATGAAAAATAATTGGCGTACATTGTTTAGTTATGAAAAACAGGTACCCTAAAGTTAATACAAGCACATTTACAGCGCAACTCCCACTGTAACATACAAAGTGGCCTTTGTTTACATTTTTTGCGTAACTGATAACAAAGCGCATGCGCAGTGCATGCAAAACTGTACAATATGGCGCTGTGGCTACAATCAAAGTTTGAAGCCCACCCACCACCCCCAAGGGCGCGAAACATATGCGATTGCTAGCCAAAATCAATACTTTTTCACATAAGGCACGCGAAACAGCGCGTAAAATTGTTAAAAACAAAATCAAACAATTGCATAAACTTAGAGCCGAGTGCATATGCAGTGCAAACACAACTGTAACGCTTAAGAGTTACAGTTTGAGTGCAATTGAAAGAATGCATAAAGTGCATAAAAAGGACTAGGAAACAAGGACAACCCAAAAGGACAATACATACAGTTACCACGCCACTGCTGCAGCCATGTCCAAGCCACCCACAGATCCTTCCGGCTTGGGCTATGCCTATCATCTGCCATCCGGTGGACTTTTGTTGCGCTTGAAGAACTCCTTATCGCAGTTTAGTGATTTATTCAGCGAATTCAATAAATATATATCACCTGCCTTCTTTCATGATCGCTGCGAGCGATCCGTTCATATGCGCATGTATTCCATGCACAAGCGCGAATTCGTTATGGTCTTTCTGGGTTTCTTTACGTGCTTTGGCCTGGGCATTATCATTGGCCTGACGGGTCCGCCTATAACAACCACAGATGCACTGACGGCACAGCAGATTCTGGCCAATACAACGCTGGCGCAGAGCAAAACGGTGCTGGCCACAGGACCCTTTGCCATGAAATCACCACTGATGACAACCTATTCACAGCAATTATGGCTAATTGCCAAGCTGGTCACCGATAACAATGATGGTGAGTTTTAAATCCTACATCTCAAACTATTTGGAAAACATTTTTTCTACTTTTTCAGATGAGCGCTATGACAAGAGTTTCCAGATTAGCGTCTCCATTGATGGCATTAATGAGCAGCACAAGCAGCAGAGTGTCCTGGGCACGGGCATGGCTCACAATCGCACCAGGCACTTACTCTGTGTGCGCAACGATTGTGAGGAGTTTACGGTGATGCACTTGGGTTTTCTGGATTATGCCCATTACATTATTACCGTGCGTTTTATTGGCCTGGAGTCGTTTCATCAAAAATACAACATTAGAGCCATTACGTTCTATGTGAGTAGCTGCTTATACAATCTATATGTTATCCATACTTATTAACAATATCTTTTAGTTCAAAACGTACAGCGCAGAATTTACGCAGATTGAGATCTGGTTTCGGTGCATCTTTCTGCTCTTCACCTTTATAGTCATAGTAAGTTCAAGATTTTTAAACTTTACTTATAATTAATAACGTTAGCAGCATATTAAAAACTATGGTTGCTCTTTACTTTTTAAAAAGTAAACCGATTTGACTTTTAAGGCTCCAAACACTTTATAAATATAAATTTGTCAAAACTAAAACGATTTCCATGCAGAATATCGTTTTGATCAGGATTTTCCTTCCAAGTCCATTCGAAATTATCATTACAGTTTTTCTACTTGTGTAACTTTATCAAAAGCCAAGCGGGATGTCTTTTAAGTCAAGATTTATCATCTATCTTAATTATGCATTCAAATTTCAGAAACCCCCTGGGAAAAAATAAGATTTTCAAAATTTAAATCATGAAACGCTATTTCAAAACTTTTTTCAGTTAGTTCAAAAACATGACAAATTGCCAAATGATTTTGATTTGTAAGAAACTCTTTTCCTAAATTTTCAACTATCAGAACTTTGTCAAAATCGAACCGAATCTCATGAGGAATATCATTTTGTTCATAATTTTTCATCTAGATTGAGTATGCATTCATATATTAACTTATTTTAGAAACAAATTTACCCTCCATATTTTTACAAAAAAGTTCCAGAACCTTTCATTCAGTTTTTCAATTTCAATATTTAAAAAAATTAAAATATTCATTTTTTAATTTTAACCGATTTTTATTTTCTGTTTCTAACGTTTTTCTGAGGTAGTTAAAAAACAGCTCAAAATATATTTCAAAAAATTATCCCACCCTCCTCCCTTTCACGTTTTGGAAAAAAAAGATTCCCAAAAAATGAAAATCTTAAATTTTTACTTTAAATCGATTGCGGACAATGAAATTAACATAGTATGATATTGGAAAACTTTTTCGGAAGTAGTTCAAATATCTTTAAGAAAAATCACGCCAGAATGACAAACATTTTTGAATTGTAAGGCTCCCAACACAACAGTTAATGCTTCTTCTAAATTTTCAACTGCCATAACTTTGTCAAAATTGAAACGATTACCATGAGGAAAGTCTTTTAGGACTTGGATTGTTCTCTAGTTTGATTTGGCCTATATATTTTAAACAGATTTGAAAATCAGATTTTTGAACTTCTTTCCAAACCCTTTTAGTGCTGGTTTGCGCACACGCTGCGCAAGTATCCCGTCTACGACTGGTCCATTGAACAGAAATGGGTATCTGTTCTGCTGCCGCTGCTGCTGCTCTACGATAGTAAGTATTAACTGATATCAACTTTAACTAGTTGCTTTAATTTCTTATCTTTTTACAGATCCATTCTTTCCATTGATCTTTCTGATGAACTCCTGGCTGCCGGGCATGCTGGATGCCGTTTTGCAGGCCACATTTCTCAGTGCCTTGCTTATGTTTTGGCTCTGCATCTATCATGGATTGCGTCAAAATGAACGACGCTTTGTCAGCTTCTATTTAGTTAAGATTATTGTTGTGCTACCCATTTGGCTATGCGCTATTGTGCTGGCCACCTGGGAGAAATGTAACGAGCTGCGAGATCCTACATACAGTCATTTTGTAGATACCAAGAACTATAATGTGAGTGCATTTGAAATTTGTGTATAGACCATTCTAATCTTTCATTTTGTAGGGTCTGAAGACGTTCTTCTACATTGCCTGCTGCATGTATGTCATTTATCTGGGTCTGCTGCTCTTACGCGCCTACACGGAGCTGCGTTCCATGCCTTACTTTGGTATGTTTTTTCTTTTTTTTAAATTTCCCACTCAATATTAGGTAATTTTCAATTGCAGACATTAGATTAAAGTTTCTAACGCTATTGATGCTCTTTGTGTTGTCCATTTCCATAACGGTTACCACTTGCCGCTTTGGTTTTGGCATATTGGAGGACAATTTTGTGGCCACTTTGAATACCACCTATCGCAGCTCGGCACAGTTTATGTGCTTTTATGGCCTGTTAAATTTCTATTTGTACACCATGGCGTATGTGTATTCACCCGATGGTCGCTTTGCCCAGGCCGAATTGGCCGTTACAAAAGATAATCCGGCCATATCGATGATCGATGATTCCGATGAGGATGTTGTCTATGGCTCTGATGAAGAATCACGACGTCCACTCACCTCCATGGTGGGTGGTGGCAAAAATGATTACGATAGTGATTAACATATGTCGGGAGAGAAGTATCTATTTTAAACGTTAATGTTCCATATAGATTGCGTTTTAAATAGCGCAACATTATTGTACAAATTACGTATTCTACAAGTATAACATTCAGCCAAGTGTTTTCAATTCTGTTTACAAACAAATTTGCATTAAAATTAAACAAAAACAAAAAAAACTTTATGTGTTCTTTGTGTAAAATTGTTATTACTTTACGCGACCACAGAGAAATATTGAAATTTGAGAACAATTTTGGTACCAGCGGGATGCTTGGGATAGACAAGTTTCCCGGGTCCGCCCGACTTTCTAAAATTTGTCCCGATTCCTTAGTATGTTTCGGGACTAACGGGGTCCCGCGTGATTCCCGTTCGGATGCCATCTCTAATATATAATTCTCATCCTATAGATCGGATATTCCAAAATCAAATTTTCAGATTTTATTTTGCATTTCTGTACTATAGTATTGACAGTGAAATTGAAAACAATGCTAAAATATTTGGTCGTTTTTTTCTTAGAGAAAATTTTGACTTGTGGGTTTCGTGTTTTATATATTTTTGGAAGAAACTTTAAGCTTTAAATACATAAGACCAATAAAAACTAATTTCAAGAAACTAAACCTTTTCATACCCAACTATTTAGGCTCTTTTAGTTTTTATTTAAACAATTTTTTTCATTAAATATTGACTTTAGCTAAGACGGCAGGTGTATCCCTTTTAAGAGCTAACATATAGCTCAGATCCTTAGAGGTTAATAGACTCAGTTCAGATATTTCAAAAGTGATATTAACAAAGAATAATCTTAGATAAATCCAAACAACTTTTTGGCATAATTATCGAAAACAATAGAGTTATTTTACTAGATTGTTTATTACATAATTAACACATTGTTCCAGATGAATTTTATGCATACAGGCCATCTAGACAGCCTCGTTGATGCCTATTTTATTCTTGGTGAGCAGGCCGCTGTCTCCCACATCCGCATTGTAGCCGGGACGGTACTTCATGCCGGGTGCCTATTACAAAGTAATATTAAATGAAAGTTAGCCTATAATTGTAAAGAGCGAGTTTAACTCACATTAAACCAAACATCACGCCAAACTTTGCTGTCGTCGGCGCTGCGCAGCAGCTCGGGCACGTCGAAACGTGGCACATTGAAGTAGTTCATCAAATCGGGCTTCTCGTGGCAGTATTTGATGCGTGCCTCGCACCACTCGGTCTCCAAATGGAAACGCCAATCGAGCATTTTCTTATTATGCGGATCGGACTCGTACTGATCGAAATCAACGCGTTCGATATCCTCCACAACAACTTCAGTTTCGCCGCCGGCTGTCCAGTCATAGATAAGCAGCTCCGAATGTCCAGAAATATCCTTGAGATACTGCTGCTTGTACAGAGCCTCCAGATCACGCAAATATGCCTCGCTAAACACTTTGGATTTGACCTCATGCTCTACGTTGCGTGCCTTGATTTGCTTCTGTACCGCATCCACGGGCAGATCCAAATAGATGACCAAATGTGGCTTCAGCAGCTCACCAATGGTGTTCTGACGCAGCTCATTGTAAACGGAACGTGCACCGCGAGAAATATATCCCTGATGGAACATGGCTTCCATGAACACAAAGTCAGAGTAGGGACTGCGTTCAATGACAACGCCTTGTCCAGTGGAGAAGATGTGCTGCAGTGCATCAATATACTGCGAGTAACGCAGCATATACATGCGTATCTGGAATAAAGCAGCCAGATCATGATTGGGATTCTTGCAGAAATCCTTAACATCATAGCTGCGACAGCTGGGTGGCAACTCCGGATCCAATTTACGCATATCATAACCATAAGGATTGATATAGATCAGATCCAAATCGACGGCTGGATAATATTGCATGTCCAGTTCCGTGGCCAGCTCCTGCGCGAATTTCGTTTTGCCGGAGGCAATGGGACCCTCAACGCAAATAACTTTGGAGTTCTCATCAAAACGCTTGGAGGTCTTGTCCAATATTGAATTGAGTACGCTATACTTCTTCGTCTTGTATGGATAGGGTGGCACCTTGGGCACGCGTGGACCACCACGCATCGTTTTGCCGGAGATGTTGCACTTTTGCATAAAGGCAGCGGGCAGTGCATTCGTCTGTGCTTGCAACAGTGTGGCAGGCGCAGTGGCGCCGCGACTGGCAAGCCGCACCAGTCCAACGCGAAACACGGCAGTCATGCTGTCAATTGACAAATACACAAAATTCATTAAATTAAGTACATTAACAATACTTCATATGAATATTTTGTTGGCATATTGTTACATCACACAAGCTTTGCACATTCAACTGCAATTTGCAGCTAAAACTGCTGTTAAATAAGCTTTTTTAAGGCACATTTGCTGAACTTCTTCGAAAGTTCTAAAAAGCAGCTTGTGAAAATGCATTAATTGACACTAAAAACATAATATTTACTTACTTTTAAAGCGAAAATCTAAAATCTATTCAATAACAATTTCGGCCTGTGCGGTTGGTGTTGTTAAACGACAAGCATAACAGCGTTTACCAACACTTTATGCAGAGTTTGCAGGCTTTTTGTTACTTGTATATTGTTGTTTATTTTTGGCTGAATTATTTGTATTTAACACTCACTGATCTTGTTTTTAGTGTCAATTTTTAGTATTTGATTTTTAACAATTGGCCGCCGTGCAATCGTTCTGATTTTTATATGAAATACGTTGGCAGTACTGTGGTAGGCGACAGGCATGTTAGAATTGATTTACACGATGCGTTTCCATGCATGCCACTCTTGGTTCGTAGGCAAGATGCACGCGAACCAAATAATGCAATTCTGTTGTGCATGTCGCTTAAGTCTCATTATGATGTCATGACCAACAATAGTCCCAATTGATCGACTTGGTATTAAGCTTACTTGTATTAAGCTTAATGCATAAGACTTATATTTTATATTGAAAATTGCCATATGTTACATTTTATAATCGATATCAGTTTTCGATAAACGTCATGCATGCAATCAGATCTGCAATGCGCAGCAGCTCTTGAAACGGAATCAAAAGAGTTGCATGCATTAAAATGCAACGTGTAAAACCAGTTCTAGCGTTTACCACTAAGACTGGCACATGTCAGCGTTTAACAGCACTGCATAAAGAGCTTGCAGCGTTTTTAAAATTTGTGTTTTGCTTTATTATTATTAATTTATTGGCAGAACTATTAATTTTTGAGCACTTGGTGTATAGTATCAATTTTAAAAAAATATTACTTTTAACGTTATATAGCAACTGGCCATTTTTTATTCATTCAAATTTATATTTTAAGTAAGTTGGCAGCCCTGTGCGTAACCTCGCTAAATTTTAATACACTTGAGTTCGCAACTGGCCTCCGTTATGCGCTCTAAAAACATCAATTAAAAGTCTTTACCAATTATTTAAAATAGAAAGCAAAATTTTTAAACGCATTTGATTTACAACTACAAGTAAGTTGCAACTGCCACATGTCCTTGCGTTGCCCACAAACTGAATTGTGCGCAGTTACGCAACGGATTTTTGCTCGTGACACAGTTTTTCTGACGACATAAATATCCACTTTTTAGCAACAATAGCAGAAATTTGGAAGAAATGGGTAACACAGCATTATCCAAGGTGCATATGGAGGCCTCCAAAAGCCTGCCAGTTGATCATGCCAAGCGTATGGCCACCGCTGGTGGCGTGCCACCGCCAGAATGTCCCATGCATCAGAAGCAAGGTGGCGATAACAAATCAGCCTCCGCTGTGCCGCCACATCCCAAAATGCAGGCTGCTTCCGAATGCCCCGTGCAGCATGACAACAGTGATGTTAATCCACTGAATATGATGCCGCCGGCGAACCAACAGCCCGCAGCGGATCAACCCTTTCCACTGCCCACAGATCGTCAAACATCGACCATACCAAAGGTGACCGAGGATGGCACATCGCAATTCTGGCAATATCCCAGTCAG
Organism: Hirtodrosophila cameraria; assembly: GCA_949708635.1. Lineage (NCBI taxonomy): Eukaryota > Metazoa > Arthropoda > Insecta > Diptera > Drosophilidae > Hirtodrosophila > Hirtodrosophila cameraria. Next base: position 81,374,617 of record OX453089.1, on the reverse strand, counting down.
CAAATGTTTTGGAACGCTATGTTGCGCAAGGGTTGGCGCTGGAAGAATGAGGATGTTAGCCAGAAGGATATGGGCGATATAATACGCATACACAATGCCAACAATGAGCAGGCCTGGCAGGAGGTACTTAAATGGGAGGCACTACACGCCAAGGAATGCGGCAATCCAAAACTAAAAAGCTTCGGTGGCAAGGCCAAGGACTTTAGTCCACGTGCGCGTTTTCGCAGCTGGCTAGGGTAAAGGATTCAGTCTTTCAGACATAGCTTAATGTATACTAAATCAATATATTCTTATTTTAGCTATGAGCTGCCTTTTGATCGCCACGATTGGATTGTTGATCGCTGTGGCAAGGATGTGCGCTATGTTATTGACTACTATGATGGCGGTCTGGTCGATAAGGACTATCGCTTTGCTTTGCTTGACGTACGCCCAGCCATGGATTCAGTTGACAACTGCTGGGATCGCATGTGCGTTGCCTATATGCGTTGGAAATTTGAATTATCTGAAAAATTCGGCAGCAACAGCAGCAGCAACAACCGCAATGTTCCTGCTGGTAGCGAATAAGTCATCTTGCTTAAGTTTTAACAAAATTGGTCTAAGTTATTATCGAATGCTAAATCAAAGTTATTTAGTTTAGGCTGCACTCTGGTAAAATAAACTTTGGTGCTGTCCTCAAACAACTAAGCAAAACTGTTTTCATTTTAAGTCATGACAGTAATAAAAACCAAGAGTCAAATTGTCGCTCTTTGTTTTAATTGCAGCTTACAAGTTTATTTATTGACATCAAATCAGTCATATATATATAAATGATATTGCTTATAGTACAATGTTTTTCTGTTTTCGTTTATTATTAATTAAATTTCTATGACGGTCACTTGAAAATATAAAAATAAATGCTTTGAAAACCATTTAAAGTTAAAGCACAGACTGTTAATTAAATACTTTATATAAAGCATAAAATTTAAAAATCTTCATTAGAGAACAATTGAAATAATAATAATTAAATAAAGCTATAAAAATTACAGTACGTACACAAATGGTGTTCATTTTGTAATTTTCCTATTTTCAGTACAACCAAACACCATAGATATATGTAAATAGCATTGCATATATGCTACGATCTTTGTTGCAACTATTTTGAAACCGAAAGGTCAGATTGGTATTCACAATCGATTAAAAATAAACAAAAAATTTTTGTTCGAAAATCAATCAAATTTAAATGCAAAATCAATCTGATTTTTAAAAAATGACCAAAGTAACGGGACACAGTTGAAAATTCTGCGTATTGTGCAAAATAGTTTATTTTAAACAAATTGACATAATTTTTTACAAAAAGTGAGCTAACATATATCATATTATGTATGCCCTTTGCAGATCTAGTTACTTAGCAATGGTATATCGTCAAGGGTATTACATATTCGGTACCAGGTTTTGCTTTGTATAAAGCTCAAAAAGCTTTTCAGCTCTAGAGCTTTTGAGTGTCAGAATGTTACTGGAGAAAAATTCCACTTAGTGACTCTCAAACCTCTATTTATACAGTGTTGAGCAGTGCTGTTTTTCGTACATTAACGTCACGTATATATATCGCTTAGCTCGAAGAATTACAAGTGGGAGGGAGCTACGTCTCTCTAACGATCAGTGATAAATGTTGACTGCCAGAATGCGTTTCGTGCAATATTTGCGGAAAGGTGACCTCGCCAAACATCTTGGCCTACTTGCCGAAGATCAAAAGTCTGTGGTGGAGCTAACCGGTCTGAAAGGTTTGCCCTGCGATTTGAAGACTTTGATTGCCCAGAGTCCCAATCTGGAGGAGCTGGCGCAGAAGGCTGAAAAGCAACCAAAGATTTGCTTAGACGATGACGTCACCCTGCTGCCACCGCTAACCGATCCGGGTAAAATTATATGCATTGGTCTTAACTATCAGGACCACTGTGATGAGCAGAACAAGCCGGCTCCCAAGGAACCCATGTTTTTCAGCAAATACAACAATACGCTGGTGGGCCCCAAAGATAATGTGATAGCCCACAAAGCGAGTCAGGTAAAAATGAAGCATGAAATGGGTGTGACTTTTTTGATTATATCGCATTACTTTGTTAGAAAATCGACTGGGAGGTGGAACTGGTGGTTGTCATTGGCAAGGTTGCCCGCCAGGTGCCCAAGGAAAAGGCATTTGATTATGTGTTTGGCTATAGCGTTGCACAGGACATCTCGGCGCGTGACTGGCAAAAGGAACGCAATGGTGGACAATTTTTGTTGGGCAAGTCTATGGATACATTCTGTCCTCTGGGCCCCGCTGTGGTGCACAAAAGCCTGATCAAGGATGTGTATAATTTGCCACTGAAAACATGGATCAATGGCGTGGAGAAACAAAATGGCAATACGGGAAATATGATATATAAGATTGATGATGTTATCAGCAGGCTGACGGAGTAAGTAGCATTATCACTTATGCTTTTAAGATTTATTTTAACTTGATTCTCACTAGCTCCATTACACTGCTGCCTGGCGATATCATTCTAACGGGCACACCAAAAGGCGTGGGCATGCATCGCAATCCGCCGGAGTACTTGAAGCCCGGAGATGTCATCAAAACAGAGATTGTTGGTTTGGGCACAATGACCAACAATGTGGTTTGTCCTTAAAGTCAACCACAGCCAAATGAATTGTTATCAATGTTATTTTAAAACAATAAACAGAAGTTTTAGCATTTAATCATGTTTTACACTTTAAATGTTTTCGATTTGGTGGCAAAATACTCATCGCGCTTATGGTAAGACGTGTAGGGATCATCGATATAATGCTTGGGACGTCGCCAAAAGCTCGTTACCATCTTGTCCAGCAACCAGCTCTGTGTGGCATTGGTGAAAACATGTTGACGCAGTCGCCGGCGCAGTGCAGGTGACTTTTTGAATAGCTTCTTTTGGCGACCGGAGTGTGTACGGATCCAGGCACCCCAATCTAGTCGCTTGAAACGCTTTAGCACAGCCTTCACAGACTTGCGTTTCCCCTTGATCAGCGAGAACTTGGTGACGCTGCGCACGGGTAGTGCTGTCAGCGCTGGCTGCAGTTGCAGCAGCATCGGCTTGGAGGTTAAGCTGGAGGCGGGCAGTAGATTTGTCTTACACTGGGCTGGAGCAGCACAAGCAGCAGTCAAATGGCCAAAACATGCTCGTTGCGCTGGTTGCAGTGTTGAGGCCGGCGGCACGCGGCAGACACTGCGTAGCGCTGTAAATCGTATAATTAGACATGCATTTAATTTATATATAAATTTTTATTTTGTTAATCTTACCACCAGTGAGCATTGTGCGTAGCATTTTTAAGTGTTTATTTCAATAATATTTTGTCAAAAATCTTTTTGTTAACTTGTCGCGTAACAACCCAAGCCAAACAGCTGTTTCTTGGCATTAACATATGCGCGCTGTTTTTACCATTCACACATGCGCGCCTTCTTTGCCATTCACATTTAAAATGAACAATGCTTTTTGTGCGGACATTTTAAAAATGTTATTTCAAAATTTAAATTTTCGTGCAGTTTTTGAATGTATTTTTAACAAAACGGCAATAATGTCAAATTAATGTTGCCCAATTAAGCGAGCGTTTTTTTGTTACCCAGTCACATAACAACCCAAGCCAATCAGCTGTTTATTGGCAATAGCACATGCGCGTCGTCTTTTGCCATTCACATTTAAAAGGCACATCGTTGGCTGTGCGGATATTTTGAAAATAAACTTTTCATATTTCATTTCCCTTCAATTTTTGACTATTTTTGCAAGTAGTAAGCAATTGGGTAAAATTATTGTTTGGATTTAATATTGGAACAAATATTGTATACTCAATCAACATTGAAGAGCTATATTTTCTATTACTCAGTCGCGTAACAGCAAAAGCTTATCAGCTGTTTGGTATTAACACATGCTTGTTGTCTTTTGCCATTAACATTTTAACGCCACAGCGCAGTCTGTGCGGACATTTTAAAAATATAATTTCCAAATTTCCTTTTCCTTCAATTTTTGAATACATACGTAACTAGTAAACAATTGGGTAAAATTAATGTTACAAATTAATGTTGGTTTAAATATTGTACACACGCGCAATATTAGCGAGCGAAAGCACGAATGGAAGAAGCTGGCAGCAATCGGTTGCCGCCATTCACCTGTAAACGTGCATTTAACGTCGACGGACAGCGAGCCAGCCAGTATTTGTCGTTGGAGCGAAATTGGGCAGGAAAATTATTCACGCCGCCGGTTAGGGTCTGCAGCAGGCACTATTTTAATAAATTAACAAAATTCTGTGGCTTTATCATGTATCGTCTGGCCGTAATAGAACAGTGCAAGAGTGCGATGCAGGTAATATATATATATATGTATACATAATGTGATAACAACGTGAAAATCAATCGTGTCGTCGGGTGACGTCGCTCGTTGCCGCCCGAACACCCCGCGTGCACCCACAAACAATACCAATTGCAAAAATATACAAGAGGCGCTTGTTATGTCATCTACCAAAATGCAGTTAATATGCCAAAAATGTTCAAAATTCCTGCCAAATATGCTAAGCAATATATTCTTAAGTGTTTTCTGTATGTTTTGCTTTGTGTCTCACTTTTAGCGCACTCTGCCACCAACAAGCAGCAGACAGTATAGCAAACAGAACAGAAGCCACAACGGCGGTGGACAACAGCGTCAAAAGAGCGGCCTGCCCCCACCACCGCCCCCCCATAATGCACGGGAAGCTGGCTTTGGGAAAGTGATGCTTCTATTGACACCCTTGGCTGCAGTCGGCGGCGTTATTACCTATGCCAAGTGAGTTAGCATACAGTAATCTTCAGTCTGATCTCTGATCATTAATGTGTGCCATCTTAGATATGATAATGATTTTCGCAAATTGGTTGAGAAGAATGTCCCAGGTGCTGAATCAGTTATTAAAGTGGCGCTTAAGGAGGAGCCACCGTTTCAGGGTATCACCAAAAATGTTACCGAGCAATATGATAAAGTAAAAGCGACTTTTAATACCGTTTCCGACACTGTTACCACGGCTACCAGTAAAGTGACGGGTTTCTTTGGCGGCAGCGATGCAACCGACGCGAAATCAACTAAATCCCAACAAAGCGAATCCAAGCTGCAGCATTCCGAAGCAGCCAAGACCAAAATAACTACTGCCCCAGCTGCTAAGAGTGAGCCAAAAACTGCCAGTAAAGCTGAACCAGCGGCAGCAGCTTCTGCGGCGGCTGCACCACCAAAACCTCCAGCGCCCAAGCAGCCATCGCCATTGCCACAGGAAGTTGTCGAGTTGGAGAAGGATATTGAGCTGTCGGCGCAACTGGCAATCAAAGAATACAATAAGGCAATAGCCGTTCTTAAGAGGTACTTAAACAGGAATGAATGGAGTCGGAGACGTCTTCTTCAATTCATAACAGAATTAAATAATTACAAATATTTCAAACAGTTTCAATGACGATGTACGACGTGTAGTGGACAAGGCTGTGGAGCATGGCGAGAACTCGCTTTGGACGACACTGAAGAATCGGGCGAGCGCACGAGACACGGCCGTAACATCGGCAGAGCGTGCAGCACGTGAGGCGCACGAGAAGATTGGTAAGTTTTACTATTGAATGCTTCATTGAGTCTTTACTAATTTTGCTTTGCTGATTTACAGAACGTTGTGAGATTGCTTTGAGCAAGGTGGCCACAGCGAAAAATGCCGAAAAGGTCGAGCTGGTGCGCAACAAAATTAAAAAGCTTGTGGCGCACATCAGTCAGGTGAAGGATGAGCTTTACAGACATAAAGATACCGCAAGTGTGTCCGATAAATATTGGCGTAGTGTGGAGCAGGCGCGCAACTATTTCATTGACGAAATCGAGTCCATCTTTCCCGGCCTCAATCTTTCCGATAAGAAATTGAACTTATCCAAAGAGGATTTGGATTTGTTCATACTGCACGCCTACTCGCACGTTGTGGCCTATCAAAAGGAGCTGCAGCGTCTGCAAACCGATGGTGAATTGCGTCTCAAGCGTGCCATTGATTCCTTGCGTGGCGATAACAACTCTGAGGCATTGCGCGCCCAGCTTGAGTATCATTTGGACGCGGAGAAACGCAAACTGGCTGTGGAAAATCAAAAAAAAATTTTCCAAATTCATGCCGAGTCGGACAAACAGTTGCGTTTGCAGCTCAAAAAGCAGGCCGAAGCGCATACGGATCATATCAAGGATATTGTGGCGCAGCGTGAAACGGATCTCTCGCGCACCTTCAAGCGCGAGCTCGAAGACAAGCTGGCCGCCGAAAAGGCCAACTATAAACTTCAGCTAGCTGCTATGCTGGGCAAGCTACGCGGCATGGATGCTGCACTGGCTGGTATGTAAACTAGACAAGATTTAGATACTCTGTGTGTAGTAACTAACATTGGAGTTGGAAAATTATTTTTAGTTGATTCTTCCAAGACTATCGATAGTTACTTTGACTCTCTGGAGTTTCTCAAATTCCCAGCATTATATTTGCTTTTGTGTTTATTTATACGTTCTTTGTTTTGATTGCGAAACATAAGAATGTGCTTTTTTAATGTCGACTAGAGATGGGTACGGAAAAAGAAATTCGATCCCGTCTCGTTTTTGTTTCTTGATTGAATGCAGTGCTGATGCTGAATTGTCTTTAAAACAGTTAAAAAAGCGAAGCCAATATATTTGATAACATTTAAAAACAAAGTCTTTCAAAATACGCAAAGATACAACTTTATTCGGGACTAACACTTTAATATTAATTAATACATCTAAAAATATTCTTAAATGCTACTTGTTCAGAAATTGATGATGAGTTTAAAGGTATTCTACACTGTTTTAATAACTTATATTCAAATGACTTAAACATACATTTCTGCTGATCCCTCACAGAACGTGCTGAAACCGAGCGAACTGCAAATCAAGCGCAAGCGTTGTGGGCTGCCTGCCAAGCGCTTTGGGCATCGGTGCGCACAGCCACGCCCGGTGTGCACTATAAGGAGAAACTGCGACCGCTGAGGAGCGAGATTAACGCCATAGCCAAGGTGGCTGGTAAGTTGTATATGGACTTGAGTAAAAGTATATTATCTAATGTGTCTAATGATTGCAGAGGGTGATGAGCTGGTGATTGCCGTCTTGCAAAATATGCCAAAGGAGGCATTGGAACGTGGTGTGTTTCCCGAGGATGCGCTGCGCGAACGTTATTTGAATGTGGAGCGCATTGCGCGCCGTTTGGCGCTGGTGCCCGAGAATGGAGGCAGCTTGCCCATTTACTTCCTATCATTTCTGCAATCGTTGATCATCTTGCGACCAGATAATCCCGTTTCCAGAGATGAGCTCGAAAACAAGCCCTTTGACTATAGCAAATTGGATACCTACGATATTTTAAATAGGGCTAGGTGCGTCTACTCAATTGACTTTTAGTTTCCATTTATGAATTTGTATATAATTATTGTTTTGTCAGGTACCATGTGGATCGTGGTGACTTTTTGCAGGCGCTCAAGTACTTGAATCTGCTGCAAGGTGCGCCTCGTGAAGTTGCCAGTGACTGGATGAAGGAGACGCGTCTCATGCTGGAGACACAACAGGCGGCCAATACGCTGATGGCGCATGCTGCGGCTAGCGGTCTGTTGTATTTGTAGATTATGTTCCCCTCCCCTCCCCCTTTACGTCGCCCGTTTAGTTTGAAAACGATTATGTTTTAATTTCACTCAAAAAACAAAAAAAAATCAAAAAATAGTGTCAATCAAGACAAAACATTACTTAAAAACGCATTGATTGTAAAATTTTGTTTTAGATGCAATTATACAAATTATTAATATAGAGAGGCCCTAAAGGGTAATGAAACAATTTGTGCATTTGAATTTAAGCATATGGATTTACGACTTTATTTCGCATTTTACCTAATTTTTGTATTTCACTCTCGACAAGATCACCCGGCTTAAGAAAAGTTGAAGGTTTTCGATAGGCACCAGTGCCAGCTGGCGTGCCGGTTAGGATGATGTCACCAGGACAGAGCGTCATGAATCTATTGCAGATATAAATTAACAACTAAGCAGTTAAATATTTGTTCAAAATACTTACTGCGAAAGACGATGTATGAGATAGTCAATTTTGAAGATCATATCCTTGGTATTGCCGCTCTGTCGCTCCTGACCATTGACAATCGTCTTGATCCACAAATTGTTGACATCAGGCACGTGACATTTATGCACAATAACCGGTCCCAGTGGGCAGAAGGTGTCTAACGATTTACCCAGCATTGTTTGGCCACCCAGCAGCACTTTCCAATCGCGTGCATTAATATCCTGTGCAATCATATAACCAAAAACACAGCTCATGGCTGCGTTACGTGAGACATGGCGACATCTACTGCCAATGACAACTGCCAACTCGCAGCCGTAATCAATGCGCTATGTGGAAACGAATGATAGTGGATTTAAGTAGCTAGTACTTCAACTAACCTTGGCTATTTGATGGGCACGTATATTGTCTAAAGCGCCCGTTATGGAAGTGCCAAATTTAACAAAAAACTCGGGCGCTTTGGGAACACTTTGATGTCTTTCATCGCAGTTATCATAGTAGTTACAGCCAACGCCAATGATCTTGCCGGGAGAACTGATAGGGGGCAGCAATCGTAGATCCTGCTTCACATCATCTACATCCATAAATTGTGCGCTGTCGAGCAGACTTTCCATGCAGTATTTTTGCTGTATAAAATTAATCATATCGGGCGCGGCGCATGTTAAATTTGATAATTCAATCATTTTCGTGCCATTCTCGGATACCATGCCAAGATGTTTGTTTGTATTGCCCGGACGTGTGTATTGCATAAAGCGACATTTGGGCATAAAATATTCACTAGGGCAGGAGGATATGATGGGTTCCAATGGATTAAGTCTGATTTGATCCCAACTAAATCGCTCCAAAGGAGCTGCTTTTGCGTGCATGCGCGCGAAACCGAAATGGTTACGCAGCAAAGATACTGCGGCTTTCATAATTGGATTTCATGTAATTTAATTTTTTGGATTTTTGCAAACAATGTGTGGAATTTTGAAATATTGCAAAATCTGTTAACCAAAATACACCCTATTGAACGACTTAAATGTGTAATTTCTCAAAAAAATGATTTGACCAAATTTTGTGTAAAATTTTTGAAATTTAGAACAAAGCACCAGATTTAATTTTAATGCCAGAGCGATCTAGTGGAAAACAAAATGGTTAAAAAAATTCAATTTAAATAGTTTTCAGAAAGCTAAAAACTTTCTTAGATATAAACGGTGTACCAAAAACAAGAAGAAACTACATATGTGTATTGGAAATCTATAAAGACAATTTCCCATGGAGTTGAAAACTATACTAGACTAGACTAGACATTCTGTAGGTTGTAGGTCTTATTGTGCATAGTTATTTTTGCACTTTTGGAATCTTTCATGGACCTGAACTAAAGGTAAAGTTTCAAAACTTTTTCAAGATACTTTTTACGGTTATCTTTAATTGACACCGAACGTGGCCAACACATTTTTAAAGGCAAAGCAAATCTGCATTACAAAGTTATCACTACAGAAGTCTTAAATATGTAATTTAAAAATGAGCGGGCAATCGATATATGTATATATATCGATGCTTAAACGATATTTGACACGAATATCGATATAGATTTATTTATATGATAAATTGATTTGCATTTGCATTCATATTACAGCAAATTTTGACAGTTTTTATTGTATTCATTTATATATGAAAGAACAAAAATAGAATTTCTTAAATTTGATTACAAAAGAATTGTTATCGGAATTGACAACTTGTGATTTTCGATAGGTTAACCAACAGCCCTAGTCAGCTGTTACTGTTGGTTCTCGATTGAAATTTTGCACAGCAAAATTATAAATTTTTTATATATTAGGACATTCAGCCATTTGATAATTTCCAACTAATACAACTGTCAAAATTTCGAGCAACATGTCAATGCTGAGTAGAACGCTAGGACGCACCTTAATTCAGGTAAACCCAAGACCCACATCCACAAAATGCTTTTCCCACTGCTTACATAAACACTTTTCTGCCAACTGCTGTGGCAGCAGAAGCAGCAGCCGCTTTTCTCATACTTGCGGCCGCTTTGCAAAACCAGCACAGATGCCAATTTTTTTGAGGTTACAACAATCCTCGCAAGAATTATATGTTTTTTAATTATGTATTTCTTACTTTTGTTTCATTTAGGCAGCCGCAGTGCGCAGACTGCACATCTCAGCGGCGCTGAAAGCTGATGTATGTATTCCATATAATAATATTTAATAAGTATACATACTTTAATGAGTGCTATATTTGCAGGATTCATCGTTAAGCGCAAATAGAACCACCTGCACCCTGATTCCTGGTGATGGTGTCGGTCCTGAGTTGGTCTATTCGCTGCAAGAGGTCTTCAAGGTGAGCGCGCTATTTCGAAATACTAAAATTAGGAATTCCAATGCTGACTATATAGCAAAAGTTTGTGTTATTGATAGTGGAATAGGTCTAAGAATACAAAAATCGGGCTAAATTCTGACCTTTCCGAATATATTTTCAACTCCAATAACTTTGTCAAAGCTGAAACGACTTCATCCAGAATATCTTTAGGGTCATAATCAGGCTTGTTCCTATTTCTGATATCTTATCATTTGAAATCGTTTTTGATTTCGTGTCCCTGTTTTTGAAAGAAATTCCTATTGTTCTTTCTTTTGAAATATAAGTTCGAATACTGCTCACTCCACTGTATCAAGAGCAAAACTAATTCCGGTTCCGCAAGTTTTGAATGTAATCAGAAAGCGGAACATGGTTGATTATTTCATAAAGATGATTGTTGCATTTCAATTTTATTGATTTCAGCTAATAATATTTGCCGTCGAAAAAAAACTTAAAAAAAGAATTATTTTGAAATTTTACTTTAATCGATTGCAGTTATTTCAAAAATATTTCTGAGCTAAAAATCATGCTAAAAAGAACAATTTTTGATTTGCAAGAATAGAAATTGTCTGTAGACACTTGCCGATCTCTAGTCTAAATAATCTTTTATTATATTTAGGCAGCAAATGTTCCAGTCGACTTCGAAGCGTACTTCCTGTCGGAAATCAATCCTGTGCTGAGTGCCAAGCTCGAGGATGTCGTCGCTTCCATTCAAAAAAACAAAGTTTGCATTAAGGTAAATTGCATAAATAAATGAAACAATATTTGAAAGCCCTCTAATATGCTCTCTTAATCCACACAGGGCATCTTGGCCACACCCGATTACAGCAATGAGGGTGAGCTGCAAACGCTTAACATGAAACTGCGCACAGATCTGGATTTGTATGCCAACGTGGTGCACGTGCGCAGCTTGCCAGGTGTTAAAACTCGCCACTCCAACATCGATACGGTCATCATTCGTGAACAGACCGAAGGTGAATATTCAGCGCTGGAGCATGAATCGGTGCCCGGCATTGTTGAGTGCCTCAAGATTGTCACTGCCAAGAAGTCGATGCGTATTGCCAAGTTTGCTTTCGACTATGCAACCAAAAATAACCGCAAGAAGGTCACTGCTGTGCACAAGGCCAATATTATGAAGTTGGGCGATGGTCTGTTCCTTAAGTGTTGCGAGGAAGTCTCCAAACTGTATCCACGCATTGAATTCGATAAAATGATTGTGGATAACACAACCATGCAAATGGTGTCCAATCCCAATCAATTTGATGTCATGGTCACGCCAAATCTGTACGGTGCCATTGTTGATAACTTGGCTTCTGGCTTGGTGGGCGGCGCTGGTGTTGTTGCTGGTGCTTCATACTCCGCGGAGGCGGTTGTCTTTGAACCGGTAAATTAGCATTAGTAAATTACCCAATACGTGTGTCTAATTGTTTTATATTATTTGCTTTTGCAGGGCGCACGTCACACCTTCGCCCAGGCTGTGGGCAAGAATCTTGCCAATCCAACGGCTATGTTGCTGTGCGGCACAAAGTTGCTGCGCCACATCAATCTGCCAACTTATAGCGAAGTCATACAAAATGCCATCAATCAGGTGCTCAAGGATGGCAAGGTGCGCACCAAGGACTTGGGTGGACAATCCACTACAAATGACTTTACCCGCGCTGTCATCGCCAATCTGCACTAGAACCCCAGTAACGACTTTCAAGTACAGGAATAGCCACAATTATATATAGCTGGCCCCAAAGGATCACGCATACGTAGACAAAAGACAGTTGTGTTAAAGCCTACAAAATTGAATTGTTAAACATATTTCACACTTTAATTTGCCGTTCATTTCATTCAGTATGCCGTATATCTCATTATTTCAATGCATTGTTTGAGTATTATTTCTTGGCGAATATTTATGTTTAGTCAAATTACCTCGCCTTCACCTCCCCGCCCCCCAAAACGCATTGGTTTAACAAATTGGCCGTATTGTTTATTATTTTTGTTATTATGTACGTACATTATTATAATTTTGTGCAAACTTCAAATTGCATTAGAATTTTGCCGTCAAATTTTAGTTTATGACAAGCAAACACAAAACCAAATGCGAAATCAATTATAATAAAACCAACTCAAAGTGTAGCGAGAACCACTCAAGAACCACCATAAAGGCAAAGAAAACTGTAATAAATCAAAAGTTAAAAGCCAAACCAAATGTGCCAATCTTTGAGGTTAAATATAGAGGAAGTTGTAAATTTGTTGTACCAATTTATGGCTGATCGAGTAGGGAAGATCCTTCTTATCAATAGTTGCAATACCTACGCCGACATAACATTCTTATACCCTGGCTGTAGAGAAGATGCATCTAATCTAGATGACGTAACAGTTTGGTTTTTTTTTAGAAAACATTTCACATTTTTTAATAGACAAAAGTTCAAAGATAACCAAAAGATACAACCAAAATTTGTTAAACAATTTCCAATACCTTGAGTTACGCCGAGCCTTTGGGCTTGGCCAATTCTATTAGCCGCGGTGAGGCCTTGGCCTTGAGAGCCGCCGGCGAGATGGCAAAAGGATTCTCGCGTATGTGCGTGTTTTCGAATTCCTTTGGCTCGGCCAGTTCTTTCATGCGCGTCGAGATTTTGTACTTGAGCGCATTTGGCGATATGGCAAAAGGATCGTCTTTAAGATCAGCAGGTCCCAAATTGGCTTCGTGTTTAGCCAGCGGCTGAGACATTTCCTTAATGCGTTCACTCGCTGTATGAAGTCAGGTAAGTGGTAAATTGTATCTCACTATAGATGCAAAAGTAACTTACGCTTGTATTTCAGAGCAAGTGGAGATACTTTCTCCGGGTGTTCATTAGTATGCACATTTGGACGATCAACAGGCTCGGCCATTTTCTTAATACGATCCGTAGGCTTGTAAAACTTCATAGGTTGAGTCAACTCCCAACTGGGTTTAATGTCCTCCAGATACATCTTTGGACGCGAAAGTTTCTTGAGCCGACGCTCATTTATCTCACCCGCTTTACGATCCTGTAATGATATGAGAAAAAATATGTAAAAGATTCAGTTAAAGTGTTTTCGTATTCTGAACACACCGGTTTGGGTGGCTTCAGTGGAATCTTTGGATGTGCCAGCTTTTGAATATATTGATCATGCCGTTTCTTTTGTTTCTTCGTTGGCTTCTTCTTTTTCACACTATACAAAATATGTGAAATATTATTTTGAAAATGAATGTAGATTTAACAAACTTACAGTTTCTGCAGCGGCTGCAAGTTCTGCAGACGACTGTACAGCGACATGTAACTGTAGCGAAGCCAGCGGTTGAGAATGCTCTCGCCAATCCGGTCACCTTTATTGAGAGCATCCTGTCTACGGTAAAGCAATCGCCGCACAGTCGGCAATGCTAATTGCTCGGTACGCGTATGGCATGGCAACTCAGCTGGCACAATCTCAATTGTTTTCTTAAATTCACAAGCACATTTTGGCACAAAACGACATTGAGGATTCCTGGGAATGGCCAGTTCCATAATACGCTTCTTTTTGGTGAATCTGGTCTCATGTCGATGATATAGCTGCTTTAGCTGCGTGGAAATGTCCTTAAGGAAACACTCGGCATCATATGGTATACGATTAAGTATTGGACAACAATCGGGACGAACGCTTTGGGCCAGCTTCAGGCACGTCGTAAGTTCAGGACTAAGATCACATTTTAAACGTTTAAGAGCCATTCTTTTTTTTTAATTTTTGTATATTTTAAAATATTTTTTTTTTCTTTTTCAGTTTACAGAAAATTTGCTGCCATCTGTTTGGAAAGCAATGTGAAACTAATTTAAAAACATAATATGTGAGTCCGTGCAGAGACTGCTAGATCATTTTTCGATTTGCTGAAAGAAACAAGTAAGAATGCTCTAGTCGAGTGTGCCCGACTACGAAACTCCCTGCTTCCAACTTGCATTTCAAGCAGTTCAGCGGCAATACAAGCAAGCAGTGCACTTAACTCGTAAAGTGCTTGTCAAACTGTTGTTGCTGCCTGCTGAGACGGGGGAAATAGATTCTTCCATAACTTTGGTGCTATTTATCCGATCGTAATGAAATTTACACAGCTGATCAACATATATGTGTACCAAAAATCAAAGCTTTATCTTTAAAATTGTGGCTGTGGGAGCTTTTTTCGATTTGCGGGGGTCCTGGGGTTGCATCCGAAATTTGAAATAAACTTGATCTGCGTATGGTATACAGGAACCTACAGGCCAAGTTTGGTGTCACTAGCTCTTGTAGTCTCCGAGATCTGTGCGTTCATACAGACAGACAGACAGACGGACAGACAGACGGACATGGCTAGTTCGTCAAGGCTGTTGATGCTGATCAAGAATATATATAGTTTTTATAGTCGGTAATGCCTCTTTCTGCCTTTTACACACATTTGCAGTACTTTATAACTGCCTTTTTCCCATTTTTAATGGGAACAGGGAGTAAAAATAAAACTTGAGTTTCAACAATGAAACATGTGAAACTCCTCAGTCTTCTTTGCGGAAATCTGTTCTTTTTGAATTCTTAATCCTCTTTCTAAGTAATAAAACTCAACGCTGTTTTTTTTTTTTATATTTTATTAAATTTTTATTGACAGTATTCATAAAAATACTGAGAGCTCCATGTTCACATCATTACAAGTTAATAGTTGTGTTTTTGTTTTCTCATTTGTAAGTACGTTTTTGTTTTAGTTGATTTTTTGCCATTAGACCTCCTATTTTTCACATACATATACACAAATCTAATCTTTATTTGTTTGCAAATTTCGTTTTGTTTTTGTTATTTTTACAATGATTTTGACATATGTTTTGGTTGTTAAACATTTTGGATAGCAACTTAAACGTTTGTTGTTTCAACAATTGCAATTCAATTGGAAATCAGCACGCGAATATTGTTGTTGGCATTTAAACATTTGTTGGTTTTGTGAAAACAGAAGAAGAACATTTGTAAATCAATATCCAATAATGATAATAATAATTTTTCTTATTTTGTTTTTCGTGCGTACATAGAATTTTAGCATACATTCACAAATATATACTATAAATTTGAATTTATCATTTACTAAGTTGACATAAATTTTGCTAATTTAATTGTTTAAATTTGTGTGACTTTTGTTTTTGTTTTTTTTTTGTTTAATTACTTTTTTTTGCTTAA
Organism: Hirtodrosophila cameraria; assembly: GCA_949708635.1. Lineage (NCBI taxonomy): Eukaryota > Metazoa > Arthropoda > Insecta > Diptera > Drosophilidae > Hirtodrosophila > Hirtodrosophila cameraria. The sequence goes on along the minus strand of OX453089.1, from coordinate 81,359,012 downwards.
TTTTTGCCTGTTGTAGAAAACCCATCTAGCATTCGTATCTTAATGTTTATTTACACCAAAATTACACCAAATAATAATTTTCTATTAAAGTAACTTTTTTGTATAGCTTGAAATTTGATGAAGCATTTTTTTTTGTAATATTTTCTTTAACACACAATTTCAGCCAAATTCTTAGTATTTAATACCCCTTAATGAAATTATTTTCAATTTTCGTTTACTTGCATATCGTATACAAAATTTCCTTACATATATAATTTCTTTTTTTTCGAAAATCCGGTTGACATTTATTGAAATTTGGTTTCTCTTTTATGTGTTAGTATTTTCTATGTTACCAAAGGGTGTTTTTTTTTTCTTTATGTACATACGTACATTTAATTTTCATATAAATTTCATTCACATACATACATATTCGTACATAATAATTTTTTTTGGTATATTCAAAATGGTTCCCTAGCTTTTTTTTCTTTTCTTTTCTTAGTAGATTATATGTATATTCATATTTTATGCATATCGGTGTCGTTTTTTTTTAGATATGCTTAATTTTTCTGCTTTAATTTTGATGTCATCGTACATTTTTGAAATATTTACCAGTTGTGTTTTTGTTTTTTTTAAATAAATTTTTGTGTTTGGTCCCTGAAGCTGTTGAGTTTAGATTTACGATAGCTTTATTCATATGTGTTAGTTTTTGCCTTCATAACCAGGTCTAGAACATTGCTAGTACATAGGTATCTTATTTCCAAAGTGTTTATCGTTTTTCAGTGGGTTTTTGAACTTAGGAAAATCGTTATGAAAACTTAGGTTATGTTGAACAAAACTATAGTTTTGAAATTGTCAAACAAATGATATTACGTATTCCAATGCCAATTATGCTTGCTTGTCTATTTGCTTTTGTTAAATGTGAAAATGGAGCAAATATTGAAGGTGTTAGGATATATTGATATTGATATTATTGATTTCCAGGCAAATCCCAACACAGTCAATATTTACTTTGGGCTATTGTTAAGTTTATAATAACTGTACTCTAGTCATAGATTACTATGGCATTTAAAGATAATACTTTGTAGCAATTGTTGTAATTGTTGTAATTGTTGTTAATTTATAGCATATCATTTAATGTTAAACTGGTTAAAACGAAAAGCCTCTGTGTTTTAATAATAAATTGATGAAAGCTCAAAAATAAAAAACAGCTGTTGTTTAACTAAAATATTTGTTTTTTGTGTTTTTATTAATAAACATTTTCTCAGCGTAAATATATGATATACATATATATATATATATATATATATATATAATATATAAATCATTTTGCGTTTAAAACATAATAAGTAAATAATAAAAATAACGAAAATCATAAACTTAAGCTTAATTATAAAGTGTATATATATAACAATTATGCACGCTGAACAAATTTTAATTTAATTCAAAGTTTACATATAACTTATACCAAAACTATTATTCATTTTTTTTTTTTAGTTTATACCAAATTAAGCATTACTTAAGAAAATTATATACTTTTTTTGTTTTTTATAAAAAACGATGTTATTGTTTTTGTTAAAAGTAATATACATACATACATATAACATTTGTCGCTGTAAAGAACTAATCGTTATAATATATAGAAAAAATTGTATAACATTATTTCTATGGAATTTAGCATTCAAAATAATAGTTTTTTGTAGGTTTTTTGAAATTCATAATTTGCTTGGTTTGCTTAAGTTTTTATCTTTGCTATTTTGTTGTTGTTTTTGTTGTTGTTGTTGTTGTTGATTTCCTGGTTTTTTAATGCTAAATATGTTTTGTTTTTTTATCTGTACTTATGGGCTATTGCTAATCATAATGCGTTTTTCTTTTGTTGTTATGTGTATTTATGCTTATTGGCTGTGAAACAATTTCATTTCTTGTTTTTTATATTTTCTGCTCTATTCCAAAAAAAAATTGTTTTAATAAAATTATATTTTGCAGTTAGTATTTTTGATAAATGCAAAACAAAAATTTTGCTCAGTTTGCTATGTTGCTGTTGTTGTTGTTGTTGTTTTCTATATATCATGTACTTTTTCTTTATGTATTGTACTTGCATCAGTTTTTGTAACGCATTCTAAAGCGTTGTCTTTGTATTGTAGTAAAAATAAGCTAAATGTATTTTTTTTTTTGTTAAAAACGAGAAACTGTATTTCATTTTTTTTTATAGTGCTTTAAAGGAAAGCATACAAGTTGTCATCAAACTGTTTGCTAAGAAGAGTATTACATTTGGAATTGGATGCAATCAGTTATATCTGTTTTTTTTTGTATTTTTGTTTTGTTTTTTGTTTTGTTTTGCTTTGTTTGCCAATAACTTAGAACTATTGCTGTTTGGTTTTTATTTGTATTTTATTTGTTTTGTTTGATTAATATGATTAATATTGTTTTTTTCTAGGGCTATTGTTGTTTTCTTTTGTTTTAACTGTAACTATGTGGAGTGTGTTTGTTGAGTTGATAATTGAAATAAAAATTGTTTTTTTTTTCTTCATTTATGTCAAATGGTTTTTCTGTTTAGCGTTTTGCGTATACGTGTTATTGTACGCGCTTGCGTATACGTGTTATTGTACGCGCTTGCGTATACGTAATGCGCTGCACGCTCTTCGATCTTGTTCTGGTTCTTTTTTCTGCATTTGCTGTTTTTCTTTTAATGGCTTGAGTTTTCTTTGTCTATTGTATGCTTGGCTATGATCATTAATTATGTGGCTATTGTATTGGTTATTGCTATGAATTGAAATCTGTTTAAAAATCAGTTAATTGTGTGTTGTTTGTTTGTTTTGGATAGTTTGTTGTGTGTTGTGTTGTTGTTAATTGTTAATTGTTGTGTCTATTGCTATTTCTATTACTGTTTGCTATTTAAATCTGTAGTAAGAGTAGTACTATTGTTTAATTAAATTGTTTTGTTGTAATTGTTGTTTTGTAGAAAAAAGAAAAGTACAATCGACGTCAGGCTTTGTGTTTTGTTGCTCTCATTAATTTGATGTATTTATTTTTGAATATTTCATAATATTCAATATCTTTCAATTTTTAGTTCAATTATATATGGGCTATTGTTGTTGTTGTTTTGATGTTGTTGTTGTTGTTGTTGGTTGTCTTTGCTGGGTTAGTTTCGGGCTATTGTTTCTTGTTGTTTGTTTGCTAGTGTTCTTTGCATTTGTTGCTTGTTTCTTGTAGTTTGTTTACTGCTCAAGTTGAAATTATAAAGAAAATTGTTGCAGAATTAGTTTTGATTGGCACAACTTAACATTGAATGGTTTCTCGTTCCTATAACTGCATTAGAAGTAACAATATATATATATTTTTGTGATGTTTTTTTGTTTTGTTGTAAATGAAAACTGACTTTTGACTTTTGTTGCGTGTGTATAATTGAAGAACCTAGTCATATTTTAAATGTCTATAAAATGTTATGTGCACTTATAATGATTTTTGATTTTCAATTAAAGGTTGCTTTTCTTGCTTGATTAAATAATAATGCTTGTTGCTTTACATATACATACTCCTTGGCATTTTGCAAAGAAATCTTTTAAAGTATATCAGTTGTTATTCATATATATTATAATATATATTTATATATTTTTTGTTGTTTATTTGTTTTGTTTGAAACAATTGCACTATAAGTCAAATGTGTTGCCCGTTCGTAATATTATTAAAAATTGATTAATGCAAAATAGCTTATAATGTGGTCTAATATATACAAAACACAAATCAAGGCTAACAACAGTGGCAACAACGCCAGTCTGCTACACGCTGGTGTTAATAATAATAATAATAATAATAATAATAATAATATTACATATACATATACATGTATATACTTTTAATTATAATAATATATATTTTAAAAAATATAATATAGTTAATAATAAGTATAAATTTTGATTTGCCTATTTTGCGTAGACTGCGCGTACAGTGTAATTAGAATAATAATTATTTGTAATAATATGCACTAATTCATATATATAAATATAAATAAAAGAGAGAAAAATAAACACTAAGTATATGCACTTATATTCAGCAAATTTTGATTCATCTTGTTGAACAAATTATATATATATATATATATATATTATTTCTTCTTTTTTATACACAAAGGTGAGCAATTCTTGAAGCTTGCTTTAAATAAAACACATATTTTTTTCTTTAACACAATTAAATAATTAATGGTTAATTATATATCGATTTAAATTTTATACAATTATTAATTAACTATTTAATTTGTAGATAAACAAAGAATAAGTAAATGTATGGGTAATCAATCTTTTTTCTCTCCGAAAAATAAAACACGTACCTGAGCGTTTTTGCATGCTCACCTGCAAAACACTTTCTAACAAATTGTTGTTGTTGTTGTTGCCAACTTTTGGGCGAAATGCGAAACTGTTTTTTTTTAAAGCCAGGTGTGCACGCAAAAATTCTATACAATTCAACATTCTCAAGCTGTTACTCATATTACACTCGACTTTTAAACCTACTATTTAGGTTGACATTTTCAGTATCTGGCGCCCTTTTTTTTACAATCGGCTTGTTTTGTTTGTTTTCAGATTTATATATATAATATAATGCCATTTTTGTTTTGTTTGTGTTGGGTATTTTCTAATTATTTATACGTTTGTCAAATTGTGCAATGTTTTCTGTTTCAGCCACAGACACAATGCACAAAATACAACGTTTTGCCTAGACCTGGTGTGGCTAGGCTGGCATGTCTTGTTTTGGTTTTTGAATGTTTTACGAAAACATTTCAATATATCAATTTCAATGAATTGCCTTGAAGTTTTTAAGCTGAACATGCTTCCAAATATTAGCTAAATTTTGTATTTATTTTTTTTTTTAAACATTTGCTTCTTAATATAAACCGTATAATTGCACTTTACTTTTTATTTTTCATTATTTTTAGTTTTTGATTCTTTTTTTTTTACATATAACTTTTTGTTTTTAGTTGTTTTTTTTTTGCGTTTTATAAACAAAATAAATGTAATGCAATTACATATATTTTTTTGTTGTAATTTTGTTTAATTTTTGTTTTATTTTTTTTAGTTTTTTTTTGTATAATTTTGTTTTATAAAATGTTTTCATTTCGTTTTCTCAAAGCTGTTTATGAATTTGTTTTAGACTGGTTTTCTGCATTTCTTTTTTATGTTTTGAGTAAAAAAGTTTTCCAAAATATATGTACAACTATATATGCTCTGAACTGTTTGTCTTTTTGTAGTGATGTGCTTGTAGTTGTTGCTTTGTTGCTATTTTAAACGTTTTTGAAAAGTCATCAGGCTTTTTCGAATATTGCCATTCTGTTATTGTTATTATAAATTCCCAACTTGTGGTTTACAGTTAAGACTTTTTGCTTGTGCTCTGTTTTAGTTATTGTTTTGTTAATTATTTGTATCCGATCGTTTTACAGTTTTCTTTTTTATAGCTTTTCTATATGTTTCATTATTATTATAATAACTTGTTTTGTTTAGATTGAGTTTTTTTTTTTGCTTGTTTTTATATGTATGCCTAACCAACATTAGTCAGAAAAAGTTTCTTCAAAATTTTGGATTATTAATCACAGATAGTGTGTCTAATATATATGTATGTATATATATGTATGTATAATAAATATTTATGTATACTTCAAATATAATTAAATTAGCAATAAATACTTTTTGTTTTTTTTTTCTTGTTTTCTTGTTTTGTTTTTTGATTCTTGTTTGTCGTATAATAAACAATTTTCTTTGTTGTTGTTGGTTTTGATACGCATACATTTTGATGCAAATATTTTGACTAAATTTTGCATTTTTCTTAAATTTCTCTTATAACTGAATTGTTTGTTTTCTTTTGTTACACCAAATTTCTGTAGATTTTTTAATGCATATGTATATCTCAATATATAAATTTTGGATTTTTTTTTTTTTTTTGTTACTAGACCACAACATTTATGCACATCGAATGTATTTTGAAAGTTTAGCCAAATGAATATTACTTGAAATTTGCCATATTTAAATTATAATTAATTTTGATATTTTTCTATTGTTTTAAATGCTTTTTTAAATGATTTTCTTTATACTTATTTTTCACAATTTTTTTTGCTGAATATTATTTTTTTTGAAATTTTGCATTGTTATGACAATTCACTAAACATTTGACCGACTTTTTTTAAAATACATATATTGTATAAATAATTTTTATTATTTTTTTTGTTGCTTTTTTTTGTAATTTTAATTTATGTTTTTTTTTTTTTTTGACACTTACTAGCTAGCACACAAAATATGTTTTTAGGTACATTTAATAAATTTTTTTTTCATTTTGTTGTTGTTGTTGTTATTTACGCATATATTTAGTAAACCCATCTATATAATTTTGAAACATTTTCTCCAAATCAAGTGACATCGAAAGGGGCGTGTGTGACTCAATAATATTGGCCAAAAAGGTGTTACAGGTGTGTACTGGTAGGAGAGAGGTTGTTACTTTTCTTGTTTTTTTTCATTTTTTACTTGTGTAAATATGTTATAGACGTTTGTTTGTTTTTTGTTTTTCGTTTTGTTGTAAATTGTGTAAAGAGTGTTTGTATAGAGTGTATAAGTACATTTAAATATATATATAGTTGCTCAAAATGATCATGTGTTTCTTTTATTTTTGTTTTTGTTTGAGGTATACGCGTAGTGATGAAGACACACACATACATAAATATATATAGTATATATATATAGAGTTGTAATATACTTATATCAAGACTTTGTTTTTTTTAGAATGGGCAGCATATATGCTTTTATATACGTACTTTTCACTATGTATGTTCCCATTATATATTTGCCAAACTTTTTAATATCCAATGTTTTTTATTTTTTAAATTTGAATATATTCAATTAATGCCTAAACACATGCACATAGCTAAATTTTAATTTATGTAAACACCGAAACATCAAAATTTTGTTAATAATTTTTTTTGGTTTGTCTATATATATTTATTTTAATGTAATTTTGTTTTTTTTTTTTTATATGTGTGTGGCTGTTTAATGTGAAAGTTTTTTAATTTTGATTTTAAAATCATATATGTTTTTAATTTTGATTTTTTATAAATGTTTTTAATTTTGGGTTTTTCTTTTCATAAATGTGGGTCGCTTGGGTGTGTACAGTATTTTGTTGTTGGTGGACTTTGTTGTTTTTTTGAATTTGTTTTTTGCGTATATTTGAATTTGTTTTTATTTATTATTATTTTATTTTGTGTGCTTTTTTTGTTTTTCCTAACGTTTCTCGTTCCACTTATTAATTTATTTAATTTGTAAATGTGAAGGCAGCTTTGTTTATTGATTTCCGTTTTTTGTATGCTTGTTTTACTTTTTAAGGTTTTTCAGGGTTGTAAGTTTCCTTAACTTTTCATTTTCATTTTCATTTTTGTTTTTGTTTTAAAAACTAATGCAAATCAAAATGTACCGTTTTTGTTTTGTTTTTGTTAATATAAAAACTTAAAATGTTCAATTTGTTTATAGTTTTTGAATTTTGCTTTGCTATTTCGTTTTTGTATTTGTAGTGTGTTGTTGTTGTTATTGTTGTTATTATTGCTTGTTGGCTATTAAGTATGTTGTTGTTGTTATTGATCGGATATTGTAGATGTTGTTGTTGTTATTGTTATTGTTGTTGTTGGTATTTCTAGTTATGGTCTTTTCTATAGTTATTGTAGTTGTGTTTTTCTTTATGTTTGTTTTGTCAGTATTTCTATGCCTCTGGCGTCTGCACTAAGAATCACATTTGAAGTTCTTAAAATTCTTAAAGTTTCGAAAAAAATAAGTTTGAATGGAATGTTTGTTTCGCTTTGCAGACGCTGCATAGTTTGGCTGTTCATTGCTTGTTGATATTTATTGTTGTTGATTTGTTGCTGTTGTTGTTTTATTTAAAATAAAAATATATATGAGGACTCTCTGTTTTGTTTTTGTTTCCGCTACTTAACATAATAGAAAACGCAAATAATATATATTTATGTTTTGTTGTTGTTATTTGTTTTTTTAAGTTCAGTTTTGGTCTTATAAAATTAATTTGCTGTTGTTGTTTTTTTAATTTATTTATATTGTTTTTAGAAAGTTTGTACAAGAGAATGCCTATTTGTCGATTGTCAAAAAACTAAACAATAAATATACATAAATACAATTGTGTATTTATGTATGTTTGTTTGTTGCTGTTGCTGTTCATATGTGTTGTACATATATATATATATATGTATATAAGTATATGTATATGTATTGTGTTTATTACATCTTAACTAACAATTAGAGCCAAGATGCTCTTTTCTCTTTTTATTTGCCTTAAAAATTTGTTATATGCATTTGGTTTGCTTTTTTTATGTTTCTTATAGATCTTTGAATATGCCTGTACAATAGAACTACACTGGAACCCACCTAGAAACTGTAGTAGTGTGTGGCCAGCGGTGGCCACACAAATGTTGCTGCTGCCACCTGTTGTTGCTGCAGCTGTTGCAGATGTTGCTGCTGCTGGTATTGCTGCTGTTGATAGTATTGCTGCTGATATTGCTGCTGCTGCTGCTGTGGACAATCGCCCCATTGCCACCGGCTCTATAACTGCTCCTCGCTGGCATTACACTCGGCCTGCTCGGCCTTGATCTGTGCCAGCTTCTCGTGCAATATGGAATTGCTGGGCGAGATTTGCGCTGTTGCTACATCCGGCTCGAATTTGACACTATTGCTGCCATTGAGATCCATCATTTTGCTGAGCGCCAGTTGAGCCGAACTATGCGATTGTTCGCTTTTCAGGCTGCTGGCATCCGTTTCCGAATCGCGTGATGTCATGCGGCTGCGTCCATTGCCGTTGTTGGTGCTGCTGCTGCCGTTGTTGTTGTTGTTGCTGCTGTTCTTATTGTGCGCCAGGTCACTGTTGTTGTTGTTGTTGTTATTATTGTTGTTGCTGCTGGTAAGCTGATCTTGATCCTCATCACTGCTGCTGCTATCAGCGCTGCGCATGGGACTAAGTCGCTCACGCTTGATATCCGCATAGGCGCCCAGCGGACTGCCCTGTCGTTTGACGCTCTCGGAACTGGAACAGGCGGCGGCAGCAGCAATATAATCGTTGCTACGATTGTTGGTAAATGGCAGCGGTGTCTTTTTTACCAGCAGCTGATCCAGCAGCGCATTGCCATTGCCATTGCCGCTGTTGTTGTTGCTGCCGCTGCTGCTGCCCATGAGATCGGCATCATTCTTAAGCGTCTTGCGTATGATGCCATCGTACATATTCTCGGCAAACTCCAAGGCGCTCTTCATGTGCACGCTGCCATGGCCATGATGATTGCTGGCAACGCCCAGCGGACTGCTGCGCATTACCTCAGCCAGTTGGCTTTTAAGAAATTCGGGACTGCGATTGAAATCTAGGCCATAATTGGCGCTGGCATTTGGTTGGGGCCAGAACATGCTCGGCTGGAAGGACAACTGCGGTGCGGCATCAAAGATGGGCAGCTTCATGCCATTGGATGTTGCCGCAGCTGCCGCTGCTGCTGCCGCTGCGGAGCTGTTGTTCTTCAGCGCATTGCTCAACTTGGAGCCGGAACTATTGTTGCTGTTGCTGAGACCGCTGCTGCTGCTGTTGCCCGGCTTCAGCTTATCCAGATGCAATCCACTCAAACTAGCATTCACCTTATTCGCTGCGCCCGTCAGTCCAACCAGATCTGGCTGCGGTTTGGGCTCCCGCTTGCGTGGCCGCATCAAATGTCGCTCCTTCACCTTGTACTCCAGCGTTGAGTGCGGCACGCCGTAGTAGCTGCCAGCACGATGCACGGACATCTCGCCCCGTTGCACCGCCTTGACCGCTTCGACGAGACTGTCCCGATCATAGTTGCGATACTTGCCACGCTTTGGCCGTGTGCCCTTGCCAGCGGCTAGCGCGGCGGCATCCTGTGCGCTCAGCTGCTGATGTTGCTGATGCTGATGATGCTGCTGATGGGCATGATGTGCGGGCAGATGGCTGTGATGTTGCTGGGCAAGCAAATTGGGTGAGGCGCCAAAACGTGAGGTGTCTGTGCCGCCAATCATTTTGGCAACCGATATGCTTGGCTTTTTGTAGCTGCTGCTGCCGCTAATATTGCCATTGCCACCGTTGCCGCCACCGCTGCTGCTGCATTCGCTGCCGCTGGTATTGCCATTGTTGCGCTTATCCAGACCCGGCAGCATATCCTGGCTGCTCTGCTCATTGATTTTGCGCTGTATGGTATTGGCCATCATCTTTTGTATGGATGTTGGTGACGGCGACAATAGATTGCTGCTGCTGTTCTGCCTGTAGCTGTTGTTGGCCGCTGCGGCGGCAACAGCTGCTGCCAGCATGGGTGAGGCTGAGTGCGGACTATGATCGCCGCCATTGCGATTGGTGCTGCTGTTTGAGTTGTTGTTGTTGTTGTTGCTGCTGCTGTTGCAGTGCAGCAGCGTGGGCGAGACGCTGGCTGGGCCGGTGACCTTGAAGGACGGAATCTTCAGAATAGGATCCTCGCATGCCTCGTTGGCATCCAAAGAGGAGCTGGTCTCAGGCGTTTCAGACTTTGGTAGATGACGACGAAAGGCAGCAACTGCTGCGGCATTTAACTGCTGCTGCTGTTGCTGTTGTTGCTGCTGATGTTGTTGCTGTTGCTGATGTTGCAGTTGTAGCAGTCGCTGATCCAGCTGCGTGGGGCTGCCATTGCTGTCATTCATTATACCGCCGCTATTTGCCATCAGCAGCGTTTTAATCAGATCGCCCAGCGTCTGCGTTTCATCCAGCTGGGGCATAGCACCAAATCCCGCCGCGATCACCAGCGTATGCAACAGCACATTGGGATCGATGGGCATGGGCAGGTTGCCGGCATTGCCGCCAGCTGCCGCACCAACAGCACCTTGTATGCCAGTGGGCGTGCCGCTTTGTGGCCGCGCCAGCTTTGGCGAACGAGCAGGTGGCTCCAGATCATCGCCCAGCTCGCTGCCATTGTGCTCGGACATGCCGCTCAGACGGACATGCCGCAGATGCTCGGTGGCAGCAATGCGCTGCACAAACTCCTGAAAGACGGGCGCCTGTGCTGAAGCATTGCTATCGTTATCACCTCCCTCCTCACCGGACTCCTCCTGCTCATCCAGCTCCAAATCGTGCTGCAACTGTTGCTGTTGCTGTTGTTGCTCCGGCGGCGTTGGCGCATTTGAACGCTTTCCCGCCAGCGACATCTTGCACAGCTTGTTGCGTAGCGTGGAGCGCGGCACTTGGTTGTGGCTGGTGGCTTTGCGTGTGCCCAGCTTATTGGCCAGCACATCCTGCAGTGCGCTGCTTAGATCCTCATGGCTGTAGGTGGGCCGTGCTGTTGAAATGGGCGTGACACAGTCGGAGAGTGCTCTGTAAAAGCAAGAGGGCATAAATGAGCAATTAAAAACTATAATTTGATAAATTTTGTGTTTATTATGTATAAGTCTTATATACATATATGGAAGTATTGTATCGTATTGTTCAGAATAAGTTCGAATGAACTATTCACGAAACTGAACGAACCAACTAAAGACCTGATTGTAGTTCATCAAATTCGTTTCTTGTTGGTAATTTTAGTTTTATAGCTCGTTTCGATCATTTGAATCCGATTATAGTTAGTTTTGTTCATTTGAACTAAATGAACTTAACAACCGAACGAGCACAAAAAATTAACGAACGAAAATCCGGAACGAACTGGAAAAACGAACGAACTTAACAATTGAATATGCAAAGGAATCGAATTAACTTAACGAACTTTTTTTAAGTAGGTTAAATTTTCAATCTATTTTCTGTATTTTCATATATTAACATAAGGAAAAAATTAATTATTTTCATGATTAAGGACATCTAATGAATCGAAAAAGTCATTTTTAACCCTTTTTATACTCTGTCTTCCAAAACTTGGTATACATGTTGGTATATACTATATACCATAGGCAGACAAAGTGTTAAGATCGGCCAGACCGGACCACTATAACACATTGCTCCTATGGCAAGAGCAATCGGTTGAAAAATAAGTTTTTGTTTGAAAAACTATTTTGCTTTTTGAAATAACTCAACCAAACTCACTTTACCTAAGTTTAAGGACCGTTTATAGGTATATAAGTCGACTTAAGAAAAATTTCATTATATCGCAGTCGGGAGAGCCCGAATTCAAAGTTCTTAATTGTTTAGTGTTGCATAGTATAATCTGCAGTCGGGATGCTAAAATTTGCATTTGCAAAAGTAATGAGATTGCATTGGAATCCTATAAAAACTTAAACAAACTGCTTGAATATTGACCAGAGTAGCAATTGATCACTCAAACAGAATGTAGTATGTATTCCTTAGTGGCTTACATTTTCATTTTGCTAGTTTTTCTTCTTTTTTTTTTTTGTAAGTGACTTTACTTCAAAGCACAACAAAGAAGCTGACAAAATATTATTTTCTTTTTTTTTGCCACTTCCTTGTTGCCCGGTGAACGTGCAGTTACTTTTTTTTTTGTTTTTTTGGTGCACATATATTGGGTACTCACACACACACAAGTACACACACACACACACACACACACACACACACACACACACACACACACTCGAAAGTACTGACAATGAGCGCAACTTAAATGTCTGCAGCAGGCAACAGACTACGTTGTCCTTGTCAAAGGCAATGGCAAGGATGTAGCATAGAAAAATTTGTGCCTTTTTTTATATATACTTATTTTTGGTTGCTGCAAAGACAAAAGATGACATGCAAGAAGGGGATGAGTGACAAGAGGTGGTGTGAAGAGGGAGTTGGTGCTGATGGGCAGGGATGAAGGAGCGAGAACGAAGATGTCAGCCTGCCAGCCAAGCCAAGCCAGGGACACAAACATGTTTTTGAAGTTCATTAGACGAATTTCGAAAAAAAAAGAGAAGCATTTTTCACTTAATGCCAAGCCAGTGCCAAGCCGCACCACTTGGCGCTTTGGTGGCGCCTCCTGCCATCAAGTTTTTGGGCCCGCACTTTTGGTAGCCCGTTTCAAAAGGCAACTTTTTGTGTAAAGCGAAGCAGCAGCAACAACAGCAGCAACAACAACAACAACAGCAGCAACATCAGTGAAAGCAGTACGAAATTTTTCTTTTCTTTATGCGCAGCCAGCAGGGAGACGCGATACGAGACGAGTCGAGACGAGATGGGAAGCGAAGAGTTGAGTTGAGTTGAGTCGAGTCAGGACGAGACGAGAGCTGAGACCAAGACCCTTTTGGCAACACACACACACACACACACAGTGGGTGGGATGGGGTTGAGGCGCTGTTTGCCAGTACATTGCACTGGCTGTCGCCAGGCAGCGGAAACGCACAGCTTCTTTGCCTTGCTGTGGGCTGTGGGGCAGCTCAGCAAAAGTTGACTGAAAAGTTGTCGCTATTTTTTATATTTTTTGTTTGTTTCATTTTTTATATATATATATATATATACAATTTTTTTTTAGGGCTAGCGCGAGCGCGCGCGTCTGGAAAATGTCTGAAAATTGCGCAGACAACAAAAAAAGTGTGCGGCGGCTGCTGCTGCTGCAACAGCAGGTGGCAAGTGGCAATGACTGCAGCAGCAAACTGCTGCTGACCGTTACACTGCGCTTGAAATTGGGCTTTTGCTTGTGCTTGTGCTTGCTATCATTACCAAGAAAATGTATACAAATTTTCATAATTGCGGCACGAAGCACCAAATGCAACGCGCACAACAGCAACAACAAAAAAGAAAGAAATAAATGAAAAATGTCATTTCAATGTCGTTTTGATTTTTTGTTGGTGTCGTTTACCTTTTGGGTTGCACTTCAATTGCAATTTGCCGTTGCAACAGCCGTACGCTGCTCGCGTCGACGGCAACGTCGACAGCGACGTTAACAGCGCTGCCGGCAGTTATACTACATTGCCACGAATTTGTTGTTGTTTTTGTTGCACGCATGTAGCAAGGATTCATTTGCGTTGCCATTGCCCATACCTTCGTTTTTTTGTGTTGTTTTTTACTTTTTTTGTTGTTGTTGTTGTTTTTTTTAATGTTGTACTCTTTTTTCTCGCATTTTTCGCTTTTTTCGTTTTTCTGACATTTTGTTTTAATTTGTGGCAGCAACGGCAACAGCCATGCAGCAGAATAAAAAAAGGGTTGAATTTTTGCATTATTTTTGTTGCATTTTCCTTGTTGTTGTTGTTGTTGCTGCTGTTGTAATTTTGACGCTTGCTGCAATTGCATCGGCAACTGCTGTTGTTGTTATTGTTGCTGTTGTTGTTGCTGACATTTTTATGCGCATATCGCATTTTTGTCGGTTCATCCCACACCTTTTGTTTGCCCTGCACATACAATCATACGCACACACACACACACACAGACACACACACAAGCACAGCAAGCCACCCACACACAAACATTTCTTTAACCCACCCACCCACACCCATTTCTTTAACCCACTCATACTTAATGTGACCAATGCGTTGATAATCATTTTTGGGCTTAACGAAAGGGCGTAAGTTTAAATTAAAGTAAATATACACATTACGACTTTTAACTGTTGGCCTTAATAATACCAAGTGATATTATATTATATATATATATATATATATATTCTTAAATATGCAAGCTGATCGATATGCAGAAATCTACTTAAGGACTTAAAGCTGTAAATATATACATGTATTTGAACTTAACTAAGAAAGAAAAGCCATCTTCGGTGGTATATGTCCTTGTTAAATAGTTTTTCAATTAATTAAGAACAAATTTTGACCAAATTAAAACAAACTACAAGTATAATAAAACTTTGCATCTGGAAAATGTAGTCCTGTTATATGGAAAAACAAGATCTGTTTCCATTACAGGCAGCTTTTCATTCCGAATTGATTATGTGGTCCTGTTTTCCAATGAATTGGAATCCACTGTCTCAAAATCAAAACCTTTTAAGCCAAATTCTCATTGATATTCGGAATGCAGAAAATCTGATTATTTAAATTTCGAATGCTTTGATCGGAATCCAAAATGGGAACAGGTCTGAATATATAAATATGTAAATCCAATAATCGATACATTATGAAATTAAAGAATTATTAAAAAGTTAATATTATCTTCAGTATAATACCCAGCATAATTAAGTTAGAAACTGTAAAAGCTAATCTGTAGAATATTTAAAAGTCGAAAAATAATCTGAAGGAAAAATACGAATACATTTAAAATAAGCTCAAATTAGAATTAGTTTTTCTTCTTCTTCTTTTCTGCAAGTATCAGATATATTGCTGAAAAAATGAAGAAAGAAACCAAAATCGTTTTTCAAATCATTCTTATACTTTTTTTTTAATTTAAAAAAAAAAAGAAAAAGGAGTATATTGGGTTTGTGAAATGTCCGTCCGTCTGTCTGTCTGTCCGTCCGTCTGTCTGTCCGTCCACAGTTTTGAAGCTAGAGCAACCAAACTTGGTATACATGTTGGTATATACCATAGTAAGACAAAGTGTCTAGATCTCCCCCCCACATCCAACCCATTTTTTAAGTAATGTTCTTGAATAACTATCAAAATGGTTCCAGTATAATTTAAGATTTCTGAATGTGGTTGGCAAACCGAAGGCTGATCTGGAATTAAAGTTAAATATTGGCTCAGAAAAAGCTACTTCCAACATTTTAAGAAACAAAAAAGAATTTAACCTTAAATGTTGCAAATATTTACAGATCACTTTACGGAAATGTTGGATCTTGCGTTGTTATAATTAATTTTATTTTTTTTTTGTCTTTGCTTGTTGTTGCGTGCAGCGTGGCCGCTAAATTGTCAGTGGGGCGGGTGAAGGGGGAGAGACACTGTAGTAGGCGACGTGGAGGCGTGGCACGCTGCAGGCAGGCAGCGCACAATGTACCGTTCCATGGTTATATGCAGTTTTGTATGTGTGTGTGTGTGTGTGTGTGTGTGTGTTTGTGTGAGTGACGACGTCGAATGCAATTTTGTTAAAAATGCATTAAGTGCATGTGTGCGTGTGCCGGCTGTCTGCATGTGAGTAAGTGTGTGTGTGTGTGCGTTTCCTTTTTTTATTTGTGTATGAATGCAATTGCATGTTTGTTTTTGTTGCCAATGCAGGCGCCCCAGCCACGTTGCCCCCCCCCCCACCCCCACCCGCCACACTTACCCCAAAAGCTGGCATGCCACCTACACTTGATGCGTGCGCAGCAAACAAGCAAACCAGCCAGCCAGCCACCCACCCAAACACACACACACACACACACACACACAGAGACACACACATACACCCACTTGCATATGTGCAATGCAGTTGCATTTTTTCGGAAGATATGCACTCATTTTTTTTACGACCAACACGCTGCCAGCGTCGCTGTTTGCTGCTGACGTCGCAGCTGCTGCTGCTGCTGCTTTTTTGTATGCTGCTGTTTTTTTTTTTCTATCTCGCTCATTTAAGCGACATTTCATTCACGCACGCATATAACACATAACGGCAATCAGGCTTGCCGGGGGGGGTGGCCTGGAGGCGGATGGGGGGTGTGTCAGAAATAAGGCCGACCCAACCAAGCTAGCCGCCCAACGGTCATTGAAATGACAAAAATATGGTAAAAATAAACGAAAGCGGAGCGGACGACGAAAAAACAGTTAAAAAATTGCTGGCCTGCAGCAGCAACAACAATAGCAACAACAACAACAACAACAACAACAACAATAGCAACAACAACAACAACAACGACTACAACAATGGCAAGTGCACGCATTAAGGTTTTTTTATATCGTTTTTTATTTTCAGTTTTTTTTGGGGCCAAATGTGGAAAGCGAAGCTGCAGTCGCTGCCGACGTCAACGTCAACGTCGACGTTAACGCCATCAGTCTATGCCAGTTATTACGTTCACAATCTTTTTTCGGTGCATGTGTGTGTGTGTGTGTGTGGGTGTGCACAGAGAATTTTTCGTAAACGAAAAATAATGAATACATATATACACACAGCGACAACACCCTAACGCCGCTCCCGCACCGCTCCCCTGCACCAACGCCGCACACCCCTTTGGGCACATTGCATAGAAAAAAGTAGCAAGAAGAAAGACCAAAAAAATGTAAAAAAAAAGTAAAAAAGTAAAAAAAAAAAAAAAAAATGTAAAACGCAGCGGGTAAAAAAAAGCGATCGATATGATGCACTCATTTTCTGTCTGCTCCGCCGACGTCGCTGCTGCAGCGCCGACATCTCGACGCTTGACTTGGAGTGGCAACGTCGTCGCCGCTGCCTCATCATCAACAGCAGCAGCAGCAGCAGCAGCACAAGCCACAGTCGACTGTATAAAAAAAAATCTGTAATAATAAACGTTCGAAAAAAAGCCAAAAATTGCAGCGTCAGTAGCTTTTGTATATTTGAAGTGCTGCTGGGTTGAGTCATTTGAGTCTGTGGGCTATAAAGATGCATTTGTTAACTATTTGAACTGTGACTGGACATGTTTTTTTTTTTACATTTTTCATTGAACACTTGTCGATCCAGCAGCAGTTGTTGGTGTCACCTCACAATGTCCTGTTCTGGCCACATTTTTCGTTGCTTTTTATTACGACAATTAAAATAGGTGCACGTTGCTGCTGCTGTCGCTGCTGCTGCTGCTGCTGCTGCTGCTGCTGCTGTTGCTAACAAACACTTGGCCATGCTTTAGACAATAGACAAGGACTTGTGTTTGCGGCTCAAGTGGCAGCCACAGTCACCGCCGTTGCCGCAGCAGCCGCACAAAAAACAACCGAAAAAAACGTAATGACAAAAATTGCGAAAGTGCTAGCAAAATTATGCACACGTTGTCGTTGTCGCTTGTCGCTTGTGTCTCTGTCGTCTGAAGTGAGCACATACGAACAAAAATTAAAAATAAATAAATAATAGGCTAGCTGGTCCTGAACATTTTAGAGTAATTAAAAAAAAAAATAGCTGGCAAAAATCTGAAAAGGAGTTAAGATGCACAGCATGAAAAAAAAAGAAAACATGTATGCATTTTTTTTGTATGCTCTGCTCGTTTGGCTTTCATATATTTTTTTGTTTTCGGCTGCTCAAATTTGATGCAAATTTATGCGGTTGCAATGCCACCGCCAGCGTTCCCACCTCCCCTTTGTCAGTAATTAAGCGTGGCCAACGCAGCAGCGCCGGCTGCGTGCTATGGGGCGTATGTGTAATTTTCGGCATCGTTTCATAAACCGCACTCAAACCACACACAAGACACACAAACAGCGCAAAATACTTATATGTACACTGACACTCACACACACACACACACACACACTCACACACACATCCGTATACATATACATACACACGTGCATGTGTAATTGCACGATTTTTACATAGGCGCACAACAATAAAGCTTCCCGAGTGCCACCACAGCACCCGTCCCGGCCCATCCCGTCCCGTCCCGCACACCGCCTGCCCATCCCTTTTAGCCCTGTTAAGTATGCTACAATAAATGCAGTGTCAGAGGCGGGCCAGTGCCCAAAGTGCAATTATCTCATGTATTGTCTGCTGGCACACCATATTTTTTTCGTTGATTTCTCTTTTTTTTTGATTTTTGTAGTTCAAGTTGGGTATATTAAATACTTTTTGAAGTTTGGCTAAGTACTTCTTGCTGCATAGCTTGCTAAACTAACAATAAATTGATTGGTTTCATTTTCGCTTTTAGCCAGCTTTTATGCTTATTAATTTCTACGAATTTCTTTAGTTAGAGTTTCTTGTTACATTAATAACATAAATTCTGAGCTGTGCTATATGAAGACTAATTAAGTGTTGTGTTTGGCCTTCGGCAGCAAAAAGTGCCAAGAGAAAGAATGCTTTGATGCTTTTGAAGCAATAAACCTAGTCAGTTCTATGAGTTTGCAGCTTGAAAAGATTTTGAATTTTTATGTGACTAAAGCGATCCTAAAGAAAGTAGCTCATTTGCGAAAATTTTAGAATTTAGAAAATCTAAGTTTATATAAGAAAATCATAGCTATAGTTTATATAAAAAAAAAGTGTAACAAAACTTAAATTTTAAGATCTTTGTTAAAAACATTTGGATACATTTTTCCATCTTACATTTTATATTCAGTGATAATCCTCAGAGTAAATGTTGGATACAGTTTTTGAAGTTCAAACACCTTCAGTTGATTTCAAATTTGTATAATGTTAAGTAAGAATTTTTTAAATTTTAAATTCTGTAAATTTTCATCTTTTCCTTTGCCGACTGTTATTAAATAAATAAATTAATCAGGCCTGTTCCGGCTACCACTTTCGGTTAAATATTACGAAAGTAATTTTCCCTTGAATGTCAGAAATTTCCATTTGGTATAATTTTGGGAATTTTAATTTACTTTCATATTTTGAATTGAATAAAGTTGGCATCAAGAAGGGATTCAATTACCTAGATCAACAGCAACAGTGAAATTTGTGTATCTTTAACAGAGTTTCTATTCCGCAAACTTTTGCCGAAAGTGGAAACCGGAACAGGCCTGAATATAATCCCGTCTTGGGTCAAATTTATGCGGAGCTTAAGTTTTCAGCAACTATTCGATTATTGTTTTTAAATCTAAAAACTGAACATGAACAAACTTAAAAACAAAAACGATTCGGAATAAAAACTATTCGAGAATGGAAACATTTCTGAATAAAAGCTATAATCGCAACTTTTTCTGGTTAATATGCTTGCTAGGAAATTTAAGTAAATTTTTTTTAACATATTAGATTTTTGAAAAAAACGAATTTCTTTAAATTTTTTAATACTTTGTGTTAATTGTATATTTTAATTTTAATTAAATTGGTTTTTAGTCTTTTGCAGGGCATATTTAAGTGCGTTATTTATCAACTTTTGGTTGAATAATAAGTATGTGTGTGTGTATCAATGTATTGCACTGTTAATTTTTTGTTACATATGCGCATTGTCAGATTTATATTTGAGTAAATGCACATGTACTATATGTATTATATACAATTGTTACATATATTTATAGTAAGAATGTTTAAAGTTAGTTGAAAACTTACCTGACTGTCTTAATATCGCCGCTTATCGATGAATTTGGCGATGGTTTGCTGCTTAGATCCAGAGGCGCATCAGCACTGGGACTGGGAGTATCTTTGAGTGTGGGACTTGCAGCGGCGGCAGATACTTCTGAGGTAGTTGGCGTTACCGAATTAGCATGTTGATGTTGTTGATTGGCCAGCGTGTTCATAAAATTGATATCGGCCATCATTGTGAATTGGGCCAGCTTGGCGGCCATTGATTCCATTGATGTCATTTCTGCTGCTTGGGTAAGCAGCTTGTAAAGTTCTATTGAATTTGTTGCTGTTGTTGTTGTTTTTGTTGTTGTTGAGGACGTTGTGGCGTTGTTGCGTGCTCTATGCTTGTTGTTGTTGTTGTTGTTGTTGCTGCTGTTCTTATTGATATTGTTGTTTCTGCTGCTATTGTGCAGCGATGCGCTCGAGTTGCTGTCGCTGTCGTGCTGCATGGAAAAGTTGCGTTAAGTATACAATAATTTAATGTCATATTTAAAAAACGATAGAAAGAGAGAGAGAGAGAGAGCGAGAGAGAGAGAGAGAGCGAGAGAGAGAGAGAGAGAGAGAAAGAGACAGCTTACCTGCTGCACAGCTGTACCGTTGTAGTTGCTGTTGTTACAATTGTGGCTGGACGCAGCTGCCGTTGTTGTTTCGGCCACCAACTCGCCTTTGGCGTTCACCGTTAACAAGCGACCGTTAACACAAAAATTGCACTTATCAGACGGGATCCAATCGTTGGGTTCTGGCGGTGGTGACGGTGACCCTGAGCTACTATGTGATGTTTCACTTGAGTCGTGATCGTGTGATGTGTGGTTGTTGTCTGTAATAAGCATAAGTTAGTTATTAACTGTTCTAAAAAAAGTTGGGTAAGTTAAGTAGAGCTGGAAACCATTCGATAGATCTATTTGAAAATTCAATTTCACTAAAATTTATATACCTCCTTTAGATCTATTTGAAAATTCAACAATTACTGCACAACAATACGTCGGAAAATTCACGCCCTGGCTGCAAAATGTTAAGCTGTTCTTAAGCTTGTATGTGCGAAAGTTTACTTTTCGAGCTATTTGCTTCATTTTCATTTTCAAAGTTTTACATAAGTATAAGCTACGTGATTTTTAAGCTTTTGAAAAAACCGTCTGAAGAGTTTAATGGTGGGCGGAAAACTGTTGTATGAAACTTTTCTGTTTTTCACCCATTTGGCCTCAAATTCATTTGCAAAGCGATCAGTATAAGAAATTTATGGAAACTGCACAACATTTTTTGGAAATTCTGTTAATAGAATTTTCCTAACGACAGTAAATACTAGAAATCTAAACAGTCACTTTCAATGTTTTTATCAAAACTAAGAGTTATGTTGTTTTACAATTTGCTTAAATTTTCATTATATTAATTATTAAAATTTGTAAAATGTATCGATGAAAAGATATTATAATCGACTATTTTTTTTTCAAAAATCTTACTTTTTTTTTAAGTTTTTTTTTTTTTAAAGATGCATATTAACATTGCATCTAAAAATTGGAAAAAAATGGTAAATACAGGGCGTTGAAAAATATGACCCCTGATAATAAAACACAGCATTTGTATAGTATTTGCAGACTTTTGAATGTATACATATGTACTTTGAAAACTGCTGAAATTGTTTCTAATTTGATATTTTGCAAATTCTTGTCAAGAGAGTCTCTTTTTAAGAATGTTTTTTCGTTAAGTTGAGCAATCATCGATCATCGAAAAGTATTATATCCCAATTGCTAATGGTATAATCTTAAGATTACCTCAAAGAAAAGCATCAATATTATTGAAAGAACCATTTAAACAATCAATGATTCTAACACCTCAAACTATCTCAATCGATAATGCCTTCGGTTGTTTAACAACTTTTTGTTGCTTACCAAAATCTCTTTCAAATTGCAGCGCGTCGTTGTTGTTGTTGTTGTTGTTGCAATTTTGTTGGCCGTTGGGCTGCTCTAAACGGTGGTTCAGTGGTTTGCAGTGGTTCTTCTTGTAGTTGCAGTCGTCTGCTTCTTCTATCGTTATTGCTATGGGCTGTTGCTCTGCTATATTCAATTGGTTGCGCGTCAGTTGATCTTGATAATGTTTCCATTTCCTGCGACCCATGAATTCCTCAGCGACGCGTTCTAAGCCTATAAATAGAATAGAAAAAGCATAGTCATTTAATACAATTGTTGCTGCATACAAAATGTGGCAGATGTTGCCACTTGTGTCATGAAATATGCATTAGAACTATTAACTTTAACTAATGGATGTATACTTTTGCGTATGGCAGCATTTATATTTCGATTTTTTATTTGTTTTTGCCACTTCTTGGGAATTTGTACAGACATAAATTACTTAATTGAAATGCAAGACGTATGTAAAAAAAAAAAAAAAAAGTTGGAAAAAGAAATGCCAGCACTTTGTGTGTGTTTTCGAAATTATAGTTGCACGCTGCGTATGCGTATTATTACGTATACGCTTGCAAATGGGCGTTTTTGAGCAGCAAATTGATAGATTTGCGTTTTTTGCTGTTTGTTGTTTGCATAGGAGAAGTGTGCATTTTATTTTTATTTTCTGTTCAGCATATCCTTGCAAGGCACGTCTAATTGCCACAAAAGTTATGCAATTTAATGCAAAATGCATAGGCCGCAACGGAGGCCACTCCAAACGCCGGGCATGCGTGCCTCAAAAGCGAGAAACTTTGCTATTTTTTTCTATTTGTGCTTATATGGCAAAAGGTTACGCGTCAACTCACACGAAATGCGAATTAAATATGGAAGCAGTTAGAACATAGAGTGAGAGAGAGACAGAAAGTGAGAGAGAGGGAGAGCGTAGAACAACAACTGTAAAGCTGCGAATTTGGTGGCACAACTAAATGCATAGCTGCAACAGCATTTTGTAACACTTTGTTGCAAGCCTATTTCAATTTACAAAACATGTATTATTTTTTATTTATAATTTAACGGAAGTTGGGTAAAATTTTGTAGCGCCTGCCCCATGCCCCATGCCCCATGCCACTAGCAGCTAGCCAGGCAGTCAATGCATTTGCTGCCACCCCGTTCTATGTCCTTGTCGCAGCCGCGTCCTGATTGCGCAAAAGTGCGTGCAGTGCGTGCGGGGTGCGTGCCTAAGCCTGGTTAGCTATAGTCCCGGCACCTCAAGTGGGGCATAGACGGCGCCACAGCTGCTGCTGTTGCAGTTGCTGCAACTGCAGCTGCTGCTGCTGCTGCTGCTCATTCCGGCGTATAAGTAGAGCGGCATGTTCAAACTTTTGAGCGTTAAAATTGCATTGCAACTGCAGTTGCTCCTATTTGTTGTTGCTGTTACCCGTTTGCGTTTTTGAGGCGCTCAAATAAACAGGGTCGCCGTCGTTGTCGCTTCGGGGGTTGCTGCTGTTGCTGCCGTTGCCGTTGCTGTTGCCGTTGCCGTTGCCGTTGACGTCGCACGCACCAAAAAAGGCGAAAAAAAAACGAGGTGAATGCACGCGCAGGCCTTACGAAACTCAAACTTTAAAGTGCAGCCAGCTCGCACACACACACACACTCACACACATACACACACATGCACTTGGGCATAAAAAAGCGTTACGCACACATATGCAACAAAAAAATACCGAGGGTTGCTCTCTGCCAGCGGTTGCATACAATGCGGCGGACGCACGCACGCACAAAATGTCTGCCTAGCCATAGGCATGTGTGCGTATGTGTGTGTGCTTGTGTGTGTGTTTTTGTGTATGTGTGGTTGAGCGACACACATTGCGAATGATGACGACGACGTTGGCCGCAAGGTGGGATTTCAATGCTGTCGTCTGCCAGAGTTGCGTTAACATTATGCCAAGCAAGCGCCTGAATGTATGCTAAATAGATTTTTCACTTCGGCTTCTTTTTTTTATGCTTATTTTTTTTTGCGTTTTTTTTTTTGCTCTGCTTGTTGTCAGTTTTAGACGTTGTCGATAGGCAGAAGTACCGTTCTATACACTGCAATAAAAGTTACCCAGATAACCTTTTTTTTTATATTTTAAGAAAGCCTCTGTTTGAGTGGAGAATATCATTTTAATATTATCAAATGTATCAAAACTATATTTTTGATATATTTAGAAAGCATTTTATAATTGGAAATCTATGATAGAGTTTCTTGTGTCACAGCCAAACAATTTCCCATCTTATTATTATTCATATATGTATAAACTACACGTTTTTTAAATATCATATTTTAAGGTTCTGACGGCAATAATTTCAATAAATTTTAGTTTTTGATTTAACGTTGATAATTTTAATAAAAAATCATTACTTCTATATATTTTAAAACTAACATCAGACTCAAAAACTTGTTTTTACAATGATCCAAAACGAGAATGTAGAAATCAATGATCGTTGCAATTGGTTCATATTTTAAAATTCGTCCCTCTCGACCCTATACTCTGCATCTCTCTCTCTCCTTCTCTCCATATTTGCCTAATTTCGAAACATACTATAATACTATTTAAAATCAACAAGCCTGCTCCCTTTTCCCTTCCGATCAAAACATGCGGAATTGGTATGATTAGCTGTTCTAAATTTCGAATATCAATGGGAAATACAGTTTAAAATTCAGTTTTTTTTCGAACTTATCTTTAAAAAGAGCGATTGCTATTTTATTAAAAACAAAATTTAGCAGAAAATAGCTCGAAAAAGGGAACATGGAAATATGATACTTTTCTTATCTGTTTGAAACACTTTTGTGCAAAATTTATTTGATCAATATGAAAAATTGAAATTTTATGTTACATTTTGAAATGGCATGAAAAATTGATTTTTTTTTTTAAAGAAAAGACATTTTTTGAGTTAGTAATGCTCTGCTTTTTCTTGCTGTGTATGCAAACATAGGCATTTACATATATTCTCATTCAAGGCGACATGTCAGCTGGGTTCCTTGGACCCAGGACCAGCCATCCAGCCATCCAGCCGGATGGAGCCCAAGCTGCTCGTTCCTTTTGTCTACCTAACTGTCAGTCTAACTGTCTGTCTGGCTGTCTGTCAGTTTGTTTGGCTTGCCTCGCGGTTTGTGTGGGCGCCCTAAAACTAACAACGAATCAAAAACGAAAGTGCGTTTAATCAAACTTAGACGCATGTATGCATAATATGCAATGTATTTAAATGCATGTCCTTTAAAAGCGGCAAAGCCTTGATTAAAATAAAGTTTGTTAAGGTGAATGGAATGATAAATACAGCAACAAAAAAAATGAAAATACCAATTAAACACGCAAACTCATTTAAAAAGCGGAACATCAACACACGCACACACACACACACACACACGCACACACACACACACACACACATGCATACATACATATATATGGAAATGCCATGTGACATGAGAGACAAGCAACCAACACATGAAATGTGCAGAAAGAAATGTACGAAAAAAAAAATGCAATTATCGATTAATGTACACATTACGAGTATATGGCTCATTCTCATATATATATAGATATATAAATACGTATATATACATGCATGAACATGCCTGTATCTTTGGTAGATAATCCCTTATGTATAGGTAATTTAAATATATATGTATATATGCTTATATGCTACCTTGTTGTGTTTGTATGCGTAGGCATATAAAACTCATATACAGAAAAACCAAAAAAAAAAAAAAAACTGCCAACACTTTTTTTTTTCACATTCGTTAATTTATTTGGGCAGCGACGTAACAGGGGGGGCGGGAATGGCTTGCACATGTCATTTACGCGCGTTACATAAGCAAAAATTTACAGTAATAATGATATACATAATATATAAAGTAGAGCTCTCGATACAATATGACTCTTGTTGTGCTGCCATTTGCATTATTCTTGTGGCATGCAACGTGTTCTGGCGCCCAAATATGTGTGTGTGTGTGTGTGTGTGTGTGTATGGGGGGGGGGGGGGGGGTGCACACAATACTCCTCCCAAGTGGCAACCATCAACTTTTAGCCATGCTGACATGTCGACAACGACAACTTGACATTTTTTTTCGTTGTTGTTACGGCCTTTACGTTGTTTTGCTTTTATTTTGGTTTTTTACTATTTTTTGTGTGTGTTTTTGTGTGTGTGCCAGTCTTAGTTCTGGTAATACGAGTGCGTGCCATATTATGAAATGTCAAATGGCGGCGGATATAGATTAACAGACTTGAAAGACGTATACGTAATAAACAAGGCATAAGCTGCATTTCGCACTGCAATGAATGACATATGTCAAATATTGGTAAAATTGTATATGAAAATACAGAATTATGTGTAAGGTGTTGAATTATAAGCATTTTCAGTATATATTGCAAATATTTCTGACAAATAACCGAAAATGAACTCAACAAGAGTCAGTTTTGAGCTGCCTTTAGTCAAACTGTTTAACTTCTCAAACTTTATTATGAATATATTCTGCTGCAAAAGTTCATCAACATTGTAATTATGCCTTATGATATATTCAGTGCTGCCAACTTGCGCTGAATTACATATGCATATACACACATATGGCAGCACCGCACAATATTTATATACAGTAAACAGCTTGTGATTGAAAGTCAATTATTAAGTTTATAATTTGTTGACCCGCCCTGCCAAATTATCGATAAGGTGTTGCCAACTGATTGACGAGGCGTTGCCAACTATTACAGTTGTAATAATAGTATATGTATATACTGTTACCATTTCCGTTTCCGATCAAGATATTTAAAATTGATATTATTAGCTGTTCTGATTTTCACATATCAATGGTAAATGAGAAAACGGAATAAGAAGTATTCAAATTGAACTTAAAAAAGTAGGAAAAATTGCCTTTTTGCAAAATTCGAAAACAAAGAATGAAAAGTTATCGGAAATGGAAACAGTTCTGAATATCTAAAATCGAAATTTTGACTAAGCCATAAAGATTTGTCGGATTTGAGGTAAGAATAAGAACAAAATGTGCAAAAATAATAAAAAAATTTTAAGTTGTAAATCAACTGTTCTTTAGTTCAATAAACAATTCTAAACTCAATTCATAAATATTAAATAAATTAAAATTCAATACTTAATTTCTTCTAGACATAAACAAACATTCAATGCTGTTTGGCTATTTTTTCATACGAAACACAAAACTTTAACAACAATATCAAAACAAAAATAGCCAAAATATTTGGCATTAATTATTATTTTAGTGCAATGTTGTTGTTGTTGTTGTTGTTGTTTGTATTTGTTGTGCTTTTACACACGCCATCGCATTTTGCATAACATTTTGAGTTATGTCGAATGTCAACGTACTTGCAACAACTTTTGCGTGTGGGCGGCTTTTAAGGCAGCGACGTCAGAGGCGGCAGTTAGTTAGTTAAAGGACACCGTCATACCTTTTAATGTTTGCTGCTTTTAGTCGCTTGCTTTTTGATATTGTTGTTGTTGTTGTTGTTGCTTGGCGTCACATGTCCTGCCACAACAACAAATTGGTTAGAATGTAAAGCAGCAGTGAAAACAAGTTAGAATGTTTTAGTCGAGAGTACTCGAATGGAAAGTATCCTGCGGCTAGGTTTGTAAGCTGAGATAATTGATCTTATGATCACTTTCAAATTTTAACGAGATAAAGAGAATGATTCAGACTTTTAGCAAAATTTAAAAAAAACTCTATCTGTGCATGATATGTTCATCCAAGAAAGACATAACTAGCTAGATAATAAAGAATCCGTTAATATATTACTTTCCCTGCCACAAAAAGTCATGATACCCCTTTAAACCATTTGTAAAGAGTGCAGGGTATAAAAAGGCCAAGTTTCAAAAGCCAAAAGTGAAGTTAAGAAATGAGTTTCGTTAAAAAAAAAACACAGCAAAAAACAGCAAGAGCAACAACAGCGGTTAAAGGAACTTAACAAAATAAAGGGCTGAAAGGAGGAACTGAAAACTGTAAACTGTAAACTGTGAACTGTGAACTGCGTCGCGACGCGTCGTCGTTCGCCTGTGCGTTTTAGGGGCTTGTTAAATGTTGTGTGCAATGAAAAGGACATGCGACTTGCTGCCTTCGGGTACGACCCAATGTATGGGCATGTGACTAGCTTACCTTTGTGTGTGTATGTGTGTGTGTGTGTGTGTGTCGATTTAAAACGCTTTCAGCCGAATTGTCCACCTTGCATTGCAATGCAAAGCGGCAGCGTTGAAATGTAAATGAATTGCACAAAATGCAAGGACATACGCAGCAAGTGAAAACACATATATACGCACGTACACACACCCTAAGCAACTGGGATGCATCCAATGCTGACAGTTACCGGCCATAAGCAACCCTTTCAACTGCAAAACTAAAACGCAACCTACCCCAAAAAAAAAAAATAAATATACATATACTAAATAGAAGAAAACCTGGCAATTTACATACTGACAACATCAATACGCTGAACGGTGGGCACAAATTTATACATTTTGTGGCATAAATTAATAAGTCAAGGATTCAGCAAGGTTCTTGGGTCTAGTTTGTAGTGTAGAATGATCCTTTATATACTCTTTTTTATAACAATTGAAAAAAGTGTATATTGGCTTTGTGAAATGTCATCCTGTCCGTATGAACTCATTTTATTCTCAAAGTTTTTAAGCTACAGCTATCAAATTAAGTAAAATTGTTGGTATATACATATACACTTATACTATAGGAAAACCAAGTGCTAAGATCTCTTTTAAGATGCTAACATGTAGTCTACGGATGCTATAATTTTACAGAATTTACAGTAGTGTTTCTAGAATCTTTTTTTTGAAGTCTGAATTACAGAAATAGCACCAAATAGTTTTTCTTAAAACTGCGGAAACATTTAAAAATGAGATTTCCGGTGGCGGAGGTTGACTTTCTTGCAGGAATATATGACACAAAACAATAAAAAGTTCTTTAACAATGCTGTAAACTTTAATAGAATAGCGAAATTGTGGTTTTTGGCGCTGCAAATAGACAAATAGCTCAATTTTTTCGACAGCGGCGCCAAAGCGCAACACTCCTACTACACTTTTACAGTAAATAGCACTGTTAACGATTAAAGGACTCGGATTCTAGGGAATTTGTTAACTATAAACAAAGTTTTCTTTCTCCACAGGATTTCGGGTTTTTAAATCTTCTCGCTTTTTTTGAGACCAAAACCAGATTTTTCCGATCGATTTTGGCGTGGAGGACTAGATGTTTTACAAAGCTCTGTAGTCTGTTAACTTTGCAGCTGTTGGTTGCAAAGAGCAGCTGTTAACGTTACAGCTCTTGTTTGAGAAGATCAACTGTTAACTTTACAGCGCTCGGCACTGTTAAGTTATTTTAAGAGTTTTAAAAATTGACTAATTAATTGCCGCTTAAAGTGTTTAGTTTTTTCCATAGTACACAGGCATGCACACACACACACTCACACACACAACTACATATGTGTGTGTGTTTTTTGTGCTTAGTGCTTTTTGTGTGTCACTTTGGCATAGAAATTGTCGTCGTCATCGTTGGAAAATTAGAAGCAGCAAATAAATTCGATTGCCCTGCTCGGTGCACTTCGTCTCTTCTCGCCTCGTCTTGCATCGGCTCGGCTGACATGTTCGTCAGGTTGTTGTTGTAGTTTGTTGTTGCAGTTTGTTGTTGCTATTTAGGTGTGGGTGTCCCTCGGTTTGTTCGAATTTGTATGTTTTGGTGCTATCGTTGTCTCGCTCTAATGCGCTTTCGCATGCACTTTTGGGCCTGCATGCATTTTGATTGGTTGGCCAGCCGCATTTCGCCCAAATTTGAACCGACTTTTATTTTTGGAGTCTTGTTGTTCGATTGCATTTGATTGCATGTTTGTTCAGCACTTGAAAGTGACTGAGCTCTGCAATTGGTGGGTTCTCTATGCAAGCCGTTTATAAAAGGAAATTGTTTGAAATTGGCTACAAAAAAAAAAACTGAACTGAGTTCGGGCTCGAAATTAAAATTGCAGTAATTGATGTGTGCTGTGTGTTGTGTGTTGTGTGTGCTCACCTACAATTGAATGGCGTTAGTTGAGGGCCGGTCCTTATCTAATTACAAGTGTGAGTTCGTTGATTGATGGGTAATTAGGCTGCACTTCAGTAGTGTAGTCAGTAGCAGTTATCCCATCAAAGACAAATTGTTATAAATGTCATAGTTTGGCATAATGTTCAGTTAATTGCTATATACGAGTTCCTTTGCTTGAAATGCTTTATAGCTTTTAAGCTTGTGTTTGTTAGAATATCAAATTAATTGATGTGAAATATTAAAGCACAGTTTTTGAATATATAGTTAATTTGGCACAAACAAGTTTAAGTTGTTTGTAAAAGAGATATACATATATTTGAATTTGAAAGAGATGAAAAGATTTTTAGGATAGTTTTTAAGATAGTTCAAGAGAATATAATAGATTTTATTTCAATTTCAATTGATTGTTGATTATTGTCAATTATAGTTTAAATACCAAAAGTTTGAAACTTGTTATTCTTATAATTCTAACAAGCTGACTTTTGAAAATATAAGATGTTGACATTTTTGATTTTAGTAAAGATTCTTTCAGGCCTGTTCCGGTGACCACTTTCGGCAACATTTTGCGGAATAGCAATTCCCTTAAAGATACAAAAATGTCGCTACTGCTGATTATCATCTTAATTAAACCCTTTCTCAATGCCAGTTCATAATATGAAAGTGAACTATACATAATATGAAACCGGAACATGCCTGTATATATTTATTAAAAAGCAGGAGTTTTGGTCAGTTTTAAACGAAAGTTAACTTTAAATGAAGACTTCAAATGGGTTTGTTATAAGCAAAAAGTGCCGAATCTTAATTTGCATGGATTTTTCTATATGTATGCAATTATTCCAACTTACAGAAGTCTAATAAAAGAGCTTGTAATTAAAATGATAATCTGAAATCGTGATTAAATATTAACAACAATGTTTAAATATCAAAGCCAATCTTAATATAATTACTCTATATTTCCTTTTGAAATACACATTTTCTTAAATTTTTTTCTAAATCAATATATGCATGGTAATAAATAACAATAAAGAGCCCCGTTCCCTAATAACTGTCAAGTAAATTCAGTTCATTGGTCCCTAAAATTGTCACCGGATATTTAATTTATTTACACCTCGTCTGCGTAAAATTTCTTTATCTTCCAGCCATAGCCAATAGTAACAACATCACACTTTCCTTTTTTTTATGTATATTCAGAAGCAGCAACCAATTTAACGGCACCATAAACCAACCAGGCAACCAAATAAATTTCCTATAGACCAAAAGAAGAAAAACGCAAGTAAGAGAAGGGGCCAAACAGTTTTTAATATAAATAAAGTCATGCCAAAATATCAACATAAAAAGCAAGCACCGAAGCAGCTGGCAAAATTTATTGAAATGTAAAATGCAGAGAAATGCAATTTCCGCACAGCGCACAAACTGCAGCTCGCTGCAATAAAAAAGGAAAACAACAACAATAAAAACTAGACAATTGCCAAGAGCAAAAACCAAAATAAAAGACAGCAACGTCAGCGATACACTAGGACATTAAAATGGCAGCTGCAACAGGCGGTTCATGGACCATCAAACTCGTATATATATATCCATATATATGGCACACACAAATACACACGTAATTTAGTGCAAAAGTGAAGCTGCATGCAACAGGCGGAGTCCCCCAAAAGTATGCAACACAACAACAAACGTCACAGCAGCAGCAGCCGCTGCAGAAACGAGGACTAAACAACTAAACAAAAAACCTAAACCAATTCAAGCGCACATTCATTCATTGAATTCGGAAATTCAATTTTCCCAGAAAGAGAGCGCCAATACATATATAATGTGCGAAAGAGCAAGAGCGAACACTAACGATTGTTAAATGCACAACTGCACAAACGTTGTGCAATAAAACGAACCGTGGCACAAAACAGATGAGCAGCCTGAAAATCTAAGGCCCCATTTACACTGGTATTCGATGCCAGGTAAATGGCAGCGTATATTGACATAAGTACAATCGAATATTGATTTCAGTTAAATTTTGAATTTGGTTTTTGTTTTACAAAATAATTTCAATTAATGCAAAGATAGTGTTTTGTGATACGAAAATAAGATAAATTCTGGCTTGATCTGAAAACAACAAACTGCAGTTATGCTGTATACAAGTATCGATATATAAGTTATAATCGATTTTTTTTGTTTACCTCAAATCTGCGATTATCGACATTTTTCATAAGACTTAGAGCACGTCTCTCGAAACGACAGAGAAGAGTATGGAAAAAAGTAACTTTTTCATTGGTTAGGAGGATAATTTTGCCCAGTTATTACAATCGGGTTGCTTCCATAAGTTCCACGTATAATAATGATTTATTTTGTTGGTTCAAAGATAGAAGATTGCCGAAATAAACGGATTTTATGTACGTAAAGGTCTTGAAAATGTATCAAATTCAACAAACACTGAAAACTTTTTGCATTTGAAAAGATTTTGAACTTCTATGTTATGTTCAACATTTAAAATTTATATGAAACAGCTTTCGGTTTGTTTAAAATTAAAGTTTTAACAATAAAATATATTATTTTTCTAATTTTTTTATTGTTTTATTTAAATTTACTTGTTCAATTTTCTAAATTAAAATTTTAAAATATGCAGGCCTGCTCTGTATTTCAATTTTGATAAAATTTGTGGGCCTGTTCTACATTTCGATGCCGAACAAACTTGTCGGTCTGTTCTACATTTCGATTCTGATCAAATTTGTCAAAATCGCACTGAAGTACAGACCTGATAATATTATTACTGAAACATTGATGAATTTATTTTCCAAGCTATACTGACCTTAACCATTTTAATTGTGTATCAACTGATTATTTCAGAGCTATAGAGTAATTGTATCTGGCAGTTTTTAACACTTAATCGGCAGCAAAGTTAGTCGAATATTCGGCATGCTGCCAGTGTTTGTGTAAATCGAACATAACAAGCATACAAATAGCAAGACAGACAGACAGACAGACGATGCTGGCATCAAAATTTTATTCATGGATTTAGTTGAATTTACAATGAATGGGTTTTTGGCTTACGCTGCAGCAGGCAGCAGTTGGGGCAGTGGTTGTGGCAGTGGTTGTGGCAGTGGCAGTAACTGTGGCAGCGGCACTAAACGGCAAATGGCACGAAAAACGAGCAAATGACGACATATCTACAACATGAACAGCAACAACAACAACAACGACACCAACAACTACTACTACAGCTGGTATTTCAATTTAAATGCTGGCAGCAGCCCGCAGAGCAGCCAACAAGTGGCAGTAAACTATTTTTCATGAGAGCATATTTAAATTTCGCAGTTTCCCCCCTTTGGCCAAGGAGTTGCACGTTGTTGTTGTTGTTGCTGTTGTCGTCTGGCACACTCAACAGTTGTGCACTCGACACGGACATGAATGGGGCCGTCGTCAGTGAGTGAATGAAGCTGCAGCCACAGAAAAGGCACACACATACATATATAGACAGTAACAGACAGACAGAGAGACAGACAGACAGGCAGAGAGACAGGCAGCCAGTTTGGTTAGTTGACTGGCAGTTAACAGGAGCCTTGTTTTTTGACAGCAGCACAGCAGCAAGCTAAACAGGACATCCGGGCTACCCGAAAAATGGCAGACTGGCAGGCAGCTCCACTTGATGATGGGCAAGTGTGAAACCAATTAGGGCCACTTAAGTGTGCACTTCAAATGGACACGTAGCAGCCAAAAAAAGAGAAGAAGAACAAGAGCAGCACAAGCTGCAACAAAACCAGAAACAGAAACAGAAACTTCATAAAAATGATTGCCATGCATATGAGTGCGTTACGTATACGCAGCGTTAACAATGCGCACAACAAAAGCCAAGTGCCGCACTGGCACACACACACAGTGAATATGTGTTGGTTGGTTGGTTGAGGGACGGTTGGGACATGCCACTTTGCCACATGTAGCCAAAAGTCAACTGGCCAAAAAGCGGCAACAAAAAAGTGTTGAGTGATGCAACTAATTGCCGCAGGCATTGCCCAGCGAACGGCGACAGCAGCAGCAGTAGCCCCAATCCAATGAAAGGATAATTGCACGGATTGCGCACAGATCGCCTTAATCCTTTTAGGCCTCGCCCGTCACAGGACACAGGACATAGGACACAGCATTGCCTGCGCGTTGCAACACTCCTCCAGGCGCGTCTCGCAAACAAGCAACAAAAAGACTTCGTTTTTTTTTCTGTACACATCTCTCTCTCTCTTGCTTAATGCATCGTCCACTTGATTGCATTGCAGGCAACACGAGCAACAAAAAAAAGGACTCTAGCCAATTTTTTCGCGGCAACTCGGCCACAATACACAGCAACACTCTGCGTTAAAAAAAAAAAAACGCGTGTGTGTTATCCTGACGCGGCAGGCAACTGCCACAGCAAACTGCCACAGTATCTGACTGCAACGTTTTTTTACTCCCTTTTTTTTGGAGGGTCTCAGTAACTGGCGGCTGCTCTGATTGTCTGTGATTTGTGGCAGCGCGATATACAGTTGCCAGGAGTGAGACAATTGGTAGCTGTCAAATGTTTGCAGTTTGGCTCAACTGCAACTCGGCAGCAACAAATCAACTTAGGCAGCATTCATTTGCCTCAACTGCTGCTTGAATGATGTTTATTTTTAGCTATTTTGCTTGCATTAATTGTGTGGATACTTTTGAAACAGTTATGAACTTGGTTTGAGTCAGTTTTATCTAATGGCTCTTTTGTGTAGAAGAACTAACAATAATTTTTAGAAACTTTATTTCAACACAACAAATCTAAAGCATGACTTATCAATCAAGTTTGTATAATTTTGAATGTAAATGTGAAAACCACTAGAAATTTACCTACTACTACTAACTACTTATGAAACTGGCTTAACTAATCTTAAGTACTGAATTAAATATGACTTTGAACAGCTTTTCTGACATTTAAAAACAATTTCTAAGCTGTTTATTCAATCAAATTTTTATAAGCTGACCTTTCTAATCCTATTTCCGCTTTCAATTATTTTAGTTAAATAATTGCAATTTCAAATCTTGTTTTTTTTATAATGTCAGACATGTTACCAATTCCGATTTCGATCAGAAATCGAAATTTGAATTTCGAATTTTTGGAAAATTGAATGAAAAGCATTCAAACTTATCTTAAAATAGAGAGAACGACATGTATTTGATTCGAAAATAGGAACATAAAATCTAAAGCGATTCGAAACAAAAAGTGCTTGAAAATAACTAGGCCTTTTCCAGTTTAGATTCAAGTCAAAATCAACATTCGAAATAGCTGATCTGAATACTGAATATTGAAAATTCGGATCA
Organism: Hirtodrosophila cameraria; assembly: GCA_949708635.1. Lineage (NCBI taxonomy): Eukaryota > Metazoa > Arthropoda > Insecta > Diptera > Drosophilidae > Hirtodrosophila > Hirtodrosophila cameraria. The sequence continues at coordinate 81,323,792 of OX453089.1, read as the reverse complement.
AAGTGCTTTTCTGTTGAGACAGTTGAATTTGAAGTAGGTATTCGAAATTATCAATAAAAAGGTAGAAATATTACTATATCAAAAAAACTCTAAGCAATTCCAAATGCAATGCTCTAGGCAATAGACAGGCCTTAAAAAATAATCATCTTCAAAAGAAAATATTAATTGTTTTGCCTTATTAAGTTATTGCCGAAGTTTTGTTTATATTAAGCTGATTCAAGTTCTTTCATCAATGTAATGGAATTCGGAACAGCTAAGAAAATTGAAAAATGTATTTGATTTAGTTAGTCAAATTATGTAAACTTAGTGTGTTGGCATTCGCTTTGAAATGTTGTGTTGTTTCGTATCGCGTTAATTTACAATTACTTAAGAATGCATTTCTAGCCACTTGCAATGAAAGCGCACGATTTGTATACATGAATTTTGTATATACAGCCCACAGACGACAATGTACAAAAAATATGTACATATATATATATATGAAAATCAAATCAGAAAACCTTGAATCAATTGATACGAAATGTAAAAATGCAATAGCAAGAAAAACCGGACAGTTCCACAAAACGTCTCAGTAAATTAGAATTAGAATTGAACTTGTTGTGCCATATTTGGTTACAATTTCAACGCTTAATTCCGCAAACGTCAAACGAGGAGGCGGCAGTTGTTGGGAGGGGGTGGGTGGGTGGGGTAAGAGAGGGCTGAGCGGTATACAGGCGTGGCTTGGGTGCGGGGTTCTGTTCTAGGCTTGGCAACGTGTCGCATTCAACTTTAAGATTTCATTCGAAATATTTCATTTAAATTTACTTTTCCAGAATTGCCACAAGCAATAATTACGCGAGAAACAACAACATTTATTCAAATTGCAACTCGTTGCGGCTTTAAATGTGCTTATTAATTATAAATAGCGATTAATTTATTATCTAATTGGCGTGTGCAAATAATAATGTTCTCTCTAATTTGTACTAATAAAACTGTATCCTATTGTTCTCGTTATTTTTGGTGACCTTTTGCTGCAGCAATTAAAATATCTACGCACTTGGCATGTTTCAGGCTGGAAAATGTGCATTTTCTTTCATTGAAAAATGTTAGTCTGCCTGCATATTAATACTTAATAACATTCATCCTTCAAGTAAGACAATTATTTGTATGCTTTTTGCCATAAAACATATCTACATATTGTAGTTGTATGTATCTTTAGCAATTATTTTAATTGTCGATTATTTGTAATTGTTGTATCGATTTTTGTGAGTCAACCTTGAATTCACACGTTTTAATTTACACGTTTTCAAATTTACGAACATTTCTAAAGAAAGGAAACAACTCTGAACTATAAGTTATATATGCATATTCTTGATCAGCATATAAACTGATTGACTTTTGTCGTTGATTGCTATCGAAAATGTTATTACATAGTTTAGATTAAAAGTGTCAATGCAAGTGTTTAAATAAGTCGTAGAATAGCTCTAATTTGTAGTAAGACTATATATAGATATCATATACCATAGTTAAAATCAGAAACCGTTTCGAATTGCAATTTGGTTGGCATATTTCATGCCTCGTAATTCGACTTCCATTGATCTTGAACTTATCGCGCTGTATTGGCATAGAAAACTTGTATCAAATAGAAATATATATATATATATATATATATATATATATATATATGAGACATATCAATGAGAGTACTCGTACAAAATTAACGAATGCATTGCCAAAGAGTACTCTGTATAATATACTATTACTGTTACAACAATTGCAATCATATTCTATATGTGTGTAAACTTAGGCATGCATGAAAGTCAATTGGGTGTGTGAGCTGCCAGCATAACATGCAGCGCTTAAATGCTAAAAAACAAATATTTATCATTATGTTTATATATAAATATATTTTTTTAAAAATTTCAAGTTTGAGCGCAAAATCAAGCTGCAATTGTTATTTGAGCACATTCAGTTTTTGCTATAACATTTTGTTTTCCAATTAAAAACAAGTAAGAATGCTCTAGTCGAGTATGCCCGACTAGGAGACTCCCTGCTCCCAACTTGCATTTCAAGCAGTTCAGCGGCAACACAAGCAAGCAGTGCACTTATCTTGTAAAGTGCCTGTCAAACTGTTGTTTCTGTCTGCTGCGACGGGGGTTATAGATTCTTCCGTAACTTTGGTGCTATTTATCCGATCGTGTTGAAATTTACACAGCTGATCAACATTGACACAACATATATGTGTACCAAAAAACAAAGCTTTATCTTTTCTTTAAAATTGTGGCTGTGGGAGTCTTTTGCGGGGGGGTGCATCCGAAATTTGAAATGAACATGATCTGCGTATGGTATACAGGAATCTACATGCCAAGTTTGGTGTCTCTAGCTCTTATAGTCTCCGAGATCTGTGTGTTCATGCGGACAGACGGACAGACAGACAGACGGACAGACGAACAGACAGACGGACATTTCTAGTTCGTCTCGACTGTTGATGCTGATCAAGAATATATATAGTTTATATAGTCGGAAATGTCTCCTTCTGTCTGTTACACACATTTGCAGTACTTTGTAACTCGCTTTTTCCCATTTTTAATGGGAACAGGGAGTAATAATTAAACTAACAATCGATGCTTTTCAAAAAAGAAAAATAGATTAATTTTTGCACATTTTCTATGCACGACTTTCTTGCTTTTTGCGCAATTAAAGGGCACAGGTGCTGCTTAAGTCTTAGCCTCAGTCTCAACCCCATTCCGGAGACCCAATCTCAGCCCCATTGCTAAGACCCAATCTCAGTCTCATTCCTCAGACCCAATCTCAGTCAGTCTGTCTGTCTGTCTGTCTGTCTCTATGTGTATCATTTGCATCTACTACTCGCACATGATTTAACATGTATTTTCGCATATTTGATTACACATGCGCCTCTTTTGACAGCTTTTCCCTAAGCCGCCGTTTTAGTTTCTACTTTTCTATTTTTTTGCCTTTTCTTTTATACTGTTGTCTCTTGTATTGCTTCTACACTTTGGCTATGTTTGTTTGTTCGTTTAGTGCGCCCATTTTTATTTTTTTTTCGTTGCTTATTGACGTTTCTACTTATTTAGTGTATTTTGCGCATTTTCGTATATGCTGAAAATTCTCTAATTCTTTTAGCAAAACTTGTTTTTTGTTTTGTTGTTGCGCGTTTTTGAGCTGCATTTGCATGCAGTCTGCCTGCCTGCCTGCCTGTGTCTGACAGTCTGTCCGTTTGTCTGTCTGTCTGTGACCGCTTGGCTTTGTTGCTTATTTTCATTAACAAGCCTCTATGTGCACATACAAATGTGTACTACAACAGTAACTCTCTATGTCTGTGCGCAAAATTCGCTAAACAAACAAATTTTACTGTTAACAAAAACAAAAAAAAAACTTAGCAAAAAACTTGTATTCATTTGGGGTGTTAATTGTGTTGCACTTTGCCAGCCAAGCAGCCAACAATTTTTAGTTTAAACTAAGGCGTGCATTGTATGTTATTTATATATATTTTTGTTTTTTTTTTTAATTTTTTTTTGTTATTTATTATTGCAATTTGTTGTAAATTTAGTTATACCAAATTTGGTGCCGACAAACGCGTTGCATCTCCCACATGCACAATTGCCATCTCATTTTGGGGGCGCCTCTGACATTTGTTGTCGGGGCCTTGAGTTTGCTATAGCTTTGAACAACTACAACTTACAACTCGCAGTGGATAGGCCAAATGCAATTTGGAGTGCTCTAATCAATTAATTAGTTAGCTTTAACCGCATTACGCTTGTGCTGTCAAAGGTAAATGCCTAATTAATAAAAAGCCTAGCAGCCAGCCAGCCAGCCAGCCACCACTTGCCAATTGTCGAAGCGTTTTATAATTTATGCGAATGCAACAAAAACAAAAAACATAATAAAAGAAAGAGTATGAACTGAACTGAAATGAAATGCAAAAAAAAACCCACACAAACAATGCCAACACACGGCCACTTAGCCACTAATAATTCTGTTTAAAACAAGTAACAATGTGCGAAATGCCAAAGTAGAGACTAAGAGATACCCTGTGAATTTCTAATAATTCATGTGTGTTTTAAAGTACATTTTTCTTTATGTTTTACTGTAACTATACGATCGTTATAAAGTGAATTAGATATAGTATTTGTTTGCTTTTTTTTTCTAGTTAAAGTATTAACTATCGATCGGTATATACCTCGATCTATATAGATATTCACAGCAAAACTTTCATTCTCGCTGTATATAATGCTAGTCCACTTTCACACTTTTTGTGTTGCTTCGTCACTAGCGTGGACTGCCTTCTACAGTGAAAGCACTGTTTGTGATTAGTTTTTTGTCTTTATTTCCTGGAAATACATGTAGTCTTACTAAAACTCTTGTGTTCTGTAAGACTTGTATTAAATATAGAGCTGAAAATCAAGCGATTAAATTAAACAGCGTTTAGACGATGCAATTCTTTAACGCTTCTGCATGCATTTTCATCTTGCATCGTCTAAACAAGCGTCTCATCTTGCGCGCAAGTTTGTTTCGTGCATCTCTCACAGAAATATTGTGAAATTTGATGAAATTGGTTTTGTTAAATATGCCGAATTGGACGTTAAACTGTAGCAATCGATTTTTTTCTTCCTTTAGTTAATCTTTTGTATCAATAAATTAAAATAACTGCAAATTTTCTTAATATTGCCTTATTCCTCATTTATTTTGTATTTCTCAGAATTATTTTGAACTAGAGTTTCCATTGGGGAAATATAAATGTTGTGAGACGCGTCGTTCTTTCTTGCGCGAACTGTTTAAACGATGACATATTTTCAAGTAAGTTATTGCATGCAGCTTGGAGATTGAAGCAGGTTAGATAAACGGTCGGAATAACCCAACTGTTGATGCTGCTTCATACGTATATAAATATATGGTATGCTTAATAGACAGGGTATCAAATAGACGCGTAATATATATGTATGTGTATGTGTGTGTGCACTTAACCAAATCAAATTCTCTATTAAACAATTGCTAGCTAGCTGAAGAAGAGAACTAACTAACTAACCTATGGGCCCTCTATGCGACCTGTAGGCACAAAACTGAAAAGAAAAAAAGAGTAGAAAAAAAGATGAAGAAAAAGCAAGAAATTGTAATAATGCGGTTGGGACATGCGTGGCTTGTGATGGGGTCTCTTCTAAATAGGCCTCTGTAATATAATTACATGCGAGTGCGCAAAAAAAAACAATAAAGAGGCAAGAAGAAGAAAAAAAGAAGGAAATATTAAAGAACGCGCAAAGCATAAACAGCTAAAACGGCTGTGAGATGCGAGCAGATTGTGCGGAATACCAGCTAAGAGAGAGTGAGAAAGAGATGTCTCAAAAGGTAGAGACAGGTATATATAATGAAATTCACTTGTCCATTATGCGCTGCAATTATTTCTGTAGTTAGTAGCTGGCCAGGGTTGCCATGTTTTGTGTAAATTGGCGTATGTCGACGCGTTTTAAAATGCAATTAATTTGCAATGCATTAGTAAAAGGCTCGCAAATTAAAAGAGCCTTTTAGTTCAACTACTACTACTACTTCTTTTTTAGGGTGCAATTCTAATTAAAATACCAAAATACAACAAAAAACATGAGAAAATTTACAACATTTTGTCACACACAAAAAAAAAAAAAGTATCTTTGAGATACGAAAATCATTAGTAAGAACAAGAAAAGTGGCGGCAGCGTAAAATGAAATCGCAACGAACATAAATTGCAGTTGAGTTTTCAAGGTTTTCCAGTTCATGGTTTTTAGCGTCTCGCATATGTGTGTGTGTGCGTCTGTGTGTGTGTGTGTGTGTGTGTGTGGCAAGGCGACGGCCGCGCACAACAACAATGTATCGAAGCTGATCTCTGCTGGCGTCAACGTCGGCGTCGCTCTTGTCATAGGCGCTTAGACACACGTGAGTTATTGTTGTTGCTGTTGTTTTTTTGCGGCTGGGCGCTCCCGCATAAACTGCCTGCTAAGTTTTTTTTTGGTTTTTTTAAATAGATTATTTCAATTTATTTGGTTTGGTTTTTGTAGACACAAAATATGCAAATGATTTGCACAAAAACTTGTTTTCTGATTTTGGTTTTTTTTTATAAGACTCGACTTTTCAGCATGGGGTCTAAGTTGTAACATGGTTGATAAAGTGCTTAGATTTTTGCATAATTTCAAATTGTTGTTATCAGTGAGCTATTATATTTTAGATGCCGGTTCCGATATTCACTTGAAGATGTGAAATTGAGTTGGCCAAATGTTGCTATATTGAATTCTGAGTAGATTTTGCGAATTGAAACCATTTACATTTGTTAAAGATTTGAAGAAACTGCCATTGATATAGAACTCAATTTACAATTCTACAGCAAATAGAATATTTGGAGTATTTGAAGTTATTTCAATTCCGCAAAATGTTGCTGAAAGTGAAAACAGAAAGAGGTCTTTATATCTTTTAGCTGTCACTTGAGTAGAATTGAAACAGTTTTATGAATAACTTTCCATTTCTTTAAGTATCTTTGTCAAAGTCTCTTTTATTATGTTCTAAACAGGTCGACCAAATTCTATCAAAATTGAGTCTAATCAAATCTGTTGAAAAATTAGTTGTTGTATGTGAAATTTGTATGTTTTTAAAGAAAGCTCAACTAAACTGAACAATCGCAAGTTTTCATATACTTTATGAGTCTAGTTGAACAGTTTTATAAATAACAATGTAGTTTTCTGTAAACTCCATTAAAATTGGACGACTTTTTCTTATAGCTGTCGTTGCAACGATTGTTCGATTTACATTTTCATTGTTCTGCGTATTTGGATGATTGCTGCTAGTGTTAAGCTTTTAACCTTTAAACTCTCATTGAACAATAGTTGAATCTAAAACTGACAAGTAACTGAAATATAAGCTTAAGATACTGCTGGCAACTGTATTATTATTTTCATTTTTTAAAACATTTTCCTTCGAGTTTGTCATTGGCTGACACGCCCTCCAATGGCTTTCTTGGCCAGACAATCGAAATCGCAAATAAAATAAATGCAATTTCTTATATTTACTTATAGTTATGCTTTGCTTTTGAATGGCTTTAGTTCTTTAGTTGCTGTTGCCATGCAGCCGAAGGTTATACGGTGTCTGTGTCTGACCAGGCTATCAATATCTATATCTATATCTTTTGCTGTTGATGTATCTGTGTATATCTATATCTGTATCTGTATCTGTGCATGTCTGGTCGAAAGTGGGCACAAACTTATAGATTGCCATTGCTGACTGGAATTTTACTCACCATTAGCAAAATGCCATTGAAAATAAGTATTGCGCAAAAGATGAAAAAGACTGAGACAGGATATTGCAAGGTGCGTGTAAATAAATGTCTGCCAGGCTTTGTAGCTAGTATTGTTGTTGCTGCTGCATACATTTCTATAAGTTCAGTTGTTATTTGAACATAATGCGCTTTATGTGTATCTCTCTATAGCCTCATAGCTAGACACTAACGCGCAGTTTCAAATTAAATAATATTTTATAACAATAAAGCAGGCTTATAACAAAAAACTTTGTATATGAAAACTTTCTTATGCAAGCGCCATTTCTAAAGCATTTTGTAAAACTTGCAACAGATGTTGCTTCACACTGCATTGTTGCAAAAACTGGCACATTTCAAATAAAATAAGATCGAACAACGCTTTAAAATCAACAAAGTTGAAGAATTTTGTAAAATTTAATTGATATTGGCTTGAATTTTAAGAAAAATTGAAATAAAAGAGAATAGATAGTAAGGCTTTCTTTTTAGCCTGAATGTTTCAGAAGAGAAGAGTTGTTTTTGACCTAACATTGGCTCATTATTCTAGTTATCTGATATGGTTTGTTTGGCTTTATTACATGGTATATAGTTTGAAAACTGAGTAAAATGGAAGTTTTCATATAACAAGTAGGCGGACGGACTATATCGATGCTGTTCTAAGAATATATATGCATAATGGAATGGGTAAAAAGTAAACAAAAAAACTTAAAGTCAATTAAAATATTTTTAAAATTTTATTATTGCAAAAAGAATGTTGTTTTTTGGTGAGCGGAGATACCCTTTTAAGTTGATAAGCAATTATCGATAACCAATAACCGATAGCCGACTTAAAATTTTCCAAAAATACCCAAAATTGTCAACCAAAAAGAACTCTTGATACAAAATGGCAGTTACTTTTGAAATTCAATATTGTGTTTAGACTTCACATGCTTTTTTTTTTTGGTATTTCCAATTGGCTTTGTTAAGCTCGTATTAGCTTTTGTTGTATGCACAATTGATTTGTTGTTGTTGTTGTTGTTGTTATTATTATTGTTGTTGTTGTCTCTTCGTGTTTAAATCTGAATGTGCAAATTCATTTGCGTTTGTTTAGCACATTTTCTACGCGAATGCATTTCAAAGCTGCTCGGAATGGTTTCGGCTTGAATCGAATGGACTTGACTTCCAGCCCCCACTCTCAGCCCCCCAACCCCAGTTCGGCCTGACCATGTAAATGTGTCAAAAAATTGTTGCCCTCTCTCTGTTTGTGCATTTGCAAGCGTGACAAATTTCATTACAAGTGCAATCGCTTAAGCAGCTCGCACATTACTCATACGTACCGTATGTTGTTGGAATTTACTAAAAAAAAGAAAACTAGTTGCAAATGCAATGTAATTAAACTATGCAGAGCACTTTGATAAGCGCACAGCAATTAGAGTTATTGAGACGCCCCGAAACGTCGCTCAGCTTATCAGGCGAAACGTCAGTTTAGCAAAAAAATATGACAATAAAGTCTGTCAAGGGTTGCTGTAGTACACAGTGTGACCACGCTACAGTGAACAAAGCAAATGTTTACCAATGCGCGCCACGGGTAACTCAATATGGTCAACCTGCCACTGCCACTGCCACACAAAATGGCCACGCGCTGCGTTAAAGTTGTTGCTTTTTTTTTTCATCTATTATTTTTTTTTTTTCTGTTTTCGCACAAAATTTTTTATTTTATATATATATATATTTTTTGCCTTGGTCGTTTGTTTTACTTTTTTTTTTTTTTTTTTTTTTTTGTTGGCATTGTTGTTTGTTATGGCTGGCTTTTGTTGCAACAACGGCAGCGGCAAGCTGAACTATGAATGCAATTTCGTAAATTATTTTCCTTTTAAGTAATTATTAAGGTGTGGTCCGGTTTGTACGTTCTCTTGACTTCCCTGCTGCTCGCTTCTCGCTGCTCGCTTCTCTGACTGTCTTCAGTCAGTTTAACAGTTTTGCCAAACACAAAAGCCATGCGTTTTGCTATTGTTTTTTGTTGTTGTTAAGAATTTTTGTTTGTTTTGTTTACTATTTTGTTACTAACATACTTCTACTGTATTTCAGTTTTTCAAGTTATTCATCCATTATACACCATTTAACTAATAACAGTTCTATGCGACTTCTACTCTCCTTTTTGCTGTTATCACTCATTTGCTCGTCACTCAGTCATTCATTTAGTCAGTTAGTCAGTTAGTCAGGCACTCAGTTAGTCTTTTCAGTCGTTTATTAAGTCACTGGAGTCATTCATTTGTGCGCGAATAGCACCTTGCACATCCTTTTCCATCAAAGTCATCATAAATTTTTGCATTTGTGGGTGTTAACCAGTTGAAACACTAAAGCCCGTCGGCTTTATGGCACTTAATGACCACAAAGACTGTTAATTAGTTGCTATTGTGGCTATAACTGTGCCATTTTAAATTGTTTCAATCATCTAACTAAGTACATTGAGCTAAGCGCTTGAGGTCGCTAACATTTTTTGTGCGGCCATCTGTTTTTATATTCACTAATTGGCACTTGGCTACCTGTTTTCGCTTGGCCAAGTTTTCATCTAAACTGATATTCTTTGAAAAACCCCAAGAGCTGCTTTATCCATTTTTTTGAGAAAGTGTTGAACTTAAGCTTAAGCTTTCAGGGCAATGCTTAAAATTAATATCGATAATAATTATGGTGCATTTTCATTTGAAATATTCAAATTGTAGTTACTGTTATTATTTTTTTTATATATTTTTGTTATTTTAAATAAATTTGTACTTTAAATATTTACACAAGCTGGGAAAATATCAGTCCTGCTCCATATTCCGAACATTTCTAGCAAATTCAAAATGTTTGAATTCTGATCAGCTTACGAAATATTGTTCTGATTTCCGATCGGAAGGATTTCGTTTTTTCATTTTGCGAAACCAAGTTCGAACCCGAGTTTTGATAGTAATAAGTCACGAACAGTCACGTTTGCTTTCACGTTTTCATTCGTGTTTTACAGCCAGTTTTTTAATATGATACTTTATATGTAATTTGATTTCAATCTAATGAATACATTAACTTATTAATTTATAAATACGATGTAAAATATCAGCAAAACTTAGTTCAAGAATTTGTTGTTTGAATTTGCTGTATAATCTGGCCATTACTCTTCAATGGCATTTTCCGTTTACTTTGGATTTCCCAATAGAATCGATTCGGATTCGGCAACGGGAATGCCCCAGACTATATATTTTCTTAGTTAGTATAAATATCTTTCGAAATGGGCGCAATTTTTCAAATCTAATATCTTAATGGAAATATATGTGGAAAATGTGTATTCAAATTTAGAACTTTTTTTTAATTATTATGAACAATGAAATTTTCCAGTTACGTTGGAATCAACATTCGAATCGATTCTTTAGTTACAGAGAAGTTACAGAGTTTTGAGTTTTAGTATCTTTAAAAATAGTGGCAAGCGTTCAGAACTTATATGTAAATTAAGGACTCATTTTGATTGTTATTTACAAAAATCAGCATAAGTTTGAGTAGAATAAAGGTATTCTAAATAGTAAAAGCTAAATATTCAGTGCTAAAAAAATCAATAATTTGACAATTCATTTGTAAAAACAAAATAAAACCAGAAATATAAATGCTCAATTTGTAAGAGAACTTTTTCGTTTGTTTTCAAATTTGCAATGTTCAAAGTTCAGTTATAAATAACCTAATGAAAACATATAAAACTAACGATATTATCGATTTTTATCAACAGCTTTTTGTTGTTGTTGTTGTTCGCATGGCACACGACAAACAGGCAGCTAACAAATTGATCAGCGTCAACGGTTCTGATTTCTAACAACAAACAGCAAATCGGCACTTTAGGCCGACAGCATGAATGGCAAATTACAAACAGTTAAGTAGCTAACAGCAACAAGAACAACAACAACAGCAGCAACAACAACAGCAACAACAATCAAAGCGTACAAATTTGCTGTAATACAACAACAATTACATTAAAACGCGACCATAAACGTGCAACAAGCAACAACAACAACAACAACAACAGCAGCAAAGTCTCAAACTTGGACTTGGACTTGGCTTAGCCAAAATGAAGCCGCGAATTGCGGCATAAAGTTTGATGATGAGGCAGGCAGCAGCAACATCAGCAGCAGCAGCAGCAGGCGCTACCAAAGTCATTCCACACCTTGTAAAATCAACAAAAAGGCAGCCAAGAAGCAGCCAAATACACACACACACACATTTAAACACACACCTAGACACACACACACACACACAGATAGAGATGCAGGCGTGCAATTTGCAGCCGCAGCCTAGAAAAATAATTGCATGTGGATGCAGGGAAGGGTATAGCGAACTAGAGAACTTGCAACATGGCCAAAGGGGCAACAAAAAGGGGGCCTAAGCCGCGTCATTCATGACGACGACGACGACGACGCGGCATTTGCTGCAAGTGCAAGTGCAGCTGTAACATTAACATGCAACCAACAACAACAACAACAACAATAACGACGACGCCACTGCTGCTGCTGCTGCTGTTGAGATGCAGATGCATTCAACGTCATTGTTGTTGTTACTGTTGCTGTTGTTGTTGTAGTTAGTGGCAGGCAGCAGGTGAATTGCACGATTTTCAATGCAAAAGTCAAGAGCGCCAGCGGAAAAAAGTCGTTAGCCAAGTTTGCTGCATAGCCCAGTCAGTTGTAACTATTTTGCTGCTGCTGTTGCCATTTTTTTTTTTTATGGCTAAAGAACTGTAGCAGCAGCAGCCGCATGTGGCAAGCTTGTGCATTTGGCTGTTGCAAGTTTTTGACCAGCCAGCAGCAAAGAGCCGGCTGCATTTTGAGAGCGTCGAGAGTCGAGCGTCGAGTGTTTGGTAGCAGCTTCCTTTTGGCAGTTGTTTGACGTTGTCTTACTTGGCTAGCCCCTAGCTAGCCTCTTTCCTAGCTCTACCCTTATCCTTCACATCTACATATATATATATATATATATATATATATATATATACATATTTAGCTGCATAGATCTGCATGCCAGCTGAGACAGCTGTTTCCGTTTGTAAAATGTTTGGTAGCCCAATGATTGGCAAGCGATTGCCGGGCCAAGACATTGATGTTTAGACCCGTACATTTAGCTTGGCATTTCATGTCTGGCTAATTACGTTGCAGTTTTACTTACGACAAGTTTTAAGCGCTCTTTGTGTGTGGCCTATACAAATGGACTTTCAAGCCAAGTCAGCAGTTTGTTTTTTTTTCTTTCTTTCTTCTTTTTTTTTTATTCAAAATATATATTTAATGTTCACACATTTGTCACGCTGTTGTTTTAGTTTTGTTTGTATTGCATATTGCACTTATTGCACTTTATTATCTTCTTTTTGCCCAAATGGTAAACACTTTTTTGCAGTTTTGTATTGCCATTATCTATTTTGTATATGGCAAATAACAAAACACAGCTGCAGCGAAATTTGATCTGCAACATTTTATTTACACATTTGTTTCGCTGCTTTTTTTTATAGTTTAGTTTAGAAACACTTTTTACAAGTAATACGTTTGCGTTTCCAAAACCAAATGAAACGATATTCAAATTGTTTTTTTTTTTGGGTTGATGAAATACCAAAAATATATATAAATAAAAGAAATCAAAATCATTAAATTACATCTGAAATTGTTAATCATACACAAATTTTGAGTAATTTTTACTCCCTGTTAACATTTAAAATGGGAAAAAGGGAGTTATAAAGTACTGCAAATGTGTGTAACAGACAGAAGGAGACATTTCCGACTTTATAGACTATATATATTCTTGATCAGGATCAACAGCCGTGACGAACTAGCCATGTCCGTCTGTCTGTCCGTCTGTCTGTCCGTCTGTCCGTCTGTCCGTATGAACACACAGATCTCGGAGACTACAAAAGCTAGAGACACCAAACTTGGCCTGTAGGTTCCTGTATACCATACGCAGATCAAGTTTATTTAAAATTTCGGATGCACACCCCCGCACCCCTGCAAATCGCAAAAGACTCCCACACAATTTTAAAGATATTTGGTACACATATACACGATCGGATAAATAACACCAAAGTTATGGAAGAGTCTATTACCCCCGTCTCAGCAGGCAGCAACAACAGTTTGACAGGCACTGCACAAGTTAAGTGCACTGCTTGCTTGTGTTGCCGCTGAACTGCTTGAAATGCAAATTGGGAGCAGGGAGTCTCGTAGTCGGGCATACTCGACTATAGCATTCTTACTTGTTTAATGATTGCCTGCGGTTTTTGTTGTTATTTTTAAAAGCATTAAAGTAAGATTAAACAATTATCGAAAATATATATTGCAAAAGAACTTTGTAAGAGTTCCAAATAAAACAATAATTTCGTTTTATTTGTTTTACAACACTTCAATTTGTGTGCTTTTGAACAATTAGAAAATATCATTATACTATATATACGACATATTGAGCTTTTTGTGTTCGTGTTGTGTTATCAGTATAACTTTAGTGGAAATACAATATTATATATACACATATATGTAGTATATTGTGACTAGTATGGTTATAGTATATATAAATAATAATTAAAATTAAATTGCGATAATTTGAACTATGCGCGTCAAGTTGAACGATAGTGCGAAATGCAAACCGATCGCTGCAGCTGCAGCTGCACAGATTTTGTTTTCTATATTTTTTATTGCAATATATAAAATATAATAAATACATATATAAATATACATTATCGTACATATATATGTATGTGGTTGCGTACAAATTTTCGTTCGTGGCGAAAAATTTCAGCAACAAGAAAATAAAATCAATTTTTTTTTGCGCCTGATAAGAAAGCACAAAATATTTCCGCTTTGGGCGTTTTCTTTTTTCATTCTTTTTTTTTTTTTTTTGTGTGTTGCACACAATGCATAAATACAATATAAACTAACGTATATAAGTATGTAGCAGTAGTAAGTATATAATGTTGATATTACGCTTGCTCTGGGTATTAAACATTTTTGTTTTTTTTCGGGTTTTCCAAAAATTTGCTAGATTACTCAGAATTGATTGTTATTTCCTTTTATCTTCTGTCGTGTACCATTTGGAGTCGATTCTTAAGTGTTTCCTTGAAATCTGCCCATTTCCGAAATCACAAATTTGAATTCGTAGTGTTGAGCTAAACTTGTTCAAATCAAACTTATTTGAACTAATTAAAACGTCAATAAAATTTTTAACGCCGTTTTCCGGTTTCCACTTTCGTCAAAAATATTGCGGAAGTGAATTTTCATTGTTTTTATGCTTCTATTCTAACTTTTGCGAATTGAATTCACTTTTATTATATTAAGAATTGATATTCTATTTAGTTAGCATTTAATTCATTTGCTTAACGCATAAATAAAATTTGAACACTTAAAGAAATTTCATTTACGCAAAATTTTGATGAAAGTGGAAACCGAAAAAGTTCTGCAAAACATTTCAAAATCTATTAAAAATAGTTTATTATGAAAGTCATTTGTTAGTCCTTACGAATTTTCCCATTTACTTTTCAATTTATTATTGAGTTACAAAATTTTAATTTTTCAATTTATAACTGAGTTAATTTGTATTCACCTGAATATATCGTTAAAATATTTTGAATCTGAACAACAAACTGAGTTGGATTTAAAGCTGCATGGATGGAACATAGTACAGAAGATGAAACCAACTAGATCAGATACCTATATCATATATGTCAGAAAGATTTGCTGGAAAAAAGGCTTAGCTCTCGACTATATCTTGACTATATTTATCAGTTAGTACTTGTATTTAAATTGGACGAACAACTATCATATAGCCACAATAAAACTTATTGTCAAAAACTTGACTCATATTAGAAAACTTCATGGTTTTTCAAGTTAAGCGATTAGTTTGACTACGATGCTTTTGACACTTGCTTTAGTTAGAAAAATGTTGCGCAAGTCAAAGTGAAATTTATAATTTATAGAGTATTAAATTTCGCGCATATCGTTGTTAATTGTTTGCTTTTGATGCGATTAACACAGGCAGCGATGATGCCTCATAAATATATGTTTTTTTGTTCAATAATTTGTTGCTTAATTTGTTGTTGTTGAGATTTCACAAGTAGCCAGCGTATCAGCGAGGCAAAACCAAAGTGGCCTCCGTCTCTGCCTCTGCCTCTGCCTCTTCTTGATGTGTGTGTTGTCAGAGTTTCGTCGTTTTTTTTTCGCAATTTGGGTCAGAATCGGCTGCGTCAGGCCACCTGATAAGAAATATATATATATATATATGTACATATATACCTAACAGACGTGTGAATGTGGCAGTTGTATTGCATGTAGTAAGAACTGTTCACAGATAGCAACAAATTGTGAATTAAAACTATCTTTTGCTGCTGTGCTGGCATTTCGCAGTTGATTACTTTAAGATACAATTGCAATTTTGGCTAAAGCTTCCGCTTCGGTTGTTGAATGAAGCAGATATATTTATCATAGTTGAATTTGTATCTGTATCTGTATCTGTTTGTTGCATTTTGTATCTATATCTGTTTGTTGCATTTCGTAGCTGTATCTGTGTCTGTGCGTATGCACTTTGTGTCCTTAAGTTCGCGTATCTTCTTTATGTGCAGTTCAGATACATATGTTTGTATGTCTGATAGACTGTGTGTAGGCTCATTGTGTATCTTTGTTTATACACATTTCGCTTTCATTGTTGTTGGCGTTGCTTATATTGAAGGACAATGTCAATGAGGCATTGCTGAAATTTTGTTTTTCTTATATTTTTTTCTTATTGATAAGCGATCGTAGAACTTAATCAGTAAAAAAAAGTCAAGTGAAAGGAGTTGCGCAAGGTTAATTATTTTTAAATATAAAATATATATTTGCAAACAATTGAAGGGCAGCTATGCGGTGCAATGACTTTACATATTTCATCAAAAGTTCAAGAAACTGCGAGTTTTTGACTTTGATTGCAAGTAGTTAAGGTTTAGACTTAGTCATAAATAAATGTCAACATTAATTAATAAATAAATTATATTAATATTTATATATATATATATAGATTTATATATAAACTAATTTATAGCCTAGAGATACGTACATAATTCATAGCTGCTGATGTGCATAGCATCACATATATTTCTTTTAAATTATTTTTGCCCAAAAGCCAAATTGTTATGGCTGCTGTCGATGATGCTGCTGCTGTTGCTGCTGCTGCTGACGCTGACTGCGCAGTCGAAGTTACAAAAAAATATAATAACAACAACAACTACAATTTACAGACGTGGCACGGAACTCAGCCCCAGAGTTGTTGTTGGGAGTTGTTTGGGGCGTTCTGCTGTAATTGTGTCTCGGATGCTGCTGCTGTTGTTGTTGTTGTTGTTGCTGCTGCTGCTGCTGTTGTTGTTGCTGTTGTTGTTGCTGTGCAGCGCATACAATATACATTTATTTATGTATATAACTTTTTTTTTATATGTTGTGCCTATATACAATATAAATTCTTCTCTCTTTTTTTAACGTTGCGCGCACAAAAGGCAAAATGCAGGCAATTATTATTGTTGTTATAGTTGTTGTTGTTGTTGTTGTTGTTATGTATTTTTTGGGCTGTTGGTTTTCCTTTTTTTTTGATTTTATATATTTTTATGTGGCGCACAAAGTAAATAATATGCAGCGTGAAAATGAAACGATTTTTGCTTTGTTGTTGTTGTTGTATCTTTTTTATGCGCGTTTTGTATCTTTTGCTTTTTTTTGTTCAATTTACAGACTGATTTTGTTGTTGTTGAACAATTTGACAGTTGCCCGTTGTTGTTGTTTCTTGTGTGTGTTTTTTATTTAATATTAAAATTATATATTTTGTTGTTTTATATTTTTTTGGTGATATGTTTTATTATAACATTTTCTATATATTAATGCAGCATTAAAAATAATTCAAAAGTAACGTCTACTTTTTTAATTATTTTTGCTAGTTTTTTGTTTCTTTGTTGTTGTTGTCGTTTTTTGTTTAAAGGATTGCACTTTTTATTTTTTTTTTGTATTGTATTTAAACTCAACATAAATTTAATAACAAAAATGTTGTTGTTGTTGCTGTTGTTGTTGTTGTTGTTGCTGTTGTGTTTGCTGTTGCTTTTGTTGTTGCTGTTGTTGTTTATTATCTAGAAATGGCAAATGAAAACGATGAGCAACCGCTTTTGTGCTGAGGCAAAACGTGTGAAAAGTATCTTTTTTGAAACTTTTTTTGTATCTTTAAGATACAATTTTAATCTACTCATATTGACTATTCGAAAAATGCGATTACAATTTTTGATATATGTATATTTTGAATATATATCTTATCTATATTTTGCGCATAATTTGTTGCTCCGCTCACGTTCTGCAGCAGCGCAGATTTTTCTTTTCAATGAGCTGCTGATAAGCTGCGGCGGCGCTTTTTTCAGTTGCTTTTTATCAAATTTACTCAACTCAACTCAAAACAAAACAAAAAAAACAAAAATGAAAATGAAAGAAGAAAAACTGAACTGAATATACTACTGAAAATAAATGAAATTAGCAAAGCTGGGACTTTTTAAAGGGGGTGGCATATACAACAAAGTTGAGTTCAGCGCAAAATTGCACAAAAAATATTCGTCAGAAACAAAACAACTGCTGAAAAAAACCATTGTAAATAGTAATTTAAGTTTTGGGCAAAAGGATGTGCCAAAAATAAAACAAAAAAAAAAAAAAAAAATACAAAAAAAATGTTGCTAACGAACGGAAGGTAAGCCAAGGAAATGCGAAAATCAAATGCTGCGCTGCTTTCAGTTTGGGGCAGCTGCTCAGCTGCTGCGGCAACTATGTAAAGCGGGGGGGTGTGCGGTGAACTTAAGATTTAGCTGCAGCACAAATTTTCAATTGCTGCGCAGCTGCAGCGCAACGCCAATTCGCTGCTAACCGGTCAGCATTTTCTTTTTTTTTTGGCTATTTAATTTGCCATTTTTTTCCAGCTAGCATATATCTGAGCGTTTTTTTTGTTAAAATTTTTTTTTTTTTTTGGTTCTCGTTCATTATGCTGTGCGCCAAGCGCCCGACGGCAAAGTAAATGCCTGAGCACCCTGAGAGACCTGGCCATTGTCATGGTAGAAGAGCGCCAGGGTTTGGGTTGTCGCTGCCTGTGGCATGGTTAAGTTGGGTTGTTGCACACACAGCGTCTGACGAAAATTGAAACTGACAAAAATTTGTTACATTGCCCAGGCAGGCAACCACCCAAGCCACCCAAGCCACCCAACCACACTTTATTACAGTACTTGCTACTTTTTCTACTTCTACTTCTATTTTAGTTTTTTTCCAATCTTTGTTTTTTCGGCTGCTTTGTTTGTTTTGTTTTACTGCTGCTGCTGAGAAGTTTGCTACAGTTCATTTGTATACTGAAGTACACTTTTTTTTTTTGTTGTACTTTAATATTTTCTTTTTATATTTTCTTTTCTTTTTTTTTTTTGTTAAGCAAATTCGGCACGACAAATGAATTTTTTGCGCTTTGGTTTCTTTGGAACGTAACAAAAGTGCAGTGAAAAAATGCGACGATATCGAATATGAGATGCGGTGCGTGATGTATTCGATTGGCAATGAATATATTATGTATATAGCTCTATAATATATATATATATATATATATATATATTATTGTACAATGTATAATAATAATTGTTGATTTGCACGTTTAATTTGCACACACTTTGCGTTTGAATTAGTTTTCGAAACACGCAAATTTTTTGTCACTTTTTTACTTATTTTTGTTTTTAAAAATATTGTTTAAATATATTTTGGGTATAAACAATAAGTAGGCACATACGCATACACGCACACACAGCGGCACACACACACACACACACACCACACACACGCACTGACGCGGGGCAGTGCAACTATTCAACCAAAAGACCGAAATAAAAATGCATTCTATAAAAATTTTGAGAGTGCGCGAAAAAAAGTTTTTCCGCGTTTTGCATGCCAGCGACAACGGCGACGGCGACTGCGACGGTGACTGCGACGGCGACAGCGACTGCAGCAGCCAGCCAGTCAGCCAGCCAAGTCGAGCGCAGTGAAAACGCACACACACACAGAAACACGCACACAAAGAGGCGGGCAGCGAGCGCAGCTTCGCTATTGTTGTTATTGTTATTATTGTTGTTGTTGCTGTTGTCGCTGTTGTTGTTGTTGTTGTCAGTTGTTGTCTGTCAAGAACAACCGAAAAAATCAAACAAACTCGCGGCCAAGTGCGTACATTGCCCAAAGGGCAGACGTTGCGTATACGCAATGTATGACAGCTGCTGTTGTTGCTGCTGCTGCTATCGTTGTTGTTTTTGTTGTTGTTGTCAAATGTTGACACTGCACGCATGGAAATATATTTCATTTAAAGTTTTTGTTATTTTTTGATTTTTTTAGTTTTTATTTTTTTTTACCAAAATTTTTGTTTTTTTATTTGAATTTCAACACTTTTTAGTCAGTTTTTAAATTATTTTGAATTAATTTTAGATGGGTCTGCTTGTCATGCTTGTAATGGAAATGGGAAATGCGCTTAATGCTTTACGATTGATATACGCGATCGGTCGGACGCTACACCTCGGAACGACTCGGGCCGCGTCCGAAAATGCGTTCCGTTGCATATCGGATGCGTTGTGTTTATGCGACTGCCGAAGCCGACTGCAAAATTATATCACAACAACACGAAGACACAGCGCTGACGACGACGACGACGACGACGACAGCGACGTCAAAAATTGCATACAAGCGCATTCATGCTTGCTAACACAAAATACAACAACAAGAAGAACGAAAAAAAAAGCAGCAGCAACAACAACAACAACACAAGCAAGGAACGAACAAAAAAATTAACCACAACTAGAATGCTGAGAGCTGAGCTCTCTCTTAAAATGAGCGCAAGAGAGCGCAGAGCGGCGCATTTGAGTCATTGAGCGGCAAAGGCGCGCAAACGCGAGAACTTTAGGAGTAACAGTAACGGGGTAAAGCCGCACGCACACACACACACACACAGACAGACAAACAGACATGCAGCCCCAAAGCCAAGAGCTGCTCACTCACTCGCACACGCAAAGAGACACAGAGAGCGGGAGAGAATGAGCCAAGTGCAGCGTAATTGCAAAACTGCATCAAGCTGCAGTCGACGGCGACGGCAGCAACGCGCGTTGATAAAAACGGCAGCCGGAGTGCGCGCTGCGCTGCCAAAAATGACGCCGGTGTCGGAGTCAGTTGAGTTAGTTGCAAACTACCAAAACCAACTCGTCGCTCAGCTGTCTCCTGACCTGACATTGTTGACAATTGCCATAAGAAATGTAGCTGACAATTAACACACACACATAAATACACATACATGTACATGCATAGAGCAAAAAGAACTCACTCAAAGCTGCTCACACAGACACGGCTAGAACAATGAGACAGTGGGAGAGACTCCACACACAACTCAAATTTAGTATTCACCACATTTTTTTGTGTCGCTTTTTTAATTCCCACACGCACACAGCTGCTTAATAAGCACACACACACACACTGACATAGAGTTGTAAAAAAAATGCATTGCAGTCGACTGCGCTGTCGCGTCGCTGTCATGGCAATTAGCTGTAGGTTTTTTTTTATATTTTTGGCAGGGCAGGCGGGCTGCGAAGGGGTCGCCTGAGCTTTGCTCTTAAACAATGCGGTTTTTTCATCATTTTAATACAATTTGCTGAAAATTTAAAGAAATTATTAAAAAAAAAACTTAACTAAATTATAAATACAAAAATATTATTTTTTTGAGTACATATTTAATGCTCATAGTTAAGCATATTTATAGAAAATACTCATTTAAGAAACTACTACTCTATTTTGTGTTTAACTTTTCAAACCCACAAATTATTTAGCAAGTGTCAAATTAATAGATATTTATGCATTACATTTACATATAGAAAAGTACTAATATCAGCTCACAAATATGTAAAAAAAAAAAGTTTACACTCAACAAAAATTAACCAACTACAAAACTCGCTCACTCACACAAACACATTAATACAACAGAGCGTAAGCTGAGAATTCACCAGTGCAGCTTAACATGCTCTCCACACAAGAATTGCATTTCCTGCTCATTAATGACGCCGCGTGGTGAGTTTTGTGTTAAGATTTCCCCTCTTTGCGCTCAGCACGCAGCCACTCAAGTTGTTGTAACTCAACTCAATTTAAGAACTCACTCGTTTTTTGCCCATGCAACATGTAAATGCGTGTTGAGCGTAGCTTTTGTTTATTTTTTATTGAACTTTGTGCAAAATATATAAAAAAAAAACTTAAAACTTATAATGTTTTGCCTAAGTGCGCAGTTGACTTTGCCCAAATTGTAAAACGTGCTCAAAAATAACAGCTTTTTATGACTAATTCGAAATGATAAAAGCAAATGAGTTACAATTTTCTGCTGCTGTTTGTCACTTGCAATTGCAAAAGTCAAATCTCTGCACACTTTTCATTTCACTAGCGCCAGGTGCAACAACTACAACTGAGAATAATAACAGTAACATCAACAATAACAACAACAACAACAACAACAGCAATAACAATAACATGTGCTATGCGGCGTTGGCGGCAGTTAAACGACAACGACCTGACTGTCGCACGTTCAAGGTATTATCTCATAAATGCACACACAGATACGCACACACACACACACACACAAGCACAGACAGACAAACATGCATGCTTACATATGAGCTCATGTGTGGAGCCCTTGCTCGCCGCTACAACAACAACAATAACAACGCGAGCGCAACAGTTGCGAATGCATCTACAAAAAGCAGCGCAGTTCCCGTTACCCTTCAAGCAGCGAAGCTCAGATTTGTGTGCCTGCTTCGTTCATTGATTTATCGTTATTACATCTGATAATAAAAGTATAAACAAGTAAGAGTGCTGTAGTCGCGTCGACTGTGTGTGTGTTTTGACTCAGAGATGCCACGTTAAAAGATATCGATACTATCGATAGCATAACGATAATTAATAATCTAAAGAGAGAACTGAATATTAAGTAATTTATGCAACTTATAAACAAAGTAATGTATTTATTAAGAGCGAAAATTGATCATTTCAGTTAATAGATCTCGCTTAAATGCAATTTACTAGCGCGTGCTATCGATAGTATCGACAGTAGAAAAAACTTATAGAATGTCTTTGAATAACTATTCTTACTATGAACTGTGCCATTGCAATGCATTGCTTGTATTCCATTTTCATGCAACACACGCTTGCATTTAATCTATTACAGAATTGGAGCTTTTGCCATTTAGTATTTAATATCAATAACATCAAAAATCTCGATAAATTTTTAGACTTTTGGTTTTTGAATAACAACTTCAGTGTTTGTATGCCGAACGTTGCGACATTTTTAGAAGATAAGTATGTGGCATATGATAATATGTACTTATGAACGTTTACCAGATCTCAAGTCTGATCCAGGCTTTTTCCGGTTTCCACTTTATGCGGAATGAAAATTCCTCTCAATGTTCAAAACTTCCTTATTGCTGTTCATTTAGCAAACTAAGTCTTTTCACAATGGCAAGTTTATGCAATTCTTGATAAAATCCGAGTGAATTCAATCAGTCAAAAGTGATAACTGAAACATTTAAACGAAATTCACTTTCGCAATACCTTACCGAAAGTGAAAAGCAGAACAGGCCTGCATAGCTTCAATAATACTTAAAGCTTTTACAGTCGAAAGGTATTTTAGGACAGCCAAATAAGTTTGACTAGATTAACTCAACTATGTATATTTATATATATAAGGTTTATATCTCTGCCTAATACAACAACAACTTTCAACAATTTACAGGGTATACAATGTATGTTGATATACTAAAACATACAGCTGCATGAACGATAAGAGAACAAGCTGCACACAAACACATGCATTAATTCTTGTGTAGAAGTACATTGTGCGATCGAGTCCCTCAGCGTTGCTTTCGTTTACTTTTATAACAACAAAGCAACAACAACAACAACAACAACAAAGAGCAACAATAACTGCAGCAAAATACAAAAAAAACACAAGCAGACAACGCATTTTGTGTTGCCACACAAAAATGTTATTGAGACATTTGATTTGCACAAGATTTGTTTTATTGCATCGTTTTTCGTAATCAATTTTGTGCTTCCTTTTTTATATATTTCTTGCTGATAAGCAGCGTTTTAATCAATTTCGTTTGATTTCTTGGCATGCAATGACATTATTATTATTACATTATTGCACTCGCTTAGATTTTAATATTGCATTGCTGCTTATCGTTTGCTTTTCACTCGCAAATCTCAAACTAATGCAATACTTTTACAACAACTGAGTCACTTTTTGGGCTGTTGCAAGCTGCATCAATAATGTGCATATTTATACTGGGGAGTTGGTTTTTCAAAACTTTTCTTGAAATTGGGAAACGATGGCATTAATTATATAGTTAAGCATATGCTTTGTATAATATGAGGGCAAGTAATTCTTATGGCAAGTGTTGCTAGTTTTTGAACTTTTAGAAAAATTAATTTGTAATTTATTGGCAATTATCTTGTTCACTCATTTCATTTGCAATTTTGTTGTTTTATATAATTACTTAATGAAATCGAAAAAAAACTACAATAGCACAAACAATTTTTAGAGATTTATTGCTATTAGCTGTTTGCCCTTTTCAATTGAAAATGTTAAACATTTTGAGACAAACTTCGTTCAATGTGCACAGCAACAATTGTTTTAATTATAAACAAATTCTTCAAATTTTAATTTTCCTATTTTTTACTCCCTGTTCCCATCAAAAATGGGAAAAAGGGAGTTATAAAGTACTGCAAATGTGTGTAACAGACAGAAGGTGGCATTTCCGACTATATAAACTATATATATTCTTGATCAGCATCAACAGCCGAGACGAACTAGCCATGTCCGTCTGTCTGCCCGTCTGTCCGTCTGTCCGTATGAACACACAGATCTCGGAGACTACAAGAGCTAGAGACACCAAACTTGGCATGCAGGTTCCTGTATACCATACGCAGATCAAGTTTATTTCAAATTTCGGATGCACCCCCCGCTCCCCCGCAAATCGCAAAAATCCCACAGCCACAGTTTTAAAGATAAAGCTTTGATTTGTGGTATACATATATGTTTAATCAATGTTGATCGGATGCGTAAATTTCATCACAATCGGATAAATAGCACCAAAGTTATGGAAGAACCTATTACCCCCGTCTCAGCAGGCAGAAACAACAGTTTGACAAGCACTTTACTTTACTTTGCTTGTGTTGCCGGTGAACTGCTTGAAGTGCAAGTTCGGCACACTCGACTAGAGCATTCTTACTTGTGAGAAGTAACTTTAGCTATTTCAGACGCATTTTGGATATAAGCTTTTACAATTTGATATCTAAAGCGATCTCGATATGGAATAGAAGTCGTCGTCTGCGTCGTGCGTAGCATTTGGCATATTACGTATACGCCGCTTAGCACAAGTCAATCGCTTTCTGACGCACACACAACACAGTGAACCACAACAAACACACAGCTTTGACTTTTTGCTTCCGTGTAAATGTCGCGCAACAAGTTAGTGTCGAAGTAAGTTGGCAATTGGCAGTTGGTTGTTGGCCGGCGGCAGCTTTACCGTTGCAGCGCCATTTTGGGTCGAAATCTCAAGGCGAACCTGTCTCGATTTGAGGCATGTTTATGCTTGTACGTAATTTCGTTACGTTTGATTAGTGGCCGGCAAATGGCAAATGACTTGAGTCGCAGCGAATCGAGCGTTTAGATTGCGTTTTGATTGCGCTCTGTGTATGTGTGTGTGTGTGTGTGTGCTATGTTGTGTTCAGGTAACTGGATTTTTTTATTCTTTATTATATTATACTATATATTTCGCATTGTCAACCTTGAAAGCATGCTCGTTTAGAAATTGTGTGCACTTTGATTGCCTGTCAGGAGACTTAACCATTTATTTATTTTTTAAATTTATAGCACACGATTATTGCATTAGTGCAAACGTCACAGCTTCTAATTAAAATAAAACTAAAACAAAAGCCGAAACGAAAGAATATATAAAAGCTGGCATAATGTGACACCCGCTACAATATTGAAATTCATGCCATATTGCAACGTCTAATGCATTTTCAATGTATTTTTACAAGCTGTGTGCTGAATATTTATCGATTTGGTGTCGTCGTGTGGAACCTCTTTGGGTCTCTTCCACTCAATCTCTCGCTCTCTCTGTGTTTTTGAAACAAAGATGCTGCCTTGCTGCATATAAAACGGAAGTACAGTCTGTACTGTCCACACAAAGGTGTTGCTTTTGAAACAACACTTTAAAGCAACATATGTACCTATAAGAGTACAAGAATATATAAATTTTAAGTTTTTCGCATCTTTTACGTACAATATTTGATGAATATCGCGGAATTTTTGTGTTTTTATGCGCAATTTCTTCTTAATAAAGCATAGTTAGTGCATCGTTTTAACATTTAATGCTTACCTATACATACTTTGTGATTATTTTATGCTAAAATTACTTAATTCATGATTAGCTATCCTCGGTTCGGTTTCATACATAATTTGTGCATAAATCTACCTATTTATTTAAAATTGATTTATTTTGATTTTTTTTTTCTGAACTTTCCACAGTTCTAGCATCAAATGTTGAACCAATATACTATTTTTACTCACTGTTCCCATTAAAAATGGGAAAAAGGGAGTTATAAAGTACTGCAAATGTGTGTAACAGACAGAAGGAGGCATTTCCGACTATATAAACTATATATTCTTGATCAGGATCAACAGCCGAGACGAACTAGCCATGTCCGTCTGTCTGTCCGTCTGTCTGTCTGTCCGTCTGTCCGCCTGTCCGTATGAACACACAGATCTCGGAGACTATAAGAGGTGGAGACACCAAACTTGACTTTCGGGTTGCTGTATACCATACGCAGATCAAGTTTATTTCAAATTTCGGATGCACCCGCAAATCGCAAAAAACCCCAACAATTAAAGATAGAGCTTTGATTTTTGGTACACATATATGCTCTACCAATGTTGATCAGCTATGTAAATTTCATCACCATCGGATAAACAGCACCAAAGCTATGAAAGAATCTATACCCCCGTCTCAGCAGGCAGATACAACAGTTTGACAAGCACTTTACAAGCTAAGTGCGCTGCTTGCTTGAGCTGCCGCTGAACTGCTTGAAATGCAAAGTGGGAGCAGGTAGTCTCGTGGTCGGGCACACTCGACTAGAGCATTCTTACTTGTTTTCAATCTAGAAAATTAGTTGATATTCCAGACATTCAAAGTTTTGCAAGTTGGGAGTCAGAAAAGCAAATTTTCTTATCAACTTGTCAATTTTATTTGTATAAAGTATAAGAAACATAAGAAATACTTTTAAAAAATACACTCGAGTCTATTCAGCTTTTTCGTTTACAGGGTATCTTTCAGCCGAGCACTCTCAACAAGCAAAACTCTTTCGTTTATGTTTCACTTAAAAGAGATAAGCTAAAGAAATATTACTTAAAGCTGTATCAACTTAATATGATTTTAATAGCGTGGTGCTTCAGCTTGAGCTTTGGTGCTAATGAAGTTTTGTTCTTTTTATTTTTGGGCGTGGCCGTGGGCAATATGTGTAAGCAAGAACAACAACAAGGATGGCAGCAGCAACCCACACACGAATTTTCTTTGTTAGCTTTTTTTTTTACCTGTTGTCGGAACATATGTTGTTGGTTTCAACGCTCGGGCCCAATGTCTTCAGCAGCCACAACAAGTTGCCGACAATTGACAACTGTTGCTGGTGGTTTGGGGGGTGTTGCAGGCACACACACACACACACATAGAAGCAAACACATACATAAGTAAGTGTATGTGTACATCGTGGCAACGCGTTCGTTGAAAATCGCCGAAATTGACGCGAAGGCTGCGTCAGCAGCAGCATCCGCATCCGCATCCTGTTTGCCGTCGGCGTTAGCAGCTGCGTCAACGTTGACTTCGCTGTCGACGTCGTGTGTTGTTAGAATGTGTGAATTCGCAAGTCTTTGCATACTTTTGTGCGTCGCCAATGCCACTTGTTGGTATGGGTTACGTGGGTGTGTGTGTGTGTGGGTGACTTATGCAACAAGTGCGCTAGTTTGTTGTTGCAAATGTTATTGTTGTTGTTGCTGTTGTTGTTGTTGTTGTTGTTGTTGTATAACGATGTTACAAAGTCAAATACAAATGTCTGCATCGTCGTTGCCATCGTCATCGTTGTAAGTTTCGGGGGGGTCATTTGTGGGGGGCCAAGTGTCTGATGCGGCTGCTCCTTTGGCGCATTGTTGCCTTTTGTTGTTTGCCTCGTGCTCCTGCTGCCTGTTGCCTGTGTTGCTTGCTGCCTGTTGCCTGTTGCCTGGCTGGTGTGTGTTGAACATGTGTAGCTTGCATCGTTGTCTATTTGCAAAAAAGTTTTCTTCACAGAAATTTTCATGCGAATATTCGTATAAGCATAAAATTCGTCTTACACGTTTGCCTTTCAGCTTTTTGCCTCAGCTGGGTGTATCATGTTGTTGTTGTTGTTGTTGTTGCTGTCGAGTTTTGGGCCCCTTGTGTGCAACACACATACAATATATATATATATTTTATGAATGTTAACGTGCAGTTTGTGCAAGTGTTTTGGAATCTGTCAACAGAGCTGTTCGACTTTTTGGCTTTAATAGTTTGCAAAGTGTTGCATTTTTGTTTGGCTTTGATGACGTTCACATAACACAGGTAATTGTTGTGTACATTTTGTTGATAGCTTTTCCACTTTATGTTGACAAAATTTGTAAGTTAGCTTCTAGACTTTAAAAGTTTTTCCAACTTATGTTCTTACATAATGAAGTGCAAACTGTATTGAACTTTTGTTGCAGCTTAACGTATTTGTATTCTAAATTATTAATTTGATTTGAGCAGGGTTCTGAGAAATTTGTTACGTTAAGTCTTTATACATATTTTATTAAAGTCTTTAGCGGTTAAGCTCTATGTGATTACTATTTCAAAATAAAATGTGGTACACTGCTCTTTTGTTCTTTAAATAAATAGTTTTTAATAAGGAAACAAGTAAGAATACTCTACTCGAGTGTGCCCGACTACGAGACTCCCTGCTCCCAACTTGCATTTCAAGCAGCTCAGCGGCAACACAAGCAAGCAGCGCACTTAACTTGTCCAGTTCCTGTCAAACTGTTGTTTCTGCCTGCTGAGACAGGGGATAATAGATTCTTCCATAACTTTGGTGTTATTTATCCGATCGTGATGAAACTTACACAGCTGATCAACATTGATACAACATATTTGTGTCCCAAAAATCAAAGCTTTATCTTTAAAATTGTGGGAGTTTTTGCGATATGCGGAAGTGCGGGGGGGTGCATTCGAAATTTAAAATAAACTTGATTTGCGTATGGTATACAGGAACCTGCATGGTGTCTCTAGCTCTTATAGTCTCTGAGATCGATGCGTTCATACAGACAGACAGACGAACAGACAGACGGACATGGCTAGTTTGTCTCGACTGTTGACCCTGACCAAGAATATATAAGGTTTATATAGTCGGAAATGCCTTCTTCTGTCTGTTATACACATTTGCAGTACTTTATAACTCGTGGAGTAAATAGTATATTTTCAATTCATCTAAATTAGACTCATTGATTACTATTGCATTTATGTTTTATAAAGTTTAAGAAAACCAAAACTATCTTCTAAGTTCAGTATCAGCTTTAAATCGAAAACAGCAAAAAGTTTACTAAGCATGCTTCCGTTTCCGAATTAGATGTTAATTGAAAAGTAATTGAGAAAATTCATGGGTAAAAGCATTTGACTTATATCTTACAAACATCTTAAACATTTCTAGTTAGTAATAAAAATAATAATTAATTTGCCAATCCGAATGTAAATTTGTGGATTTTCGAACCGCTACCCTGTACTTAACATAATTATCGATGAAAAATGTTGTTGTCTGGCATTTTGAACCATTATTTTATTAAAAGAATTTTTTATTAATTCGCTTAACTTAGGCACTTTGAAGATAACTGTTTTATTTTGTGTTAGTTATTCAGTTTCTTTAATAAAAATACACAATTCATTTTTAACATTTGAAGATTTAAGATAATTCAAATTCACAGTAAAAGATTAAAGTCACATTTTAATGGAATGTAGAATACTAAAATAAACTGATATAATTTAATGGTTATTAAGTTTGTTCACTTTAAAAACAACCTTCAATTTTGTAACTATTTTGTAAAAATAGAAAGCTGCATAACATATTTTAACAACGATTTTCACAGCCTATAACAAAATAGAACACGAATTTAAAGTGCTTTAAATTAAATTTCTATCAACTTTAGTAAAGGTTTGCAACATTGTTGAAACATATACATGACCGAACAAATTAGAATAAATTCGAAAGACACTTTTTTGTGTAATAAACAGCTCTTTTACAATGTTTTGTTACTGATTTATTTTAATATATGCGTTTATTTATGATATTTATGATAATTGTGATATTTAAATATTTGTGCACACAACTGTTTATAACTTTTGATACTTCACAAAGATAATAAATACAAAAATACAAACATTTTTTTTCACGTTTCATAGAAAAAATACTATTCAACGTTGTTAAAAAAAAGTCTTTTAAATTGTAGATAAATTTGTACTGCAATTTGCTGCCTATTTTAAGTAAATGAAATGTGTACATTTAAAACTATGTATAAAGTTTTTATGAAAATAAGTTATTTGCACGCTTAAGAACTATTAGATTATGTAACTCACCCACGCATCTTGACATGTAAAACGCAGCCAAAATATTTGTTTGTCAATCAATCAGTTAACAATCAATCAGTAACACTTGAAGTTGCTCTATAAAAGTCTAGTTGTAAGTTGCAACCATATGCCAGATAATTTATCTAGAAGTCTGTCAATCTTGGTTTGTTTATAAATATGTAAATGAGTGTTGTGATCACTTTAATTAAATGCCAACACATAAATTATCGCAATGCTGCAGCAGTGACAAGGTCTTTAATTAAATGTTCACAAGCACACCTACACACACACACAAATACACATGCAAACAAAACAGCGACCGGAAGTGCGGCGCACAAAAGCACACAGCACTTTTGTAAGCGAGCGAGTGAGCGGCACTTGAAACGGAACTGAACACGGCGACACGGCGAAAGTCACACAAAAAACGTTCAACAGTTGGCGCCAATTGTTGCTTCAATCAACACTCGAAATCAGAATGCCACAATGCCACAACTGGCAGCTGGTTGCTCTTGTTGCTGCTGCAACACAACTCAACTCAACTCAACTCAGTCTTCAGTCTCCAGCTAAAGTGATTTGATGTAGTTGATGCCACAATTGCTGCCACTTTGGTTACCCATTTAAATTGTACACAATTAACTCGAGCACAAAAATATGGGTGGCAAGGGTTTCTTTTTTATATATATATGTATATATTTTTTCGGGCTGCTGGCAATGCCGAAAACTAGTTGTCGTCCTGTTGGTGGCTGCTGCCAAACTCACTTGTTGCACAATCAGCACCAAACGCCGCAGCACGAAAAATAGTTGTGCAGTCGCTGTTGCCGTCGGCGCCAGCAGCGCAGTCAACTACAACTACAACAACTACTGCAAATTCGACAAAAATGTCAGGAGACACCCACCAAACTACAAGGCACAACCGCATGCCGCACCACCTCCAAAGCCGCCCCCCTTCGTTCTGGCAGAGCACAACCAACCAACCGAGTGCAGCCAAATGTAGCTGCAAAACTCAAACCCAGTCAAATGCCTTGCTCACACAAATACACATACACACACACACACATACACATGCATACGTGGAATGGGGTTAGCTACAACCTCCAGCTCCACACAGCCCACCTCACTCCACAACGACCCTGCTTCATTCGGTTTCCCTTGCAGCAAAAACTACCAAAAGCGCACGACGCCAACAACGACGTCAACGAAGCGACGAAACTTTTTTCGAGCACACGAAACTTTTTCAGCACAAAATAAAATGCAGCGACGCCAGCAGCGACGACGGCAGCGCTGGCTGCTACGACGAAGTCAAAACCCAGCCACCCAAGCCACCCCCAAAAAGCATTCCAAACTCAAACTCAAACCCAAACCTAGCCATACAACGTGCTGCATTTTTTAGTGGCCTTTTTGCTCCATTTTGTTTTTGTGTGTTTTGCTGTTTGCTTATGCCACACCACCCACACCACCCATACACACACACACACACACACACACACACACACATATAAGCACTTGCCCTCACCCATACACACGCACATAATGCGAATTTCTTTCTACTTTTCTTCTTTTTTTTTTTATATATATATATTTTTGCACTGCATTTTGCCCAATGTTCTTAGCGCCATATTGCTCGATCCTTGTCGTCTGCTGACGACGAACGACCCACCCAACCCAACTAGCCTCAAAACCACCCACTCCAATAGCCAGCGCGTTAACTTTGTGCTTTTTCGTGCTTCCGCTTCATTTTTTTTTCTATGCACGCATACACCGAAATAAAAAAGGAAAATGGGGAATGCAACAAATATGCCAGAAAAGAAAAGTTGGCAGCGTCTTGCGCTGCTTCCTGCGGCGCACATTGTTCCTGGCTTTTACCTTGGGCCAAGGTACATCTAAGCCAAACCACAGTGCAGCTGCCAATGCCAGGCTAACTTCCTGGCTAGGCCGGCCGGCCTGACCATCATCCTATATCCTGCTTACACCCTTGCATTCGGCCACAACGAAAATGAACAAAAGAACCTAAAAAAAAAAAAAAAAAAAATAGAAAATGCCAAACGATATATAGAAAAGAGAAATGCAAAAAAAAAAAAGGAAAATGACCAAAAGGCAGCCAACCAAAAAATCTATTTTCCAATTTCTGTGCATGCACGAAACTAGCCCGCCACCCACTCACCCACTTGTGGCGCTTCCACACACACACACACACACATATACATACACATGCATGCACCAATACACAGATACACTTCAAACTGTGAAGCGCATGAATTTGGTTTTGCGTCCTTGCTGCTGCAGCGCCGTCGACATACACGAAGGAACGATTGCGGCAGCGGCTTCAGTTCCTTCGTTGCTCTCAACGTCCTCGTCGTCGTTGTCCTCGTGGCCACAAGCAACAACAACAATAACAACGGCGCGAAATACTCGCATAGTGGAAGCGTAGAACTCGTAAAAATGTAACCTAAAAACCGCCAGAAAAAATGCTACGCGCAACAACAACAACAAGAACAACAAGCACAACAAGAAAATGCAGGCAAGAAAAAATAAATAAAAAAATAAGAAGGAAAAGTACATTGCGACTGGCTGGAAAGTAGGGAGGAGTACCCATTGCGTAGTCCATAAAAATCCTGTGTAGGATTTGGTCTAGAGGGGGGCTACTGCTGTCTGAGTGTGGAAGGTGGTGCTCTGTGGTCTGTAGTCTGAACGTTGCACGTTGCTCGCCCACGCACACAGCACAGCACAGCACAGCAGCAGCAGCAGCTGCTGGCTGGCGTCGACAGCGTCTTCCTCGTCTTCCTCGTCTGCTGCCTTCCTAGCTTCCTTCCTTCATTGCAGCGCATAAAAATGCCTTCTTACAACGGACAACAAGAAATTGTATTGGTAGCCTGAGTTTGAGTTTCAGTGTGAGTTTGAGCGCAACAAAATCCCACTATTGTTGTTGCTATTTTTATTGTTGTAATCGAAAGATGCGTTCACAGTGCGCCCAATATAAAAGAGACGCCGCACTAACTACAAGCATGAACATACTCTCATATATATATGTTTGTTGTATATATACAGAGTATGAGCTGAGTTTGGCCCACAATATTACCCAGCACCTGCTGATTCGCTTTTCTTCATGCACACACACTTACACACACACACACATACACAAATACACACTGACACTTTCGCTCTGCTGTTTAGCGACCATTTGTTCTTCTCTCGCTCCCACAAACGTGTCTGCCGCTTGGACGTTAACATTTTTTTTTTAAATTTTGTTTTTATTCCTGTTGCTGTTGTTGTTCTTTTTTTTTCTATAGTTTGAGTTTTTATAATACTCGCATGGGCTGTGGGCCTCAAGGCTTAAGCAACTTTTCAAATGAACATTTTTTTAATTGCAGTCCTTCAAGTTATAGACAACTATGTTGATGCTTCAGTTTAATTAAAAATATCAATTTTTGAGTGTATCAAAAATGTTGATACATATTTTAAGTAATACAGTTTTGGAATTGTCTTACTTAAGAGATTTGGTAGTAAGCTAAAAGTTTTCAAATACAAAACAATACTTATTTAGTTACTTAATAATTTAAAATATATTCAAAATTTTATTATTATATTTTGTTTTGAAAGACAGTATTGGGCTTGGGTTTTTTCTGTTGATAAACAATATGCAGATTTTTAAAAACAAATCATTTACAAAAATTAATATTCCTGAGTTTTAAAAAACAATTGTTGTTAATTTAAAAAATTAATTCTATTGCTTTTAAAAACAATTAAAGTTTGTTAAACTTAACATATATGAAGAAGAAATAGGTTGATTTTTTAAATAAAATATATAACAACTTTTAATAAGTATGAAAATATTTAGTTAATTTAATTTAAATAATTGAAAAAAAAATATATATATTAAATTAATTTTAAAAATAGATAAAATGTGCCTAACATTAAAATTAAAATTTGTGAGTAAAGTTTTAAAAAGTTTTCAAATGCATTTAAAAAAGTGTTTAACATCTGTTTATTTTCTTTAATTTATTTGTTATTTTTTTTTTATCATTTTGTAAGCAAAATGTACTTCCCGGTCAATGTTATTATCATAAATTAGATTTATATTGATTTCCAATGACCTTATTCACTTAAATATATATCAAATATTGCCAAAAAATAATAAAAAACCCACCAGCATTATTCTAAAATTTATTATTTTAATTTTAATTTATTTATTTTTTTTTTTACTTTGAAAAATATACGATTCTTAAAAAAAATTTTTTTTTTAATTTTATAATTATAATTAATTAATTTAATTTTTTTTTTTTTATAAATATTTGGAACAATTAACAATTTTGTACATATTTTAAGTTTCTAATACAAACGCTCAACCCATAACACTCTGCTCAATATATCATTACTCATGATTCTATCTAAAATCGTATAAGGTGTGCAACACAAATACAAAAATTTTGACTTTAAGAAACTACAAAAAAACATTGTTGTCTGTTAACCTTTCCAGCAGCCCAGGCAAATGTAGTTAGCTGAATCTACAAGTGGTGTATCCCATTACAATCGAATAGAACGCCACCACTGATTGAGCCATTGCCAGTCAGCTGCCGGTTGAACCCACTAATGCAACAGGCGAGAAGCAGCCACCCACAACACTGCCTCAACTGGTGGCTGAGGCTGACGCAAAGGCTGAGACGGAAGCAGAGGCTAAAGCAGAGGCAGAGGCTGGTTGCTGGCAGCTTCTTCGATCTACCAAAAACACGAGCGTCATTGAGTGGGTGGCAAAAAAAAAATTTCGTCGTTCGCTGGAAAATTTCAACTCCCATTTTGGCGACGACGACGGCGTCGAAAATCGGCCACAAAAACAGCTACGGCAGAGCAACGTCGCCGTCGACGACGATGAGAGGTTGAGAACGAGGACAACAACAAGGAGGATGAGAAGGCTGATGATGGCGATGGCATTGCTTGCTCCTCGTTGGCTCGTCTTTCGGTGCCAGCATTCGGGTGTAGGTGCCTTTTCGGCTTATAGCAGGACGGCAGCAGTAGATGGGGGAGGTGATGTTAGGGTAGGAGGGTTGGGGTATACTTCGTCGCATTCGGCATTCGTCGTCTGCATTTTTATATTGTGCAATATATTTCGTAGGGACACGTCGTCGTCGTCGTCGTCGTCGTCCTGCTCCTCCTGCAGGCTGTGTATGCGTGCGCTTAAGTGTGCTTCGTTATCTCGTATAGCACTTCGTTTTGGGCACACACACACACACAAAAACATACACACACACACTCACACCCATACAGGCATTGAATGTGATGCAGCTAAAAAGTAACCCAAACCCAAAGCTAAACCTAAAGCTGCACCATGCTGAAAGCCAGACAACGATTTTTTGCAGCTTCGTGCGACAACGACGCCGAAACCTCGCACTCCCACATATATCCTGGCGACCACCCTGACACAGCCGCCAACCCACCAACCCGCCACACCGAGTGGCAACAAAAATTGTCGCTGGAAAAATTGTGCTAAGGGTTTGGGTGGACATTTTGGTAGCTGGTTAGAGGCGGAGTGGGGCGGGGCTAGCGGGTATGGCATTGGAAGCGCTGCTGGCTGTGTGGGAATGTCAACTAGAAACAAGGACGATAAGCATTATGGAGCGCATTGAGGAAGTAATTGAGTGCACGAGACACGGACGCGGGCAAGGACGAGACCAAAAGCTGGCGTTCGCGCAATGAGAATATAAAAAAATATATACAAAAAGCAAAAAAAAAAAAGTACAGAGCAGCAGCAACAACAACAACAAAAAGCATTTAACATTTTAATGCAGGTGGCTGCTGCTGGGCAAGGATTGTCAGCTGGGTGGTTGGGCAGAAGTTGCGGGGGGGGCGAATTGCCGGCAACGTGCTAAACGTGCTCAAAAACCGAAATGAGAGTGTTTCACAGGACGAAGGATAAGGCTGCGCTGCTGTGCCCAGCAAAGAAATGCAATAAGCACACAAAACAACAACAACAACAACAAAATATGAGCACAAAAAAAATGCAATTTATGTTAATTTTTCTTGGTGTTTGCTTTAGCTTCGTAGAACGTCGCTGTTGGTGTCTATCACTATATATATATATATATACATATATATCTTTATCTGTATCTGTGTGGTTAGCGTTGCTTGGGCGCCTGGACGCCTGGACGCCTGCACTCCTGGACGCTTTGGTTAGAGAGCTTTGCATTTTGTTTATTTTACTTTAGCCATATCCTTCGTACGCTATGTACTCTCTTAGCTGAAACCATATGGTAAGCCCGGAACGGGTTTTTTCCAACTTATGTTGATTAGGGTGAACTAAAGTCAATTCTCCATGTCGAACTTTTTAGCCAACACACTTCATTTACCGTTTAACGGCAAATCCCATTTGCGGCCTTAATATGAGAGACGACACCCCGACAACCCATTAACCGCTCCACACCCCCCTCAAAAATAGCTAGTATGCACGTATATAACAAGGCAATAAAAAAATCTACACCTATACTAATACAAGTGCTCTGTATAGACTAAGGATTTGCTGGAAGATGACGCAGCAGCAGTCGCTGGAA
Organism: Hirtodrosophila cameraria; assembly: GCA_949708635.1. Classification (NCBI taxonomy): domain Eukaryota; kingdom Metazoa; phylum Arthropoda; class Insecta; order Diptera; family Drosophilidae; genus Hirtodrosophila; species Hirtodrosophila cameraria. The sequence goes on along the minus strand of OX453089.1, from coordinate 81,287,262 downwards.
ATGTTTGTCCACACAAAGAACAGGACCAAACAAAAAAACAAAAAAAAAACAATGAAATTCTTCTGCAGCTTCTGACTGCCATATACTCTGTTTACAGCACAAGGAGTTATGCCAAATAAAGCTTTAAAATTTTGGGTGGTATATGTTTTGCTCAATTGAAGAGACGCAGTGGGCAGACAAGTCATCCTAACTCTTGTCAAGCCTGAAAATCCAAATTTGAAATTTTTTTGCGGAATGGAAAAAAAATGTTCAAAATTTCCAATTTTCTGTTGATCACGTGAATTGAACACTATCTCAATGGCAAGCAAATTTATTTTTTCATCAAATGAAAGTGATTTCAAACCGCAATCTTAACAAAAGTGAATTTGTAAACATTTAAGAGAAAATCAAACCAAAGTTGGAAATCGGAACAGGCCCAATAGAGTTGGAAAACTTCACAAGTCATCAGTAAACTCTGGTCAACATGGTCAAAATTCGAAGAGAAATTTACTTTCTGAATTAAATCAGATTCATTCTCAAGAACAAAAGATGTTCAAAGAGATATTCCACATGGAAATCGAACTTGATTTGGCTTAGTTCAAATCATTGAGTATTAATTTCTTATAGATTTAAGAACCTTACAAGTTATCAATAAGCTCTATTTCTCTTTGGAAACAGAGCATAAATATGAATTCATTCTATAACTAAATATATAAGAAAAGTTTTCTTTCGGAAATGAATCAGATGTATTCTAAAGAACAAAGGTTGTTCAACAGGCATTCCAAATAGAACTTAAATTAGATTTCACTTAGTTAAAATAATTAAGTATTAATTTCTTATAGAGTTAAGAACCGTACAAGTACATCAGTATACTCTATATCTCTTTGGAAACAGAGCATAAATATGTATATATTCTACTAAACTGAAAAAAACCGTGTGCTGTAACAACAACAAATTATTAAGCTTATTGGCAGAGAAAGAGAGAGAGAGAGAGAGAGAAAGAGAGAGAGACGGATTTTTTAATTGGATTTGTGCGAAGAAGAGCTAAATGAGTAAGGAAGGTGAAGAAAAGCTTTTTGGTTACTCACCCACAATGTGAAGCATATCCTTGGACCACTTCATTAGCTCGCGCTTGATAAGGCGACGCTCCTGCTGGCATCTGGCAAATGAGCAGTCGGCCATTTTGTATAAGTATGTGTGTGTGTATAACGGTTAAATGCGGAAATCACTTTATTGAGGCAACTGTACCTGTATTAAATAGACAAAGAGAGAGAGAAAACAAAAAAAAGTTGCAATTAACACTAAATTTTTGCAATGCAAGTCAGTTGATATTGTTAAATTTATAATGCGCCATTTAACATTTCATATGTCGACTGTTAGCTGTTGTTGTTTTTGGCTGTTTGCTGTTGTTGTTGTTGTTGTTGTTGTGGTTGTTGTTTTCATTGCATTTTCGAGTCGCCTGAGAAATGATTAAACGAGTTTTATTTCAAGGTTAGCGCGAAAACACACAAAACCTGTTGCACTTTTTTTTTATTATTATTATTTCATATGCTGAAAAATATTTAAGTTTTTTTTTTTATATATATATTTTTTTGCTGTTGGCTTAGTTGCATTCTTGCCAAGCAGCTAGTCGTGTGTTGTTGTTTTTGTGGTTATTTATTTTGTTGCTGGAATTGTAATTGTGGGGCTTTTACTATTCGGGCAGCTACCAGTTTTTGATATTTCCTAGTTACACACTCAACTAGACAACAATTTTTGTTGTTGTTATTTAATCTGTCTATTACAACTAATTTATTCAAATGCTGTTGTCGTCGTTGGCGTTTGCATTTATTTTGATTTTTAATACTTTAATGCCCGTAAATAGTTGAACGTGCTGGATTTTTGTAATTAGTATGTGTTAACTGACTTGACTGCTCATTGATTTACAAATTTTATTAAAATATTTCGGGTAGTTTTCAAATTTCTCATTAGTTTGAGCTGGCAAACAAAAAGTTTCCAACTTATATAATTTGCTGGAATTAAATGGGATGGAAATTCTAACTAAGTGTAGACAATTTCAAAATTCAAGCTTTGCAATTGCAGAATTTTAAATGCACAGCGTTGCCAGACATTTAAAAATCAACATGCAATTTGCATAGTTAAGTTGGCTGCGCTTCAACAATGTATCATCTGAATGAAAGTAAATTGAGATTGACTGCAAACTGGCTTTGAATCAACCCGATTTGTAGCTCTAACCCGAAATTAAAGTTAATTTTCTGATTCTGAACCAAGTCTGAAAGCAAACAAGTTGTTGAAAAAGCATCAGTCAATATCCAAAACGAGACTTTTTTTTAAAGAAAGTTTAATTAGAAAGCTTTATTTGTTCTTAGATTACTTTTTACAAAAAAATACATCAAATTTATGAACAAAATATTTAAAAAAATAAAATATAGAATATAGAACATGGCCGTTCTGAAATCCGTTTAGTTTTGAGCTTAAAATCTAGAAATAAAAATGAAAAATTCAAATTTAAGGAAATCTAATACCAGATTCACGAATTCTATATTGTAGCACTATACCTTTAAATTCCCAGCCAAGGATGTCAGCTTTTTGAAAATGCACATAGTTAAGCAATTTAAGAAAACATGTTGAAATTTCGTGTTTGAGTCGATTTCATGAAATGGTTTTTGTGCACGCGCTTTCAACACGATATTTGTCTGCCAAGAACAATACAATTGAGTTGAGTTAAAATTAAAAAGTGCTTCAACAGTTGCCAGTTTCTCAAGCTGCTTACAACCCTGACATTGTTTGCTATCTAACTAAAACCTGCCTATCCAGCCCCCAAAAGTAAATTACAATATACCCCTCACCTGTACCCCAACATGTACGCTCTGTACGCATAAAAAGAGTGGAAAACTAATTGAGATTCTAATATCAGATATGCCGGCTACATGGGCGCCTATACAAAAGGCAAAAAGCTGACGATGTGGTCCCTTTGGAAAAACTGGTAGCCAAACAGTTTGAAGATGGGCTCAGACTGTTGTGCTTGGTGATGAAAAATTACTCGCTGCCATCGCTGGAGGCGGCCAATGCTATCAAAACTACGAAGCCAAGCCAAGTGCAACAACAAGAATTCGAATTGGCAGTTGGCGTGCAGCTTCAGCTTCAACTTTAGTTTCAGCTACAGCTTCAGATATAGCTTCTGATGTTGCTTCAGGTTGTGGCAATGTTGCATGCAGTAGCCACTTGGTGGGTGTGTCAACTGAGCACGCGGCAGCAGCTGATGATGGACGTTGATTATGATGGACGTTGCGGCTTGCAACGAGTCGTCGGCAGCAACAGGCAGCAATTTGTTGCTTCCTTTGGGCCATAGATTGAGCGATTCGCAGCGCCAGCCCAACGCCTTTTTGGTATTATTTTAAATATTTTTATTATTTAGTAAAGCCCCCCAATGCTATTTACATATAGAAAACACAATTTGCAATTATGTTTTATTTTTTCTACTTTCAGCTAAACCCAAAAACCAAAAAAAGAAAACTAAATCAATTTTGCTTCCTGCCTTTTGCAACGACAACAGGCAGCAGAGAGACGCCAGATAGACAGATACCTGATACAGATAGAGATACAAATCTTCAAGTCCAAGCATAGTAATCTGTCGACGTGTTACAGATACAAACAAAAACAAAAAAGAAAACGCTGAGAGAATTCATTCAATCGAACGCTCTATAATAAAATGCAACAAGTAGATATTCTGTGGCTGTCGCTATAAGTCTCTATCTATCTCTGTCTCTATTGCTTTCGTTCTTGCTCGCACGCTTGCATTTGATTTCATAAATAAATTTTTGCAAAATATCAAGGCCGGATTGCAGCTTGAAACTTGTAGCCATATATATATATATGTATGTATATATCTATATAAAAAACATGTGCAACAAAAAACAAAATGGCAACGACGACAACGCAATTTATTGGCTTCAAAGGTTTGAGATAGAACAGATTCAAGTGCCCCCCTGCTATAGAAAACGAGTTGGAGCACACATTTGATATCAGTTAATATCGGCTATAGTCTAGCATATAGCATATATCTAGAGTTCTGGGCACAAAGTGCATTTTGGCTAACCAGTTTTTTACAATTCTCAGCTTCAATTATACAATTTTTTTTTTTTTTTTTTGTATATTTTGTTCAAGGTCTGAGCCAAAAAATTTTTGTTAATTATAGCGACTTGAAATCGTGGCCAATGTTAAACCTTGAAATTGTTATTTGTTGTTGTTTTTATGCAATTGCAAACAATTTTGCATTGTTCCAATTGGCTGCTCAATATGCGAGTGTTTGTTAAGTTTTTTGTTATTCTAAATACACAATTTGCATTTAATTGATATGTAGTAGGCGTTGTTGTTGCTATGTTTTAACTATTTAACTATTTATCATGCATTCATTTATTGCTTTTGCTGAATTCATAAAATTAATTTTATATATATATAGTTTGTTTTGTGTGTTTTTGTTGCGTTTCGTTACGTTACGTTTTCAAAAAGGCGGAAATAATCGATTACAATTTTATTTTATTACGCTGTTCTCATAATTTTATTAATTATGTGCGCTTGTTTTTTATTTTTTTTTTGTAATTTGTAGACTGTTTTTATTTAACTTTCTAGAAATTTGTTTATAAATTAGTTTGTATTTAACTTGCATATTTTCCATATATTTCCCATATATTTCCCAATGCTTGACCTTCAGTTCTCTTCAATTTTTCGCACATAGTAATATGTGCTAATTATATATATAATATATTGATAATTTGATTAAGTGAAACATGTTATTTGCATTTGGCTGTGTGTTTCGGTTAGTTAATTAAAGCATAATAAATGAAGTGATTTCAAACACTGCAATTAGCTAAATATGTTAAACAATTTAAACGGCAAATTATAATGCCAAGGCTGAATGCAAAATCTAGCAGGCGTGCTCCCATTTCCGAGTCCATATCAAAACGGATGTGACTGGAAAAGCTTAGTGCGAAAATTTGTATAAATTCCAAAATGAAATTTGTGCTTTGCTTGCATTTATATAATTAATTAAGCTAATTTCGTTTATTTTAAAAATATAATTATACATTTTTAATGCATTATTAAACTTAACAAACTTTAAACCGCAATTTGCTTTAATTAAGCAACCATAATATAATCTAAACTGACGCATAAGCCACAAATATCACGAGAAACATTTGCAAAAACAACAACAACAAATCATTTAGAAAATTTGTAAATATTACTCATACGATAATCATTTTCTAATGATCTATAAATAATATATAGCTAGAAATCTTTCAAATTAACAAAATGATTCATTAAGACTTTAATGAGCAGAGTTCACACAACGCAATTTGTTTATTAATTGTAACAAAATTTTCAATTTTTTTTATTGTTTTTTAAGATAAGTTTTATAAAATAGTTGCCTTTTTTGTAGCTCATAAAATTCTATCAAGAACTTTGAGTGACACGGACACTTAAGCAGTTAGCACTTCCGTTGCAAGTGCAACGCAGCCTCGTCTTGATGATCTCTTCCGTTGCAGCAAATAAGAAAACAATTTTCCAGCAGCAATGTTGGCCCTGCAGCGTCTCCGATAAAAGATCATTGCACATTAGTATTTACTGTTGTTGTTGTTGTAGTTGTTGCTGTTGTCGTTTACTGCGCACGACTTTGAGCAACAACAATGACAACTCTCACCTGTTGCTGCGGGCGCATGCAACAAGTGCACCAGCAGCAGCAACATGCAACAACTAAAGCAACATGAGCACGCGCCAACAGGCAACATGGCAACGGCGCAACACCAACACAATGACAGGAAGATCGAAAACGAAACCAAAGACTGGCTAACAAACTAACTGGCCAGCCGGCTGGCAAGTGAGACCGCCTGGCTGGTTTGGCTCAGTTACAGTAACACACATTTGGCTTAGTTGTTGTTGTTGTTGCTGTTGTTGTTGCCTTGCCCATTGTATGCAGCGAAGCGCATTTCCATTTCTAACGTTGATCTGCGATCTGCAACGCAGCCACGACAAAACATGACCACAACTGAGTTGCTGCTGCTCGATTGCTGTTTGTATTGGTGTTGCTGTTGGGCGACTGGTTGACTAGCTGACTGCCTGACTAGCTGACTGGCTGACTGTAAGGTCGCCATTTGCTGTGGCGGTCGATCGCGGCTCGTTCATGGCCCAGCTCACCTACAAACCGACAACCAAAAAGACAAGTTTAGCTGTTGCCGTTGTAGCTTTAGTTGTTGCTGTTGCAGTTGTTGCCATTGGACTTGCTCTTGGCTTTGAGTTTTATTGGTTGTTTGGCTATTGGCTGATTTATTGTACAATCATATGTGTGTGTGTGTGTGTGTTTATATGTTTGGCTTTGGGCATTTGTTTTTTTTTATATTTTACATGCACCGGCCATTGCTCTTGACCCTAATGCATGTTGCCACCAATAGCTAACTAACAATTAAGCATATGAGCATAGCTTAAACTGAGTAAAAACAAAACCCAGCAGCAACATTTTGGCCCAAAATTTGATTTCCTTGGTATCCTGTAAGGCAAGCACTGTTGATTGCATAAACGAGTCCAACACTGTTTTAAATCAAATGAAGCAACAACAAGGTGTTGCTGCTGGGGGCATATTGGTGGCTGTATCATGTCTGCGTGATGTTGCACACAAAACGAAGTTAAATGCCGCTCAAGGATGCTAAATGTGCCATGTCGAAATGTGTAACTGTATGTGTGTGTATTTGTGTATGAGAACTATTGAGCTAACGGCATTGTCTATCTACAATTTCTGTCTATCTGTCTATCTGTATGTGTGTGTGTGTGTGCGTATAACTGTTGCATGCAACACAGCAGCAGTTTTGTAGACAACGATTCCATTTGCTGCTGCTGTTGGCATGTGGCACATTTTCGACGTGTTTTGTGCGCATTTTGGCAACAACAGCTACAACAACAACAACAAAAACGACGACAACAACAACGACAACCTTTTCTATATTAAAAGCAGGCAGTAGCTGCTGACTGGCAGCCCAGCCCGTGACGCGCTGCAGGAAATGTGAAAACAACGTTACGAAACTTTTACTCAATGCGCAACAGGAGGCAGGCAACAGCCATAGCTACACTTTCACCAATACCACCAAATGGCGCTGGCAGCGCTGCAGCAGAGCACCCCACACACCACCCAAAAAAAAGCAGAAGAAAGAACTTTGCTTTTGCTTTGACTTTGCTTTTGGTTTTGCTCGGTTTTTTTTTTGACTGTTGCATTTGCGATTGAAAGTTGCGTTTGGGGCGCTGCATTCGGCAGGGGGGGTTGAGTTTTGGGGGGTTGCGTTTGGCTGGTTGGGTTTGAAGGTTGAGTTTGGTAGCTTGGCGTTTGGGGTGTTGCGTTTGGGTGGGCTGCGTTTTGGGTTGTGTGTTTGTGTGTGTTGCCTGCTTGCTTCGTATTTTTGCTTCGTTTTCATTTTATTTAGTTTTTTTTTTTGTTTGCTTTTTGCTATATATTTGGGTACAACGACTTGTTGCTTTGTCTGTGTGTGCAGCATACTGCTGGGTGTGGCACATGGCGCTATGTTACGTATACGACCTGTATGCCGGCTGCTGTCATATATGCTATGTTTTATGATGTCAGTTTTGGGTTTTATTAAAACTGCCTTGAGATATGAGTGCTTCAGCTTCTACTGCTGCTGCTGCTGCTGCTGCTACTTCTCCCATGCGAAATGCAATTTGGTAAATGTAATGCAAACATTTTTTAATAAATACGTAAGCAGGCAATACTCGTATGCATAAGCATTATCGCTTATGTGCTGACACATCGCGCATACGCCGTGTGGCATCAGTTGTTGCTGCTGCTGCTGCTGCAGCTGCTCTGACGACTTCTCCAACTACTGCTGCTATTTTCTTATCAGTAGCCCCCAAATGTGCAGGCGTTTTTTTTTTTTAGTGCATGCAACGCCTTTACAAATCGGGGTCACCTTCAAAATTATCAAATTTCGCCCGAAATGATTAACTCGGCAAACACAAAAGTGCACCCGTTCCCCCCTCAAATTATATAAAGAATAAAAGGCGAGCGATACAGCCACAACTAAAAAAAAGCACTAACAACAACAACAACAACAAGAGAACCCACTCATTCGCTGTCGAAACCTTATCTTTGTTACACAAAAACGCAACGGGCACGACGATGTTGTTGATGATGATGAATTTGCCCTGATTTCGACACAAAAATAAACAAAAAAGCGCAAAATGGCAGAATGTAAAGAAAAACACACACACACACACACACTTACACATACATTTACAGAACTAAAACTGAAGGCGCACAAAACAAAAATAATAGAAACGTCTCTCGAATGTTGAGAGCAAAAAAAGAAATAGCTACAAAAAAATTAGATAAGACGAAATTGCGTCAAACCCGCGCCGACAAAGTAGCCAGAAAAACTTCGCATGCAGTTTACAAAAAAAAAACAAAAAAAAAAATGCAATGAAATTTACAAAAAACAAGAATCAAGCAAGAACATTGCAGTCGGAAGTTCCCCGACTGCACTAAATACACTGTGCAATTTGGTTGTGTAGCTTTTTATGCAGGGCTGTTCCCATTTTTGATCGTTTTTCATTCCGTCTCGTTTCAGTTTGTGTTTGAATTTGCTTTTTTCGAATATTTTTTAAAACCGATAAGCCAGTTGGTGTTCGCAACTCAGAAAAGCTTAAAATTTGATTTTTAATTTGGTCGAATTTAGAAATGAGAACAGCTTTCAAATATATAGTATATATATATACATTGGTCTTAGAGTTATGGTCCCTTGCTAAAAATATCTTCGAAATGAATGTAGAATAAGAATTTGGGTTACGACCGTATCTTCTATACAGGACAGTTCGCTTTCCATTTCCGAGAACTTTTCAGTCCAAATCGTTTCCCGTTTTTGAAAGAAAAAACATTCTCTTCCTTTCACTGTCTCAAAAGCACAACTTTTTGCGCCTAATTTTCCATCGGTATGCGGTATGCAGAAAAGCTATAAGTTTCGATTCCAAATTTGTTAAACGGAGAAATGGCAATGGAAACCGGAAAGGAAATAAAGATTTATATTTGTAAATATTTGTAGGTAATTACTTTTTGTCAAGGAAAGTTCCACCCTTCAAGCTAATATCAGAAGAAACTGATAAATATGAAATAAAATCTTATCACATTTTCGAGCCTTCACCACACTCTATAAAAAGGACATCAAATTCGTTTACACTAGCTTTGCTATTGTAAGAAATTGATATCTAAGTACATTGCTCATAGCCAAAATCTACCCCCTTTTCCTTGGCTGGAAATAGAGTATAGAAACGCAAAAGAGGCAGCGACAAAAATTATGAAAAGCAACAATTACAATAACAACAACAACAACATCAACAACAACTAGCCAACAAAGTGCAGCGCGTGTGTGGCCCGATCGCCTCGGCAATAGAATGGAAATAGAAGTGTAGGGAACAAGGGAAGCGGGCCAGAGAGGGGCTTGAAAATATTTTTCAGCAGTTGTCTAAATAACAGCGAACGACATCAGAAAGCAAACGAACTAAATTGCTAAAAAAAAAAAATTTCCACAAAAAACAGCAGCAGCAGCAACAACAACAGCAACAACAACTGCAGCAACAACTAATGAAAATAAACGAAAACGTAACAAAAATCAATTGTCGCCAACCAAACGTCAATACAAGTGTCCAAGCATGTGTGTGTGTGTGTGTGTGTGTATGTGTGTATGTGTGTGCTTAGACTGTGTATCGTCAAAAAAACATGCAGCCGCAATTGGAACTATTTGTACGTTGCATGCAGGCGTCGGAGGGGTGGGTGCTTGGCAAAGGGGGGCTGGGGAGGGTGCAGCGAGTGCCATGCATTTAATTGCTGCGACGACCGTGCAAAATGCCGCATAGACAAAAGTTTCTGTTTTCTGTGGAAGCCCTCAAGTGTTGAAGCAGAGCAGCGAGAAAGGGGAAGCACAGGGAAAGCACAATTGATAAAGTTAGGTTAAGTTGAGAAGTGCCAAATACTTTAATTATAATTAATGGTTTTTTTGTGTGTTTTTCTTCTTTTTTTTAAGTAAAGAAATGATTTATTAAAATAACATTTCATTAAAATTCATAAAATTTATTAACTGATAACGCTTCATATTTTCATTTAGCTGAAGTAACTAAGTTAAAATATCTATCAAAAAGGGCTTGAAACAAACGTTTGTATGTCAAATATAAAGCAAAAAATTAAAAATTTAATTATATATTTATTTTTTTACAATTTTATTGTTTTTTAAGAAATAGTGCGAATATAAGGAAAGAAAGACTGCATCAAAAATGAAAAAAAGTCCCCTTCAAATAAAAAAAAACAAGTAGGAACTTTGGAGTCGGATGCTCACGGCTGCGATATACTCTGTTTTCAGCCTAAATGCGAAGTCGGAAATGTAAGGATCATCATGGAAGATCTTAACACTTTGTCTACATATGCCAGTAAAAGCAACAATTTTATTAAAATTTTAAACAAATAGTTAATGTCTAAAGGATTTCGCTATTCCGGCCCTGTCGAATATTTTTTGAAATTCCGGGCAAAGTCGGGAAGGAATTTCTATTCCGATCCCATCACATTTCACAAAACCCAATTAACACTTTTTTTTTTTATTTTTGAGAAAAAAAAGAGTATACAATTTCAAGGTACTTCTACTCTACTTTGTTTTGATTTTATAATCATTGTATTTAAACGATTTGTGTATAAATCAAACAGAATCATTTAAAAGTTTAGAATATTGAATAAATTCTAGCAATTCGCTTGTTAAATAAACTTAATAAGCAATTCAAATGCAAAACTAGATTATAGAAAATTTGTTTTTCTCAGAATAGATTTAAAATATGTGTAGTAAATATCATTCTAGTCATACATTTTTACTCCCTGTTCCCATCAAAATGGGAAAAAGGGAGTTATAAAGTACTGCAAATGTGTGTAACAGACAGAAGGAGGCATTTCCGACTATATAAACTAATATATATTCTTAACCAGCATCAAGAGCCGAGTCAATTTAGCCATTTCCGTCTGTCTGTCCGTCTGTCCATATGAACACACAGATCTCGGAGACTATAAGAGCTAGAGACACCAAACTTAACATGTAGGGTCCTGTATCCTATACGCCGATCAAGTTTATTTCAAATTTCGGATGCACCCCCCGCAACTCCGCAAATCTCAAAAAACTCCCACAGCCACAATTTTAAAGATAAAGCTTTGATTTTTGGTCCACATATATGTTGTATCAATGTTGATCAGCTGTGTAAATTTCATCAAGATCGGATAAATAACACCAAAGTTATGGAAGAATCTATCACCCCCATCGCAGCAGACAGAAACAACAGTTGACAGGCACTTTACAAGTTAAGTGCACTGCTTGCTTGTGTAGCCGCTGAACTGCTTGAAATGCAAGTCTCGTAGTCGGGCACACTCGACTAGAATATTCTTACTTGTTATAGTTGCAATTGCTCAAATATTTCAGTATACAATTTCAAAATTGTAAAATATTTAATACAAAGTCAATGAAATTCAATCCAATAAATATGATATGCTTGCAAAACTAAAAACAAAAACTAAAAACTTGTCAATGGCAATGTTGATTGCTTAAAACAAATAGGCAGTGTCCAAAAACTGGTTGCATTCAACTCAATGATAATAATAATAAAAACAGTAAATTGCAAGCATAAATAAATAAAAAATTAAAAACATATATCTATTGTGAAAATATTTAAATTATTATTATTGTGTTTTTTTTTTGCACAACACTTTTTTGCAGTTGGGCTCTCAATGCACATATTTTTGTATTTGTTTTGGCCAGCAGTTGAATTGTTATTGTTTTTTGTTATTGTTATTGACGTTGACTAGTTTTTGCACCGTGTGTTTTGGAATTTTTCGTTGCTGTGCAAAAGTTGATAAGCTCAAGGACAATGTGGAAGTTTGGCATTGCTGTTGTTGCAATTGTTGCAGTTGTTGCTGTTGTTGTCGTTGTTGTTGCTGCAATTGTTGAAAAATTGCTATTTATTCAATTGTGTTTGTGCACATGGCAAATATCGAGTTTACTTTTCGGCAACAATAAACTGCATTCCAGCTATTGCAAATAGTATAAATAATAATTTTTAATTTTGTAAAGGCCACAGATAGTTATTTAAACAACACGTTTTCAGCGAATATACAAATTGCTTTTAATTTTGCTGCTATGAAAAAAAAAAAAACAAAAACGCAGGTAACAAATTGGCAGTCCGTGCAATTCCTGCACCTGTTGCAAAAAAAAGAAACTCCTCCTATCGTGAATAAGAATTCATTGTCTTTCTTATGCAAACTAGTATATCCTACTTGTTTTTACAGTGCTGTGACACAGCCAAAGTTAAATTAAAACCATTTTTTCTCAATGCTCCACCCCCAAGTTGCCAGTAAAAAGAAAAATATCAGCGAAAAACTTTGCCGCCCATCCACTAACCACAGCCCAAAAGCTACACACCCAAACTGCTCAAACCACCCACTGTAACGAGCCTGGCAGTAAGAACAACTATAACAACAACTGCCTGTTGCACTTTCCTATATACCTGGAAGACTTCCAGTTTGGGTCGTGCTTTCCAGCATCCCCATTCACATAAGAAAGAAAAAAACAAATTTAAGAAATAAAAAAAAAACACACAAAAAAGCTTGAAAAAAAGGATGCAATATAGCACCCAACTCCCACTTTTTATCCAGTGCAGCAACAGTTTATTTTATGCGCATTGCTTTTGTAGTTAGCAGTTTTATAGAGAAAAGCAAAAAAAAAAACTGGGTGGAATGGGTTAAATTTAGTTGGGCTTTGGGTTCGGCTTTGGGATTCGGCTGAAGCAAAGCACAGCCCATTTCAATGTAGCAATTGATTTAAAATACAGTTTCTTTTTTTTTTTTAAAACAGAGTTTGAATAAATAAAGTGTGCTTAATTCCAGCAACTTTGGCATGTCTAAAAAAAAGTTTGTATTGAAGCAGTTTTTAAAATGAAGCAGATTTGATTTTAACGCTTAAATTGCAGCAGATGTAACTGGCAATAATTCGATTGAGCAATCGATTGTGTTCATCTACTATCGATACTATCGAAACTAGCAAAATACGTTAGACAAAAGTACGGGGAAAATTTAGGCATAATGTAAACTTACTTTATGTTGATTTTGGCATTAATGGAAAGGTCATTTGAATTCGGTTTGAAAGACAATATACAAACTGTCCTTAACCAATTAAGTTTTGTTTTTTGGGAAGATCTCAGAAAATTTTGTAGGAAAAGGAGGAAAAAATGGCTAAAATAGTAATTTTTTAGCAATTTAAAAAAAAATCATAAAAAATATATGCGAAGAGATTTTTGAAAAAAAAATATTTCGCAGTTACTGTTAGAATTGTTTTGAAAAACTTTTTGCATCAAAACATTACGTGTTTAAGCCCGAGAAAAAAGTCAAAAAACGACCCCTTTACAAAAATTCTAATATTTCAATGGGTACTTAATGGGTTAAGGGTAGTTTTGTATCAATAAAACGGAATTCAAATGACCTTTCCATTAATGCCAAAATGTACAGAAGAAATTTCAAACTATGAGTAAATTTTCCAAAAACTTATCTCAAAATACTTTTGCCAACTTGTGTATTTTTATCTAGACTATCTGAAACACATTATAACTAACATATCAGACTTAAATATTTATTTAAAAAAAAAATTAAAAATTACAATATATTTTTTATTAAAAACTTAAGCAAATGTTATCTTTTCACATCAAAATTATCAGGATGGTTCTGGTTTCCACTTTCGGTTGAATATTTTGTAACCGAATTTTCCTTTAACTGTTGCCATTTTCACCTTTGCTCAGACTTTGCGTATTGAATTCACTCGCAAAGCGTGATAATGAATTGAATTAACTTGCCATTAAGATTCAATTCAAGATGAACAGCAGTATGGAAATTTTGATTCAATTCAAGATGAACAGCTATATGGAAATTTTGATGCTTTACGGAAATTTCAGTTCATTTACCGGCATGGAAAATAAAAGAAATATTCAAGCTTACTTTTTGAGTTATATAAAAATAATTATATTTAAACAATAAAATAATGAAATCCATCTGCTTGATTTCTGCTTAAATGCCTAATTGCCATTGTGCTTCATAATTTCAAAGCTTACATAGACACTTCTTATGATGTTTAAGAATTTATGCAATACTATCGATAAAAGTTTAAATAGTCTAAGTAATCTCAATAGAAAAGTATAAAGTGTCGATAGATTTGCCGCTTAACTACTTAAAAGTATTAAATAAATGTCAACTGATGCCAAAACATTATCTAAACTTTTCCATAGTGAGTCATTGACGCATGTGACGAATGCTCAAGTTGTCTGTGTTAGCTGTGTGCGGCAAGTTGTTGCATAAGTAAGCAACAATGGGGCAACACGACTTGCAGTTGCAGTTAGCTGAGGCGACTTGTTGCCTGCTGCTGCTGCTGCGACTGCTGCGATTGTTGCTGTCGTTGAGTGCTTCTAATCCAATCACACGAACAATGGCAATGCAAATGCAGCCACAGCAACAGCAGCAGTGGCAGCAACGTCAGCAGCAGCAGCAGCAGCAGCGCGGCAGCAACTTCCTTTGTCTGGCATTGAGAGCCATATGCAACGCAGACGTTACAATTGCCGTGGCATTATAAAAGTGTTGCCTTGCCGCAGTGTTGATGGTCAAGGTCATGAACCTGTTCCAATAACTCGTTTTCTTACGTGCCGCGTGCACACATAGACACAGACAGACAAATAGACAGACAGACAGACAGACAGATAGACAGACAGACAGAGAGACAGACAGATAGACAAACGACGAGTGCCAGCCAGATGATTGTATGTTGCATGTTGGCAACTGTTGCTGCCGCAAGCGTTGTTGCTGCTGTTGCTGCTGCTGCGACTTCTGCCAACTATTGGCCGCATGGCTGCTCTAATGCTAATCCTTACAGATTTACCAGTACACGCCAGTTGAGTCTGTGCCGGCAAACGGCTTTTGCATCATGGCTTAACTAATGGCTCTAATGGTCCAAGAAGCGACTGCCAAGCGGCTGCTCAAATCAATTTGCCATTGCATAAACGTTATATGAAATTAAATTTCAATTTACTTTTGCTTTGCCAGCCATCAAATTGTTTGCACCACTCACAATTAAAGTTGAAAAGTCGCTGTCGGAAATGCCACCCAAGACATTTTCACTAACAACAACAACAAGAATCAGACTCATGTCGCAGCTGCTACAAGGACACACGACACGCGTGGCAACAAATTAAAAAATATATGGAAAAATACAAAAAAAGAAATGCTTTGTGTGGGTGTCCACCTGAGCTGATTCATTGTTTTGTTTTTGTTTTTGTTCTGTGTCAGTGTCATAAATTGCATTAAATGAATTATATGAAATCAAAATGCCATTTGCAACAAAGGAAGCTTATTTCTATCGAAAATGCTTCCGTCTGTCAGCGGCTTGGAAATTAGAAGCGCATTAATTAGAAATTTTTATTATTCTAATTTATTTGTTTTTCTTTTTTTTTTTATAGATATATTTCAACTGAATACAATAAATTTGAGGCGACATTTGTGCATAAATTATAAATAAAGATTTCCGCAAAATTTTTTTGTGTATTTTCTATTTGTATTGAGTTCGCCTACAAAAAGTAGCAACAATAACAAACAACAACAATTTTTATCAATAGCTGCCCATATTGATGATTGTGCATTTGATGCCCATTGTTGTCTATAAGCATATGTTTGTATGTGTGTGTTTGTATGTGTGTGTGTGTGTGTGTCTGTGTGTGTAAGCAAATATGGCGCGTTTGGGGCACTTGTTGGGCTTCAGCAGTTATTTATTTTCACTGCTCTTATGGAATATTTTGTTGCATTTTCGTCTACTTAAACTTTGAGGTTTAGGTTAAATGTCCGACAAAAACAAAAACAATATACGAAAAAATTTAAACATTTTTATTTGCACAGAAACAGACAGTCTCCGAATGTATATACCCTTGAATACAACTTTTTTATATATATAACTTAATTTTCGACCGACTTTTCCTATGACAGCTAATTGACAAAGTCGCCCGATTTTGATCAAACTTAATCAACATGTTTGAAACGTAATAAGTTTAAGTTCTAGAAAGTTTGGTTGAAATATCTGTAAAAACAAACAAGTTTTTCGTACAAAAACCTATTTATCAACTTATTGTTCCTATAGCAACTATAAGATATAGTCGTTCGATTTTGATAAAATTTGGTCAGCATGTTGAGAACATAACTAAAATAGTTGAGTCCGGTTAAGATACTCTTGAGAAACATATAAGTAAATTTTCTTCCGATCGTTCCTATGGCAGCTATATGTTATAGTTGTCCGATCGGACTAGTTCTAACATATGTTCTATCTGCAGCAAAGACTAGCGTCTGTACCAAGTTTCATCAAGATAGCTTAACTGAGAGTCCAGTTCACATAGACTAATCAGACAGACGGGCATGTCTAGTTCGTCTAGACTCTAGACTAATGATGCTGATAAAGCATATATGTACTTTATGGGGTTTGGAGATGTTCTCTTTAATGCACTACACATGTCATGAACAAATTATAATACCCTCTGCAAGAGTATAAAAATCATATCTTAAGTGCATTGAAATTGACTGTAATTGAAATGTTAAGAAAAAAATTTAAGAAAAGCTTTAATTGTTACAAGACATATGTACTTATGTACATATGTACATTTATGACAACTTTGGTACAAAAGATTACATTGTAGCTCGAGATCAGAACAAATAACAAATGTGCAGGCTATAGTTCGAGAGTGCTCGATACCCTGTAGTTAGAACAGAAGTGCCTTTGACTTATACTTTTGTAAGATACACACGCTTAAAGCTCCTTTTTTTTAGCAGTGACAACGATGAGTCATTCCTCTACAAAGGTCTATAAATACTTGGCTTGTACGACCATTATACAATTTAAAGGATACCCAAATGATATGCAAAAGTGTCTCTGATCCATAAATTAACGCTTTATCTTTAAAAATAAGATTGTTGCTCGTTATCTTAGATAAAAAGAGATGCTGGGGAACATATTTGATCACAGATTTAAACTATAGAAGATGAAATTTAAGCAATTTTGGATGCGTATCGTAAATGTTTAATAATCCTTTTAACCATTTTAGGCATACAGGGTATATCCCTATATATGATAATATGATAATATGAATAAAAATGTTGTCAACTAAAAATTGTTATTAATATGTTATGAAAACTTTATCAAGTGCATCCCTTTAAACATTATCTTATGAACATGCATATGATATAAGGCTACAGCAAGAGCACATCTTGAGGCACCTTTGATATTATAATTGCCCAACCCTCTCCACCCTATGCTAGTTCCTATATAAGCCAACGCATTCTTTCATTCTTCCAACTAATTTCACAAGTTGCTCATGCAAAAAAAAAAAAAAAAATATTACTCACAGAGCAGAATAAAAATGGGGGAAAAATGTACAAAAAAAAAAAAAAAACAAATCAAACTCTTTGCATTTTGAGTGCAAATGACAAAGGGAGAGAGATTTGCGGTGGGAGAGTTATAAAAAAAATATGAGAGAGAGAGAGAGAGAGAGAGAGAGGGAGAGAGCGCATTAAACGTGCGTTTTATATGGCATATGAAAATCAATAAAAATATAAAAAAAAATGCAATTTATAAAAAGCATAAATTTTAAACGAATTTAAAAAAAATTATAAACTTTTTGTGCTATAAAATTGTTTTTCATAGAACATTCTTGACCTTTTACTGTCGCAGTGTGTATGTGTGTGTGTGTGTGTGAGTGCGTGTGAGTGTGTTTTTTTTATTTGCAACGCATATAGGAAATACATACACATACACGCACACACACACTTACACATAGCCCGCACATTTCAAAAAAGCCGCAAAAATGTTAAATTTATTATAATTAAGAATAATTAAAAATTAAATTAATTTTACACTTACTTTTGTAGAACTGCACATAAATTATTAAATTTACATTGAAAGAGTATTTGATATACATATATTTTTTTTGTTCTAAATTCTTATTGTCACAGCACATAAATATATTATTTGTAAATATTCAAAATGATTTTGTTTTCGATTTTATTTGAAAATATAGCGAAATCAAATTTTCTTATCACAACAGAAACGCACTGTTTTTAATTTTTATATTATTTTTGTATTATTTTGTTAGCCTTTGGGCTGTGTAAGAGGAAGCACATGTAATGCATGCACACACAGATACGTATGGCATACGCACACCAATACACATATTCTAGACGCGTGTGTGGTTTTTGTGTGCATGTGTGTGTGTGTGTGTGTGTGTGTGTGTGTGTGTGTTCGAGTGTATTGGTAGCAGCAGCAGAAAAATAAATAAAAATTTCGCACCGCGACCAACGTCAACAACAAACAAACACCGACACTAACAACAAGCGCAGACAACTTTACTAATACGTAAACAACAAAATCGACTAACTTGACGACGACGTTGACGTTGACGTCAACGCTGGCGTCGCTGCTGCTGCTACTAGCTGCTGCTGCTGCTGCTGCTGCGCTGCACTGCGCTTTACAACGACAATCCGAAGCTAAGGCAAAAGCGTACCGAACCGTTCGAAACGACCGACAATAAAGCTGCCATCCAGCTGAGCTGCCCGGCACTATGACTATGAGCCGGAGCCAAAACTGAGCGGCGGGCAGAATGAGTGCAGCGGCAGTATTGCTCTCCACACACATATACATTACACACATACACACACACACACACACACTTACATGCATATATGACAAAGAGTCAGCCACAATGCTGCGTTGTAAAGGTCTAAGAAAAGTTTCGCTGTTTTTATGCATTTGCCTTGACTGAGAACACAACACAACGCTCAACTGTGTTTCACTGTGTGTGTGTGTGTGTGTGTGTGTGTAGAAATAAAAAATTGCACTGACAGTGAGAGACAGTTGTAGAGAGAACGGAGCAGAGCAGACTAGACCCTTGGCCAAGTGGGAGGCTAGCTAGCAGCCGGCTAGCGCAAATGTGTTTAAGTATTGGTGTGCTTCATTCATGGCAGCCGGCGAAAAAAAGACGTTAAAAGCGAAATTGGTTAAAAAAGAGAGCACAACAGCAACAACAACAGCAACAAGAGTAATGTAAAAAAAAAAAGCAAAATGGTGGCAAGTTGCAAGCTCAGAGCGTAAAAATGTGTCGCCGCCGCTGTGGCAGTGGCAGTGGCAATGTCTCATCTTCTCCAGGCAGCGAGTCGAGTTGAGTTGAGTGAGTTGAGCACGTTCTGAGTGAGCAGAGGGGAAGGCCAGGCCAGCGTCAGTGCACTTTTTAATTGCACTTTTGTTGCACTAGTATTAGTAAACACACACACACACAGACGAATACAGCTGTCTTAGCGCTCAGCTAAATGCGCTCAGTTTTGTTGTTTTTTGTCGCTGCTCTCAGCACACAAAACTGAGTTTTGTTTTTTGTTGTTTTGTTTTTTGTGTAAATACATTTTGTGCATTTTGTTCTCCATTTTGTAAATGTTTTTTGAACAATTCTTTTTCGGTTTGGTTTTAAGCAGCGCAAAACAAGTCCGAAACCAAGAGTCAACGACGACAACAGCAACAACAACAAGCAGTGCGGACAGCGCTTTGTTAAGCACTGGAGACGCAGACGGAGACGCTCGACTCACCGCTCGAAATGCAACTGGCGACTCGGGCAATGCGCGCCCGTTGCACATGCACTTTTTTTTCGTATTTTTATTTATATTTTGTTTTTTTTTTTGTATTTTTCTTCTTTTTTTTTTTGTTATTTTGAGTGCGAATGTCGAGCGCGAGAGCAAAACTAAAAAATTATTATAATTCGAGTCGCATGGGCAGGAGTACGGGAATGGTCATGGGGTTCAGTTTGGGCTTGGACTTGGGCTTGGGCTTGGGGCAGGGCACAAGGGGGCACACACTGCAATTCGACTCGACTTGCCGCGACTCAATTGCATGTCATTGTAGACAAAAATTGTTTTTTTTGAGAATTTTTGTTGTTTTTTTTTGTTGTTTTTTTTCGGCACAGCATCAGGCGAGTGCAGCAAATTATGGACTCGAGTTTTGTGACTGCAGCGGGGCAGCTGTGGCGTTTGGTTGTACTGGCTACTGCGACTGCGACTGAGACTGAGACTGGGGTTGGGTCTCTGGCTGAACATTTTTAGTCGTGACTGGTTTCAAGGTCTCTCAATTAATGCGCAAAATTTCGTTGTACATTTTTGTTTTTTGTAGTTTTATTTTTATTTTTTTTTTTTATATATTTTTGCATGCTTGTAACAAAAAATTCGTGTATAATAAATATAGTAATTGTTTAACCATTTTTGTTTTGTTTGTAGAATTGCATTTAATGCTTTTCTAATAAGCAAAATATTTGTCGATTTTAATTGCATTTACAATAGTTAGTGTCGAATCTGTGACCTTGGGCTTGGTTAGCGTCAAGAGCTGGCATTTAAATTGGCATAAAGGTGACTGGGAATATATTTACTATGTTACTATAAGTCGATTATGACACATAACTGCATTAAGATCTTGAGTGTAACCTGACCTTGAGCTGGCTAAATTGCATTAAAGCCCAAGAACAAACATATTTAGAGGTTGTCAAATTGAGCTTAGGCAATTATTGAGTATTTGAAAAGAGTTCAAGTTGAACAAACATATGAATAACATTTCAAATTTAAAGTCTTAGAGAGTTTTTTAAATAGAATTTTGTACTTTAGCTCCCTTAGTTTCAAATGGCATAGCTTCTTTGACACATCTCATAGTTTGGAGAAAGCTCAGATGGCACATTTTCATACGAGGAATCTGCTACACTTTTATTCAATCATTCAATCTTAATAATCTAACTAAATAGAGTTTTGATATGCTTATTGCTTAATTGATACGCAAACCGATTTTGGCGAGATTTTTATTGCAGATCGTTTTTGATTTTGCTCTGCTGTTTTCGAACGAAATACATATCAATCCTTCTTCTTTTTGAATATAAGCTAGACAATTTCTTATTCCATATTATTATTCCAAAATATTTAAAGCTGCATTTTCTTTAGATATTAATCAGCAAAGATTCGAAATATTTTATAGCATAAGGATATGGAAACAGGCCTGATTCTATCTTTCAAACATTGGATGCTCATAATTCTTTATTTTTTCCAATATTTCTATATTTTAATGTAGTTGAAAAAACGTTAAAAACCAATTAAGCAACTACTGGCTTAAATGAATTGTGTTTTATATATTGTCAAGCTCAGTTTGAACTTGAAGCTTAAATTTTTTCATCTCCAACCAGTTACCAGGATTAATCACTGGCAAATACCCCAAATAATATGTTTTATATGCAACTAAATGCTCGGTTTTGTATCTCAGCCATGAAAGCTGTTAATTTTGTATAGATCTCTTTTTACATACATACTTATGTGGCCAGCACACAAGATGCACATGACGATAACGATGAATAAATCCCAAAACTGAGCTCACCTTAAATTCGTGTGCCCTCCCCATTAAGCCACGCTGCTTCCGTGTTGAAAAAAAGTAAAGTACAACAACCACAACAACAAAAGTTGAACTTCAAAACATACGAGTAATGTCGCCAAAGAGGAACATACATAATTGCAGTATTTACAAAAGATAAAATCGGCGACAACATGCAAACGGCAAGCCGCAAGCTAAAGTACATAAAAAAAAAAAAAAAATGTTAAATGAAAATGAAAAAAGAAATGCATAAAAATCCGATGAGAAGCAATTAAAATTAAAACCACGTAAGCAAATACGCAAAAAGCCCCCGAAAAAGCGCGTTAAAAAGAACCCAAAACCCATAAAAATCCACCCTATGGCAAATGCAATGCATTTTTTTGCCCAAATGCAATCACACAAAAGATGCACGAAGCAAAACGTGCAATTTTGTTGAATGCATTTCAAAAAAAAAAAGTACCAAAAAAAAAAAACAGTTGAAGCGAACGAGAAAATACAACAAAAAAAATGGTATGCAATTTTTTGCATAATGAAAAATGCAGCAGGCAAAGAAACACACACACACATACACAGAGAGAGAGAAAAATAATGAAACGCATTGCATGCAAATGCACATTGAAAGCTGAGCTGTGAAATCCAGACCCAAAAATATATTCTAAAATTAAAATGCGACGGCTTGTCGAAATGTAAACACAGTCCAAAGGGGTGCGCAATGCATAAACACAGATACAAACACACACACACACACACACACACACACACATGTGCAATTAAAACACGCCACTGCAATGCACAGCAAAGCAATGCATTTTTGTGCATCTTGCAGATACACACACACACACACATACACACACTCAAGGGCTAATGGGGTGAGTTGCTCTGCACTTTTGATATCTTCAACATTTTTGGCATGCATTATTAAGAAAGCATTTTAACTATCTGTACTTCTTTTTTTAAAATTATTTTTTGCAAAATTACGCATTTCCCAGGCAACTAATAGATAGATTATGCTGCCAGCTTGCAGCTCTTAGCCAAAGCAGCTTGATTGGCCCAAATGAGCGCCCAGGCAGGAAGTGTATTACATCCGTTCTAAGCTGCGCCTGGGCCATCGTTTGGCAACGGAACTGCTCCAAAAGCGGAAGTGCCCCAGCTCAAATCATTCTGTCAACGGACATACGGAAACTCTTCGACATTAGCCAACATCACACACACCACTGTCCGTAACCGTGGCCACCAACATCATAAATAATGAGCGAAATTAAACGCGCAATTAGATCAAAATCAAACTAAAGCCGTAATAATTGCCGATACTTAAGCAACATTTATAAAATTAATGTTGTGCACATAATTATTCTGTCATTTAGTGCAAAAGTGCAAAATGCTTTAAGCTAATTGAAAATTCCATGTTAAGTAGTGAAATCAGTTGCAAATATATATTTTGTTATGGTTCTTAATTGAGTGTATTTATCCTAAATGTTTTCATTTATAGCTCGAAAGGAAATAATAAATAAAAATGTAATTTTGATTTACTTGAATTGATTAAATCTGGATTGGGAATGTTACTTATTTCGATTCCGTTCTTAATTTGAGCAAACGGAATTGATTACAGTTTTGAATTCATCAAATCGTTAAACTTTTTCGATTTTTAATGAAAAGTAGTCTCCAGTTTACACAAAATATTCAACTAACAATTTCTAAAAACTCAATTTTCTTATATTCTTCTTGTTTTTAAGAAACGAAACTAACTTATTCATTTATTAAAATCAAATTACGTTTATAATATTAAAGTAAAAATGTTTCTGTCAAACAGAAACGAAAACGTAAAAGCAAACCGGACTTTCCTCTATTCACCAAAAGTCGACTAGATACCCAGCCAACCAGAAGAGTTCCAAAGGTGCACCGTTAGGACTCCTTGTGCCGCGTGCTTACCCTCCTAGGGTCGATCCTAAAAGAGCCCAAAAGGAGGGTATCCGACGGAGAAAAAGGTACGTTAACAATATATGAAAACAGCAATCCTATGGGAGTCCCTTTTCACTCCAATTCGGAGCGATCCGGAAACTTTCCTTTGAGGAGTTTTAATGGAAGTCCTTTTTCACTACGTTTTCGGAGTACTCCATATATGGGTTGGCTGGGTAGACTTATTGCTATAAAAACTCGTTTTCGAATTCGGTTTCGACTTAAGAGTTATTTGGCATGAAAATTGGATTTAAAGTTTAAATGAAATTTTTGATATATCATACATTAAATAAGTTAACATTTGACTTATTTTAGGAATCAATTTGAATCACAATTTTTTACAAATTTGGGCTAGTATTTCTGAAAAAAGTTTTTCGAAATGATCGCTCTTAAATCAATTTAATCAAATATTCTTGAAGCGCCATAAAATATATTTTATCAATTTTGTATGTTAAATATGCAATAATGTTATCCATTTGTTTATTGGGGTACATAAATACATATGTATGCATACTAAATATGTTTTTGATAAGCTCGAAATTCCGAATGTAAACAAAAAGGGGAAAGAAAACAATTACATTTGATAAGCAGTACGTTAATTATGTGCCTCAACAAGATAAAAGCCCCTTATATGAATTTTATTTTTATTTATTGGACTATATTTCAGCTGTAAGATATCAGGACAGCTTTAACAGACTTTTATATTTTGATTGAAAGACTTACTTCTTGCATTTATTTTCACATTGAAATTCAATTCAATTAGCTCAACTTTTTATATATTGCTGCAGTTTTATGCCTATTTATATAGTTCATTTCTTAAATGCAGACAGCTTCAACTACCAAATAAATTTCATTACGCCCACATTAATTGTAATTGCAGATTCATGATCTCAACAGCAACAGCACGCTTAATGTGATTTTCAGTTTCAAGTAAAAGTAAACGAAAACAAGCAAAGTAAATAAACCAAAATGAAATCAACAAATAAGCAGACCCAACTAAGGAGCAGCAGCAGCAGCAGCAGCACAAGCCAATGACCAAGAATCAACAGCAGCAACAGCAGCAACAACAGCAACAACAGCAACAACAGCAACAACAGCAACAACAGCAACAACAGCAACAACAGCAACAACAGCAACAACAGCAGCAACAACAGCAACAACAGCAGCAACAGCAACAACATCAACAAAAAGGCACACAGATTGCTGAGGCCAAGGAACTCGACAGCAATACAAAATTGCTTGGCCTTGGTCAGGCACATTGTAAATGTATGTACATTGTACAATATACATATATATATATATAAATATTTTTAAATGTTTTTGCTTTTTATTCTGCCCGTTTTATTTTTGCATTGCCATTGTGCGTTGCGTTATTACGTTTTAATTTTGTTCGTTGCGAAAAAGTTGACAAGAAAGTGAAGTGCAAGAATCACACATAGATTAGCTGTAGTTATTGATAAGATACGCTCACAAAACAGCAACAAAAACAACAACAGCTAAATAACTGTTTGCCTGATAATGCAAGCCGAAAGGTTGCCCAGTTGTATGTTGTCATTGTAGGTCAGTAAAAGCGTACCTGCAACATGCAAATGATGTCATTTGAAGCTTAGCCCAATGAAACAGATTTCCAAATGCATTTGTATTAGTATTTCACACACACACACACACAGACTCACACACATATATATATATATATATATAGATACGCAACACACTAACTCGAAACATGTCCAAATATACACGCACAAATTGCCATTTAACCAATGTCAATGTCAACAAGCAACATCTGCGGCAACAGCAACAACAACAGCAACAACAACGGCAGCAAATGCATTTCTAATGGACGCAGCATCCACGCGGAAACCGTTGCCATGTTTGGACCATGTTGTTGTTGCTGTTATTTCTATTGCCAGTTGCTGTCGCGGTTGCTATTGCTGTTGCTGCACGCCGGCAACACATTGTGTGTAAGGTCATATCTCGAAAATGTTATTTGGCTGCCTGCCAAATACAAAACAGATGAATGCAACGCCAAAATGCCTGCGGCATGCACGAGTACACACACACACACACACACACACACACACACACACACACACAGGCACGTGCTTGTACACACACACACAATTTGTGTTGCAAATTCGCGCCTTGCTGTTGTTGCTGGCGGGTTGCAGTTGGGGCCGTTTTTGGGGGCTGCCAATTTTAGATGTTTAGTTTTAGATATCAATGAAGTCGAGAGCGAAAGTGTTTTCAAACCATTTACATTTCAATTAATATTACGTATACGCTATGCTTGTGTGTGCGCGTGTATGTGTGTGTGTGTGTGTGCGGTTGTGTGTGGTCGGTGAACTTGTGGCATTTTGTATTTTAAGCTAAATGTGTGCTTTAAATTGTTCATTCATGTGAATTGCAATGTGATTTAAAGCAATTATTGATCATTCAATTTGATCGAAATAGCTCAGGAAGCAAAAATCTTGGAATATATCGAATATATCATTACAGATATGTTGAATTCTTTAATTTTTTCTAATGCTGATATAGGTATGATAACTTAATACTATAGTAAACTCTTTAATGTGCTCATAAAGTGTATATCAAAGCTGATTAAAGCAATAATTCAAAACGCGTTTTCACAGTTTTCAGCTTTATATTAAGAAATATGAATATGTGGGAGAAGATCTTAACACTATGTCTGCCTGTGGTATGTATCAACATGTATACTAAGTTTGCTTGCTCTAGCTTTAAAACTGTGGAAAAAAACTGCGTTCATACGGACGCACAGACAGACGAACTTTTCTTTCTTCAAAAAAAAGAAAAAAATACATATCACAAAAACACTTTGACAAGTATTTTGACAGACCTGGGCACATGATTTCTTTCAGTCGAACAATCATAACTATTCAAAATTCTTACTCTTTCAAAGAGCATGCTTCATGACAAAGTGTAGTAGCCTCCAATGCCTCCCACTGCTGATCATAAACCATGACACTGTCAGCTCTCTTCAACCCCAATGTTTAACCATCAACAAAAAAATCCACGCATATGAGCAAATAACAGTAATTTGGGGGAAAAACAACGATTGCTTTGTGCTTTACAAAAGCTTGGCCAAGGGCTAAGCTGCTGTCAATATTGGATCATAATTTCGGTTGACTGCAGCAAAAACAAAGGAAACAAGCAGCAACGACAACAATATACTCTACTTTAAATGTCATAATTTTGTAAACTTGCTAAAAGCTCATCACAAGAGCTTATTGAAGAAATATGTCAATTTATTTTAATGAAAACTCTCCTTATTTATGGCGTCGTTAATAGGTCTGGTAATATACTCTTTATGCCTGCTTGCGTATAGAGTATGAACATTGACTCTAGGCACTTGCCATGCCACATGAACACTGCCCTTTTTGTGCTGGTCCATCTGCTTTGCAACTCCAACACAATGACCAAGGGCAACAGAGGGTTGGGAGAGGTATAAAGTTCAAAAACCTCATTACTTTGCTAAAAGCTGACATTTGCTGATGAGCGAGAAGGAGCAACAGAGAGAGCGAAAGAGCGAGAGAGCTGCAAAAATTTTTGTGGTTTTTGATTTGATGTCCACACACACTCTAAATATAAACACACACGCACACATACAAGCACATTCATATTTATAATCATATATATATCTTTATCGCAGCAAATGATTCACAAAAAAAAAGAAGAAATATAAAACGAATGTGAAATGGCGTCCATGACCAACACAACAGACAACTGAAACCAAAGACAACAGCAACAACAACAACAACAGCTGCAACAACAGCAACAATAACAACAATAACAGCAGCGGTCACTACTCCTCCGCCTGCCACTCCTCCTCCTGCTGCTCATGCTCCATATGGTATGCCCTGAACTGAACTGAACTAACAACCGATTTTTATTATTATTTTGAATACGCTTCTTGTTGCTATTATTGCTCTTGTTGTTGTTGTTTTCATTGTTGTTGTTGCTGTTTTTTGTGTATTTTGTTTTGTATATTTTTCGTCACACTTGGCAGCAGCAACAACGACGACAGCAGCAACAACAACAACAACAACAGCAGCAGCAGCGGCAATGTATTTGTATTTGCACAGAGTCAGCGTCGACGTCGACGTCAACGACGTCATGCCCCCTGTCCAGGCCCCTCCTCCGTCAGCAGGCAGCAAGTCGGTCGCCTGGTCGCTTGGTCGGTTGGTCTGTCGGTCGTCCCTAACCTACGACAACCGAATTCGCACTGGGCCAGGTTCAATGAACTTTTTGGCTGCGTTTGCTGCTGCTGCTGCTGTTGCTTTTGACGTTGTTGTCATCGCCGTCGTCGTCGTTGCATAAAGCGTGCATTGAGGGCGCTGGCTGACTGTCAGAGCGTCGGATTGTCAGACTGTCAAACCGTCAGACCGTCTGACTGGCTAACTGAGTAGCCATTTGGCCTGTCATGCGTGTGTTGCTGTTGTTGTTGTTGTTGTTGCTTTTGCTGTTTATTCAGTGTCTGTGTATGCGTGCATGAATGAAGCTTCTTTCTTTTAATTTTGTCAAGTTCGTTTTGAATTTCAATTTTGAGTCATGCATAAAGTGCAAGATACGACAACGAGTACTTAAACTCGTACTCGTACTCATACTCGTATTCATATGCACATTTTTTACTTATTTTTTCGTTTTTTTTTTTGCTTCTTTTTCTATATATGACAGTAAGCAGCTGTCGCTGCTTTTTTGATAAGCGTTCTATCTGTTATAATACAAACGCAACTGCAAAAATAATTGAAAAGAAATTAACCACAATAACCCAAGTTTGTAGATTCTCACTGCGAAAAATTCACTAGAAATCGGAAACTTTTTAGAAAATCAAATTACATGGCGCAAAGCGAATGCCAGCAAAAAAAAATAAAAAATAATAATCAAAAGCAATACAAAAACGAAAGCTTAGATACTCTAAGAAGTTAATGATTATAACAAATTTTGTATTTACTAAAAGATATTTTGAAAACTTTTTAGAAAACTAAATAGTAATGGATATGTATTTGACCAATGCTTAATTCTTTTCATATGTGCTATTCTTAGAAAGATGATATCATTTGGTAAAATCGCTGCAGGTTCTGTATCTATTTTTGGATGCGCAAATATATATATATTTGAAATATTTGAAATAGTATACAATTTTTCTTATATTTTAAGCAGATATATAAATAATCAACAATAAATGTTTTGGTTTTAGAGATTTCTTAACAAAAAAAAAATTGTGATGAACTAAAGATACAAGTTAAAATTTTGTATAGTTCTCTTTCCTTTTCTTTTCGAATCGTTTTTGATGTTGTGTTTCTGTTTTGGATTGAAATTTAAACAAGTTTAAAAACTTCTGATTCAACTTTCTTAAGAACAATACAATTTTCAATTTTCCAACGCTATTTCAAAGTAGAGCATCTAATAATCCTGATTCTGCATGTTTTGCTCAGAATCAGAAATGGGAACAGGCCTGATAAGTTGACTGCACCTGAAATAACTTTAAATTCATAATCAACTAACCAAATAATGAATACTTAGCTGCAGTTAACTATGTAAATGAGTTGTTTAACTAATTATCATAGCATAATCAAAAGATGCAGCTCTTTAAATTTCCAACGTGGTAAATAAAGCAAGGTACTCGTGTTGCAAAGGGTCTGGCAAAACGTAACTGTCTGTCTGAGATGCACTTGGGTTGCCATTGACGATAATGATTCTGTTAAAAATAATCAGTTTATGATAGGTAAGGAGGCTGAGACTGAGACTGGCAATGGAACTGGAACTGGGACTAGTATTGGTACTGAGACTCAGCCTGGGTTTGAGTCTGGCGCTGCGCTTGGCTGCTTGGTTAGGTTCGCTGCTTGGGTTTGGTTCAGACTTGACTAAATATGATATGCCCTGGCAAAGAGTCAACCAAATTGTTACCACAGCTCCGTTGCCGCCCCGAACCGCCCAACTTCCCCCCTTTGCCTATTATGTGTATGTGGCGAAAATGAATGTAATGTAATGGAATCGAATCAAATCGAATTGTCGTCTGGCAGAGCTGTCGAATTGTGGATTAGTTGGCTGAAAATATGAAATTACAACAAGTTGAGCATCTGTCTGTTTAGTTGCTTATTTGTCTGTTTGTTTGTATGTCTGTCTGTCTGTTTGTCAGTCAGTCAGTCTGTTTATCATTTCACATGCTCGTTCTGTGCATTTGACTGTGATTAATTGCATTGGCTGCCGCTGGTAACTTCAGCTTGAAACAACAACAACAACAACAACAACAACTGCATGGCAAGGAAGCCTTAGAAATGTCAGGGCCAATGGCATGGCCCAATGCAAATTTATGACAACGGCAGACCGAGATTTATCAACTGCAACACAACTGCCAGCACTGACAAAAATAAAAAGCAACAAAAAACAGCAATAATAACAACAACAACAACAACAATAATAAAAATAACCAGTTAATGCGCCGACAACAAATAAAATCGAAAGCCGCATCCAAAAAACCGGTTCGCCAAAGTTCTAAAAATGAAACTGGCTGCAGCGCGAGCGTTGCAACAAGACCAAAAATATTTTTTCACTGTCTGCCAAAATTGCAAGCGGGCATAAATTAACCGCATGGGGTCCAGATACATTCGCACACACACACACAAAGACACACAGATACACAGATACACACGCATGCAAGACAAGCACACCCAAAACCACTTAAAGTCCACAATGATGACGTTGATGTCGGTCCCGACGGCGGCCAGCCAACCACGCCAGTTGAGTTTTCAAGTGCAGTTCTCTCGTTGCTGATGACGCAAAAAGTACAAAAATAACAACAACAACAGCAACAAAACACACAAAAAGTAAAAACCGGCAACGACCACGACCTCACCCAAAACCGGGCAGCACTACCAACAACAACAACAACAACAAAAGGCAGAAGCTCTTTTCCAGCACAACGCATTCAGAGGCTCCACCCCAAAGCCAAAAATGCGCAATTTGACTGTACGAAAAAAAAAAAAAACAAAAAATAAAAATAAAAACAAAAAAAGTAAACGAAAAAGCGAATAAAAACGCAACAGAAAGAGCAACCAAAATAAATGTACAAAAAGGAGTCAAAAAGCTTAACTGACACGTCGATTGGCAGATACCCTAACCAAGCTACTGTTTAGATTCAAATATAGGATCATTCAAAGCTACAATTGATTCTCTAACTGGAAACATATGAATAAGTGTGGTATCAGTATACGCTGTTAAGCAAAAGCTACGGTTTCGAAATTTTCTTAAACCTTTTTAAACAAATTCAAAATTTATAAATTTACATAAAATTAGTTTTAACTTGTGCTGAAATTGTAAGCTACTTCTAAAGAAAACACTTTATCATTTAGAACAATATGTTATTGAAAAGGAAACTATCTGACCTGCTGCATATTGCACTTTCGGAAAGATTTTGACGAAGAGAAATGTCTATTTTTACATTCGAGAAGTTGTGAGTATTAAATTCCTTTGTCTTTAAACACTAGAACTCAATTGAAACATAGATATGATGCATTTTTCGGGTATCTGAAAATTTGAGTGAACTTCACTTCAGCAAAACTTCGCCGAAAGTGGATACCAGAAAAGACTTGTATAAAGCTTTAAGAATGAAACTCTGAATATGAATTGGAACTAACGAAGCAAAAGGCAAATTAAACAGTGCGATTTTAAAATTTAAATGTTCTTACCTTAGGCATAGTTTCTTATTGCTTCTTTGAAATAGAACAAAACACTATTTTCTTTTTTTTTTTTTTTAAAAAAATGTAAAAAAGATTGTAAAAAGCAAATTGTTTATACTCCTCACCTAATTTTTTTCTTTGTAAATATAAAGCATAAGAAAAATAAAATTTCCTAAAAATCTATAACCTTTGATGTTTTAGTTTTCAAATGAAAATATTTGTAGCTCGACAGAGCCAAAGTATCTTTAGCTTGTATTTAAAAATATAATCATACTTTCTCACAAAGTTAAGTGCTCTCTTTTTAGGGTATATAAAACAAAAATTTTCGTTTGCTGCTCATACAAATTTTTCTGGGCTGGCGGTTGTCGGTTACTGACCGTCCTCAAGGTTTTTCGTATTTTGCCCTTTTTGCAGAAGCAGCGACGTCGACAGCGGCAGCGGCAGCAGCAGTGGCAGCAGCGGCAACTGCGACGCTGGCAGCGTCAACGATCGGAGTGCTCAATTCCCTTCATTTAGAGCGTTTTTTTCGTTGTTGTTGCTGTTACTGTTGTTGTTGTTGCTGTTGCTGCAGTTCGTTGTTGCATTTTTGAACGTTTTACGTAGCGCAAATTACAGCAAACACGCCATCATCATCACCATTACCATCATCATCATCATCATCATCATCATTGTTGCTGTTGTCGGAGTCGCAGTTGGTGTTGCTGTTGATGCTAGGGCGCAGTAATAATAATAAGAACAGCAACAACAACGGGAGCTACAACATAATCAAGATGGCAGCCACTTGCAGCAACTTGCAACAAAAAATTGACGAATATGCGATGCAACAGCAGCAGCAGCAGCAACAGCGACAGCAGCAACATCATCAGCAGCAGCAGCAACAACAACAACAGCAGCAATAAACAGAATTTTAAGCCCGAATTCAATGCAAAACATGCTTGGGAGAAGGCAAAAAAAAAAAACCTAGACCTGACATAAAATATGAAATCGACTGAGGATAGAAATGAGTGCAGATCAGATCAGAGCAGTGCAATTGTTGAGTGTAGACTCATCTTATGTTGCTGTCTCTTTCTTAGGCGAACCACTGAAGCATAGGTTTTAATTTATGTAGCACGCACATTTTGTGTTGTGTTTTTTGTTTCTGTTGTTGTTGCTGTGCAACAACGTTCTTTTTTTTTCTCACAATTTGTTTTGGCAGTGAACGGAATGAAAGATGGAAGCTACACAGCTTGCGACAGAGAAGGGAATGCTATGCCATGCAATTAAATGAGCACCTGAATCGGTAATATATGTGTTGGGTAAGGGGTGGGGTGGGATGGGGTGTGTGTTGCACCACCACCAACACCAGCTGCTGCAACAGAAACAGCAAAGGTATTTTTAATGAGAAATAGAATAGCGAGAGTCAACAAGAAAAAAAAAAACAAAACACAGATGAACAGCAATGTTTTGGGGCATGTTAAGCTTAATGATGTGTAGAAGCATTGAACAAAATATATTTAATAATTCTTAATATCTGCTAAATAATCCATTTTTGTACAAAAAACAATAAAGTATTCTTATCAGCAGCCATTAACTTAAAATTTCTAAGCGCTATTAAAACAAGTGACATTCTTTAAAGTATTTGCATTAGAAATCTGTAAACAGTTCTCCTGAATCTATTTGTGAACACAGTCTAAATGTTTTCCAAATCAAAACACACCAAATGCATGTCTAAGTGCCCTTTTTTTATTTAACTAACAGAGTTTCTAACTTTTTTTTTGTTTTGTAGCAGTTTTATTAAAACATAGCTAAATATATATTTTATAAGCCAGATTTCCGGCTAATAGCATTATTAGAATTATGCTAACAATCGAAGCTATGAAATAGCCAGAACTTGCTATAAAATAGCCAAACTGGCATCAGTGATATTATTGGGAGTATTATATCGCTTATTCGAAATCAAAATAAGCTTAAAAATAAGATAAAAAATAAGATACAAAATAAGATAAAAAATGAGATACAAAATAAGTTTCTGAACAGAGCTGGAACAACTGATGATGACCAATGGATGGGTCTAAACAATGTTGTATATACACCATGTGGAGTTCGAATACAACTGTTAAGGCAATACAAAATAAGATAGAAAATAAGATACAAAATAAGATAAAAAATGAGATACAAAATAAGTTTCTGAACAGAGCTGGAACAACTGATGATGACCAATGGATGGGTCTAAACAATGTTGTATATACACCATGTGGAGTTCGAATACAACTGTTAAGGCAATACAAAATAAGATAGAAAGCCAAGCTGAGTTGTGCTTCCGACAAAAATGAGATGATAACAAATACATTTTCAAGCATCCATTACCCCCTTGCTGTGTTAGAACCAGTTGAGAATTCTAAGAACACAAAGTACAAAAATGTGATTTTAGCTCGGAATGAGAAGAATTTCAATTGTCATTCAAAGCCTACTAATAGAAATTAAAAAAAAAAAAAAGTACATGCATTCATGGCCTCTAGCTAACATATACAAATTGGAAATACATATGTATATTGTTTTTCTTAAAGTGCCTACCTCAAGTTATTTATGCATGCACTTTTTAAATGGATCTGACTAATTGAAACACAATCTATTTGGATGAAAGAGTTTGGCCTGATTTTTACTTAACTTGAAGCTTTAAGGTTCTAGAATTAGAGAAGCAATTTTACACAGTTTTCTAATATTTAAAAACTTATTTAAAATAGTTTTAAAATTCCCAACATTTTTATACTCCATATTAAATTTCCAACTAAAAAGGCAATATATTTATAAGGCTACGTTTATTCTACGCGCAAAACAAAAAGCCCTGTCAGCATCGCAGCCATTTGAAAACAATGCGGACCACATGGCGTATGCGTTGTGCATAAATCATAAACGAAATTCCAAACATTTTTGAAGCACAACACAACACAACACATCCAAACACTCAACCAATGCATCCAAAAACACGAACCCAAATTGGCCATCTAAACACAGGCCAAAAACGAGCCACATAACTGACCCTGAACTAAATTTGCAAAACACTCAATTAAATTGTATGTGTGTGTCTATGTGTATGTGTGTGTGTGAAGGCCTATATGGCATGCTTGTTGTTGTTGTTGATGCTGTTACATTTTGGAATGAAAATGCCGGCGAGAGCACGAAACTGCAGCCAGCCTCTAATCCAGTATCCAGTTGGTTGCATCTAACAACAGGTGGGTGGCAGCAACAAAGCAGCCGACCAACGTTGCAGCCTAGTGTTGCATATATATGTCTATGTGTGTGTGTGTGTGTGTGTCTGTGTGTGTGTGTGTACTTGTGTGTTGAACATTCAATTGTTGACTGAGCCACACTGAAACCGGGCAGTTAGACCACAAAATGCATCTCGCACTCAAATAAGTATCTATGTGCGCCTGGCTGTATATTGATGGCGGCGAGTGTGTGAGTTTAATGAAAACGAAAGTGTTATGCAATTTTCGATTTAGATGCCATTATCGCTTTGACAGCTTATGTTGTTGTTGTTGTAGCCTGCGGTTAGTCGTCATGTGGCACATAATGAAATTAGCAAGGTTGATGGTTTTGTGCAACAGGTGCGTTCAAAGGCAGCTGCGGCGCCTAAGCTCTCGTCTATGTGTGTGTGTGTGTGTGTGTGTGTGAATGTTTGTGTGGCATGTGTGTGCTGTGTGCGGTTTGTTGCCCAAAACTTGTAATCTGCACACAAAGCGGAAGCAAACACAAACACAAACACACACAGACGCAGGACCACAAAATTGCTGTGCACTTTGGAGTAAGGACTTTTCACTTAACTACAATTTGTGTGTGCTTTGTTCTTGTGTTGACTTGTTGTGGCTGCCACAAATGCACATTTAATGCTATTACCAAGCCTGACTTGGCATAAACAATTGCTACGGATATTGTGTGTGTAAAGTAGACAAATTTAGCTATGCTCAGTTACAGCTAACATTTCAAATAGTTGGACAAAAATTAATTAAAAATTAAAAAAAAAAAAAAAAGTGGAATTTGTGCAGCTATTTTTTTGATTTGATTGCGACAAATAGGATTTTATCTTCACTCTGCTGGCAGCTAAAACGAAATATGAAAATTAAATTATATTTCTTTTTCGTCGCTTTTTCTCATTTTTTTTGCATTTCTCATTTCAATTAGCACAAATTACGTAAAAACTTCTGTAGCAGTAGCAAATGCCAAGCGTTGGGGTTGTTAGAATTTGCATACTCTAACCATGCTGGGATAGCATATATAGTATATGTGTGTTGCTAATCAGTCTGTCTATCAGTTAGTCAGTTTTAGACATATATATATGTAGAAATACTTGTATCGATATCGATTGATATAAACTTATGGCTTTGATTTAAAAAAACAGACAAAACCACTCAGCCCTGTTTCGGTTCTCAGTCTCACTTGCGTAAGAATTGAACAAAGATTCAATTGAAAAAGGATTCAATTAACTAGCTGAAATAAAATATATAAAATTTTGATTAATTAAAAAATTTCAGTTATGGAAATTTTTGCTGAAAGTGGATACCAAAAAAGACCTGAGTTTTACTAAATTTAGACAAGTTTACATTTGTCTAAACAACAAAACCAAAGATTATTCTACATTATTCAATTTAAGTTGTCGTATATCTATAATATACATAACAAATATTTAATACATTGAAAGAGTATACAACAATTTGCGCTGCCTAACATTTCTTGTTTGTTAATGAATTTATATTTTTTTGCAATGTTTTTTAAAGGAATGAAGGAAGTAAAAAATGCTGCACGAAGGGCTAATTGCGAGGCTAAGAGATTATTAAAAATATCAACTGTTTTTTTTTTTTGTTTGGCTTATCTGTCGAATTGTGTAATACGGAAATTTGAGCTATATATGCTGCTGCACTGCAACAAAAAGGGGGGCAGCTCACTAAAACTGAACTGAGCTGAACCAAAAACTCAAAGCAAACCAAACCAAACGCAACCAAACAAAACAAAACAAAACAAAACAAAAGAAAACAAAACAGTTCATTGTCGTCTTCATGTGACCACTTCCTCGGACATCTCGCTCTAGCAGCAGCAGCAGCAACAGCAACAACAACAACAACAACAATAATAGCTAAGGGGCTATATAATGCAATACAATGCAAAAGTTCTCAAGAAAATTCAGCAAAACAATTTGACAAAAAAGCGAAACGACAACAAATTCTGCCATCTTCGGCGATCCTCGTTGATGGACGTTGGCATTTTTAAATGAGTTGCGCGTTTTTTGTGCCTCTGCCGCCTCTGCTGCTGCTGTTGCTGCTGCAGTTGCAGTTGCCGCAGCTGCAGCTGCATTAAACTATATACAACTGCCTGACAGCCGCAGTGTGTGTGTGTGTGTGTGTATGGGTGTGTGTGTGTTTGAGTGCCCTGCAACTTGAAACGCAATGCAAGAATTAAAAGCAAGTAAGCGCGAAACGAAGCCCAGCCCCGGCCACAGTTGCTGTCCCTGGGCCCTGGCTTCCTGGTCCCTGATCCCGGCCAGGCAGCAGCAGCAGACAACAACGATGATGACGACAACGACGACGACGACGACAGAGACCGACAAAAAGCGCGTTTTGATGCATTTGAGGCACAAGCGACAGTGGCGATGGCACTGACCTTTCCTAATGCAGCTCAAGTTGCACGCAGCAGCAGCAACAGCAGCAGCAGCAATGGCAACAATAATAACAATAACAACTCAAATATAATTGAGAATGCAATGGTTAGGCCGATCATTGCCTGTTGATGGCCAAGCATTGAATGACGCCAACAAAGGTCACAAATATATACAGGAGCTTCAAATGCAAAGGTTAAACTTTATGTTTTTTAATTGCTTTTGTCATCAAAATTGTGAGTGGCTCATAACTTTTAACCAGCATAAAAGTGTAAGTAATAAAAAAATTATAGTAAATATTTGCATAGATTATAATCTATATGATAATGATCATAGTGATATTAAATATCTAAACTTTTATGATGTGCAATGCCTCTTCGTATTAGAAGTCAAGCAAGAAACATCTACATACTATTAGTTACTCAGTACAACTGATTTTAAAGAAATTAGTGTCTTAAAATGTATTAGCTGCATTTCATTAATCATTAAATTGATATATGTGTACCAAAACTTTAATAATAAATGCATTTTTACTCACTGTTCCCATTAAAAATGGGTAAAAAGGAGCTAAAAAGTACTGCAAATGTATGTAGCAGGCAGAAGAAGAATTCTTAATAGATTTGATGTCATTTTGTAAGTATATTTTAATGAAATGAAATGAAAATAAAACAAAATAAAAGGACTGTCAGAAGTAACACGGTCCAATGAAGAGCGTTGGTTCGCCAGTTGCGGCTCGCTGACATGCAGTTTTCCAAATGGCTCATTTGCCAAGTAAATTTTATGTTAAATACAAACAAAATAAGATAGAAAGAAGACAGATTGCGACAAAAATAAGAAGATACCAACTTCAGTTTCAAGCATGCATTGACCAGTTGAGAATTCTAAGCGCAACAACTTAAAAAATTTGATTTTAGTTCGGAAAAGGAAGCTTTCAAGGCCTGCTAGGCAACAGATAGTAATTGGAAATATATGTATATAAAGTTTTCCTTGAAGTATTTCATCTTATTTATGCATAAACTTGCTAAATAGCTCTAACTAATCCAAATTTGAAATAAACTTGATCTGCGTATGGTATACAGGAACCTGCATGCCAAGTTTGGTGTCTCTAGATCTTATAGT
The DNA here is from genome assembly GCA_949708635.1 of Hirtodrosophila cameraria. Lineage (NCBI taxonomy): Eukaryota > Metazoa > Arthropoda > Insecta > Diptera > Drosophilidae > Hirtodrosophila > Hirtodrosophila cameraria. The sequence goes on along the minus strand of OX453089.1, from coordinate 81,249,343 downwards.
CTCTGAGATCTGTGCGTTCATACAGACAGACGGACAAGGCTAGTTCGTCTCGGCTGTTGATCCTGATCAAGAATATATACAGTTTATATAGTCGGAAATGCCTCCTTCTGTCTGTTACACAAATTTGCAGTACTTTATAGCTCGCTTTTTCCCATTTTTAATGGGAACAGGGAGTAAAAACATGTATTTTATAATTTTGGCATTTGAAAAAGTATTGAAACCACTGCTTAATTCGTTACACGATTTTCGTTAGAAAAGCTAAATATTTTCAAAAAATTTTCTTTAAAATAACATATTTTTCTAAAAAATTGTTATTATGACACTTAGATATATCGAAACAAAAGAAAGATAGAAACATGTATAAATGCTTAGTTTGAAGCATTTAAGAATAGTTTTCATTAGCCATTTTGCTTCGTGTTCACATTAGCAAAATATTGTAATTAAAATACAAATTTATTCAAGGTTATTGCACAAAAAAAAAAAAGCCAACAACAAAACAAAATACAACAGATCTAAACACAGTCAGCCAACTAGCAAAAAAAAAGAAATAACAACAAAAAAAAATGAAAAAAACTTAACTTAATAATGGAACCAGTTATTGTAACTGCAAATATGTACTAAGTTAAATTATTTTGTTGCTGTTGTTGTTGTTGTTGTTGTTGTTTGTTATTTGTTACTATTGCTGGCTGGTTTTGTGCGGTCATTTGATTATTTTTATTCGGTCAACTTCCAGTTTATAGTGCGCTTGTAGCCATTTATTAAATCAAGTATTGAATAGACATATAACTTTGCACTTTGTTCAAATCAATTCTCACACACACACACACTACAGTCTAGATATTAAGTAGTTGGATATCAATTTAAGTGAAAACTTGCCGTCACGAAATAAAATGAAATTTATTGTTGGAACGTGCAACAAGTGAACCACAAAATCTAGAAAATCATTTCCCCCTTTATTTTTTGTTGCTGTTGTTGTTGTTGTTGTTGCTGTGGGCAGAGGCAGACAGGCTCCTCCTGTTTGCGTCCCGCTGGCCTGCAGGGCAGTTAACTTTCCGAAACGATAAATTCACGTTTCCTGCAACGTGTCCGTGCCATAACAACAACAACAACATCAACTAAAACTTCAGAAGCAGCCACAGCAGCAGCTCTGTCTGTGGGTGTGAAACTTAGCGGAAGTGGAAGTGGCCGCACTGCTTCCGGTTTGGCATTACCCAAAAAGCGCAAGCCAACTTGTATGTGTGTGTGTGTGTGTGTGTGTGTGTGTGTCCATAAAGCGCTACTTAAAATCTGCTGATTTGATAATGCCACACAATGTTGCTGTGATTTGTCAGCTGCTGCAATATCAATGCAATTGGCATTAGGGTCAAGCGCATACAACACACTCTAACTAAATAATAATAGCTTTTTTCTTTAATACAGCGATTAATCAAGCCAAAATAAAACTTAAATAGTTAACTAGCCAGCTACAACAACAACAACAACTCAAAGCCAAGGTGCAAGTGCAATGGCTAAAAATGCAATAATACTCACTAAAGTGCACAATTGTTGAACGCCGCCTTCAAAGTCAACGTCGCGACGCCAGCGTCTCTGCCAGCGTCAGCGTCAGCGTCGTCGTCGCACAAAACTTGTCTTGGACCCTGGGCTGCAACTCTGCGACCTGAGCTTAGCCCGCCCCGTTTTGCTAAATGGAAATAGTGGCCGGCAGCCAGAGTAAATGGTAAATGTGTGTTACTGTAACTGCAACGATGCTCTTCCGGTTCGGGTTAACGTTAATCTGGTCCAGGAGTGATATAGCATATGATATTTAAAATAATATATTCGTGATCCACTACCTTCCGCTGAAGTAACATTTGAACGGTGTAAGTTTTTAATTATTTTAATAAATTAAGTTTCAACACGCAAGGGTTATAAATTTTATAATAAAAACTGTTCTTTAATAATTACTTTCTAATTTTCCTATATTACTTACAAAACAAGCAAGAAAAATTTTCTTTGGCACGCCGAAGATATATGCTATGTGTAGTTTTAATTTATTGCTGATTCTTTCCAAGACACCTATAAGACTTAGTCAATATAAGTGGAACATAACAAAACTGAGTACTAACGTGTTTAGTTGACAGATCTGTATAAACAAACAAGTAAGAACACTATAGTCGACTGTGCCCGACTACGAGACTCCCTGCTCCCAACTTGCATTTCAAGCAGTTCAGCGGCAACACAAGCAAGCAGTGCACTTAACTTGTGCAGTGCCTGTCAAACTGTTGTTTCTGCCTGCTGAGACAGGGGATAATAGATTCTTCCATAACTTTGGTGCTATTTATCCGAACGTGATGAAACTTACACAGCTCATCAAAATTGATACAACATATATGTGTACCAAAAATCAAATGGGAGATTTTTGCGATTTGCGGGGGTGCGGGGGGTGCATCCGAAATTTGAAATAAACTTGATCTGCGTATGGTATACAGGAACCTGCAAGTCAAGTTTGGTGTCTCTACCTCTTATAGTCTCCGAGATCTGTGTGTTCATACGGACAGGCGGACAGACGGACAGATAGACGGACATGGCTAGTTCGTCTCGGCTGTTGATCCTGATCAAGAATATATATAGTTTATATAGTCGGAAATGCCACCTTCTGTCTGTTACACACATTTGCAGTACTTTATAACTCCCTCTTTCCCATTTTTAATGGGAACATGGAATAATGAGCAGCAAACTTTACGGCTCTGATTTTTGATCAAGTCGATGTAAAGTCACAAAATATATTGAACTTGATTTAGAAATGTATTTCATATGTATTTCGCAATAAATCAATTTATCGCACTTTGAACACAACCAAAAAGTAGATCAAATTTGATTTTCACACATGAAAAGATGTTATCGACTTAAGATACTACACAAATATGTCTGTGCATTTCAGTGTCAGCAGTTAAACATCGTGTTGATATAGCGTGTGCCATAGGTTGGACAGCTTTAAGATATAGAAGTTTGAATTTGATGAAATTTTTAATATGTGTAAAACGTACCTAAATTGAGATAGCTGAGCTGGCCTTTCAAATTATAAATGATTAAGATTTATTTCTTTAGATATTTCTTAACAAACGAGAAAAAGAAAGAAAACTGTTTTTTATAGAAACATGTTCAGGGAGAGCTGGGGTGCTCTAGATTACTTATTTCCAAGCATAAATGAAAAGTATGTATGTATGTACAATATATAGCATGTTTTGTGCGTCTAATATGATACGTATACCTTAAGGCAAGTCGGCCTACAGTCTATAAAAAATATAAAAAATGACACGTACTTAGCTGTACAATAAACAGAATGTTATGCTCTCATAAACACTGCAAACAAATCTAAAGTTCGAGGTTGCTGCGACGAATGGCAAAAAAGCAAAAAGCAAAAACACAAAACAATAAATTTTAGGCACAAAGCAGCGACGCAGGCGGCTTTGGCGTTGGCGTTGGCGTCGGCATCGGCATCGGCAGCTCAAATAGCAAAAAGAAAAACAACAACAACAAAAATTGGAAACCAATGAAAACCTCGACTTGCGTTATGAATGCATGCCAAAATGGAGGCCAAGCGCAGCCAAAACTAAATAGCAATAGAAAAACTAGACAGCAACAACAACAACAACGACAACAACTGCGTTTTTTTTTTGGTTTTTGGTTTTTCGTTTTTTGTTTGCTTTTCGTTTTTTTTTTCGTATGCAACGAAGCGTTGCATTTTGGGCTATGGGGCATGGGCAATGGGCATGGCGTTGCCAGACTGTCGCATAGCTAGACAAAGCGGCGTATACGTTATATATTTGTGTGTTTGTTTTGCAAAATGTTTTGATGTCAAGGTTTATACACACAGCAAACAGCAAAAAAACAATCCAATATGCACACGCAGACCCAAATGCAAAGAGGACATATTTATAAAATACTTAAATACATTTTAATTTAAAAACTTTACTTGTTTATTACTCCCGCTTCCCATTAAAAATGGGAAAAAGGGAGTTATAAAGTACTGCAAATGTGTGTAACAGACAGAAGGAGGCATTTCCGACTATATAAACTATATATATTCTTGATCAGCATCAACCGCCGAGACGAACTAGCCATGTCCGTCTGTCTGTCTGTATGAACGCGTCGATCTCAGAGACTATAAGAGCTAGAGACACCAAACTTGGCATGCAGGTTCCTGTATACCATGCGCAGATCAAGTTTATTTCAAATTTCGCATGCACCCCCCGCACCCCCGCAAATCGCTAAAATCTCCCGTTTGATTTTTGGTACACATATATGTTGTATCAATGTTGATCAGCTGTGTAAGTTTCATCACGATGGGATAAATAACACCAAAGTTATGGAAGAATCTATTATCCCCTGTCTTAGCATGCAGAAACAACAGTTTGACAGGCACTGCACAAGTTAAGTGCGCTGCTTGCTTGTGTTGCCGCTGAACTGCTTGAAATGCAAGTTGGGAGCAGGGAGTCTCGTAGTCGGGCACAGTCGACTAGAGTATTCTTACTTGTATCTTTTTAGGTTGTAGCAAAATTAAAGTGCACAAAACTGTGCGAATCAATTGTAATTATTACTGTTTTATTATTTATAAATATGTGCAATTGGCACTTTCGTAAGCCGTCACCAATTTCCGCATTTTACTTAACGCCGTCTGACTGAGAAAAATTAATAAAACATTAAAAGTAATTTATTTAAAGCCAATAAGAAAAGCAACAACAACAAAAACAAAAACGAGTACAACAAATCATTCACCAAACTAAGCAGATAAAACAATTTAATTGAATTTATAAGCACACAAATTAATGGCTCTGTTGTATGGTAGTATATGTATTTATAAATAAATGCAAATTAAGTATTTAGAATAATGCGAGAAGCCCACAGCAACAATAAAAACAAGAATATTGCAAATGATGACTTTGTTTTTGTTTTTGTTTTTGTTGCTCAATAAATAAAGAAAATGCATAAATATAAAAAAATAAAAAAAATAATATTAGGCAGGGGATACGACAGGGGCAGTGGCAGGGGCATGGGGGCTGTTGGAGGCGGGTAACATGCAAAAGATTTTGCAGCTGCAACAACGACAACAACAAATGCAATTGCAAGCCGCAACAAAAACTTAACAACGGATAGAAAACAAGATTTCAAGGTAAAGAACGCAATCGAACTTGACGTACTTGAACAAAATGCACAAAAGCAACAACCACAACAACAACAACAACAGCAACAACAACAACAATAATAACGAATATAGCAAAAAATGTGAAATACGAAAAATTGGCTACGTTTTGGCTAAATCGGTTCTGAACAAAGTGGCGCATTGAGTGTTGCACTTTGAAGTTGTCTGTTTGACTGCTCAACGGAGCTGAAGTTAAAGCTGGAATCTATTTGAACAAGTACTATAGAATTTTGAATACTCAATATAAATATGATGTTTATCCTTTATGCAGATGATATGCAAGTGCTTAGAGAAGCAGCTAATAAAAGGTTGTTAAGATATTTGAAATGTTGCTGCATTAAAGCATTGTTAACCTCTACAAAATATATATGCAACTTAGCATGTATATGTTATATCCCGGCTTTGTCAGGTCTCTATTCACATATCCTCAATATGTGCTTTCAAAATTCAAAACAGGACTCTTATAACTTTTTCAAAACTGAACCGATTTCAATGTGGACTGACTTTTTGGTCATGTTTTAACATTAAAATTGATTTTGCAATTAAAAAATGGTAATTTTCAAAAACAATTTTTGATAGATTTTTTCAAAAAATTACCTTTGTAAATTTTGGAAAAAAATAAATTTTTTTAAATATAATCGCGAAATTGGATTCAATTCTATTCAATTTCTTGCGGATACCAAAACAAGTATAACAAAATATTTCAAAACTTTTTCTGAGGTAGTTCTGAACTCGGTCAAAAAACCATGCCAAAAAGTCAAATGTCAAATTTGAAAGGCTCCCATGGAAAGTGATTTTCCTCAATTTCCAAGTACAAAAACTTAGTAAAAGTTGATCCAATTTCAATGCGGAATGTCTTTTCAGTCATATTTTAACTTTTAATTTAGTTAATTTAAAATTTTTATTAATTTCCAAAAACAATGTGTTCAAATGGACATAGTAAATGGTGGCACGCTTCTTTGAGCCCCTTGCACCAAAGAAACTTGCAATATTTCATCGATTTAGAGCAGCTTTGACTTAGATTTTCTTGAACAATGTTAGTTCAATTTAACAACAGGTGACAACAGTTTTAATCATAGTTTCAATCAGAGATCTAATTATGCATTTCTACACACCCCGCGCATTCGTACACAATCTGTACTCAGTTTAGCTGGAAGTCAATCAAAACTGTGCACTGGCCAACACAATAACTGTCACAAATTGGAAGAGACTAACTGCTGCCACAAAGGCCAGTGGGGCAGGTGGCAGGCGGCAGGCGGCAGGCGGCAGGCAGCAACACAGGCATTTGTATTTGTCATTTGTAAATGCAAATTCTAAATGAAAATGGTGAACCGTTATAGAAAACTAAAACGCTAACAAATGAGTGCCAATGGGACGATATATAAAAATGTAATTGAAAAATCAGTGCAAGCATTAAGAAAACGGAACAAAAAAGAAAACTATTAAAGAACGAAGTGAACAGTGCTAAACAAAAGGAAGCAACATGTTATGTTCACATACAAACAACACATACACTAACTATATAGAGTATATGCAAAACAGGAAAACAAATTATAAAACTAAAGCCAAATGAAAGCCCAAAATACAACGAGCTCAACTCAATTTCAATGTAAGAAGGGGGCAGATGGGGCATTATAATAGCTATAGTTGCTGTTGCTGCTCTTGTTGATGGTGGCACTACACAAAACGCTGCAAGAACAACAACTAAACGGGAGAAAAAAATATGTATATAACATTATATGCGGCTGCAGCCAACGGAAGGCGCACTATTATCATTCTAAAAGATATGAGGCATGGAAGCGCTGAAAACTTTAGCCAGGCTGCAACGTGTTAGGGGGCAAGGGCAGACATAGTCAGGGCCAGGCAGTGAGGCACAGAGGCATACACAGGGGGGCACACACACACACACAGCAGTGGCTGCTGCAACCTTATTGCTGCAGGGAATTTGTGCTGCAGATTGCGCCCAAGCGACTTGCAACTTGCACGGTGGTGGCAATGGGGCTGCTGCTGCTGCTGCTGCTGCTGGGGTCTCTAAGCTGCTGTTCGTTTGCACACCTGTTGCAAGGCATTTTGCATGCAACTGGTTACTGATTGTGAGACTGACGACGCTGTTGCTGCTGTTGCTGCTGCTGCTGCTGCTGATGATGATGATGATGATGATGCTGATGGGCAGCAATGCGAATTTGGCATATGAAAATTTCATGGCCTAGCTAAAAGTTGAAATTTATAGTGCCAATTGTAAGAGTTACTATTTTAAAACAACAGCTGCACAATAATCGCGGGCTCTATCGATAACGTGCTTTGTTTTTAATAACGATATTTATGAAATGCTTTTTTGTTTAACTAAATCATATGTTAATTTTGATCTTAAATAACCCAACTAGAGCTAAGCAGTACACCATCCAGTTACTAGAGCTTTGCAGTAATCGCTGCGTTTATCGACAGTATCGATAAATATTGAGTTTTTTTCTATTACCAAATTCTTACACTACTTTCTTTTATGAAACTAACACTATTGTCTGGCAGCACTATCAATGGCTTAACTCTTCTATCTAGCATATAGTATGATTATACCTATTAAAAAATGATAACTAATGCACTAAAAAAAAACACTATTAAATTGCCATTAGGCGTGCAGCAGCAGCAAACCAACCAAAAAAGACAACACTCATTTGAGTCATTTTAAAAAATGTGCCAAACATAGACTCTCACACACACACACACTTACACACACACAACTAGACATTTGCCCCTATCTAGATAAAACTCACTCAGTTAGCGACTCACTCAAAATTGAGCATTTCTTGCGTTTATAAACTCACCACGGCAGCAAGTTGCTGGCGCACTGAATTGCTCTTGTATTGGTTAACCCCTGGCCTCTGTAAAATGTGCAAGAACAGAAAAACAAAATATATAAAATAAAAAACGCGGCGCTCTTTGAGCTCTTAGCAGCGACGGCGACAGCGACGACGACGGCGACAACGGAGGAGAAGGCGAAGGCATTGCAATTTCTTTAATATGCATGCAAAATGTAAGTACTTTGAATATGTATGCATGTATGTATGTATGTATATTTGCTTATTTATATGTATAAGTTGTCGTTTTTAAGCTACAATTTTTTTGGGTAAATATAAGTTCCAGTGCAAAACAAGATTATATTTTTTTTAACTATATAAACATTTTATTTTATGTTTTTAGTTATTTTTGTGGTAGGTTGTTGTATGAACTACAATCTTTTGAAATATTTTAAGAAAAAATGTATTATAATTTTCAAAAGCATCTTTTTTAATATTTGGTTTAACAAATATGGTATATTTTTGAAAATTTCTATCCGCCTTTGTGTATTTAGAAGTCTTTTACTTTTATTATGCTATTAAACTAAGTATTCTCAACTAATTAAAAGCATTAAAAATAACAAAAGTTACTTTCGGCGTGATGAAGATATACATCATTGCAGAAAAGTTATGCATATAACACCTAAGATTTGGTCTTGAGATTTTGATAAAACTGAGTCAACATGTGTGTGGAACATAATAAAACTAAGCACCAGCTTATTTAGTTCAAAAATCTTTAGAAACAAAAGTGTTTTTATACAAAAACTCATTTTCCAACAAATTGTTCCTATGGCAGCTATAAGAAATAGTCGTCCGATTTGGCTTAAATTTGATCAGCTTGTCAACAACTTACTAAAACTTGCAATAGTTGAGTTTGGCTCAGAAAACTGTGCAAATCAAAAAAAAAAATGTTTATACAACTTATAAAAGAGTAACCACTTTCTCTCTTTGATAAAATTTTGTAAACATGCTTAGATAATGCCAAGACTTAGCATTAAAACACTCTGCAAAGGTTTAATAAGAATGATTAATCTAGTTTCATAAGTAGGATATACTATAACTATAACATGTACGATGACGAAAACTTGTGTTGATCAGTGTTATATAGTCATATTGTATATAATAATTTCAAATCATTTTAATTCATCTCACTAATACAATACACATTCAGACTTGAGGCTAATCTACTTTTCAACTTTAATGTTAAAATTAATATTTGATATTATTTCATCTGACACAAAACAATTTTCGCATATCAAATATTAAAAAAGAAAAAATAGCTCAAAATACTTTTAAAAAACGCAGAGCTATGCGGCGGCAGAAAGGTAGAAATAACAAACGAGTCGAAAAGTTGGCACCTTTGTTCCTTAAGCATTTGATTGCCATATTTATGAAAGATAAAAAGGCAACGGCGACAAGATTAACCACATTATTCTAACAGTACAAAACGGGTTCTTTTTTTTCTAAAGGCAAACACGAATTCAACCCTCTCGCTCTAGCAAAATATCAAAAAAAAAATCATCAAAATATAATAATAAATAATTCACGAAATACAAAAAAAAAAAAGAAAAAAAATGCAGTTTAAACAATGCAGCGAGAGACGACAGCAACAACAACAACAACAACAACAACAAGAAGAAAGAAATGCAACCAAAAGGGTAAAAAAAAAAAACAAAAACAAAGGGAACCTTGCGAAATACGAGCAGGCTGCATCTTGAAGATGCAATTTACATACGTACGTACGTACGTGCCAGGGGAGAGGGGGTAGCCCAAGGGCTTTGGCTTGGCTTTGATAAGCGTTTTTTGGTGCCCTGACATTTGATATGCAGCGAAAGAACAAACACAACAACAACATCAGCAGCATCGCAGTCGCAGTCGCAGCATCAAAAGCAGCAGCAGCAACAACAACAATAACAACTGCAAATGCAACTACAAAACTGCATCCTGTTGATAACTTTTTGTTGCTGTTGTTGTTGTTGTTGTTGCTATTGCCTATTGAGGCGTCTTTTAGCCAGCCTCAGTCTCAGAGTCAGTTGCATCCGTTCTCAGACGCGAAGCGAAGCGACGGCCACACAAAATTTACGGTTTTGGTCTAATTCAGTTGCAAGTTGGCCGCTTGCTGCTGCCTGTTGGCCAAGGAAGTAAACTGATTTGAAAAGCCGTCGCAACAGGAACCAAACAGGAAGCTGCTCTTAAATTGTATCTGGCTCATTAAAGCAGTTAGCTGGGTTAGGCTTCAACCAAAGCAGCACCCAAGCCCACAGCGGATGTACCCAGCGAGACAATGTTGATATTATTATTATATACAAATTGAAAACGCAACATATTTTCATATTTGTCGCTGTGTCGCTGTCATCAGCTTAAAAATGTGCGCAAAATTACTTTTGTTTTATAATATCAGTGGAATATATGTGTATAAATGCGTGTTGCAAGATGCCTGCGGCTAAAGCAGCTGTAAGACCTATTTTAACCCCAGCAACAAACACAACAAAAAAAACGCGTCAACAAATCACACAAAAGCTGCTGCACAACAAATGCTTTTTATATGCATGTGTAAGTGTGTGTGTGTGTGTGTGTGTCTGCTGGTGTCATGCTGTTAAACAAAGTGCGTAGCCTATGCCTTCGAGCTAAATATTTTATTAAAAAATAATCACTCACACACAAACACACACATGCTGTGAATAAAAATGAGCATAGCTTTTTTTAAAAAACGACTTTTGGATGCTCTTTATTAGACTTCAACTTATGTTAAGTTTGAGTATTTAAAGAACTGTATGTTAACTTGTTTTTGACAATATATGCAAGTTTTCTAAACCTTAACAACTTTTGAACAGCTATTAGTTATTTTACTTATATTTCAAAATTATCTCAAAATTCTCTAAGCACACGTTTCCAGCTATAATCAATCTATAATCAATTATTTAAGACTTGAATTGATTAATGCTTAAAAATATTTCATATAAAAACAAAATATCAAAGTAAATTTATTAAAATTATTTGAGTCTTTTCTTAATCATTTGTATATCATATTTTCAAGCATTATGTTTTAATATTTTCAAATGAAAGTGTATAACCACGAAATGCGTTAGCTGACTGTTAATAACAATTGTCGTCTCTTTTTTTTTTTTAATTCTCTGCTAAACATTTCAAGCTTTTTACAAATTGTTTTTCAGTTTGCTTGCGCTTTTCCTTTATTTTGTGACAATTTGTTAACGCACTGGGATTTATTTCGCACCATTTGCAATTGTTTGTGTTTTTTATATGAATTATATGCTGTTTTTTATAAGATTGCTGTTGAGGGTGGCTTAAAATTATATACATTTTTACTGACAATATAGTCGAGTCAAGAATTTAAACTATATTCATATGTAAGATTAAACTGGAATTCGAAGAACGATTCGTTTTTAAAAACTTTTTCTGCGGAGTCGATCATTTTTTTAATCAAATCTGTGAAGAATATCAAATGCATGGATAGAATTGATCCTAAATGTGTTTTACTTGAATGGATTTCAAAAATAGTTCTTTCGGTTAAACAAAAATAGTGCTGTGTTATTCAAGTTGATTTGAAAGTCTTTAATTTGTATAACTTAAGTTAAATACAAACAATTTATGCCTTTTTAATATTTATAAAATTTTTTATAGTAAACTTTTATTTATAGAAAGTTTTTCAATGGAATATATACCTCAACATAATGCCAAATAATTTAAAAATCACAACACATTGTAAGCTTTCCATTTAGCTGGGTATCTTCTAGTCGAGCAAGTCCAACATACTTATTTGAAATTACAAAAGACACGACATATGCGCGATTTCAGCAGTTTGCGGTTTCTATTTATGTTGCATGCTTTGTGGCGCTGAGGCAAGCATTGTCAACAGCAAACTACAAGTACTATGGGAGAAAGGGGCATGCACAAATTGCCAATGAAGTCAACAATATGTTGAGGCTTTGTTTTGTGGCCAAACCGAAAAATATATATAAAATCATTGCATTAAATGCGAGCTTATGCATGGATTAAGCTTTGATCTGATTTTGTGCACAGTTTTTTTTTTTTTTATGATGGCCTCATTAACAAAGGCAGGAAGCAGCTATGTCAGGCCACGCCTCTTTTATTAGCCAAAACCCACAACGCTCATTTGTTTTATACATAAGTTTAACAACATAACATATATATATATATATATGTATGTATATAATTTATTTATGCATGAGCAATGCGTGTTTTCTCTTTTTTTAATCCCCCCCCCCCCCCATTTTAATGTTGTTTTCCACCAACTCCCCTACGGAAATGCCGCTGTAAAACAAACTTCGACAAAAAATAAAAGAGAACCCAATCCAAGACATGTAGTACAAGACCCAACCCAATTGAAGATCCATAGTAATAGAAGCGACCCACTGTGGGTCCCAGCATGGAATTGCATACTCTTTGCCACTTTGCCCCTTTATTTTTTAGATAACCAAACCCTGGCCAGGGTGAGCTCTGCCACTTAATGGGGTTGTTTAATAATAATAATAAGAACTAAGAGGGTTAGGGCAGATCAATATGCCTTTTGCGCAAAACAGGCCAATAAATGTGCCCCTTCTGTTTATATATATATATTTATATATGTGTGTGTGTGTGTGCTTTCAAATTAGAAATTGCAAAAAGTGCGTAAGAAGCAGCACACACACACACACACACACACACACATATACACAACCAAACTGCGAGTGTATGCGTGCCTGGTCATTGGCCTCAATAAATGCAACCATCCGAGTCGCGCCTGCAAACAACTTTTGTGGCAGGCCTCGGTCTTTTTTTTTTTTGTTTTCGAGTGAAATTTTCAAAACGAAATTAAAATTTTACGCATTTGTAGCACACGCACACATATACAATTGTGTGTTTGTGTGTGTGTGTGTATTTGTAGAGTACTCCTTTGGTCATAACTCGGCGCACACATTACGTAATTAAGGCCTACCCAAAAGCACTTCAGACTTTTTGCCCAGCCCGTGCCTGGATACGGACTTTGGCTCCTTTTATTGACTGGCCTGCCAATCAAATTGTGTACATGTTCTATACAAATTGTACTTTCAGCTGCATTTTCGATTCGTTTCCCATTTTAATTTTTTTTTGCATTTGGCTGTGCCAAATAACTTTCGCAGAGCTTGTTGTTGACTTTTTTTACGCACTTTTCAATGTATACATTTGCCCTCTGGGTAGTTTTACAGTATTCAGCCATACAGAGGCTTATGCTCAATTAGAGCTGTTCAAATCAAAAAAATTACGTTCAATTAAATCATTTTCCAAGCCATTTACCACCAATGATCAATTGGAATTGTATGTGCAACAGCATGTGGCATGGCAGTGAGATAGATTTCTGGCCAGCTTTCTAACTGCCTTTGCAAACTTGACCTAGACCAAAGCTGCTTACGTTGAAGTTGAAGTGTCAGGCTTTTCATTACATTTTGTTTTTTTTTTAGGAATTCAATAGCAAGGCTTTTACTAAACTAACATGGTATTTCTGACATTATTGTTGCACTCGTTTTTGTTTTTTGTACTGAAATTGTTAGGCTTCGTTGTGCTAGCAAGCTGATGTCTAATACAGCTTTTGTCGTGGACAGAGTTGGAATAGTTTTACTTTGAGTTTGGCAATGGATATGCTGCCATGTACTCCATACAGACCATGGAATCCACCCAAAGCAGGATCGTCCGAAGAATTGCTGGTGCCTTTAGGTACATTCGTAACTCAGCAATCTATAGTGAACTGCGAGTTGAACCCATATGCTCGCAGATCAATCGGCACACCAGCCGATATACAGAACGGTTCCAGAGGCACGCCAACTAGCTAGCCAGGGGACTAGCGATAAATACAAGCACAAGGCGCCTAAAGCGGCGCCAACCCAGCGGTTTATGGATCCATGAACGGCGCGCTGACGGTCGCCTTCTAAAATTATTCCAAAATTGACCAAACCCACGTTTCCCGCAATTTCTTATCCCTTTTAATATCAATATTTTATAATTATTTAGTTAATTGATCAATGATTTTACATTGAATAAGTTGTACGTATCATCAACTACGAAAGGTAAGCTATAAAACCTGTGCAGCTTGTCGCACAACATGTCGTATGCGTAATACGCCTAATGATTCTCTAAGTACGCAGCGCGTACATAGCCAACATGGTCAAATAAAACAAAGCGCAGCATGCTTAATAATAAATATTTATTACAAAGTACTCCCCTCATCAATGCTAGTATATAGTACCACTTCTTCTGCTTCATCTTTCACTCCGCTCTTCACCCCGCATTTATCAAAACTCAAAAACCTACGCAGTCATTGCGCGGCCTTTGATGAAGCGCGTTTTTTGCGGTCAGTCTAGGAGAAAGAGAGTCATCAAAGCCACGCACAGCATCAAGAATAACAACAACAACAGCAGCAGCAGCAACAAGAATAACAACAACAACAACATCAACTAATGTGGCATAACAAAAGCAAATAGAAGCAAGCCCAAGGAGCAGCTGTAAGAAACAGCAAGCCTTCCTCGTGGCACAGGGAAAGAGAAGCAGATGGAAACGGAGATGGGAACGGGATTGGGAATGGAGCCGAAGATGGAGTCAGAGTCAGAGTCAGAGTTGGAGACGGAGACGGAGACGGAGACGGTGTCAGACAGGCCGCATAGAGAAAACGGCTTATGGGGCCGACAGTGACGTCGACAGCGACGCTTTATAATGACGCCTGTCTTTCGCCCATACGCTTTGGGTAACATAATCGGTCACTGACTTGGCATTTGGCGTGGTAATTTGAGAACTTTTTGCGCCTCGATATTGTTGCGGGTGGTCAGGGTGGAAGTAAGCGCAAAGAGATAGAGAAAGATATAGAAAGATAGAGAGAGAGAGAGAGAGAGTCGCAATTGAGAAAGAGGCCAGGTACAGTCTTGCAGCAAACCTACCACAATCAAACAGACAATGCGCCGAAAAAAAAAATATATATAAAAAGCAAAGTAGCTTAGACCATGCCACGCACAACAATTTATCACTTGCGCCTGCAACAGCAACAACAACAACAACAACAACAAGTACAACAAGATCTTGCCCCAAACACATTTCGGTTTCGTTTGGCGAATTCGGGCCGCAATCGAGTCAGGCAGGAGCCGGCTGCAAAACAGTCTTCACTTTCGTGCTAAATTATATCATCGTATTCGTCGTCGTCATCATCATCATCATCATCATCTCCAAATTGCGCACAGCAAAGAACCGGGCATCCGATAAGTGCTACACTTCAAAAAAAAACATAGCTTGCCAGAAAATGACCAAAATGATGACATATACAAATAACATTTGTGAAAAAGTTATGGAATTTACATTCCAAAATCTAATACACTTTGTACATAATCATTTTTAAGGTTTGTATTCTTTAAATTACTAACGATAGTATCGAAAATTTGAGTTAAATACAATCGAAACTATCGTTTGGCTTTGATATCTTGTACATTTAGAAAAGACAATGAATTTGAATACGGAATATAAGGACAAACTTTTCTATAACGATAATATTTGAAAAGTTTTTTTCCCAAATTCAATAATAATTCCATATAACGCATATTTCCTCAAATTTCTTTCGACATAATATTATTTCTCCGCAAAGATTTTTTTGATACAAAATTTGTGACAAAGAAAACTTAAATTCTTCTACCCTTATTCAAAAATTAAAAAAAAACAAGTAAGAATGCTCTAGTCGAGTGTGCCCGACTACGAGACTCCCTGCTTCCAACTTGCATTTCAAGCAGTTCAGCGGCAATACAAGCAAGCAGTGCACTTAACTCCTAAACTGCTTGTCAAACTGTTGTTGCTGCCAGCTGAGACGAGCGTAATAGATTCTTCTAAGACATTCTTCTAAGACATTGTTTAAGCATACATGTGTACCAAAAATTATCTTTAAAATTGTGGCTGTGGGAGTCTTTTGCGATTTGAGGGGGTGCGGGGGTGCATCCGAAATTTCAAATAAACTTGATCTGCACATGAACCTGCATGCCAACTTTGATGTCTCTTGCTCTTATAGTCTCTGAGATCGACGCGTTCATACAGACAGACGGACACACAGACGGACATGGCTAAATCAACTCGGCTGTTGATGCTGATCAAGAATATATATATTTTATATAGTCGGAAATGCCTCCTTCTGTCTGTTACACACATTTGCAGTACTTTCTAACTCCCTTTTTCCCATTTTGAATGGGCACACGGAGTAAAAAGAATCAGCTTTTTTTCTGAGTGTAGATGTAGTAAACATTGGGGAGCCGAAGCTGCCTCGTTGGAGTGCAACAAGTTTGCCACAAGGCTTGCAGCACTTTTGTGTGTGTTGTGTTTTGGGCGCACATTTTGATGCTCTGCTCTGCCCCTGCCTCTGCTTGCCGCTCTGCACCACAAAAAGACCCCTAGATTGGCATTGCTCGCTGCCTTACGACGCGTCGCCTGGCATATTCGTCAATTTTTGTGCGCATGCAATTTACGCAGCAGCGTCGCAGGAGTCGCAAGCAGCGACAGTGGCAGAGGCAGCGACAGAGGCAGTAGCGTCAGCAGCGTCAGCAGCAGAAGAGAATACAAAAAACCTTGAGTACGGTCAGTGACCAGAAAAAATGCATAAACATTTTTGTGCTGGTGCGAGGCAGAGAGACGACGCCAACGTCTTTGCAGCCAGTCAATTGCAAATTTTCGGAAATTTTGTATTTTCGTTTTTGTTGTTGTTGTTGTTGTTGTTTTTGCTGCTTGCAAGTTGCAACGAAGAGGCACGTACGATCGCCAGTGTTGCAGTTGCGCGCAGCAGCGTGGGCATGTGCTGGGAGAGTTTGGGGTTTGCTGTTCTGAGGATTGGGGATTGGGGTATTGGGCTGCCTTAATGGCCAGCGTATTTTCGGCATACGCTACGCACATTTAGTGCATGTGCTTGTGTTTATTATGGATGCATTCTTGGCAGCCACAGCCGGTTTGTTTATGCGGCCTTTGATATAGTGCAGAGTGCGAGTGCGAGTGCGAGTGCAGCAAAGAGAGGCAGCAGCAGCAGCAGAGGCAATCTGCAAATAAGTCTGCCGATCTGCTGCCGATCCACTGCCATAATTTTTGTTTATTTTGTTTTTTGTTTTTGCACTGTAATTTTGTTTTTGGGCTCCCCTTCGGTTTTGGCGCTCGTTCTTTTTCTCTGGCATGTTTTCAATTATCAAGGACAAATGTGCGTTGAACTTGATCTCGCTTTTCATTGCCCTGCTGCTGCTGCGCATGTTTACATGTGCAATTTTTATATTTAGATTTTTTCAGTTGCGCCTTTCACTTGCCTAAAATGCATAAAATTGGTTTCTTTAAATGCAGTAAGAACTGCTGCTGCAATTAAGATTATAATCTGAAGCAACGATGAAAATGCCAAATTTATGGATCATAGCAGCGTCAAGTTCCATTCGCATTACATATGCTTTGCTCGTAAGATACACAACAAATGGCAATGCAAATTTGATACTCAACTTTGATTTGAGTTCTGCTTGTCCAAAAAAAAAAAAAAAAAAATTGCATCCGCTGCGGTTTGGGGCAGCGTCATCATCATCAGCAGCAGCAGAGACCCAGAGGATTGGGATCCGTTCAGTTGTGCAGCTTGTGGTTCGTTATTTTAGCCATTGCAAAGTCTTTTGATGCCACAGTGTCTGTTCGTTAGCAGACAGTCCAGCCAGGTGAATTAAGTTGTTATGCCAGGCATTAGTAAAGGTGTTGCTGCTGCTGCTGCTGCTGCTGCTGTTACTGTAGATGTTGCTTTTGCTGCTGCAGCAGCAGCAGCTGCTCAGCTGGTTTGGTTTTCGGGCGCAGCTGAAACTTTGTTGCAACGTTGAAAGTGGCTTGTGGCATGCCAAATAGCCACTAGGAATGTCCAAGTATTGCAAAACGCTTTTAAATTGTACAGGATATTAAAAAGCAACAAACTGTTGATACTAATGACATTTTTTTGCATAGATTGTCAATTTGGCAAGGGATATCGAAGGATTCTCCTATGGATTTGGATTGGCCCTCTTAAAACTTCGACAACGTTAATTTTATTGAGAAAGTATGATCATTCGTTAAAAGAAACTGTTGACCAGATACTGTGGAAGAACATATATCTGCAAATCTTTCAGAATTTGGTGAAATTAATAACCGATTGCAGAAAATCATCAATTTACATAACTGAAATCACTTTAAAACATTAATTTTTGTGGCTTAAAAGTTGTGAAAGGCCTTCACCTCATTTTAATGATTAGCCTAAATTCCATGAAACCAGATCAGCTGATTTATAATTTGAAGCAATTGTATATAATGTAGATCCTTCATTCACAAAAACTGATTGTGCCAAGCCAGATGTGAGACAAAGATGCCTGCCAACTTTATCAAACTAATCACATCTTTATAATCTTCAAATCAATGAGCTGATAAAAAAGGCACATACAATGGGATACTACAAAGCTTCATAATAGACCAAGACGAGTACATAAACATCATTAGACGGTTCAGTTTACAAAACGCTAATGGCACTTCTACAAAATGATGGACATGCATCAACCCTATAAGCAAACTCATCCCAGCGCGATTTTCAACATTTTTAGTTAATTTACCCAGTCGGGGCAGGAAAAACATTTGGAATTCCTGCAGCGTTGCAGTTGCAACGAAGTCTCTTTCACTCTTTCTCTCTCTCTCTCTCTGTCTATCTCTCTGTCTGTGGCTAAAAATCTTGCATTCGATCGTTTATGGCATTTTATTTGGCGCGTCAGCAAATGTTTGTAAGCAATTTATTTATGACATTTTTTGTAACCGTTTAGATGCTGATGCTGATGTTGTTGCTGCTGCTGTTGTTGCTGTTGCATTTGCCACTGTTGTTTAAATGCTGAGCGACACATTTGCTGACTTGGAATCGTGCGGCAATCTGTGGCACGAAAAAAAAAAACTGGCCGCATGACGCGTCCAAAAGCGCAATGAGGCACAAACTTGTAATAGCTAACAACAAACAGCTACATGGACATAAGCATTGAGTTAAAGTCAAAGTCAAGTTCCATATTCATTAGTTACAAATACAAACAGCGACTAAATCTAGCTGACGTCTTGTGCTAATGACTGCAAGGTGTCTCTCTTGGCCAAATGCCTTCTGGCTTCACATATACATACTTATAGGTATGTATAAGTAGCAGGACAAAGCACAAAGCACAGGTAACACAGGTGGTCATTACACATTACACGCTAACAACAATCGCCATTACGAAATGCTTACTTATTTACTTAAAATTGAACAATTTGAAGCTAAAATTAAACTATAACCTGCCAGTTTGAATACCAATTAGTTCAGAGCCTAGATCTAGCAACTGGAACAGGTAAGGCGAGCGCAGCTGCCCAGTTGAAAAAAAAAGAAAGAAACTTGTAATCGGTTTGCCAATTGCTCTTACAGAAATGTTTATCTTATGAAAACTTAACCTTTGACCGATTATATCTATGACATCTATAAGATATAGTCGTCCTATTTTGATAAAATTTAGATAAAACTCAACTACAGAATAGGAAACTTAAGATAGCTTGGGAAACAAAAAAGTAGTTCATACAAAAACTAATTTTTGCCAACTGGCAGCTATGGTAGCTATAAGATATAGTGATCCGATTTTGATGTTATTTTGTCCACATGTATAAAACGTCGGTTTAAGTAAAGTGAATTTGGTTGAGTTATCTGAAAAACACAAAAGCTTTTCATGCAGCTCACTTTTAAGCCGAATGTTCCTATGGCAGCTATAAGATATAGGAATCCGATTTTAATGAAATTTTATGAACATGTTTAGACAATGCTTAAAACTCAGAATTGGCATGTTTGGCTTAGTTATGTTTAAAAACAAAAATTTTGGCCAGTTCGTTTCTATGGCAGCTATATGTTATTGTAGTCCAATCCGGTCGATTCTGATATATGTACTACTTGCAGTAAAAAGCAGCATCTGTGGCAAGTTTCATCAAGATAGCTTAGCTGAGAGTCTAGTTCACATAGACCAATCAGACAGATGGGCGGACGCACATGACTAGTTCTGCTCAAATGTTGATCAAGAATGCTTAATGGGGTCAGAAAAGTCGCCTTCAGTGTGTTACACATTGCTTGATCAAATGATATTACCCTCTACAAGGGTATAGGAAGAAAAAAAGACTGTGGAAAACTAAATTGTTCGGCAAATTGATAGCAAGGCCAAAAACAGGAAAAATCTTTAAGCAACGAAAAATCAACGTGCCATAAGAATTGTTAACAAGTGAAAGAGAGAAAAACCTGATTTTTCCTTGGCCAAACAGCAGCCAGGGGGCCGGATATGACCAAATTGCTAGGGTTCCCGGCGGCCGGTAATTGGCAATGCAGCAGCAGCAGCAGCAGCAGCAGCGGCAGCAGCGCAGCAGCAGCGGTAGCAACAACAACGACAATATTTTTTTTTTTTTTGTAACTGGGCAAAAAACGGCTGCAAAAATAAATATGAGCTCGGCAACGTCAAGGGCCGAGCGAAGAGCTTAGTCTTGAGCGTTTTTTTTAGGCAAAACCAAACGCCAGGGCCAAGACAGATGTGCGACATTGCAATTTGTTACAGTTGCAAGTTGCAAGTTGCATTAACGGCCATGTTGTTGTTGTTGCTGTTGTTGCTGGCTGTTGCTGCGCTGAGCCTGCTTTGAGTCAGTCTATAGGCTAAAACCATGGCCTGGGAAGTTGGCAGCCAGAGCAACCTAAATATTTTAATGCCCCGGCCGCATTGATGGTTCGCTTTTTTGTTTGCAACTGCAACTTCAACTGCAACTGCGACGGCGACTCTCTGGTAATTAACATTTTTTGCGTGCACAAATATTTTTCGACTTGCTGCGAGAGAGAAAAAGCAGCAGCAGATGTACATGAAATTTTCACAACAGAAGCTGCTGCATGAAACTCAAACAAATTAAACTTGAGCTAAGGCCAAGAAGAACAACACGGCAGCCAACTGAAAAAACAACAACAACAAAACACAGCAACAACAATCGACGCGAGGCCTGCAGAAAACGTAACAAAATATGTTAAAATGCAACCAAGTGAGTAAATTGTGCGCAACAACTCAAAAAAAAGTGGAAAAACTGAATGTTCTGTTTATGTAGCACACACACACACACACACGCACACGCACACACATACACATAGACATCGAATATATATACTACATAAACTAAGCAAATTATTATTTGAAGGCACACGTCCCAGGGTTGGCTCTGGCTCTGGCTCTGACTCCGACTCCGACTCTAGCTTTGGCTTTGGGTTTGAGTTGGAGCTTGTATTTGTATTTGTTGTTGTAGTTGTAGCTGGAGCTTAGTTGTGTGTGTGTGTTGTTGTTGTTGCCAGCGCACTTGTACAAAAATTAAATTGTTTTAATTACGCGCTGCCGCAAATTGTGGCATTGTGGGTGGATGCGGGGCGCTTGGGTGGCTGCTTGGTTGCCTGCGACGAGCGGCTGCACAGTTTACTTTTTTTTTATTATTTGCTGCTGTTGGGAAAATTGTTGCCAAATTGCATTAGCTTTGCCTTTGCCTACATTGGCTATAACGTTAAGTGAACGTTAATAGGGCTGAAAAAATAGCAATAAAATGATATAAAAATGATGTTACGATAACTAAATACTTGCTCTTATATATACGAGAAGTTATTTGAAATGTTCTGAGTGGGTTGTTCTAGACAACAGCTCAACTTGTTTAGTATAATGCGAAAATTCCAAAAGAATTTCAATATATTGTTGTTATTTCAAACCACACATGAAAAACAACAAACTGAATGAAAAGGATAATCAAGAGGAGCTTATTTGTTAAACGGCTTAAAAATGGTTTTCAAAACCAACAATCTGTTTAAATTAAAATCAATTGCGAAATGAAATAATATACTCACCGATTAAATATAATTGTTGGAGTATTCACAGCTTTTAACTTAGGAGGTTAACTGGTGAACAATCTGGCCTTAACCCTTATTTTGGCTAACTAAAGATGACATTTCTACTATTGTTCAGTTAACTCACTAAAAGAGTCTCTGAAAAAGAAACCAAATATTATAATAATATGTTACATTAAATAAAGCAAAAAACTTGCTATAAATTGAAATATTTTATTTCAAATTGATAGCAAAGTGTTTTCAATTCTGAGTAACTTACAATCTACAATTATAAAGAAAAGCTTTGTTCTTTTTGGTTCTCAACAAAGGTTTTTTCTAATGCCAATTTAAATATTTTATACAGCACTAATGCAGGCAATTGTGCAACCCTGGTTTCATGTTGAATCCAGCAACATTTTTCATATTTTTTTTTTTATTTTTTTTTAATTGTACATAGAAAAATGTTCAAGTTTGGTTTGGTTTGTTTCAGATATGTGGAACAGGAGAAGGCGGGCGCGTTGCACCACCTTTCATCAGTGAGTGCCACGAAAATGTTTCCACTTTACATTTTTTGCGTGTGTTCTCGTTTCGGATGATGGGCTAAGGGCAATGGGAGGAGGCTGAGAGGTGGAGTAACGCCCGTCGTCGACAACGATGACGACGACGACGACGACGCAGTCAAGATAGACACAGTGTTAGCCAAGTTTTTTTTTTAAGCTTGCCGCTGCTGAGCCATTGATAATTACCAGGTTGTTATTTTGCACTCTCTTTCTCTATGTTGTATTAGTAGCTGCTCTGTTGTCTCCGTCTCAGTCTCCCTTTTACAATGTTTTTTGCAAATTTATGTTTGCTTCGCATGCGCTTCTGGCAATCAAATTGTATGTGTGTGTGTGTGTGTGTGTGTATGAATTGTGCATAGAAGTCAAGTCAATCTTTAGACTGTTTTTACATAATTATAACAGTGCACACTGGCTGCTCTAACCGCTGCAGCTCTTTTATTGTTTTCATTTTAATTTAAATGCCTAAACAATAATTTGTGCATTTTTTTATTTTTGCTGTAGGGTTATTGTTTTTGGTTAATGCATGCAATTATATTCACAACTGAAGTGATGTACGGCTAAAGTCTTACCCGCTGGCAATTACTTTATGCAAATGCCAAAATGCCAGCACGAAAATCTTTTTCGAGCTACCCCCCTTACCAGCGCCCAATTAGCACACTTCCGGGTTTGTGCTGCGGGTAGAGTCTTTGCTATCAATGAAACCTCATATCTTGCAAAAGCCACAATATCCGTTTGCTATTAGAAAAAGACGCCGGCGCAATGCTTTTTGTCTATATTTTACGCATATTTCACGCACCGAACTGATTTTGGACGTAACGTTAAAAAGATAAGCCGCATTGCTACAAATGGGCGCTGGTTTCCGGTTTCCGTTGCAGATAAACCCATATATGCGTGTGTGTTGCTCAAATTTACGGCCTTCGCTTAAACAAAAGAGAACCTTCAATTTAGCAGAAGAAAAAAGAAATAAAAAACACACATTGTGCGTGAAAATTGCGTACAGTTGTGCTCAAGTCGTTCATGGCGGCCATTTTGCGCTGCTTGCTTATGCAATACTTTTTTGCACACGTATCGATGGCCCCTCTAATGGTGTGTGTGTGTGTGCGTGTGTATGGGTGTGTGGGTGTGGGTGCAAGTGAAAAATATCAATAAACAGTGCAGCCAACCATCAGCAGCGTTTCGCTTCTTTTGGACTGTGTGCATTTTATTTATATACATATTACATATTATAAATTTTACATAAGCCCTTATTACACATACATACAAACACACATACATACAAACGCATTTACTCGCAAATGCCCTAACTGCATAGCTGACCCCAGGCTTTGCTCGGGTCGCCAATTTACGCACAAGGATGTCTTGTGGGTGTCTGTGGTCGTTCTCAACGCCTCGTTCGATTCGAGTAGCTGGGGTAGCAATTTTTAGCTGGCATTTCCGCAGAAGGCCATTTTGTTCTACTCATGCCCAAATTGCAAACAGAGTGCTGTCAGTGTTGCGCCCCCCAAACCCAAGCCCCGCCCACACCTGAAGTTGCAACTTATTCTGTCAGTTCACCCCCATGTGTGCATGCGTGAAAATTTTTCCACCACATCGATTACTTTACGCAAATTAGTGCGTAGATATTTTGCAAAAATGTTCTATAAATAATTGATGTGCCATTTAACGTGTCCTACTCAATCCCTGCTCCCTTCCAATTGCATCCACTCAACTTGTAAGGTGTGCGTGTCCATGTGTGTGCTTGTGTGTGTGCGTGCATGTGTGTGTGTGTGTGTGTAAGCTATGTACATAAATGTTTAAGGCATTACATTGCGATACTCTGAGCACCACTTAATTTAAGTTGAACGCTTAATTTAGCAATTGCACACAATTAGCAATGACAGTTGATAAACATTGCCATATAATTTAATATGTTTGTAAATACTCAAAAGCATTCAGAATATCTATAGATATATACATATATCTACATTATATTAATAAACAGTAATAATAACAGCATTGATATCAACTCAAAAAATGTCAACACTGACTTTAGTCCCAACTCCATAAGAACTCTCATAGCTTTGTTAAAACTGAACCGATTTCCATGCGGAATATCTTTTAACTCCCTGTTCCCATTGAAAATGGGAAGAAGGGAGTTATAAAGTACTGCAAATGTGTGTAACAGACAGAAGGAGGCATTTCCGACTATATAAACTATATATTCTTGATCAGGATCAACAGCCGAGACGAACTAGCCATGTCCGTCTGTCTGTCCGCCTGTCTGTCCGTATGAACACACAGATCTCGGAGACTATAAGAGCTAGAGACACCAAACTTGGCATGCAGGTTCCTGTATACCGTACGCTGATCAAGTTTATTTCAAATTTCGGATGCACCCCTCCGCACCTTCGCATATCGCATAAAACTTCCACAGCCACAATTTTAAAAACAGAGCTTTGATGTTGAATGTTGATCTGCTGTGAAAATTTCAATACGATCGGGTAAATAGCACCAAAGTTATGGAAGAATCTATGATCTCCGTCTCAGCTGACAGAAACAACAATTTGACAGGCACTTAACAAGATAAGTGCACTGCTTGCTTGTGTTGCCGCTGAACTGCTTGAAATGCAAGTTGGGAGCAGGGAGTCTCGTAGTCGGGCACACTCGACTAGAGCATTCTTACTTGTTTTTTTTTGTGTAAATGAAAACTTGTATAAAAATCAGTTTAAAAATCATTTCTGAAATAGTTAGTTTTTCGATAAAATAATTGAATAAAGTAAACAATTTCTCTCAATACTGAGCAAACTTGTAAGCTTTACAACCTAGATTTTCAACTCAAATAATCATTTTAAAAAACTAATATAAAAATATAAATTCGGCTCTGCTTAAGGTTTTCTCTTTTTCGGCTTAAGATATTATTCAGCTTCAGGTGACTTTATATAAAATCACCTTGATTCAGTTGATATAGTTCTTATAAATAAAAGTAAGCATTAATATTTTGAAAGACACGTTAATTTATTTATGATAAATATATATATAGATTTCAAGGTCGTCAAATTGTTATTAAGTAATATGAAATCCATTTCAAGACTTGTGTGCAGCAGCATGAAATTTTTTAACGGCAAACATTTAATAACGGCGAATCGCTGTATGAAGAATTTTTTCAAAACTCAAGATCATCGTACGAGAAAAACAAAACAAATAATGCTTACCCAGAATCGTTGCTTTGGATCGATTATAACAGTTAGGCATATCGAGAACTATTTTATAGCTGAAATGAATGGAAGTTTTGCCGAATTGCAGTACAGTATTTGCGATGGAGTTATGGAAATAGTGCAAACACGAGTTCCAAGAGCATTATGCGGTAACGGTCTGGGAAAGATATTGGCTAGAGAGGCATTGCAATTTGCGGTTTATAATCGTCTGACTCTAAGAGTAACCTGTGAATTCGTGCAACACTATGTTCAAGTACATGAACCACGATATCTTGTGTATCTTTTACATTAACTGCTATAGTTTATCAATAAACTTAAAGAACTAGAGTATTGAAATATAATTCGCTAATATTTTGCTTATAAGCTTACAAAATATCTATAGTTGTCTATAGATAAATATATAACATTATATAATTAACTGGTAATAGTAAAAGCATGACTATCAACAGTTCCCATCTGTTTATAGATATCCCTGTACAGTTTTCAGTTCAAAGTAAAATATATAATATTCAGACACATAACTTCCCCATCTCCATAAGAAATACCCTTTGTACATTTTCAACACCAAAAAACTTTTCAAAACTGAACCGAAGTCCATGCGGACTGTCTTTTTGGTCATTTTTTATATTAATTAGTTGCAAATATCAAAACTGCTATAAAAAGCAATTTGAAAACTGTTTCCGCAAAAGAAATGCGTAATAAAAATCAACAAAAAAATGTCAGTCAGCTGTCAATATTCCAAATACTCGTAAACTGCTTTTCCTAGACTTCCAACTCACATAACTTTGTAAAAACAAACTCAAATAAAAGATTAAATTTGTTTCGGTTTTAGATTTATTTTATATTTCGGCTTAAGATATTAATCAGATGATATAATCGAAATAACTAAAAGTAAGCATTAAGATTTTGGCAAATGTGTTGATTTATTTATCTAAAATAACATTTTTTTTTTTTTTAAAACAAATTAAGATTTCAAAGCGAAAAAATTGTTATTACGTAAAATGAATTCCATTTCAAGGCTTGTATGCAGCAGCATTAAATTTTTAAATGGCAAACATTTATTAATGCCCAGACGTTGTGTACAACATTTTTTCAAAATTCAAGATTATTCTACGATACAGACTAGAGAGATGGCGCGTTGCCTGAATAGGTGCAATTATATTACAATAAGGCATATCGAAAATTTTTTTTTCATTGAAATGTATGGAAAAATTGCTAAATTGGAGTACAGAATTGTCCATGGAGTTATGGATATAATGCATACATGGGTTCCAAGGAAATTAGCTGGACATGGTCTGGGAAAGTTATTGGCTATAGAGGCATTGGAATTTGCGGTTCAGAATAATCTAATACTTAAAATAAGCTGTGCCTTCGTGACACATTACGTTAATGAGCACGAGCCACGTTATCTGAAATATACTTTATATTAATTGATTTCATTAATGAATAAACTTATAGATCTTCAGAATTGAAAAGAATACGCAAATATTTAATTTACAATTTTATGTCAAGCATATTTTTGAAAAAAATTTTAAAAATTAAACAAATTCCGTTTATTTCAATTTTTGTATAATGTCAAAACTCAGAAATTGAAATACAACGTTTTCAACCAATCGTTCCTGTGAATCGTGGTCCAATCCGGCCAATTCCGACATATGAACTGCTTGCAGCAAAAAGCAGTATTTGTGTCAAGTTTCATCAACATATCTTTTGAGCTGAGATTCAAGTTTTGCATATAGAAAGACGGACAGACAATATTCAAGATTATCGTAAGCGCTCTTCCTAGATTCCTAACTTATATAACTTTGAATAAAAACTCATATAAAAATATAAATTCAGTTTGGTTTTAGATTTCCTAATTTTCGGCTTAAGATGCTATTAAGATGATATAAACCCAAGCAACAAGATTTTGAAATAGCATTTAAGAAACAGATGAAGTTTTCAGAGCCGGTAAATTCTTATCAAGTAGTATGAATTCCATTTCAAGACTTGTGTGCAGCAGCATAAAATTTTGTAATGTCAAACATTTATTAATGTCGAGACGTTATGTACAACATTTTTTCAAAATTCAAGATTATTCTACGATACAGTCTAGAGAGATGGCGCGTGGCATGAATAGTTGCAATTATATTACAATAAGGCATATCGATAACTATTTTTTTATTGAAATGTATGGAAAAGAAGCTAAATTGGAGTACAGAATTGTCCATGGAGTTATGGATATAATGCATACATTGGTTCCAAGAAAATTGGCC
Organism: Hirtodrosophila cameraria; assembly: GCA_949708635.1. Taxonomy (NCBI): domain Eukaryota; kingdom Metazoa; phylum Arthropoda; class Insecta; order Diptera; family Drosophilidae; genus Hirtodrosophila; species Hirtodrosophila cameraria. The sequence continues at coordinate 81,221,439 of OX453089.1, read as the reverse complement.
GGACATGGTCTGGGAAAGTTGTTGGCTATAGAGGCATTGGAATTTGCGGTTCAGAATGGTTTAGTACTTAAAATAAGCTGTGCTTTCGTAGCACACTACGTTAATGAATACGAGCCACGTTATCTGAGATATACTATACATTAACTGATTTCAATAATTAATAAACTTCAGTTTTGAAAAAAAAAAGGAAAAAATATCAATATTTTTGGTGGAATTCGGGCTTTAAATTTAGTATAAAGCATTTTTCTGACACAAAAGTTAAAAAATTCCATTTACTTTTGAAACTTCAATGTTTGAAGACATGGAAAGACAACGTTTTCAACCAATAAGCATATGTTAAAGTGGTCCGATCCGGCCGATTCTGACACATGTACCTACTGCTTTCAGCAAAAAGAAGGATCTGTGGCAAGTTTCATCAATATAAAACTGTGAGACAAGTTCGTTAATAAAAAGACGAGCAGATAGATATTTAATCTACCCGTAGACTGCTCTTCCTAGATTCCTAACTCATATAACTTTGTATAAAAACTCATATAAAAATATAAATTTGGTTTGGTTTTAGGTTTCCTATTTTTTCGGCTTAAAATGATATTTAGATGATATAAACCCCAGAATCAAGACTAAGAATTAAGATTTTGAAATATGCGTTAAATTCTTTCAATTTATATCAAAACCAATTTAGTTTCAGAGCCCGCAAATTGTTATGAAGTAATATGAATTCCATTTCAAGACTTGTGTGCAGCAGCATTATATTTTGTAATGCCAAACATTTATCAATAGCGAATCGTTGTATGCAGCATTATTTCAAAACTCAGGATTGTTTTACCAGAAAGACAAGAGAGAGGTTGAATACACAGAATCGATGCATGGGAACATATATAACAATAAGGCATATCGATAATAAGTTTTTCATTGAAATGAAAGGAAAAACTGCCGAATTGCAATACAGAATTGGACATGGCGTTATGGAACTATCGCATACACACGTTCCAGAAGAATTGAACGGACTCGGTCTCGGAAAGCTATTGGTTAGGGAGGCATTGAAATTTGCGGTAATGAATGGTTTGCTTCTTAAAATAAGCTGTAGCTTTGTGCAATACTACATAAATAATTACGAACCAAATTATGGGAAATATATTATAGATTAACTTAAAGTATGGTTTAATAAATACACAAATATTTGATCAATTCCATTTTATTAAAATCTTAAAAATAATAAAAACTTATAAGAAGTCAATCGTACCCTATAGAGGTGGGCAGACCGTAGTTGCTCAAGTTTTTGCTATTATAAATATCTTTCAAAAACGACAACACAGCTGATCTCCTCCAAGTTGTATTTTGCGCCGATTTGCACTCTTCGCAAGCATTTTGACTGGGAAACTGAAGTTTTGGGAACTTTGGATCCTCAGTGGTATCGCCAGCTAAGCGTTGATTTATTTCATTGTGTGCCTCCCATAGCCAAAGTATTTCCTCATCTCGACTTTCAATCGAGTTAATTTTACGCCGTTCTGCCATGGCTACAAAATGCTGCACACAATCCGTGCAGCCAAAAAAGTGTTTGACAAAGCCATGTATGATGCCCAAAACGTTGCCCGTTGGTAAAACAGCTGACTTGGCTGACTGCACGGTTAAATAGTGAAAGAGCGTCCAGAGGGAACAGGTGAAGCCACGCAGGAATGGACGCGTTGCAATGCAGCCCACATAACGCCTGGCCTTGAACACCTGCGGCAACATGTGCTCCAGTAATTGCAACTGTGCCTGGAATGCTACGCCAGTCAGTTCATTCGTAGAGCTAACAAACTTATAAAGCCGTTCCAGCAATAAATTGCCAGCGTTGTTTAAAGGACTAAACTGATGCAAAACATTGAGCAATTGTTGCAAGCATAACATGCTGTCACCTTTGAAAACGCGCACCTTGGGCAACTCTACATGCAACAGCTTATCTATTGCCTGCTCCAAGTCCGCACGGTAGACTCGAGTTTTTGATTGTAGAACCGTTGAAATGATAGCCTCTTGCTCCTCATCCTTGTAAGTAGTTGAAGTATTGGAAGCTGCAGAAAGTGGCGTCTGTGGATTATAGCCTGCGGCTTGAAGATATTGACTAACGCTCTGAATATAAGCTGTACTCGTGTCATTATGTGGGTGTAAGGCTAATGTATTGCCAACACAATCCATGATGGCCAACGTATCACTAACTTTTCCAATAAAGCCAAACTTGTTAAACAGCTTTCGATCGCTCATAATGCGCACTGCAACCGAAGGCCAAGGCAGTAGACCCAGTATTGTATCTCTGCCAATTGTAGATCGATATGGCTGATAAACCAGCACTATATAGATTATGGCATCGAAATTACAGTTAACTTGATCAAGCAGCGTGTATAGATTGTCCATGGCTACAACTGGCTCAAAATTTGGCTGTGCACGCGACGTATACTTAATGTTGGCTATATATGCACCTGTGCGGGCATATATCTCATCAGGCACAATCGTGGCTATATCCAAACCAATTTGTTGCTCACTTCGTAGAAAATGGGGTGGAAACAAGCGCAATGTGGGTGTTTGTCGTATATCAAAATTACGACATATATGCACATTACGCTCCTGTGCACAATCCACCACATAGATCGTAAGAGCCCGTTGCCAATCATATAGCTTTCTAGCTATCTTCTTAAATGTAACTGCAAAGCGTCTACAGTCGCCACAGAAATAGTTTATAAACTGCACAAGTTTACATTTGTTCGATGCATACAGCTCAATCTCAAGTGTATCGTTATACAATATACGAACATTATCTTCGATACTGTACAGACTTGGTTCAGTCACATTTGTCGCATTCAATGCCACAACACAAATACTACACTCCCATAACAATATAAAAGCAAGCAACTTTAAGCGAATCATTTCCATAAGATGCTTGCCGGTTTAGTTTTTAACTGCAACTGATGAGCATTTTCAAGACGCTTGGGTTATTAAAGCTTTCGTTTTGCTTGGCTTGCTTTTACAATGCAATGCGTCAGGGAGAAAACAAGAGACAAACAACAACAAAGAGTAAAGACAAACCAACAAAAACTCATCATTGTCATATGCAATAAGCTTTTGATGTCAATTGATCTGAGTTGTGTTTAATTATAAATACAATTTATATAAATACTAAAGTAAATGCAAGGATCTCAAGAAGCCAGCATGATATGCAAAACTTATTACACCCTGTTCCCATTAAAAATGGGAAAAAGGGAGTTATAAAGTACTGCAAATGTGTGTAACAGGCAGAAGGAGGCATTTCCGACTATATAAACTATATATTCTTGATCAGCATCAACAGCCGAGACAAACTAGCCATGTCCGTCTGTCTGTCCGTCTGTCTGTCCGTCTGTTTGTCTGTCCGTCTGTCCGTATGAACACACAGATCTCGGAGACCATAAGAGCTAGAGACACCAAACTGGCATGCCGGTTTCTATATACCGTACGCAGCTCAAGTTTATTTCAAATTTCAGATACACCCCCCCGCCCCCTCGCAAAGCGAAAAATCTCCCACAGCCACAGTTTTAAAGATAAAGCTTTGATTTTTGGTACACATATATGTTTAATCTATGTTGATCTGTTTCCCCCGTCTCAGCATGCAGCAACAACAGTTTGACAAGCAGTTTACGAGTTAAGTGCACTGCTTGCTTGTGTTGCCGCTGAACTGCTTGAAGTGCAAGTTGGGAGCAGGGAGTCTCGTTGTCGGGCACACTCGACTAGAGCATTCTTACTTGTTTTTATAGTAGTTTTTCTAAAGTATTTACATATTTAGATACTTTAGGAAAAATACTACATGTATAAATAAGTTTTTCATATCATGCTGGCTGATTGATATCCTATATAAATAAATGAACAATATGTTAACATCATGTAAAGTTAAATAATGTTGCCATAATGTTAAGGGTATCTCAAATATTAGTCAAAAGTAAAATATATTTTGAATCATTATGTTTCCAACACCTTTAAAAAAAGATCTTTGTACATTTTCAACTTCAAAAACTTTTTCAAAAATGAACTTATTTCCAAGCGGAATATCTTTTTAGTCATAAATTGACTACTATATTGATTTTGCATTAAAATTATATATATATATATATATAAAAAAATAATTTTTAGTTGATTTGGCTTTTTGCTTGAATTCGAGCATCAAAACATGTATAAGAAGCAATTTAAAAACTATTTAAAAAAAAGAAATTTATGTCGAAAAAAAAAAAAAAAAAAAACTTCTCAGTCAACTGTCAAGATTCAGTATAGTCATAAACTGCTCTTTCTAGATTTTCAACTCGTAAAACTTTGTAAAATAGTTCACATAAATATGTAAATTTGTTTCGGTTTTAGGTTTCTTTTTTTCGGCTTTAGATGTTATTCGGATGATAAAACCACAAAAATTTTAAAAGATGAGTGTATTTATTTATTTTCAATAACATTTTCGCAAAACAAATTAATATTTCAATTCCACCAAATTGTTTTTAAGTAATATGAATTCCGCTTTAAGGCTTATGTGCAGCCGCATTAAATGTTTCGATGGCAAACATTTATTAAAACCAAATCGTTGTAAGCAGCATTTTTTAAGATCTGAAGATTATTGTACCACACAGACAAGAGTGTTAATGAAAACTCAGTATAGATGCATGGGCACGTATATTACAGTTAGGCATATCGATAATAAGTTTCTTATTGAATTGAATGGAAAAGTTGCCGAATTGAGATACAACATTGGACATGGAATTATGGAAATATGGACTACAAGAGTGCCAAGAAAACTGGCCGGACATGGTTTGGGAAAGATATTGGCTAAGGAGGCATTGGAATTTGCGGTTCAGAATAATCTAATACTTAAAATAACCTGTGGTTTTGTGCAAAACTACGTTAATGAATCCGAGCCACATTATTTGAAATATATTTTACATTAACTAATAATAGACTTTTCTTTAGAGAGACAAGCTAAAAGTTGCTAGTTTTATATTCAAATAATATTGATAAATGTTTAAATGTAAACACTAATTTAAATTTAAACAATGCCATTTATTCATGTTATGTGTCACAGTCAAAAATTTCTTTTCGGGTTTTGGTTAACAACACAGCTTACGGATTGAAACCACAATACTAAATACCCAGCACAGCAGTTCCGGTATCTTGCACAGACACGCACAAATTCAAAACAGGTTCTGCTCAAAACAACAACAAAATGCTAAAAGCAGATGCAACAAGTGGGGCATAAGTGCCACAAGTTTTTGGGGGGGCAGAGGCAGGTTCAAAAACTCAAAAAGTATGCTCAACTTTGCGGCTATATCATTTACATGCCAGATTATGTGAGAAAATCTGCCAAAAAAAGCAAAAGCTGGCAAAATGCTCAAAAAGTTTTCCCTAAAGTTTCTGGGTGTGAAAAACACAGAGACTCTGTTCTCTGTTCTCGGTTAGGCAAGTTTTGCGGCAACTCAACTGCAGCTTAAAACTTTTTGGCAACAGTTTATGGGGCACACTCCCAACCCTCTCCTATTTCCACTCGAATCCCCCTTTGCTCTACACTAAGCTGGCAACTTGATGCTTGCTAATTTAATTGCGACAACGAGACGAGTTTCCATTCCATTCCATTCCATCCATCAGCTGGCGGCTGTTTGTAGCTGGCATATTTTATGGCAAATTAACTGTGAAAAGGCGTTGCAGTGGAAATTGTTAAGTATTTTATGCGGCTTGTTGTTGTTGGCTTATTGCTGTAAACGAGTGCTAAAGTTCGAGTTAGAAGCGAATAAAACAAAATGCGCAACGGTGCGTATGCGTAATAAAAGTTATAAAAGCAAATTGAGTTGCACAATCACAAAACGGAACTATGAATAGCTAAGAATTATATTTTTTAATGTTATAGTATTAAATATTTATCTGTAGCGTTCGCTGTGTTATAACAAGTTATTTGTCAGAAAATAAAAATGGTTTTTCTTTCGAAAGTAGTAATTATTTGTATACCCTTGCAGAGGGTATTATAATTCTGTCACGAAATGTGTAACGCATTGAAGATAACGTCTCAGAAATAAATAATTTTATACTCGTGATCAGCATCAACAGCCGAGTCATGTCCGTCAAGTCCGTCTGTCCGTCTGTCTGTCTGTCTGTCTGTCTGTCTGTTTATATGCGTTTTTCAAGACTTTGTTCTAGAGCTATCTTGATGAAACTTGGCACAGATGCTTCTTCTTATTGCAGGTAGTACCTCTACTTGAGTTGGCCAGATCGGACCACTATAACATATGGCTGCCATAGGAACGATCGGTTGAAAAATAAGTTTTTGTATTAAAAATTTTTTTTTTTTTCAAAATAACTTTACCAAACTTACTATGTCTAAATTTTAAATCTATCCACATATGTTGGCAAAATTTCATTGAAATCAGAAAACTGTATGTTATAGCTGCCATAGGACCGATCGGTTGAAAAATAAGTTTTTCTATGAAAAACTTTGTTGTTTTTTAAGTTAACTCAACCAAACTCACTTTACCAAAGTTTAAAGACACTTTATACATGATGACAAAATTTTATTAAAATCGGACCTCTATATCTTATAGCTGCCATAGGACCGATCGGTTGGAAAATAAGTTTTTCTATGAAAAACTTTTTTGTTTTTCAAAATAACTCGACCAAATTCACTATGCCCAAATTTAAGCTCTATCCACATATTTGGACAACATTTCATCAAAATCGGACTACTACATCTTATATCTGCCACAGGAACAATCTGTTGAAAATTAAGTTTTCTTAAGCAAAACTTTTCTGCAAGGGTATATATAAGCTAATATTTCTTTCAAGTCAGAAAAAGAAAGCTGCACATCAATATGACTAAATTAAACATATGTATATTGATGAGTTTCATATATTATGCCATTGTTTAGCGACTAATCTTCCTAATCATCTATGAAATATGCAAAAAATGCAATATTCGTTTTGATTAGTGCAATGGATTTTTCAAATAAATTTGTAATACCACAATAATTGTCGCACTAACTTTCAATCAGCAGGCAAAGACAATGGCTGGGCAAACATGTGTGTGCCCCAACGTATTGGAACTGGGTCCTCCAGTTTAACATGCACACCCTTCAACCCCCACCCCGCCCATATCAGGATAATCAACAATGCAGCTGACTGACATGAACAATGTAGCAAATCGGTTTGCAAATCAGCCAGCAGCAAACAGGCAAAACCAGTCAACGACATGCCAGCCAGTAAAAATTGCGTAAAATACAAATATTGTGTAAAGGTTTTTTTTCTGTTTTTTTTTTTTTTGTGAAAGGATGCGCTGCGTGCGGAAACTGAGGGTGGTGGCAGGATAAGGGCAGCTGGCGGGTAGGGGGTGAGCGGGGGTTGCGGCAGTCCATCAAAACGATTTGAATGCGTCGTTGACGTTGATGAGTTTGAGTGAAAAGCGGATCGTCGAGTAGTCAGTAGGCAGCAGGCAGCAGGCAGGACCAGGACCAGGACGAGAGCCAAGTTCGTCAATCAAAAGCTAAACCAAAATCTCCTCATGCGTGGCACAGAGGAGCAGAGTGGCAAAGCCAAAGGCTGATGAGGATGCCACTGCTGCTGCTGCTGCATGTTGAGCCTGATGCGTTGTGTTTGTTTTGTTTTAATTTTCTCGATTTTTTTTTTTTTTTTTTGTGCTGCTGGCTTTTTCCTTGTTTCCGCCTTTTTTTTCGTTATTTGAAAAACTCTTCAGATTTGAATTGTTGCCATGTTTTTATTGTTGTTGAGTTTGGTTTAGTTTGTGCGTGGCGGGCAGATGAGTATGCATCTCTAAGCAGTCTCTCACTGTATCCGTATCCGTTGTGCCTTACACGTTGCTGTTTACACGGCTAGAAATGTAGAGAAGCGGAGCAGGGCAGCAAGGGGGTACGGGTACGCATTTGACATTTCATCAGGCTGGCGACCGCTGCTGCTACTGCTGCTACTGCTGCTGCGGCAGCTAAGGATTTGATTTGATGTGCGTCCATCAAAAGGGAGTTGAAAGCTGAAAGCAGCAGCAACAATGCGCTGAAAATTGCATTGTTAGCAAAACACTAGAATATGGCCAAAGTGCCCGATGTATGGACGCACACACACACACACACACACACATATACACACATATACACACTCATACCCACACTCATACTTAGTCAGATTCACGCATTGCACTTGACAAGTCAACCAGGCATCCCTCTGCTTTCGGCCTGCCAGCATTTACTTCCGCTTTTAATTAAAAATAAAAAATAAAACCAAACAATAACCTGCTGCTGCAGCTAGCGAAAACAACAAAAAAAAAAAAAAAAAACAGAGAGATTCACAATTATTTGCGCATAAAATAAAAATATACGATATATATACCATATGTAGACTGAAAAAAATTGAAAAACCACACAAATACATTTACTACATCAACAGAGTCTGCCTGCGAGGGTCGTCCTGCACTCACATTCGCTTATTTGCATGCGTATCCTGTACACACGCACTTTGGTTTACAGGACCTTATTGGGGTAGGGGGTGTTTCTGGGCCAAACAGTGGGCGCAAGCAGCGTAAGCAGGAGAGCAAACAGCTCTTAATTTGTCTGCAAATGCAGCAAACTAATGAAAATTACGCAATTTGAAAAATGAAAAAATGGACGTTGGCAAATGCTGTAATTGTTGTTGTTGTTGTTGTTGTTGCATGGGGTGGCACAGAATAGATAAAATGCATCGGCCTTATGCATTCTTGGATGTGCTGCAATTTATAATTTTTACGGGTACCACAGCATTCGATCCCGCCCGTCCGTACAAACTGCTTCCTTTCCGATCTCGACCGTTCCGGAACGAATTGAGCATTAAATCTTTGTAATATGAACCATTTGATTAAAATTGTTATGCAGTTTCTGTTTTTACTGACATAATCTTTTGCTTACCTTTAACGACTCAAAACTACAAATAATTCACAAAGTTCTTCGGGAACCGATAGAATTGATAGACCCAAAAGAATTGTCGGGAACTGAGAGAAGTTTCAGGACCAGCGGGATGTTCGGGATAGCCGAGTGTCCCGTTTGCATCCGGCTTTTGAAAATTTATTCCGATGCCACGAGCTCCCAATGGATTTCCGTGGCGATCCAATCTCTATTCCAAATGTGTTTAAAAGCGAATAAATTTGAAAATTTAAGAACTTGTAACAAGTTTTATTTAAAAACTTATACGACCAGTACTGTAAATTATAGCCCTGGGTCGAGTTAACTTAACTAGTACTCGCTTTCACCCACAATACTTTTGCCTTTCTCTCTCTCTCACTTTATATACGCATACTATATGGAGAGGGTCGCAAATATATATATGTATAAGGGAGCATTTGAATCAAATTAGACAGACAATTTTACTGACATTTTATTTACACATTTATTTTTTTGTATAATATTTGTTTTTTTGCACAAACCTCAATTTGCCTTAAAACCACAAACGTGGAGACTAATTTAAATAAGCTTAGGCATTAGTTAATGTTTTGATTAATTAGGCAGCTGTGGCAACAGGCAGCAGGCAGCTGGCAGGATTCCAGACCAAAGCTTTTCCCAGCCCAGGAAGCAGCCATACTTTGAGGCCTATTTAAAATGCAGCAGCAACATTTAGCAGCATCTACAGCCAATGATGCCTCATTAAAATGCACTTAATTAAAATGCAATGGCAAAATCAACAGCAATTGCAATTGCAACAGCAAACTGCAAATGCGACGGTTGTCCGCTGAGAGTCAGCGATTCATTTAAGACTAAATCCAGTTTGGGTTTCGATAGAATAGAAAAAAAAAAAACACAACAACAAACAAACAACAAGACGACAAACAACAACGAAAAATTACAAGCGACAAGCCAAAGAAACAAGCAAACGAACAACACCAAGAATGAAGAGTGTTGCATCTGATGAATATGGAACTTGGCTTTGACTTTGTAACTAAGTATTTCAATGTGTCCTCTTCGTTGTTGCTGTTGTTGCTGTTGCAAGCAGCACAGAAATTGCTGCACGAATCTGCCACAGAGGCTGGCTGCAAGCTGGCCATTGGCCATTGGCCATTTGCTATTGGCCAGGCCAATGCTAGCAAAAAATGTCATAAATAAATTGCTTAGCAACATTTGCTGACGCGCCAAATAAAATCCCATAAATGATCGAATGCGATTTTTAGTCTATGCAGCAGCAGCAGCAGCAGCGGCAGCGACAGCGACAGCAGCAGCGCGTCGCGACGGTGGCGGCGACATAAACCAAAGTGGAAAACAAGCTAAATTAATGCTTAGACTATCGAAAATTTAATGCTCTAACTATGATTTCAATTTTAGAAATTTTAGAAAATATTTCTTGAAGAAACTTTAACTTCAAAGTAAATAGTAACGCGAATTTTGATTCTAAATTTTTAGTTAACATTCCTTACAAACTCTTTTCATTTTTTATATATTCTTTTATAAGGGTTTTAATTTTGTAAAATATTTATTTTAACAATTTTCAGCTGAAAGCATAATAAATATTTTCTCAAATTTCTTTTATCCACTTTTTTTCTCTTTTACTTATGAATTTGCCAGTTCAAGTTTTCCAAAGTTTCCACAGTTTCAATAACTGGATTATTGGATACTATATTTTAATTTTATATTAAAAAATCTTTATTGCTAGCTGAAAATTTCGTTCATATTATACATATAATTTCATCTATTTCAAAGGTAAAAAATTGTAATACCTTGAAAATAAAACAATTCTAAAATACAAACTAATTTTAAGCCCCATTCAAAATGAGATAAATATATTTAAAATTTTAAAAATATACATTTTTGGAATAGAATAAATAGTTTTCAATCAAAAAATTCCTAATGATCTTCTTTTATGCAATTATTTAAATATTCGATTTCTGTTGAAAGTTATTTTAGTGTTGGAGCATAAAATCAGCACATTTTCGAACATTTTATTACAGAACAACAAATTAAGAACTCAAAAATGATGCCTGTTTCAATAAGTTCTAAACTCAAGCAGGTATTCATAGTAATTAATTAAAAATAGAGTATAAGAAGGCGTGCTGCAGCCCCCAATGCGGTGCTAGTTTTTCTAGCCTAGCTAGCTACTTGATGCTACTTTTTTAAGAATTTCAAATGTTTTTCCTGGTAAATTAACTAAAAATGCTGAAAACGCTTCGCAGTCGCAGTAGCCGACGCCGTTTTTGTGTGGATGCGAATGTGAATGTGGACAACAACAACAACAACCAGAAAGCAAAAGACAAACACACAAACAGACAAAACAGTCAACAGACAGCGGACAACAACTCCAACAACGACTGGCGTTGATCTCGTCTGCTGATGGACGAAAAAAACGTCAAAGCCAAACGCTCAAACGAAAGCAGCAAGCAATTTCCTATTTTACCAAAGTGGTTGGCCATCGTCGTCGTCGTCGTCGTCGTCGTCGTCTTCGTCATTAATGTGGTTGGCTTTTAAATGCGTTTTTCATGGAGAGACGCAACACGGTGGTGGTGCTGCGACTGCGACTTCAACTGCGACTGCGACTGCAACTGCGACTGCAACTTCGACTGGGGCTGAGACAACGACAACGACGCCAAGTGTGCGCCTTAATTATGTGCGAGTCTTGAGAGTATTGGCTGATTTTGTAATTAGGTTTTCATTAGAACTTACGGACTACTATGGGCACTGCTTGGATTTTTTTGATACCATTGCAGCGGGTACTCGTTGTTTATCATACAATGTGTAACGCATAGAGGTAGGCGCTTCTGACCCTAACATATACATTCTTGATCAGCATCAAGTCGAGTCGATCTAGCCATATTCGTCTGTCTTTCTGTCCTATGCAAATGAGTCACTCTGTATTTAACTTGGCATATGTACTTTTTTTTTGCTTCAGGCAGCACAAAAGTTGCAAAAAGCAGGTTCGGTTCATTTATATAAGTAGGATTTTGTCGAGATATTTCAACCAATCTCAGGCCATGAAACTAGGTCTAGATGCTTATTTTTGGTTCAGGCAGTACAAAACTTGGAAAAAGCAGCAACGGTTTACTGTTTAGTTTTTTGAGATACCTCACCCAATTCTATACTATATTTGAATATATTCTTAGTATGCTTAGTTATACCTGACAGGAACAATCAGTCGAAAGTTTAGCTGTTGTATGCAAAATTGATTTGTTTTTGAAGATATCTCAAATTACCATTCGAATTCATATGAACGTTAGTTTGATAATTTAGTTGCTATATGAAAAACAAGACATTTCAGTTAAATTCATTTAATTTTAATTTAAGTATGCTCTTGACAAATTAAAGAAATTTCGATCAAAATACCCAAACTATATCTTACAAATGCCATATCGGTCGAAATATCAGTTGTTGCATGAGTAACTAATTTGTTTTTAGACAAACGGATTAAATTTGTTAATTGATTAATTAATTAATTTGTCTATTAAACAAATTTTTCAATATGATTTATCAGACCTGTTCTACTTTCCACCGTCACATTTTGCGAAAATGCAGCTTTCATTGTGCCGTAAAGCTAGTAAACTAATTTTAGCTCAACTATAAGTGTGTCTAATCGTTGATCAAAGTCAAGTGAATTCAGTTCGCAAAGTGAAAATAGAAACATTGAAACAAATTTCAATTTCCGAAAGTGGAAACCGGAACAGATCTGTGCATAATTTATTCAAAATCAATATCTAATCCCTATCCCTGCCATAGAAACAAACTGTTGGTGCAAACAATTTTATAATGATCTACGCAAGAGTATAAAATGTTCGACAAACCAGAAGATAGCATTACATTCCTGTTGTTTTTATTGTATCGCATGCCAAGCATAGCTGCTTGGCTTGGCGTAGTTCAAATGACGTGCTGGCAATTTGTTGTGGGTCAACTGCCCAAAAGATGTGGCTCTTGCGGTGCTGTGGTGCTGCGGCAGATGCTGATTGAGTTATACATACATGTGTAAACAAACAGTAGCCAAGTGGCTACAAGCTGGCTGAAAGAAAGAAAGAAAAAAACGGCAACTGCAGCAATAACTACTGCACGTTGTTGTTGGCCGCAAGGCAAACGACTAAGGCTAACACTAACAACAACAACAACAACAACAATAACAACAATAACAACAATAACAATAACAGCAACGGCATAACACGAGCCACACGAGCCAACGTCTGAGAGACCCACAATCAAAGTGAAAGATACGACTAAAGAGGCAACGTTTTGCGTTTGTCTTAGCCAACGAGGATCAGAGCCAGTCAGAGCCACTGAGCCACTCAGCTAGTCAGCCAGTTAGCCAGTTGGCCAAGGCAGACAGTCAGCCTGCCAGCCAAAGAGGCACAATCGAGCCAAGCCACCATTCAAAGAGCCATGTGCGCGGCACTTTCTTTGGCTCTGTGCTCCCTGGGATTATACACAGACGACTGTGGGGCAAGCTGTACCTCTCATCTCCCCTTACAGCTCCTTGCCTGCATTTTGATTTATCCACGCGCTGGCGGCGCTGCTGCCTTCTCGTGATTAGCGTGGCGCGTTGCGGAAGGTGTGTCCCAAACTGGCAACTTGGCAACTGAAGTAGCCAAATGCGCGCGCACAAGCACACACACACACGCACACAAACAATGAGGCTAAGCGGCAGAAGACGGGTATACAGGGATCTTAAGCATGAATGAACCTTGGCTGCAACTGCACAATGCAGCGATTACATCAATGAAATTGAATGGAATGTATGCCAGCATCAAATGCGCTTTCAATGGAACCAAGCTGCCGGCTAATTAGCCAAGACCACACACATACACAAACAAACACACACACACATACACAAAAACCCAAATGGATGTTTTACAGATTTCGGCCCTTGGCTAAAACTTGTAGCAAATGACGGCTTATGGTTAAAGACAACTTGAAGTCAAAAACCGACGCGTTGCGTTAGCCTTGAATGCGGCCAATGATCCTAGAGACCATTTATGCCCTTTAACACAAATATCAAGGGTATATCAGCCATATATACATAATGAAATTCTAATTTAATACTTTTCATTTTATCTTGCAAATTTTTGATAAAAATAAATAAAAACTATTACTTAAGGCATGCATCTAAAAACTTGATAACGATAGCTAACATCATTTCCAAATCCGAACATCTATTATTTCATCGACTTGTATTTTCGTATGCTACTTACAAAAATTACCTTAGATTAGGCTTGTTTCGGTTTAAATTCAACTACCAATTACATTTGAAAAGATTTTGCAGATTGAATTCATTTGCCGTTGATTTACGTTTGAATTCACTTGATAATGAGAAAGGATTCATTTCACTTGCTCTACAACTATAAAATTGTTGACCAAAGTTTAAAGTAGCATAGGTTTGATTATATTTAATATGTTTTATTTTATTATAACTACACTATACAAATGATGTGTGTGTTAATTGCTTGTGTGTGTAATTGCGTGACAGCAAAAGTTGTGAGAGAATAATTCACGTAGTTTTTCAAATTGAAACGCAATAATAATAGGAATAAAAATAAGAGAAAATAAGATGTCTGAATCGAGAAAATCCGACGGATCAGTTGCGGTGAATGCACACAAATTGTCCAGTTGTGTATTATATCGTGCTGAAATAAGAAATTGTCCCGGAGTTATAACCGTATGGTAAAAATCGACTTATCTCCGGAATATAGCCGTATGGGAAGCGCCTGTCTTGAATTTGTGCCTTCTGTGAACATGCATCCTGTCGCTACTGAAGATGCTTATGGAATATGAAAATAAGATGAGAAAATAAGATAAATGGTTGTAGCATATCCGACGGATCAGTTGCGGTGAATGCAGACAAATTGTGCAGTGTTGCATTTTTACCGTGCGAAAATAAGAATGTGACCCGGAGTTATACCCGTATGGTAAAAATGGACTTATCTCCGGATTGTAGCCATATGGGAAGCGCCTGTGTTGAATTTGTGCCTTCTGTGAACATGCATCCTGTCGCTATTGAAGATGATTCCTTTTTGACTAATCCTGCATTTTTATCGTGCTGAAATAAGAATGTGACCCGGAGTTATGGGAAGCACCTGTCTTGAATTGGTGTCTTTTCGATATTATTTTCCAAGAAAATAAGATGAATGAATCTAGGATATCCGTCGGAGCAGTTGCAACGAATGCACACAAATTGTCCAGTTGTGTATTATATCATGCTGAAACAAGAATGTGATCCGTATGGGAAAAGTGCCCCTGCCATGAATTTGTTACGTCTGTAAATATGCCACTGAATTCATTTGTCAAAATGTGTTCATTACTGTTCAATACTTACTAAGAGAAAGTCTCCAAGAGAACTAGGCGCACCATGGATAGTATCCCAAATGGCTCCAGGTTGTAGTGTTGATGAGGCTGCTGCGACTGCTGCCACTGCGACTGAACTCCTTTTCAAGATTTGATTTTTCATTAATATTTTGCACAATTTTTAGAGGAACTGTTTTAAAAAAAATAAGAAACTGCTGCTCTTGTTGAAGCTAAGCGACTGACTGATTGTTCTCAATTTAACACATCAGAAGGTGAACTACAAAAAGTTAAGAAAAGGCTACTACGATTGTTAATTGTTGCTGTTGTTTCGGTATATTTGATATATTTATTACTACGTTTATACACAAACATTCATGAATTCTTCGATTCACGAATTTTGAACTGCTCCTGTTTATACAGCACTTCAAAATTCATGACTTTTACTGCAAAGGGATGCCACATGTGAAAAGAAAACAAACCATCATCCCATTTTCTTTATTGAATACCCGTCTCATATTCCTTCATTACCAAGAAAATCATAAACCTTTCGATAACAATCTGTTATATGCTCAACAAATGTCGGGATCGCATGAAAACCAAAATCAGTTTCTCAACTATCTGGAGACAACTCTTCAAAGTCTGTTTTGTGGTTTCTATGTATAATTATATAGTACATATGTCATGTGAAGAAACTGATGACATATGTTTAAAAGTTTTGAGCACGCAAATAAGTATTTATTAATGTGACAAGTGAAACAGGGTATTATCTAGTCGTATGCAGTTAATTATCATATGACAACATTTTTTAAACATCATGTAGGCATTTGTTTTCGTTCTTTTTCGAATGTTCTATAAAATGCAAAAATTATGAAAATTTCTTGTGCTCTTATGTGTCTCTGTGTATGTGTGTGTGTGTGTGTGTGTGTGTGTGTCGCTTTGGTGCATTTTTTCGTAACTGGTTTTGCAGTATTTAGCTATTTTTGGCTTATTTCGTTTTGATTCCTGTCCTGTTCTGTTCGGTGGAACGCGTCAATGAACTCCTCCTCACTAGCAACGACTTGGAAGACGATAAAGTTGTTGTTTTGTTTGGTTTTTTTTCGTATGGCACATGTCTATGAATTCTAATTGTTTAACAGAGAAAGCGAGACAGTAGCTAAAATATATGCAAAATTGTTGTATTTTGTCTTTTGTGCAAGAACACTCAAAGGCGGCTGAGCATAAAAGCCAATCAAATTGCTGACATTTCCTGAGTGTCAATCAGTTAAGAGTTATTTTTGTTAACAATTTTTGACCAGCTTAAGCCGCAAAACAGTTGGCCAAGTTCAATGTCTTGGGAAGTCCAACCACAAATCTGACAGCAATCAGCAAAAATACAACAACGACAACAAAAATAGAAGGCGAGCCCAACTGTAGCTATGTGTACCTGTAGGGGTAATAATGATAATGTGCATGATAATGATAATGATGATGATGATGATGATGAAGTGCAGCGCTGCAACTTTTTTGTGCAGCAACATCATGTTTCGATCGATGATTCTGTGGACTGACCACAGTCAAGAAACTGATGCTGCTGCTGCTGCTGCTGTTGCTGCTGCCAGGGGGCAATCAAAAAATGTGTGGCAAAATCTCAGCGCTGAAATACTCTTTTAATGAACCTCTTCCTTTCAGCAAACTGCAGCAATTTGGCGACACAAAATCAAAGTCATTGCATCTCTGTGTACTTGCAATGAAATGCATTTTATAATTGCGCACGCACTTTTTTGCACTTTGACAAAATTAGAAGCAGCAGCAGCAGCAGACGCAGCCGCAGCAGCAGAAGAAGACCCAGTTGTATAAGCCACAAAAAGCCGCAACTGGCTGCAACATTAATGCTCAAATCGCATCATGTTGCTATGTCAGCGCACATGGAGCTGAAGTTGGAGCTAAAGCTGAAGCTGGAGCTGTAGCTGGAGCTATAGCTGAAACAGCAGCTGTAGCTAGAGCAGGCGGCTGCCCAAGTTAATGACATTGCAGGCAGCGCAGTGCAACAACAAAAAAAAGCGCACGGCGACAACTTTGGCCAAAGAACAGCAGCAGCAGCAACAACAAAGCAGCAGCAAAGCAGCGCGGCGTTGATGAACAAAAAACTGGACATTTTGATTTTAGAAAAATATATAGAAAACCACTTTTTTTTGTTCATTCTCGTTGTTGTTGTTGCTGTTGACTGGCATGGCCATCAACGTCTAAGCGGCAGCTGCTGTTGCATGTGGCCACTTGGCCAGCAAATGGCAACATATTTTAAAAGTTGGCTAAAATATGTGCAGCAACAGCAACCTAGCTTCCTTTTGTCAGTATGCCAGCGTTTTTACTATTCTTTTCTTTTTTTTTTTGTTAACTTTTTTGTTGTTGTTATGTTTAAAAGGTAGCCCAAATTTATTGGTGGCAACTTAAGCCCATGTAGGGCTAAAAATATTAGAAGAAAAAAAAAGAAATACAAGTGGTCTTATACTCACGTCAAGCACTCGCGCTAATGAGCCTATTAAGCTGTTCCAAGTTTCAACTAAAAAGTAAGTGCTCTGACAGACAGCGAGTGTTAAAGTGCCTTAGCAATTGAATTATGGAGATTATACTTAAGGATTAAGGAGTTTTAGCATTGAGTGTTGGCTAAAAACATTGAAAAACAGTCCGATTTTAACACTTGGATGTCATTGACATACGAATATATCAACATTTATGCCAAATTTGGTTGTTCTAAGTCATTTTGAGAATGAGAGTTTAAGACTTCAAAATCTCTGGCCCAGACCAGAACTTCTTAAAAATTATTATATTCAAACGAGAAATTAAGATAAGAGAGTGCATAAAGGCGTATCAATAGTTATAAAAGATAAACAAAAATGATAACCTTCAGTGAATAAAATGAAAGACAACTCCTTATAAAATTAGACTTAGAAGGCCTAACATTTGGTATAAAACTCAAAAGTATGTTTTATTTTAGTGTAACTACACTATACAAATCAAGTTTCAACTTTTCCGATGTGCGCTTTTGTCTATCCTGATTTGAGGCTGGCGTTGTCACATGTGAAACTGATTCTTCTTTACCATCTGTTCAGAAGGAAATCAGTATATATAAATTTAGGAATATAAAAATAAGAGAAAATAAGATGTCTGAATCGAGAAAAATCCGACGGATCAGTTGCGGCGAATGCACACAAATTGTCCAGTTGTGTAATATAATAATGTGACCCAGAGGTATACCCGTATGGTAAAAATGGACGTAACTCCGGATTGTAGCGATATGGAGCGCCTGTCTTGAATTGATGTCATCTGTAATCAAGATACCTGTCGCTTCTGAAGATGCTTCTGAAAATGATTAAGGAATATAAAAATAAGATGAGAAAATAAGATGAATGGTTCTAGGATATCCGACGGAGCAGTTGCGGCGAATGCAGACAAACTATCATGCTGAAATAAGAAATTGTCCCGGAGTTATACCCGTATGGTAAAAATCGACTTATCTCCGGAATATAGCCGTATGGGAAGCGTCTGTCTTGAATTTGTGCCTTCTGTGAACATGCATCCTGTCGCTATTGAAGATGATTCCTTTTTGACTAATCCTGCATTTTTATCGTGCTGAAATAAGAATGTGACCCGGAGTTATGGGAAGCACCTATCTTGAATTGGTGTCTTTTCGATATTATTTTCCAAGAAAATAAGATGAATGAATCTAGGATATCCGTCGGAGCAGTTGCAACGAATGCACACAAATTGTCCAGTTGTGTATTATATCATGCTGAAAGAATGTGATCCGTATGGGAAGTGCCCCTGCCATGAATTTGTTACGTCTGTAAATATGCCACTGAATTCATTTGTCAAAATGTGTTCATTACTGTTCAATACTTACTAAGAGAAAGCCTCCAAGAGACCTATGCGCACCATGGATGGTCTACCAAATGGCTCCAGGTTGTAGTGTTGATGCGGCTGCTGATTTCTTTTGACTTAAATTTACAATAATACAGGAACAATTTTTACAGGAACTATGTTTAAAAAAAAAAAAATAAGAAACTGCTGCTCTTGTTGAAGCTAAGCGACTGACTGATTGTTCTCAATTTTACACAGCAGAAGGTGAACTACGATAAGTTAAGAAAAGGCTACTACGATTGCTAATTGTTGCTGTTGTTTCGGTAGATTTGATATATTTATTGCCACGTTTATACACAAACATTCATAAATTCTTCGATTCACGTATTTTGAACTGCCCCTGTTTATGTAGTTTCAGTATATTTTATATATTTTGATGATACTTGTAAGAGTTTTTTGCCAAAAAAAAACTTAAAATTTGGATTGCTTTAACATCGTGTGGATCGCATTTTGTTGAACACAACACAAACAAAGAACACTTTTTTCAATAGGTGAAATAATATATAAAAAAAAATTATAATACAAATACAATACAAAAGGCGAATTAAAAGGTAATAACAAGAATTTTTTCTAATAATAAAAATAAAATTACGAAAGTAGTTGAAAATGTAAATTCCATTTAAATTTTTAGTATGATATACAATAGTTAAAATAGAATTATAAGAAATAGGTTAATCTATACTTTGGACGAGGTTGACTCTTCTGCATGATTAATTAAGAAAACGCATACCGCGGTATTAACTAACTTTTCATTGTTCTTATTATATATTCCTGCAAAAAAAAAAAACTCAATCTATTCCACAAGAAATCGCATTCAAAAATTTGTTTTGAATGTTTTGAAAAATATAGATTTACCAAAACCCTAACTTGAAGCCCAAAGATTAAAACAGAATATTACCAGAAACAACAAAGTTGCACAACAATATTTTCTAAATGTGTGCTGTAAAAAAATGTATATTTCATAGTCTGTTCCATTTTTTGGTTGACAATTTGTGAAGAATATTTAAAACATGCAATGCGAATTGCAACTTTTTTATACTTTGCCTCAATGACGACTGCAACATTTGCATGGCAAATACGTAGCGACAAAAGTTCTATGAATATTCTGAAATAGTTAAATGATATCTGGCAGAAACACACAAAATGGCCAGAAAAAAAAAAACCGATGACCACCTAATTAAAAATGCAATTGGATTTTGTTTGAAAAAAAGAAAAGAAATTGAAAAACAAGGAAACAAAAGAACTTTGCCAACTTGTAGTCTAAATGCAACGTTAATTAAATATAATTTGCAATATGCTGGCGGTCATATTTTGCCAACAAACAAACAAACAAACAAGCAGCCAGACGATGTTGTTGGTGGCTATGCTATAGGGAAAGGGGGCGTGGCGCCTGCGGGCCATGAGAATGTTTCGACAAACAACAAAAGAGCATGTTTTGAGGCAATAATAGACGATGTACTAAAATGTCATTCCATGGCACAGGCAACGTTCAGTGTTAACAGTATATTGTTTTTTTTTTTTTTTCGTTTTAATTTTTTGCTTTTTTTTTTGTAAATTATCATAAATTTGTCGTTGGGCCGTTTAGATGTTGATGGTGAGCGACCAGGCAGTTCTTTTTTTTATTTTAGCTTTTGTCAAATATGCAAAAGCTACCAACACGAGCAGTCTAAAATGGACAACACGAAAAGAGCTCAAATTTATAGCCAGCGACCAAAACAAATAATTTGAAAATTCGTCACACGCTACAAGTTAAATGGCTCATGGAAATATTTTAAAACTGAGCACAATGAAACTCGTATACCCTTGATATAACTACTTTTCTTATTTAAAAGTCAATCTTTCAATCATTATTTTGTACACCCTCATGTAGCCATGTCCGTCTATCCATCTGTCTATAAGAACTAGACTCTCAATTAAGCTACCTTGATGAAGGTTGCAACAGTAGAATCAATCAATCAAACAAACCAAACTCAACCATTCTATGTTTAAGTATGTTTTTGATTTGTTCAAAATCTGACGACTATAATCTGTTGAAATTTGAATTGTTGTATGAAAAATTGTTTGATTTATACAGATTTCTCAATCATACTGATTACTACTTAAAAGTATTGTGTTCCACATAAGTTGACTAAGTTTGATACAAAAGCAAGTAAGAATACCCTAGTCGAGTGTGCCCTGCTCCCAACTTGCAATTCAAGCAGTTCAGCGGCAACACAAGCACGCAGCGTACTCAACTTGCACAGTTCCTGTCAAACTGTTGTTTCTGCCTGCTGAGATGGGGGTAATGGCTTCTTTCATAACTTTGGTGCTATTTACCCGATCGTGATGAAATTTACACAGCTGATCAACATTGATACAACATAGATGTGTACCAAGAATCAAAGCATTATCTACAAAATTGTGGCTGTGGGAGTCTTTTGCGATTTTCGGGGGTGTGGGGGGGTGCATCCGAAATTGGAAATAAACTTGATCTGCGTATGGTATACAGGAACCTGCATGCCAAGTTAGGTGTCTCTAGCTCTTATGGTCTCTGAGATCGACGCGTTCATACAGACAGACGGACAGACAGACGGACAGACAGACGGACGGACAGACGGAGATAGCTAGTTCGTCTCGGCTGTTGATGCTGATCAAGAACATATATAGTTTATATAGTCGGGAATGCCTCCTTCTGCCTGTTACACACATTTGCAGTACTTTATAACTCCCTTTTTCCCATTTTTAATGGGAACAGGGAGTAAAAATAAAGCGACTATATCTTATAGCTGTTATAAGAACAATTGGTCGAAAATTGAGTGTTTACGAACAAGTTTTCTGCAAGAGTATATAGTATTATAACATTATTCAAATAATAAACAAACCAATTTTCAACAAAAGCCTCAACTCAGCTTTAGATAGTCTACACAGCTAACTTTTTAAATTGTTAAATATATAGCTTAAGTTTTAAAATTAAGTGTATAAGAAGAGAAAAGAAAAACAATGCTTAGGGCGCTTTTCCATTCGCTTTGAGCGCGCCCAATTCACTTTTGGTCTATTCCTGTCTGCTCTGCTTAATTATCAATGCAAGGCCTGTTTTTTTTGTTTTTTGTTTTTTGAGTAAAATGAAAATGCAAAGCACCCCAGACATGGCTTTGTCGTGCGCTTGGGAAATGAATTTTATTCTACGTTTTTGGGCGACAGGAAATGGCCAAAGGCTGTCCAAAAAAAAAAAAGAAAAAGTCACTTTGACTTCCAGTTAAAAGGCCAGCTTAAAAATCTTCTTTTAAAATGAAATTTAAAAAAAAAAACTAAAGAAATTAAAATTGTATGAAATTATAATTATAATTATTTCATATGCAGCAAAAACTTGGCAGTTGCCACTTGCCACTGCCACACGCACAGGACACACACGCATGCAAGCACAAATACAAAAAGGATAACGAAAAGTGCGTAAGTTGTAGAACTGAAATGCATTTAATGGCTAGAGTATATGCCTATATACATGTCTATGTATATATAAATGTACATAAGTAAATACTTTATAAGCAGGGAAAATTATACTGAAATGGGAGCGACAATTTCGAGGCCTCTTTTGAAGGACTGCGCCATTCGGTGTCTTGCGGCACACCCCTCCAAAGTCTTCGCCTATTCATTGAAAAAAAAAAAAAAACATAAGAGAAGAAAAAAATAGGAAATGGAAAAAAGTTTTGCGGCTGGCTTTCGCCCTCTGGGCTGATGCGTAGTGGTCGCTTTTTCTGGTAAGGGGCAGATCAATATCCTTTTATGCGTGTGTACATGCATTCAGACTGCAGACGTTGTTTAGAAAAATTGCGGAAAAAAGGCCAAACAGCCAAAGAACCAAGAGCGAGAGAGGGAGGGACTGAGCTCTATAAGTGCGGCCAGGGCGTATACGCAATATTTGCCATCAATTGCAGCTGTTGAGCAAATGGCAGCAGCAGCAAAAAAAAAAAATATTTATAAATAGGCAGAGAAAATCGACAGGAAATTAGTAACAAAATGGACATGCACTTTACGCTGGCAAGCAAAAGAGATATTTATTTTAGAAAATAGCCATCGAAACGTTTCACATTCGATTTTGTTTTGCCTTTCAAGCACTTTTTACGCATCAGTATTAACTGAAGTTTTATTTGATTTAGCCACTGGCCATTCTTTGTTTGGCTTCATTGGTCAGTTTTGCATTTATTTGAGCGTAAATTTATGATTAAGCCTTTGAACTGCAGCCGACTGAGTAGTTGGTAAGCTACTGATGCTTAGAAAGGCTAGTTGGGATAATGGCAAATATATCTATTGGCTTGAAATATGAATAGAAATTAAATTGAATATAAAGAACAAAATAACTTCATTTAGAATTTTAACAAAAGTTAAGCCGGTTTATTATAAAATTCAAAAGGCAATTAACTGATCTGCTGTGAATTTCGATTTGATGGAGACTCAAAGGCTCATAAGTTTTGTTTTTGATACTTATAAATCCATTCAATTGATATTAGTTAAGTATTTTTTTAAGTTAACAATTAATAGGTATCTTTTTGTTTAAATCTGAATTGAAAACGAATCGGAATAAAGTGTATTACAAAATGTACACAGGTCTGAGTAAGATGCTTGATGACTATCTTAGGAAACTTTATATACAAATGCATCCTGATTCTTTACTACAGCTTTCTTAGCCAAAAACAAGAAAGAAATATTACCAAAGACATACACCCTTGCAGAAAAGATTTGCATAAGAAAACTTATTTTTCAACTGATTCTTCCTATGGCAGCTATAAGTTATAGTGATCCGATTTTGATACAATTTGATCAACATTTGTAAATCGTGCTTTAATTTAGATATGGTGAGTTTGGTTGAGATATTTTGAAAAACACAAAAGTTTTTTATACAGAAACTTACTTTCAACCGATCGTTCCTATGTCAGCTATAAGATATAGTCGTCCGATTTTGATAAAATTTTGTCATCATGTATAAACTATTCTTTAACTTAGGTTTAGTGAGCTTGGTTGAGTTATCTTCCAAAACAAAAAAGTTTTTCATACAAAAACTTATTTTTCAAGCGATCGTTCCTATGCCAGCTATATGTTACAGTGGACCGATCTGGCCAATTCAACTATAGGCACTACCTGCAGAAAGAAGAAGCATCTGTGCCGAGTTTCATCAAGATAGCTCTAGAACAAAGTCCTGCAAAAAGCATATATACGGACAGACAGACGGACGTGATGGACCTGACCCGGCTGTTGATGCTGTTGACGAATATACAACATTTTCTCTGAGAAGTCTCCTTCAATGCGTTACACATTTCTTCTAGGAGAATATAATAATAAATTTTAAATGTCACATGAATTTTGCTTATGATACCATTTCCAATACAATCAATTGACAATAGCTCAAGTTCTCTATTTAAATATAGTTTCTTATATTCTTGAAGAAACTTTGTTATTGGGGCTATATTTTGTTAAAATTGTGTACCACATACTAATTAAAAGTAAAATGCATTTCAAATCTGATCCTTTCATGGTCCGATATATTTCGAGCTCTATTAGAATTGGTCTTTAGGGATTTTTGATAATGCAGCCAGTTTATTTGTGTTGAAGTTCAAAACTTAAGAAACTTTTCGAATGGTTTAGTTGCAGCCCCGTTTTAAAAACTCACAAGTGTCAAAAACGACAGGTAAATTAGCACATTTATTCGAAATTGAGGTCTAATTGGCTGATGCATCTGCAAGTGCATATGAATGTTAGTTTTTAGTATTATTTATTTCTCATTCTCAACAGGCTCTCTCTGTGTCTCTCTCTCTCTCTGTCTTCCTTTCTCGCTCTTTCAATGCTCACACATTTAGCGACCTACAACAACAGAAAGCTTGTTAACAATGAACAACAACTTGGCAAATGCTCTATGGCTTCCTGTGGCAGGCTGTCAGCCAGGCAACCAGTCACAAGCAACAGCAACAGCAACAGCAACAACAACAACAATAGCTTTGACGCAATGTCAAACACCTGCTGCCAATGTTGACGCCAAACACGAAAAAAGGCGCACAGCAACAACAACAACACTGCGAAGTAAAAAGCCAAAGAGTAGGAGAGTAACAGCAACAACAACACATACTATATTGTCCGCCTGTGCGTCCGTTGCGTTTGTTCTTCGGCTGGTTAGGCAACAAATTCTGCGCAAAAAGTGCAATGAACTTTGCAACGCTCAAGGGAGCAGAGTGCAGGAGCAGGGTAAGACACACACACACACACACTCAAGCTTATCCAATGCGTATGTGTGTGTAGAGTGTGAGAATGCTACTACAAAACATTTGCTGTGTGACTAAAGAGCCACAAAAGATATCAAATGCCCAAAATGCCAACACACACAATGAGCCTGGAATGCTGCCAATGAGCATGCGTGGCCATAAAATACCCTATATTTATAAAAATTTTAATATTTTAAGATTGGTTGCCCAAAAGTATGCTTTTCTATTAAGTTTGTAATTGACTTTTACTTAAGTTAAAATTTTTAACTTTATTAATTATATTCAGTTCTGTTTTTATGTTCGAGTATTTTATAATTCAAATCGTTTTTAATGTTGTGTTTGAGTTTTAGATTCAAAAAGCTTACTTTAAAACTTTGTTTTCAAATGTTTTAATAGTTTTTATCACTGAAAATCTTATTAAACCGAATTTGGACTTCGAGTTCAAAAGTTTAACATTTTATTTGGTAAAATAAGTATAATCAAATGAAAATTGTAAATTCTAATTGATAAATAATAATTGAGTCTTCTTTAAACTATAAATGTTATAATATTAAAAGTCATTCTCTTTATTTATACCTTTTTGAAAGGTTAATGTCAGAATTAGAATGGAGAAGAAACTGATTTACAACTTAAGTTATTTTAAAACTATTTTAACGTACCGCTTAAGTAATAAAAGTTTCAATTAATTGAATTTCTTAACTCGAATACGAATTTTGTTAAGCACGAAAATGTGAGCATACGTTCGTATGTTTGTAGAGTATAACAAGTTCAGGAACCAAAAAAGTATCTTCTTTATATAGAGTAAACTGAAAAGTGACTGTCAAAGTTAGTTTAGAAAAAGCATGACTTAAAACTTATATTATTTTAAATAGGTTCTGCAATACATAAGAGTATTCTGACATATTTAGTTATACAAGCCAAATCCGAATTTGTGTTTTCGAAAATGGGAGCATGCCAGTGCATATTTGTAGGGTATAACAAGTTCAGTAACAATGAACTTGCGTCGGCTGATTGGCATGCAAGTTGTTTTTCTTATAGATTTTTATGACACGACCATTTTTTTTTAGTTTTTGTTGTTTTTTTATTTTGAGTTGAGTTGAGTTGAGTTGCACATCAGCAGCAAGCAAGCAAATAATAGAAAAGCTTGTCAAAGGCATTAATTCCCAATTCATCAAGTTTCGGTCCTAGGCGAATCGAAAGGCTGCAAAGACTAAAAAAGACGACGACGCTGTTGAAAATAAAGTCAACTTGAAATGTGCCGCCAGTTGTTCTTTTTGTTGTTGCTGCAAGTTGTTGTTGTTTCTGTTGTTGTTGTTGTTGTTGTCTCCTACCCTTGGCGTTGCCACTTTTGTCTAGCTGCTGGCAGCGCCTACTCCAAAACCTAAAACCTAAGCCACTCCAATGGCTCGTCGCTGTCAGTTTTCGTCGTTGGCCCGTCCAGCCAAACAACCAGCCAGCCAGCCAAGCCAAGCCAAGCCAAGCGGCCAAAAGCAGATGATGAAGCCCTCAAAGTCAACAACAACAAAGCCAGCAAAAAAAATACTACAACAAAACTAGCTGCATGAGCGGCGTATCGGTTTAGGTCTTTGAAAGTCCATACAGACATGGCCACATACATAGATACTCGTGCTTACATTTGAGCATGTACGCATACTGCAAAAAAAGCGTTAATAAAATTTTAAATTTTTTTTTCAATTAAAATCAAATTTTGTGACTTTTTTGTTCATTTCACAGAACAATTTAAAATTTTTTGTTCTCTTATTTATTAGGTTTAAAGCAGATATAAGCAAAGGGATATTTTAATAGATGTCGATTTTGAATCCATCTAGATAAATGATGTTTGATACTTGACAATCACCAGGTTCAGATCTTTATGAATGAATCATTCAAAAGCCGTCAACAATCTTAAGTTAAACCAATTCTGGAATTTAAAAAGAATTTAGAATCAATTGTCCAATATAAAATTGTATCTTCAATTCGATTTGCAGCTAGCACAGTTAAATTTATACAACATTCGTTTACGACTATCGAATGCAACTCAAAATTTTAAATATTTTTGTAATTTTAATATATGTTTCGCTCAGTGTATTTAGATAGATACCAGGCCAGGCGACACATCTGCTCATATGTAACCATGTAGATATATTTTTTTTTTTTTCGTTGCTACTTTTTCTTTTTTTTCGCATTTCGCCTGCAGTTAAAGCGCAAATGTTCTCAAATTACCCATATGCAAACAGTGGAGCGGGAAGAGTATGGACGAGGCGGGTCTGCTGGTTGCGACCTAGCATTGCTGCATTTTGGTTGCGCCTCATATTTCGTCTATGAAAGCCACGGCGGCCTCTGCTTTGCCTCAAGATGCCACCAAGCTAGGCCAGTGCGTTTGTCAGCCAGACAGACGGTGGGACGAACGGACGACTTGTAAATTTTGTGGTAAGTTGACTTTGCTGCCACATTTTATATACTCGTATGTGGCTACATTTGAATCTTAGTGGGAGACAATTGAAGAGCAAACCGGCAATAAAGCAATGCAACAGGGCGTACAATTTCAAAGAAGTTGTAAAACAATTATTTGGATTATGCATAAAAATTGGGAGCAAAAGTAAACACTTTTTCAGGTAGAATGTAAGCTTAATATTTTATATCAACTTTAAGAAGTTTAATATAATGAAAGGCACAGTAATTAATCAAGATATCTTGAGAAACAAAATATTCAAATATGCTAGTTGCGCATGTTTTCTTAAATTTTCCAACCAAAACCAACCGGACTTTGGTTCAGCAACTGAAACAAGTAAGAATACTCTAGTCTAGTGTGCCCGACTACGAGACTCCTTGCTCCCAACTTGCATTGCAAGCAGCTCAGCGGCAACACAAGCAAACAGCGCACTTAACTTGTCCACTGCCTGTCAAACTGTTGTTTCTGCGTGCTGAGACGGGGGTAATAGATTCATCCATAACTTTGGTGTTATTTATCCGATCGTAATGAAATTTACACAGCTGGTCAACATTCATACAACATATATGTACACCAAAAATCAAAGCTTTATCTTTAAAATTGTGGGAGTTTTTTGCGATATGCAGAAGTGCGGGGGGGTGCATTCGAAATTTGAAATACTGGAACCTGCATGCCAAGTTTGGTGTCTCTAGCTCTTATAGTCTCTGAGATCTGTGCGATCATACAGACAGACAGACGGACAGATAGACAGACGGACGGATGGACAGACAGACGGACATGGCTAGTTCGTCTCGGCTGTTGATCCTGATCAAGAATATATATAGTCGGAAATGCCTCCTTCTGTCTGTTACACACATTTGCAGTACTTTATAACTCTTTTTTCCCATTTTTAATGGGAACAGGGAGTAAAAATTTTAAAAAAATGTTAAATGGCTCAAACAGTTGTATCATGGTTTCATTACGATATATTTTAACGAACGATGACTTTTTACGAAGCTAGTTAATGCATCTATGTAAGTAAAATACGCAGAAAATTGTGTGCTAGATTTTTTTTCGACTTTTCCCTGAATTTTCAAATTAAATTCCAATTATGAAAAAAAAAATAAAAAAAATGATTGTCGTGATCAACTGCAAAAGAAAAGTTTGATTTTGCCCAAGCCCATAATCCTGTTGCGTAGTGTAAGTTATAAAATGGTATTTAAATATTATAGTTGAAAGTTACTATTGAAAATCACGACATATCTGAAATTTGGAAATAAAAGTTTAGGCATGGTTTTGAACTGTAAATGAAAATCGTTTTCTAATGTTGCTGTAAGAGTAAAGGTTGTCAAGATAAACTTTTTAAACCATGTTGAAACTGGCTTTTTGTTTTCTGCTCGGCAACACTTTTTCAATTCATATATAAATCTTTTAGATTCGTAAATGGGAGCATGCCTGATTGAACAGTTCCCAAGCCATGCATTATAATTGCATGCTTACTTTAACTTACATACTTACACTTTGTATGGTTCGATAATGTTAACTACAAAATTCATTTACCGATTGCTTTTACTATGTTATCAATGGGCTTATTATAGGTGCATTACCGCGCATCCCTGCAGCATAAGCCAATCCGTGACTAGACGTCATATATGCATGTGTTTGTATGTATATGTATCAGTATGTATGTATGTCTGTATGTATGTACATATGTAAGGCTGCCCAAACGTTGTTTCTTGCCTCAGTGCCATAAAGTGCACACTTATTGCTTTTTATGCACTTTTGATATGAGTGCGAGTGTGTGAATGCATTTGCCATTGCACTATTCGTCACTCATTTCGTCAGTCAGTCAGTTAGTCAGTCATCAAGTCAGTCTGCCAGTCAGTCAAACAGTGCGTCTTTTGTGCTATTGAAAGTGCATGTGTGTGTACAATGTGTGTGTAAATGAATGCAAGTGTATGCGTGCGCTTAACTCGCCACAACTTCATTTTGTGAATGCACAATGGGCGCCCTAACCTACGACAACCGAATATTCGCCATTCGGCCAAGTTCAATGAACCGCTCGTTTAGTTGAATAAACTTCACACTCACACACACATACACTCACACTCACACACACACACACACACACACACACAGAGTTGGTGACGCGTCGAAGCGCACAAAAAGAAGCAGCAGGCAGAAACCAAAAAGAGCGTATAATGTCTCTTAATGCATGTGGGATGAGTGTATGAATGTGTGAGTGTGTTGTGTGTGTGTTGTGTGTGTGTGTGTGTATGTGTGCATGTTGGGGGACGCACTGTTGGCTACTTAAATGACATGGTTTTGTTTAGAGCTGGAAGCGTGTCAGTTTCTTACAACACGACCCCAAACACGTTCCTTAATTTTAACACTCACAACTTGTCCCAAGTGAATCATTTTTTCCTGTATATATTCAGGCCAGTTCCTATTTTCAATATTATCCAATTAAAGTCTTTTGAAAGCGATATTCTTAGGTGTTCTGCATTCCGTACACCATTTTGGTATTTGGTAAGTTTTTTTTGAAAAATCATTCTCTGAAATAGAAAGAACGAAATCGAATGCGAAAGCGATGAAAGACAAGCATTCAAAATTGTAAAAAAGGCCTGATTTACATGTTTCTTTATAAATCTGGCAAGCTCTAAGAATAAGATTAAAGCATTTAAGGTTACATACGATAAAAGGTTGGAAAACTGTTTAAATCTAGCTTAAAGCAATTTAAATATAATAAGCTCAATTTCAGTGACCGTTATTATTATGCATTCTCAAATACTAAAAAAAATCATCATTATGCATTGAACGCTTTAAGGTTAGAAAAATTTATTGTTTTTTGATGTTTAGGGTTCTAGAAAAACATTGAGAAAAAAGAAAAAGACTTTCAGGAAAATATATTGTCGCATTTCCGCGAAAGTATCGTATGTTACATTTTGAACGAAATCTTTTATATGATTTAACATCATCATTATATGAAACGGCAGATTTTTGCATTAAATAATTGATTCTATAAGTAAAATAAGTCAATTGTCGTTACGTAGCTAAAATTTTGTAGAAATGTAAAGAAAAACTATACAAAATGAATGTAAGTATCTTAATTAGTTTTTGTATGTTCTTAGTTTTCAGAAAAAGTGAGTGTCGTGAGTGTTCGTGTCACGAAAGAAAGTGCTACACGCGATCAGCTCCAGTTCTGAGCAGTGCTTTGCATGCATCTGTGTGTGTGTGTGCGTGTGTGTGTGTGTGATGTACAAATTGATACTACAACTGTATTGGTACTTCTCTTCTTTTATACACTAGGCATATTTTTTAGTTGCTTTGCCATTTTGACTCTTTCAATTTGTCTAATTTTCAATGACGTCGTCAACGCTGTTGACGCGCTGTAGCAAAAAACAAATTAATGTAGAAAGAAACAAACAATATACATACATACATATACATATGTACATATGTATGTATGTATTTAATTCAACATAAGTATTGGCATTTGGTCTGTAATATGTGTGTTGATATGTGCACTGACGTCTAGCAAATCGAGTTAAACAGCTGCTCGATAAATAATTCAATAAATCGCGCTTAGCTAGACCCCAAACCAACTTGCAAAGAGTGCCAGATCCCAGAACCCAGAGTCAAGAACCCAGGTTCACAGTTTTTTTTTTTTTTTTTTTTTTTTTGCAGTTCCGCAGACAGGCAAGCTCAGTTTCAATTTCGCATATCAACACACAAACATACACATACATGAAATTTAATTTCGACGTGCAGTTTGATGGGGCAATCGGAGCAGAAACCCAACTAACCCAACATCCAGCAAATCGAACCGATCCAAGGCAGTCCCAGTCCCAGTCGCAGTAGCAGACAACAAAAATAACTGCTAGATATTAATAAAGCAAAAAATTCATATGAAATTTTAATATGCAAAAGAGCGAAAAGCAGAAGGCAAAATAATAAAACGAAAGAGTAGAAAAACACACCACTCGCACACGACGAGAGCAACTGAATCAAAAAGTATCCAAAGCATATATACTATATACAAACGTACCTATATACACTATACATACATATATACATAAATCGAATGTGCAGGCATTTTGACTTAGCCATGGGAAGCAGCTTGGCATAAACGCATATTACATTACTGCAAATCGAATAGACTGAGAAACAGACAGCTAGACACTTAGACAGATGTACGGATGGACAGACGGACAGACGGACAAGCAATGTGCTCTAACCATTTTTTTCGGCTAGAAAAGAACACACAAATTTTATATGTATACAAAGTCGTTAAAAAGGTTTCTGAAAACATACCGCAGACAAAAAATTGAAATAAAGATATACATTTTTAGAGCTTGTGTTGAAGCTGCATAAGTAGCATTAAATTGAATTGTTGCTTGGTTAACTTCTGTCCTCTCATAATATTGTACATAAAGTCTAGCTGCTGTTCATACTATGCAGAATATTTGAAAAATCAACAAACCAAGTTAAGTAAGATATTTGAAAATGCTTGTCTCTAGCCTTTGCTCTCTTTAATAATCATATTTCTGCTATATTTTCGAAGTAAAATTGCCTGCTAAAAATAAACACAGCTTATATGATTATATTGGCTCTTGTACAAACCATTTGATGCTAGATATAGGTTAATATAGGGATTTAAGAAATCGAAAAAGTATTGAATTATTTTTTATCATCGATTTCTTTGATAGTTGTGACAAGCTCTCACATTTCATCACAAATTGAACTGAAATGATGGTAGTTTTCAAGCTATCATGTGAAACTTGGTGTAGATCGAAACACTATAACATATAGTTGTCCTAAGAACGATTAGTCAAAAACTTACCAATTCTGAGTCTTAACATTTTTTCAACTTGCTTGCAAAATTTCATCAAAATCTTACAACTATAGTATATCTTAAAGCTGCCATAGGAACAAAGGGTTAAAAGTTTAATTTTTGTATGAAAAACTTTTTGGTTTCTGAAGCTATCTTAACTAACTTACCTATTTTGCGTTTAAGTGTGTTTTGATTCAAATCGAACGATAAAAGCTGTCTATAACTGTGATAGGAACCATCGGTCAAAAATTAAGTTTTCGCACGAACAACTTTTCTGCAAGGGTAATTTTTTTCCGCACGCCCAAGATAGCTTTTTATTTTGTTTTTAACAATTTTTATATATGTTTTGTTAAATAAAACCGGACATTTACTTTGTTAAATATCGAAGATACTACTACTATCAATATTTTTCCAGATACTATATTCTGTTACAGCTGTTAACCAAAATTATATATTACTTATTTCCCGACATCGATCCGTTTCTTAGGAACTTAGTCAATTATGCTTTAAGATATATACAAGTAATTTGTACATATATATTATATGCTCACACTTTTATTTATTAAGATTTTAGGAAGCAACATACTAAAATTTGTGCCTGCAGCATTTTTAACATCCAGAACTAAGATTAAACTAACAGACAAATCTTATTTGTATTAGCCGCATACATTTTGCACAGCTTTAAAAAAAATCACAAATCAACATATTAGTTATAATGCCACTTTAGACCAAAGTGCAACTAAACTGATTCACTAAAGCAGCAATTTGATTGCAGTGTTGAACTTTCTCAGAAGCGATTAGCAGCAGCAGCAGCAGCAGTAGCCCACAAGTTTGCAATCCCATAAGCGCATTAACGAGGGGCAACCATTATGAATCACCCAAGTTGCACAAACACAAAAATAGAGCAATATGCGCGCGTTACGTATACGCAGCGTGGCTGCATTTGGACAAAACGGCAAAAAGGCAGACGGCATGCCAAAAAAATACAAAAACAAAAAACAACAACAATAGCAACAACAAAAAATAGAGTCGGCTGTCTGCCTGTGCCTGGTGCCACAGTTTTTCCCAATGCCAATGCCACAGCGTGGCACGACTTCGACTCTATGTGTATGTGTGTGTGTGTGTGTGTGTGTGTTGCCATCGTCGTCCCAATGCCATAGATACACAGCCGCGTTGCCGGCCTGGGCACGTTCCGATGCTGCGCCAAAAATAACAACGATGCCAGGCTGTGGCAGCCAGACGAGGCACAGTCAGCCAGCTGGCCAGGGCATGGCTATGGCTATGGCCATGAATGGGGCTCCATTTTTGGGCGTTTTGTTTGACCAAAAAGTGCAGCAGGCGCGACGCGAAGGTCGCCACGGAATCCGCACCCAAAGACTGACCACCAGCAGCAGCAGCAGCAGCAGCAACAACAACTGGCAACAGAATTTCATTAGACAGACAGACGCAATGCAAATGTTTCAGCAGTTGCCGTTAAGTGGCTGATGTTGCTGCTGTTGCTGCTGCTGCTGCTGCTGCCTCTTGTGGCATGGATGAGGCATGGAGGATGTGGCAAGCCAAGTTTCACTGGCCTGAAAGCGAAAGCTGTTGTTGTCGGTTTCCATAGACGCGTGTGGGACGACGCGCACTGGTTTTGTGGGCCTTGGCCCAGACGCCGATGCCTCTGCCGCTGTCGTTGCCTCTGCCTCTGCCGCTGCCGCGTAATCATGTAATCTTGTCTCTATCGTTGTTGGTTATGTAAGTGACTAACTTCAATTAGACGTTGCTTTTGTGCCTAAGCCTGGACAAGGATAATCAAGTTGTCAACGCTAATTTGCAGCATCAAATTATGCTGCGTACAATCGTCATGGCAACTTTAAATTGTAGCTAGATTTTACATGTAAACAATTGAAGAGTGTTTGCAGTAATTAGAAACAGAGCCAGTTGAGTGAATTTATTTAGATTCATATTGTTACTATAACTAGGATATACGCTGTTCCCAAACTATAGTTAGTGCATTATGCAGCGGTACATTTGCTTTTATTAGTACAAAACAAAATGCTAAGAATAATAATATAATTATAATGTAAATTATACATTAATAAAGCGAACATTGTTGTTTCAAAAACATACATATATAAATTAATGGCTAGCCATATATCTAGATCAATAGATCAATATATATTATGTGGTGATCTGCCCGCTCTTGCACAGCTCTTTTGTACCCATTTTTACTATCTTATAATAAGGCTTGACGTATGTACTTTAAAACCGTATTTTAAATAAACTTCGTTTGTATTTAAAAACTATTTCCAACGCTCTTCAACTTAAGGAAAAACTTAGAGCACAACTTTAAGAAAATAAATAAGTATTAATGTTTTTGAGTAATGCAATAATTTTAAAGTATTTTTCTTGTTCAGGAAAAAATTTAGCTTAGGCTTTTATACTCTGTTTTCCAAAATGGAAGCTTTGAAGCTAGAGCAACCAAACTAGGTATACATGTTGATACATACCATAGGCAGACAAAGTGTTAAGATCGGCCAGATCGAACCGCTACAACATATAGCTGCCATAGGAGCGATCGGTTGAAAAATAAGTTTTTGTATGAAAAACTTTTTTGTTTCTCAAGATAACTCAGCCAAACTCACTTTACCTAAGCTTAAGAACAATTTATACATGGTGATAGAATTTCATCAAAATCGGATTACTATATAAATGCCATAGGAACAATCGGTTGAAAAATAAGTTTTTGTATGAAAAACTATTTTGTTTCTCAAGATAACTTAGCCAAACTCACTTTACCTAAGTTTAAGGACAGTTTATAACTATATAATTAGTCTTTACAAAAATTTAATTTATTAAATGTACAGAAAACAGAGTATATCGCAGTCGGGAGATCCCGACTGCAGCGTTTTTACTTGTTAAGTTACCACTTTTGTAAATATTTTGCAGTTTAAGTTTCAATTCACTATTTCAATATTTTCCGCAAAATCTTGCCAAAAGTGAAAACTGCAACAAGCAAAACTTCTTTTAGAAAATCAGATTTAAGTACTCTTTACAATAATCCAAATAAAACACCTTTGTAGTACCACCTAGCGAGCCTATTTGAACTCGGTGCAACAAAATTTCAACTGCTTATTCGTACATTGCACAGTCATTTAACCCTACAAACACAACTGTACCAAAAAAGAACAAAGCTACCTAAATGAAGGGCATATAAAAATGGCGCAGCGTACAAAAAACAAAAAAAAAAAACAAACACACAAAAAAAAGAGGAGAAGAAACACATACTTAGCCCGAACGATACGTAAAAAAGTTTGCCACTCAACGGCAGACGCCAACGCAG
Organism: Hirtodrosophila cameraria; assembly: GCA_949708635.1. Lineage (NCBI taxonomy): Eukaryota > Metazoa > Arthropoda > Insecta > Diptera > Drosophilidae > Hirtodrosophila > Hirtodrosophila cameraria. The sequence continues at coordinate 81,185,474 of OX453089.1, read as the reverse complement.
AGAGGAGACGGAGACGGCGACGAAGACGAAGCGGAGCAGGCAGAGAACAGAATGCAACTCTTGGCTCACGTAGACAGGACACGTGTGTGAATGAGAGGGGGTGCTGGGGGGGGAGGTGTGATGAAACAGGGGGTTGTGCATGCATGTGGGTGGATGGGTGCAGCTGTAGACAACTGGTAACAATAAGGCCATTTTCGATGCAGAGAGAAGCGACGAAGCGACAGAGTCGACGTCGGCGTCGCTGTTGACGTCAACGTTGACGAAAAGGACGACGCACAGGATGAGAGTTGGTTGTCGACGACGAGTTGCCAACAGCCACTTGACACTTCCGTCGTCACATGAATGGAGCCGTAAAAATGCGACGCTGCTTCAATATTTTTTTGCTTTTTTTCGGGCTAGTCGAGGGCAACTTTTTATTTGGGCATGTGAATGTGAATGGGAATGTGAATATGAATATGAGTCTAAGTGTGAGTATGAGTATATGGCATGCAAAAAAAGTGAAGCAAATACATTCATGCATAATTTTTATGGCACGTCGGGGGACAAACTGGCAGCGACTCTTTCATTTGGGATGCCAAAACGCTTTATGAACACTTTTTTCTTCTCTTCTTATATTTTTGTTGTTTTTGTTGCCTGGTGCACTTAATGTGAGTTTACAAGCCCCATAGAGACATCAAGTGTAAGAGGAGAAAACGCGACGAATATTTGCGGCAAGTCATTAGCGCAAAAACACAAAGTGATGATTAGTTGCCGCAGGGCAGGTTGCAGCAGCAACAACAACAACAACAACGGCTGCCCAAAAGTAAATAGGCTGGGCGCCAAGGTAGGTCAGGGTATGGCTAAATGTGATGAGAACTCCGATCTTTGCTCAAAGCAAACAACAAGAACATGGCCCAAGGAGCAGCCTTAAATGCTAAACGCAAGCAGCTTACACAGCGGGTGGGGCATGTGTTGCAGTGGTGCGGGGGTGTTCGCTGTGTGTGCAACGTTGCATGCCGCACAGCACGCACTTGCTGCATTGCTCGGACAGGCCACTAAACAAACTGGCTTCGGCTTCTGCGCCTTTTTTTTTTTTTTTTTGGTTATGATTGACTGATTTCTGTTGAAACTTTGGCGTCTGCTGGCACGCATGAATTACAATTTTCGAGTAACGAAAACCACATGCATCTACACCTACACACACACGCACACTCACAAACTCAACACTGAGATAACAAGAATACTCTAATCGAGTATGCTTAACAAGAAAATACCCTGTTTCCAAGCCTTGAAGTAGGCAAGAGCAGGGTATCAAACCGGAACCGGAAACAGAACCATTAGCCGAAATCAAGCGATTGAAATTCAGAACCAGAACCTTTTTTCTGTGATATAGTAAAGACTTAAAACATTAATAGTTATAAACAAGTAAGAACGTTGCATATACTCTGTTTTCTGTACGTATATTAAATTATCTTGACACTTTGTCTTACTATGGTATAAACCAACATGTATGCCAAGTTTGGATGCTGTATCTTCAAAACTGTGGAAAAAAACTGCGTTCATACGGACGGACGGACGGACATTTCACAAACGCAATATACTCTTTTTTTCCATTTTGGAAAACAGAGTATAAACATTGGCTTAGAAAAAAGTGGTTATGAAATGGCTGAAAACGTGAAAGGTGAAATTTTGGTGTTAATGTCAAAGGAAAAAGTAAATAGCTATAAGATCATAAGATATGATTTGTTAAGCATTTTATACTAGGCGACCTTCAGAGCGACGTCCATGAATCCATAGATCGCTGTGATGTCGCCGCCTTAGACGCCTTCCAGAACCAGAATCGGAGCCACAACCGAAAACACAAATTACGTAAGAACTAGTAACCGAGAAACAATATTATTGGAAACGAAATGAACGTTTCAGAACCGAAACATTGTACCAGAACCAGAAACGGAACCGAAATACGATTTGGTTTGATTTTTTGCTCTTAACTTATGAATTATTTGAGAATGAGAAATACTACAAAAATAATGAAGAGCATTTTCTGACAAAAACATTTTCCAAGGAAGGTATTTCCTGAGTTTTGTTTAAAATATATATCAAGTATATATTTATGTTTATTGTTATGCGAGCGCTTCGACGAGGAAAAGTATCGAAAATTTAAAAAAAAACGTGATTTTCATATGATGCACCGTATCCTAAATAACTAATTTGAAGTGGCTATTATTAGTTTATTATTCCCATTTATTGCCCATTTTTTAATGGGTATAAGCCAGAAATAGGGAGTGCTACAATTAGCACTTTTTTGTGCTTGGGACTGGATTTCGAGTGGCTCTGATAAGCTCTGAAGAAACGGAAACTCTGCACCACATTCGCCTTGAGTCAGGCGCTTGAACTCGCCCTCCTCTGGTGCTCCACCCTTCTTTTACTGCCCGCCATCTGTCTCCCGCTCGCTCTTGCAACGTTCTACGCTGAATTGCTAGTAGCAAATAGTTTAGCGGCCTAAAAATGACAGTACTTGCCTTCGTTTTTCCCCATTTTTCGATAACAAAGTTTGCTCAAAAATGGCGCTCATAAAAAAAGTAAAGCCCCAAATGCAAAGCCTATTTGCGAAGCACATTCTGTCCGGTCGCCAGAACACTGCACTGCATTGCACTGAACTGAACTCAACGCAATGCAACAACGCTACTCACAGTGCGTTATAAGATAAACATTTGTTTTTACTTTTTCATTTGGCAAATAACATAAAAACGTTGAACTCACGCTGCACACTGAAGAAGTGATAGCCATAGCAGATAGAGTAGGATGGGCTATGATGAGCATTAAAAGCGCTACATTCAAAATTAAGTCAAAGAGAATGTTGTCATTCTATCATCTAATTCCACAGGTAAAAGGTTATTTGCCACAATTTCCTGCAGGCGAGCGATGAAAGCCGAGGTTTTGATCCCCCTACTAAATATTGGACCTTGACCACAATATACCGACAGTAGATTATAGATTTTTGAGCCCTGGCCCACATGCGTGACGATTTTCAAAGCAGAGCTTAAAAACTGAGCTCGAATAAGAGATGAAAACAGAAAGAAAATTCGATTCCGTCTCGCCCGTCTCGGTTTCCGACTCTATTCTCGGGTCCGGCAAGTATTTTGGGAAAGTGTGAGTGGATGTGATTTCTGCCTTCCCATCCACCCACACTTTTTAAAATCCTTTCCCTTATCGTGCGTTCCGCAGTTTTTTGCACCCATTGTCCTCTCATTTCACCCATGTGGGGAGATTTCCAAAATAGAAAAAGTGTTTCAAGATGTTTGAAATTTTGTAGCAAATTTTCATCAAAACTGGTATGCACTTATTCATGAATTTTCCTACAGATTCTTGAAAATGAGTTTGAAACTGATCGGATGAATATTAAAAAAAGTTTCATACGACAATGCATATTTGGCAATAGTTTAATAGCATAAACAAGTTCAATAATCATAATTTATTAATATAACTTATTATCAATAACTAAAAATATTGCATGCAATATTCCGGGACTTGTACTATATTTGATGTATTTTCATACACAAAACCGCTCGTAAGTCCAATAATAATAAAGTGATCAAACAAGTTTCCAAGAAATACTCCAATATACTCCACATACTATATATAAATATATGTAGTATATAGTTCAAACAAAGAAAAGGCCCACAAATCCGGCGTCAGTTGGTGCGTCAGTTAGTCGATTTAGTTGTCGAGTCGAGCAATCCATCCACAAGTGCTGAAAAGTTTATTGCACTGGGTCTGGGTCTGACTTTTGCAAAGGCAAATATTGTTTAATAACATTTTTAAAAATAAAATTTACTGATTAAGCGCGCGACTGCAAAATGACAACAACAGCAACAATGAGACATCGGCCTCGGACCTACCCCAAGGCGAAAAAAGAATTTGTGCCTTGCACTCGAGGCGACGATGCTTGTTTACTTTTGATAGGGAATATAACGTTAAATATATGAATATTATAAAAACAATAACGATTTCGCTCAAATCGGTGTCCTCAGAAAATCAAATCGGGATCTTCATGTAATATAAATGATATTTCACCCAACCATACGTACAATGTAAGCATTTGATAAGCTAGACGCTGAAGACTAAGCTCGGCATACCATTGATGGGTTTTTAACCAAATTACTTGACCATCGCCCAGTGCATCCTCAATAGAGCAGTTCATATAGGAATATGGATAAAGCAAATCCTGTGTAATACGCCAGAAGACAATCATATATACAGAGGGTCTGTGTTTTGTGAATTGGGTGGAATTCCAGTTTAGTATCAGTAACTTAAATATTGTTTAGCACTTACACCATGGTTAGCAACTTTTAGTGTTTTACTTTCGTTATTATTACAAAATTTGTTCAATTTGTTTTTGTCAAGTCAAAAATATTTTGAGTTTTGAATGGATACGTAGTGGCAAAGGTGCTTGAGTTGTATATATTTAAAAATAATTTGGAACGGGAATCTAGCTAGATTGTCAAAAATTTAAAAAAAAACTGGGGGACTGACTAAAAAACTTAGTTTGCGTCTCAAAAACTTTTACGTTTTTTTAAATGCATGCAGTTATTAAGGCAACACTGAATTTTTGTTTTGACTTTGCAGGCTTACAAAATTTGTCCAAACCTTAAAAGTAGCCCGTATCGTACTTAGCATAGACCACAAAATACATTAATTAATTTTGAAAATCACATATTTTCTTTTAAAATTCGAACAATTTGAATATTTAATTTATTTCTGCATGCACCAAACGATTTTTAGTTGGTGTGAAACTTAGCTAAGATGAGAGCGAAACTTAGCTAATGTGCGAGCGAAAGGCAGCCAGCGTGTAAAGGAGACCACTATATGCGCTAAGGCAGTGTCATAGCAGCGAGCTCTGAAATATGCACACGTTAAGCCGTTGGCATTTTGAAAAAATAAGCAGCTGGCAATTTAAATAAAACAAAAAACTTAAAAAAGGACAATTTCGTATTTATGAGGTAACAATTTACTTAGACAAGTTAATCATAGTGGCCCAAGGGCCACAAACTACATTATAATTATTGTCTTTATGCACAAACTGCATAGCCAGAAATGTGTCCACATATGCCAGTTCATCCAACTGCTTTCCCAGCTGTCCATGGGCAGACCAACCGCTAGCCCAGAGCCATCCACAGCTACGCATCAGCAGCGTGTGGCGTGAGCCAGCAAACGCCATAACTGGAGCACAGGCATTAGCATCTTTGGCATCCGCATCTTCCGCATGAGTATCTTTGGCATTTGCTGCACAACATTTCGGCAAATCAAGCAGCTGAGGCAGTGGATAAACCTTGGGCTCATGGTGCAAGCTATGCGGTTTCATGACGCGCATGCCCAGCTGCCCATAGCAATTATAGCCCCAAGTATAGAGATCGCCAAACGCAGAAATAGCCGCGCTGTGCCAGCCGCCAGCGGCAATGTGAGTTATCTAGAATGAGTGTTGATGGACGTTATTAAAAACAAAACCAAATAAAGATAAGAATCAAAGCAAACGTTTACTTTAATGCCAGCCAGTGCCTCCAACAACAGCGGCGTTTCCTCCACACCGATCGTCGCATGCCCCAGTTGTCCACGGCTGTAAGATATATGTATATAAGCTTGAATATGCACCAAATTAAGACATTAATTAGTGCTAGTTAAACTTACAGTCCATTGCCCCAGCTGTAGACATCTCCATTGCCGTTGAGCAATAGGGCATGCTCATGTCCACACACCAGCTGCTGCACACGCCACTGACGCTGCGGAAACTGATGCAAGCAGCTGGGTATGCCATAGACGGCATTGTCAGCGCTAATGGCAACATTAATATGTGAGCCACAGGCAATGTGTGTTATCACACAGCTGGATGTTTCGTTAGCTAGCTTGGCAATGCCAAATATAGTACGCTTGGTGCCTGTGCTTGGTACAGCTGGAGTTTCAAGTCGAAGCTGCTGTAGCTTTGCGTGCAACTTGGCCTCCAACTTGTATAAGTCACCATTTTGCAGCAGAACCAAACAATGCGTATCAGAAGCAGCCAAAGCTTTGATAACCAAAGGCGCCTCCACTTTCAAGCATTCGCTGGGCGCACAGTCAAGCAGTCCCTGCAGCCAGAGTTTGCAACCCGCTGCATAGGCCGTATAGCGCCAGCTAGGCGAAATTAAAATGTTGTCATTGTTGTTGTTATCTGGAAACTGGATTTCTACAATTTAAGGATTTAGTTAGAAATTAATTTGTGAAGCGTCATGTTTTGAATTACAAACCGTTAAAGGCAGCAAGGCAACCGGAAGTGCGCTCAACAATGTTGTGCTGCCCAAATTGATTGTAGCCCGTAAATAGTAAGTGTCGCATCTCTTCCGCTCTGTCTGACGGCAGCGGTCTCGTTCTTGGCGGCGGTTGCTCAGCGACGCGGACAGGTGCGGGCCACGCTCCCCGCTCTACCTGCGCGGCGGTTGCTCAATTGTTTGGTCGACCGTTGTTTTAGTTGCCAGTTAGCATTGCAACTGTAATGTTCTCGTTGGTGGTGGTTTCAAAAACTAAACAACTTAACCGTAACGTGTTTTAAATTTCAACTGCTAGTATTACCTCAATTCAACAGATTGTGCTGCGCATTCGTTGTTTGTAGTTGTTGCAAAATGGTAGGTTGTTAGCCAACAACTAATTTAAACATTAACTATAGCAAGTGTTGTTATTTAAGTTTGTTCGAATGACTTTAATTATCCAATAATAATATATGTTTGTTTATTAAATTTTGTTGTCATGACAACTTGGGCTAACGATACTATCGCCTATCGATTCACAGTCCGCAGCTGTTTTAAAAGTGTGACCAGCCATAAGCTCGAAAGCATTATCGATTGGCAGCTTTTTTGCCGCCAAACTCGCGAGCTTTAAATCATTACAAATAAAAGAGTAATGTTGGTTTGTCCATAAAAATCTTTGAATCTCCGCGATTGCATTGAATTTTTGACAATGAGGCTGCAAATGGATAATTCGTGAAAACTATTGCATCACAATGTTATTGTTTATCATTCGATTTTGCTGAAGCTCATGCTGAAAGATATATATAAAAAATAATTCAAAACATGTTTTCGCCGATTGCAGAAAATTCACCCGGTTCAGTGCAGTTGTGTGGATAAAACCGAAACTTTCATAAACTTTCAAGTGCATTGACAGAAAACAATTTGATACTATGTTCTACCGCTTCGGAAAGCGGGAGGAAAAATTTCATGATCCATACTTTCGTTTCACATTTCAGTAGACTTTTATTTCTATTCTTTTATAGGGACTCTTATCGCTGCTGCGCAAACTGCGACCCAATCCTGAGAAGGAGGCGCGTATCTTACTACTTGGCCTGGACAATGCCGGCAAGACAACCATACTAAAGCAATTGGCGTCCGAGGATATAACAACGGTGAGTATATTGGAACAGATGCGTCTTTGCTTGCCTAATAGTCGTTACAATGCTCCACAGGTGACGCCGACGGCGGGCTTTAACATTAAATCCGTAGCTGCTGATGGCTTCAAGCTGAATGTGTGGGATATAGGCGGTCAATGGAAGATCAGACCCTATTGGAAGAACTACTTTGCCAATACGGATGTTTTGGTAATTTCAAAAATGAATTTTGGATTATATATTATTATTATTAACGAACTGCGGGCATTGACAGATCTACGTTATAGACTGCACGGATCGCACACGCTTCTCCGAGGCGGGCAGTGAGCTTTTTGAGATGCTGCTGGATAATCGTTTAAAGCGAGTGCCCCTGTTGGTCTTTGCCAACAAGCAGGATTTGCCCAATGCTATGACCGCCTCCGAAGTGGCCGTAGCCTTGGGTCTGGTGCGTCTGGAGGAGCGTACTTGGGAGATAAAGCCCTGCACAGCTGTAGATGGTACTGGCATTAAGGAAGGCATGGACTGGGTGTGCAACAATATGAAAAAGTAGTTTCTACTTTAACTATTTGTGCTTCTATAAAAAAACTAGAACAATCAATGTTAGCTTCTGATAAACACACACTTATATTAGGAAAGAAAAGTAAGAAACTAAGCTGTTATAAGTGCACTTATAGTTTATAATGAGTATAATCTTAAAGAATCTTTAACTTTTTTGTTTGAATGAGAAACATAAACCTAGCAGATCCGATATATAAATTATGAGTTTTATTTGAAATCTAAATCTCAGTAGCTGGGATACAGTTCACACATAACATCCAAAAACAATAGTCATTACCTTAATGTCCGATCTGAACACCAGGTTTAATACGCTTATGCGTAAGTTCCAGCCAAAGCCCAGGCCGGAACTCAACCTACTAGTTTTGGGTCTAAACAATGCAGGCAAGACTACTTTGACCTACCGTTTAATATCGGAGCCCGAGGACGTCGTAAGAGATCCCTAAAAACTATATACCTTAAGTTATTTCAATATTCCCTTCAAGTTAAGAAGCATTACTCCAACGCTCGATATAGCCCACAAGCATATGAAAATCAAAAAGATGAAGCTATGCGTACGGGATTTGAGTGGTCAATGGAGAATGCGTCAGACGTGGCATACCTTTTACCCAAATACACATGCCCTGGTATGGAACTACAAATCTTAACCCAGTTCCCAAACCTAACCTAATGTTGCATAGATCTATGTCATCGATAGTGCGGATGTCTCGCGTCTGAGTGAGGCACGCTGCGAGCTGTGTGATGTCTTGTTGGACGAGCGGATGTCACATGTGCCGCTGCTGGTCTTGGCCAACAAACAGGATGCGGCTGGTGCCTTGGACAGTTCCACAATAGCTGATTTGTTGGGTTTGCAACGTTTGGAGGGGCGCATGTGGCATATACTAGCTTGCTCCACTTTGGAAGACAAGGGCATTGATGTAAGTGTTGCAAGCACAAGTTTTATGCAGAAGAGGTTTAATGTTCATTATTACAGACCATCTTACAGTGGATCTATCAGACCTTAAAACAATATCAGCCAAAAGGTCGTCTTCATAAAATGTTAAACCACTCGATTTTGTTTGGGCCAACATGTTCATTGGAATATCGACCGCGTTAGACTGTGGACAAACATACTTAATATAAATTTATGCAATGGGCACAATCAAAACTATTCTAGTCGAGTCTGAAATAAGAAATGGGGCATGACACACATCAAGCGATACCCAAAAGAAAGAATTCCAAATGACAAATAATGTGCCATGCATTCGTTTGACTTATAAATTTGCATTAAAAAGTAAAAATTCAAGTTGATTTTATTTTTGTTTTGTATATATATACATATATAAAGAAGAAAGAGAAACTCAAATCAGACGCAACGATATTGTTATACACTTCTAACCAAAAACAGGTTTAATGTGTTTTTAGAATGTAAACTTAAAAAGCAGGTTTCGACTTTGATTTATTAAAAAAATTTCTAAAATTTTAACTACTACAATAGGTAAGTAATATCTTTTGTTAAAAAATCTAAGTGATGTTACAATCTTAAGCAATATTCAATTTAGAATTCATTTATATTTGTGTTATCATAATTTGCGAATGTTACAAAACAATTAGCATAGCTGTAATACCCGTAAAGTAGTTTGCGCTTCACTCAGTTTTTCATACATATTTTTATTTTTACGAGTATTACAAATATTGTCGTCATGTAATAGCTTTCTGCAAGAATGCGAATACAAATGTGAATGATCTTGTGAATTTATGAATATGTATGTGTGTATACGCAGGTTAAAGTTTTCATAAAAAGCTTAAGAGGTAAGCATGGGCGTAGCCAGCGGGGCTTAAAAGAGACAGAGCTTTCGCAAAGTAAATTGATGAAAAACCTTTTAAAATATAAGTTTGAGCCTAGGCGGAAATACATTTAAAACAAGTAAGAATGCTCTAGTCAAGTGGGCCCGACTACGAGACTTCCTGCTCCCAACTTGCATTTCAAGCAGTTCAGCGGCAACACAAGCAAGCAGCGCACTTCACGTGTCCAGTTCCTGTCAAACTGTTGTTTCTGCCTGCTGACCGGGGTAATAGATTCTTCCATAACTTTGGTGTTATTTATCCGATCGTGATGACATTTACACAGCTGATCAACATTGATACAACATAAATGTGTACCAAAAAAAGCTTTATCTTTAAAATTGTGGCTGTGGGAGTCTTTTGCGATTTGCGGGGGTGCGGGGGAGTGCATCCGAAATTTGAAATAAACTTGATCTGCGTATAGTATACAGGAACCTGCATGCCAAGTTTGGTGTGTCTAGCCTTTGTAGTCTCTGAGATCTGTGTGTTCATGTGGACAGACAGACAGACAGACGGACATGGCTAGTTCGTCTCGGCTGTTCTGATCAAGAATCTGTCCTGATCAAGAATATATATAGTTTATATAGTCGAAAATGCCTTCCGCCTTCCCATTTTTAATGGGAACAGGGAGTAAAAAATAACTGAAAAGGTAAACTAAAAGAATGATTAATTCATAACTGATTAAAGAGGAGAACTATAAAGGACAGTCTTAGTTTGGAGTTTAAGCATTTTCTTCTTGATGTAGCCTAAGATGACTTTAACATGTATCCAGAGATTAACCAAGGTACTTATGGGCAGCCTTAAGCTCAAGTTTGTTACCATCAATTATCACTCTAGAACTAACGCCGCGCCGCTTGGTGAAATTAGTCTGTGCAGATTTACCCTCCACGATAGCTATGTTCATATCATTTGTTTGCACACAATAAATTTAATTAGTACACCTCGGCAAACAATTTTGTTTTTTTCAGAGTAGGCTTTGAAATTCAACTGAAAACCGACTAGGAAAGTCCTTTCTCAAATTATTTCATTCGTTTCTCCACATTCAACGGGAGCACAGCACAGCTCTTATCATTTCTTTAAGTATATCTAATTTTATTTGATTTATTTAATTCTTTTAAAATTTCAAATTTACATCTTATTTTTGAGTCTGCTGAATAACTGCCATTGGTAATCCTGATTACAGAGTTTCCTTCAGAGTCTTAGTCAAAGACTCCGTAAGTCTCCGTCAAAGGCTCTATCAGAGTCTCCTTGCTCCAACCTCATCTTTTTTTGATCAGTTGAGTATTTAACTGTTCATGAAGCCACAACTTTTCAAAAGTTTGGCAGAATCAATCTTATTTTATATCTTATTTTCATTCTCTTTATTTGTTTAAATTGTCTCCGTTGGAGTCTTCATCAGATTTTCCATCAGATTTTCCATCAGATTTTCCATCAGATTCTCCTTCAGAGTCTCCTTGCTCCAACTTAATCTTTTTTTGATCAGCTGTTCAAAAAGCCGAAAGTTTGGCAGAACCAATCTTATTTTATATTTTATTTACATTCTCTTAATTTATTTAAATTGTCTTAATCTCGCACGTATTTATAATATATAATATATGTATAATATATGTAAATATATGTTTAGCTCAGTTAAAAAAATTTTCATTAAAACCATTTTGCTTCGCATTTTATTTCATTTAATTTAATGCACATCTAAAACGAACTTGTAAAATGCCTAATATTTTTCAAACTATTTTTACTCCCTGTTTCCATTAAAAATGGGAAAAAGGGAGTTATAAAGTACTGCAAATGTGTGTAACAGACAGAAGGAAGCATTTCCGACTATATAAACTATATATATTCTTGATCAGCATCAACAGCCGTGACGATCTAGCCATGTCCGTCTGTCTGTCTGTCTGTCCGTCTGTCCGTATGAACACACAGATCTCGGAGACTACAAAAGCTAGAGACACCAAACTTGGCATGTAGGTTCCTGTATACCATACGCAGATCAAGTTTATTTCAAATTTCAAAATTATAAATACCATATGTTAGTGTTATCTAAAAAGCAAATATATTGACCCCTCTGACCGATATCCTAGCTACACGACCATGGAATGAGGTAAAGCAGAATGAAAATATTAACATTGACCACACTTTAGCAAGAAGAGCGTGTGTAAAAAGAAAGTGGGTAGAAATATAAACAAAGTTAAGTTCAGCAACAGAGTGCCAAAGAACAGCTTAAAAGTATTTTCTTATATGCATACAAATACACACATACACACATACACACATACACACATATATACATATAGACATATAAACACATTTGTATGCGGGCAGCAAACTGACGTGGACGTCCCGCAAAGCGCAGGCGTGAAGAATGACAAGATATATTAAGAAAGAGAGAAAGAGCGCAAGAAAGCGATCACAGCTGTGCGTTTGCGCGTTCTCTCTCTCCCGCTCTGTCGCTCTCTGTGTGTTCCAACAACTGAGGACGCAACATGTTGGCCATGGCCCAAAGACTGCCAGACGGGCGGCTTAAGAAGTGTTACAAACTGACTTCGAGCCACAGAAGAAAGAAAGTTTTCGGCTGTGCTGGCTGTGTATTTTTCTGCTGTTGCGCTGCGTTTGCGGGTTTTATTTATCCGATTTAAGTAGAATAACAGCGCATTATAAGTTAATTTTGTGCTTGCAATTTTCCAAGTCGCTTGCGCAGTGAAGCGTCGGTCGCGTCATCGTCATCGTCTTCGTCTTCGTCGCTGCGTTGTTTAATTGGCTACAACAACAAACAGCTAAGACAATATAAAAAAAGAAATATAAAAAGTATCTCAAGTGTGTGATTGTGAAAGTTCCTGCCCAAAAATGTACATGAAACGAGCAATGCTGCTGCTGGCGCTGCTCTGCGCACAGCCCTATGGCCATATGGCACGAGAGGATGAGTCTAATCCGCTGCTGGATATGGCTTCTATGTTTATACAGGAAGCTTTGTCCAATCAGAATGGTGCAGGCGGTGGTGGTGCGGCGGGTGGCGGCGGCGGCGGTGGTGCTGGCGCTGGACTGGCAAGTGTTGCCTCCCTAATTGGCAGCTTTATGCAGTCCAATGGCAAGGGTGGTGGTGGCGGCGGCGGCGGTGGTGCTGCCATGCAAATCTTGTCCGGCTTGGGCAGCATGCTGGCCAACAATGCACGTGGCGGCAATGCTGGCGGCGGCGGCGGTGGTGGTGGTGGCTTTGATCCTTCCATCATTGGCAATGTCCTCGAAATGTTTACACAAAGTGATGATGAGGACTCTGGCACCGCACAAAAGCGAAGCAACGGCGGCTCTGACGGCGGTTCTGGCATTGGCCTGGATACCATTCTCCAAGTTGCCTCCGCTTTTATGAACACCCAGGGCGCTGCTGAAAAGCCAGCCAAACAGAGCCATCATCAACAGAAGCGTGCCGTTGTCGAGGAGCCGGAACCGGAAAATGGTTTCATGAACCTGCTGCCACTTATCATGCAGGCAGTTAGCTCCTTTGCGGGTCCCGAGGGTCAAAACACTCAGGAGCGTCACAAGAGCCATGCCTGGGTGCTGCCACCTTTCCTGGAGCATATTCATGTGCTCTGGGATCACTTTTCCCACTCAGAACTTGCTGATGCCTTATACGAAAAGTCTGGTGTTAATAAAATAATGAAGGTAAATATTTGGAAATCTTTAATTTTCTAAAATTTAAAATGGACAAAGCATTAAATTTTATCATCAACATGGTTTACAAACTAAATTTATTTTTAATAAATAACAAAACCAAAATATAACGTACTCATTCAAAGTTTTCGAAAACTTTGCATTCCGAATCCGTTTTTAAATTAACGTTCCTGTTTTCGAGTAACATAGAAGTCATTCTTTCATTTTAAAGCTATGTTCAAATACCTTGCATCAATCACAGAACCGAAATTTTTACGTTTTCGGAATTCAAAACAGACAAAAATTCTATTTCTGAAAGTTTTTTATTGATTTGGAAAAGTAAACATGCCTGAATGATGGATTGATTGATTTTTTGTAAAACAGTGATTATATTTTGAAATAAATTTATTATTTAAAATTTCAAAACTAACATATCTTTTTTTATTCCTTGTTTTCATAGGGCTTCAAGGGTCGCGATGGCCATGTAGATTATGAAAAACTCTTTGAGTCCTTAAATAATCAATCCTTCCGTCGTCGCTGGATCAAATCAGCTACATTATATTTAGCCGATTGGGCCAGTTACTTTGCCAATCCAGACAACTATCTGAGGTAAGTGTATAAGAATACATATATACATATATGATACATCTTCTATATATATAAAAGAGTTTGTTCTCACTGGAAATTGGCGATTGGCAATCAACGCAGGGCCCAAACCAAACAAGCTAGAGATCTGAAATTTTGACAGTAGCTAAATCATATGTCAAAAGCAAGCATTAAGAAGGGATTTTGGAAAATTCTGTAGGGAATTGTGGAAAAATTGCTGAAAACTGTTGCATGCAAATTTTTTGTTTGTAATATAAGCAGTTTCAAACTTTTTATCGAAGATCTTTTGAAAAATTTAACACTGACTGCTTACCAATTTTTAGATAACAATCACCCACATACGTGGAAAATGGGTGGTCAAGGTTGCATGTAATTTTTAGGTTAGGTAACAGGTTCAAACTCATTTTCAAAGCTGCACATTAAAAGTAATTTTTAAAATTTAGAAATTTTTATGACAAATGCTGGCAGGTAATACCTGCGTTAATCGTGAGGGTGTTTTTGAGCCATGTAATTCGTAGATCACGTTCACGTTCTGCTTTCTTAACGGTTTAAGGCAGTTTAGCACTTTGATGTGATACGATTCTGATTCTGATTCCGATTCTGAGCATGGAACAGCTGCCAGTTGAGTTGTTGCTGTTGTTGTTGTTGCCGACTACCTGGAGAGTTACCGTTAAGTGCTACCTGTTTGCCATCGAACATGTTTGAAGACTCTCTTGCTTACCTTTTGACACACTTTTTGCGTTTGCTGACGCTTTTTAGAACATGGCTGTTAATCTGACTGGTCAACAATTCCAATCCCAATTCATGGGTTTGGGCTTGAATATTTTTTTGGCTTTAGAATTGGGTGTGTTTGTGTTACAGTTACAAAAGACGATGGCATCATTAAAATCAACAAATAAACAAAATAAGCGAAGAACGTTACAAATTTTTTGGGTATGCATTGTGGAAAAGAGAAAAACCGGTTTTAGCCAAGGAAGTGGGCCGCAGGCAAAGTACAAGTTGAAAACCATTTATTGCAAGCCCCAAAGTCTGGCTATTTGGGTCAAGCTGTGTATATATATGTATGTATAGTATACAAAAATTCATTTGGCATTTTTGTAAGCCTCATCATCATTATTAGACAACGACAAACGAGACAACAAATAACTTCCACTTTCTAGCCAGAGCCCTTTCACTTGACAAAATGGCTGTGTCATTATTTTACTTGTACTTGTACTTCTATTATTTATTTTCTCTCTATTTTCTACACTTTCCAACAGATATTTCCAAACGGCGCAAATCATGTTCAACGGCTTGTTAAAGTCTCAAGGTTATCCCAAGCAAACCTATTTCGATCCGGCACGCCCCAGTGAAACCATATCGAACCTTATGAACCATGTGGCCAAGCATCATTTGAATGTGAAAATTGATTCGAGGCAGTATGTTAAGCCAGCTGTGGGCTATGCCAAGGAACTGCTTAAACTGGGCCAAGCCCGCGGCCTGCTGCAGTTCAATGCCACCGAAATCAGCGATAGATTAACGGATACGCTCAATCTAGAGGTAAGAATTGGGTCTCAATTTTAAAAAAAAAAAAAAAGAAAAGAAATTACAAATGAAAAAAACTACACTTAAAAACTAAACCAAACAGATAGCACAAATTAAATTAATTACGCTACAATTTTCTCTTTTGTTTCACACACGCATCCAATCCAACCCACAATCCCACAATCGACAAACAACAAACAACAAAACAACAAACAACACAACAACAAACAGGTTATTGAACCGGTGCTAAAAGTACATCGCGCCTACAGATACATCTCAAAGTCACCGCAATGTGATCGCTATGTGCTCTGCCAGCTAAATGCAGCTGCACTGGACCAACAACAACAACAGCAGCAACAACTACAAGAACAGGCCAAGAAACAGTCAACGACTGGCGGTCTCATTGCCGGCGTTAGTCCAAAAATTGTCAAGATCGGTAGCATGGGTGCTGCGATATTCATTAGCACTGAAACCGGTACACCATTCTGGACGCTATTTGGTGTAATCAATGCGCCATATAATTGCGAGGTGAGTCCCACATCCGTCTAAGCTACATAACTACAGTTGTTCTAATTGTAACCGTTACTTTCCAAAAAAAATAATCCAAAACACAAAATAACAGGTCAAATATCCAGTTGACTGCAATGGCTTCCATGAGGGTGAGGCCAAGGTGACCACGGAATACGTACACAACGAGTTGTAGTTTGGCTTCAAAAACTAAATAATCAATCGACTGTTAAGAGTGCTCTTTAAGACGTATTAGCTGTAATTGAGTTATAGAATTCAAGTGTACATAGTATTACGAATTGCAATAAATTATAATTTAATTGGTAACATAATAAATCGCATAGTTTGATTGAAATTTGGAAAATTTAACTTTCATAGAAAGGTCAAATTTCTTATAACTCAGAAATTAACACATTATCACATGGTCAAAAGGGGAATTTTGAAAGAAAAAAAAAACTAAAACAAAATAAAAACGTGTACGTTGATGCTTAGAAAATCGATTTTTAGTCGCGATCATTTTAAGTTCTTTGGACTTGTAACACTAACAAATTTATAAGCAAATAAAACAAAAATAAAAAAATGTTAGTGTATCTTGCTTAAGCACGTAGAATATTCAGAAATTGTTTGTTTCGTTTTTATTTTGCAATTAAATGAAAATAACAAGCTAAATTAGTTATATGAAATTTATTAGTTACGGCTATAGTCCGGTTATATATTTACTTATTGGCTTGTTTTATAGATTTAGTAACATTTCTATTTAAATAGTGTAACCATTCTTAAAACATATTCAAATATTGATTGCTTTTTGGATATATGAAATTCATTGCATTCAAAAATATCTAGAGCTGTCACCTTAACCTTTTTCTGAACAACTGATCTCTATAAAATCACATGTGTACTATATGTGAACGATCTTTTCATTTGGGGTGTCTGAAATTTTAACCAATAATTTAATTTCAAATCGATGATTATTTTAAAAGCATTTGAAGGTACAGTATTCAAAATATATTTCCGGACTTTAAAACAACTAAGATGGTTAATCTCAAGAGTGCTGGATTTTGGGATACCCTGTGTTTAAAATCTATTCAACCGGATTCCAACGACTTTGCAAATACACAGTTAAAATTTTAAAATCGCTTAAATTAGTCATCTAATCTTAACACGCTGTCCACCTAGGCTGTATACTATATATCAACATGATATAGCTTCAAAACTGTGAAAAGAATTATGTTTATAGCACAAATATGTTTTTTAATTAATGTTGCATATGAAACATAGTATCAATAGCAATTGTGTAAAGGATACAATTATGCAATAGAAAATATGATCCAATGATTGGATGGTAATAATAATGAAAGATTTTAGTCTAATAAGCTTTTTATAGTTATTTGCAAGTGAGTACATTTTCATGCTGCAGTAGCTGTGCACTTGTCTTGTAAATAGTATTTACAGCTCAAGCTCTTAAGCTTCAGCCGGTTTTTTGCAACAAAACAAGTTCAAGTTGCGGAAAACTTAGATGGATTCCCGTTAAAGCGTCACTTTCACCACACAGACGCTTAGGCTCACTTTCCACTTGGTGCCAGAGTCAGTCGAATGCTGCTATTGCAGGCCAACGGTAGCCAAAAGCACAAGCATCATGCAGCTTATTTATCGCGAATTGGATGCGGATATTGTGCGTCGTACAAATGCGATATTTCCAGCACAGGATTGCTTTGTAGAGGTGTTGCCCGATCATGTGATTATACCACGCAAATATGTCGAACTGGGTGAATCCATACGCGCACTGCCCGTCTATAAAGATGATGTATGGATGGTATCGTATCCACGCACTGGCTCAACATGGGCACAGGAAATGGTCTGGCTACTGGGACATCAGTTGGATTGTGAGGCGGCCAAGCAGGATATACGACTACGTGCACCCTTGATTGAGCTATCAGCACTATTTAGTACGGATCATGAGAAGTGGGCGGCGTAAGTAGAAGCAACCAACTTTCTTACCTGTTCCACATAAACTCTATTATTTTCATGTAACAGCGATGCCTTTGGCAATACAGTTGAGCTGGTGGGCAAACTGCCACGCCCACGCTATGCCCGCTCGCATCTCTCTTGGCATCTCTTGCCAGAGCAATTTGATAGCATCAAGCCAAAGATTGTGTACACTGCGCGCAATCCTAAGGATCTATGCGTATCATACTATCATTATTGCAAATTGCTGCATGACATCAATGGTGATTTTGACCAATTTGTGGAACTATTTTTGAGCGGTCACACGCCCATGGGCTCGTATTGGAAACATGTGCTGCCGTTTTGGAAGCGTAGCTATGATGACAACGTCTTATTTATTAAATATGAAGACATGATTAACGATTTGCCCGCTGTGGTAAGACGTTGTGCCAAATTCCTAAACGTCTCAAGCCTGCTCAACGATACGAATTTGCAACGCATATGCGAACACTTAAAATTTGACAGTATGCAAAATAATAAAGCCATTAATCTGGAGGATAATCTGCCGCAGAAGGATACAAAATTCATACGTAAGGGCAAAATTGGGGATTGGAAAAATTACATGAGCGATGAAATGTCAGCGCGTTTTGATTCTTGGAGCGAGGAGCATTTGCGCGGATGCGGTTTGAAATTTGATTATGAATAATCAATTTTGTATGTTGAACCATATTGTAATCATTTATATACAGTTTTTATTTTAATAATTTTGTTATCTGCATTATTGGCAATAAATAAACACAGAAACGTTGCAAGCATACTTTTTTAACATGTGTACAGTGTACATATTAAAGTACTTATACAAAATACGTACACAACGAGTTGTAGTTTGGCTTCAAAAACTAAATAATCAATCGACTGTTAAGAGTGCTCTTTAAGACGTATTAGCTGTAATTGAGTTATAGAATTCAAGTGTACATAGTATTACGAATTGCAATAAATTATAATTTAATTGGTAACATAATATATCACATAGTTTGATTGAAATTTGGAAAATTGTCCGACATGACAGAAGAGAAATGGTTTTTATTTATTTATTTTTAGAATAATTTGATAAAAATTATTCTTTTATTTCAACTTGTTAGAAATATGTTTTATTGTTCAGAAATTAACTTCGAAAAAGTAAAAGCTTAAGCCTCAATTTAACTTTCATAGAAAGGTCAAATTTCTTATAACTCAGAAATTAACACATTATCACATGGTCAAAAGGGGAATTTTGAAAGAAAAAAAAAACTAAAACAAAATAAAAACGTGTACGTTGATGCTTAGAAAATCGATTTTTAGTCGCGATCATTTTAAGTTCTTTGGACTTGTAACACTAACAAATTTATAAGCAAATAAAACAAAAATAAAAAAATGTTAGTGTATCTTGCTTAAGCACGTAGAATATTCAGAAATTGTTTGTTTCGTTTTTATTTTGCAATTAAATGAAAATAACAAGCTAAATTAGTTATATGAAATTTATTAGTTACGGCTATAGTCCGGTTATATATTTACTTATTGGCTTGTTTTATAGATTTAGTAACATTTCTATTTAAATAGTGTAACCATTCTTAAAACATATTCAAATATTGATTGCTTTTTGGATATATGAAATTCATTGCATTCAAAAATATCTAGAGCTGTCACCTTAACCTTTTTCTGAACAACTGATCTCTATAAAATCACATGTGTACTATATGTGAACGATCTTTTCATTTGGGGTGTCTGAAATTTTAACCAATAATTTAATTTCAAATCGATGATTATTTTAAAAGCATTTGAAGGTACAGTATTCAAAATATATTTCCGGACTGTAAAACAACTAAGATGGTTAATCTCAAGAGTGCTGGATTTTGGGATACCCTGTGTTTAAAATCTATTCAACCGGATTCCAACGACTTTGCAAATACACAGTTAAAATTTTAAAATCGCTTAAATTAGTCATCTAATCTTAACACGCTGTCCACCTAGGCTGTATACTATATATCAACATGATATAGCTTCAAAACTGTGAAAAGAATTATGTTTATAGCACAAATATGTTTTTTAATTAATGTTGCATATGAAACATAGTATCAATAGCAATTGTGTAAAGGATACAATTATGCAATAGAAAATATGATCCAATGATTGGATGGTAATAATAATGAAAGATTTTAGTCTAATAAGCTTTTTATAGTTATTTGCAAGTGAGTACATTTTTATGCTGCAGTAGCTGTGCACTTGCCTTGTAAATAGTATTTACAGCTCAAGCTCTTAAGCTTCAGCCGGTTTTTTGCAACAAAACAAGTTCAAGTTGCGGAAAACTTAGATGGATTCCCGTTAAAGCGTCACTTTCACCACACAGACGCTTAGGCTCACTTTCCACTTGGTGCCAGAGTCAGTCGAATGCTGCTATTGCAGGCCAACGGTAGCCAAAAGCACAAGCATCATGCAGCTTATTTATCGCGAATTGGATGCGGATATTGTGCGTCGTACAAATGCGATATTTCCAGCACAGGATTGCTTTGTAGAGGTGTTGCCCGATCATGTGATTATACCACGCAAATATGTCGAACTGGGTGAATCCATACGCGCACTGCCCGTCTATAAAGATGATGTATGGATGGTATCGTATCCACGCACTGGCTCAACATGGGCACAGGAAATGGTCTGGCTACTGGGACATCAGTTGGATTATGAGGCGGCCAAGCAGGATATACGACTACGTGCACCCTTGATTGAGCTATCAGCACTATTTAGTACGGATCATGAGAAGTGGGCGGCGTAAGTAGAAGCAACCAACTTTCTTACCTGTTCCACATAAACTCAATTATTTTCATGTAACAGCGATGCCTTTGGCAATACAGTTGAGCTGGTGGGCAAACTGCCACGCCCACGCTATGCCCGCTCGCATCTCTCTTGGCATCTCTTGCCAGAGCAATTTGATAGCATCAAGCCAAAGATTGTGTACACTGCGCGCAATCCTAAGGATCTATGCGTATCATACTATCATTATTGCAAATTGCTGCATGACATCAATGGTGATTTTGACCAATTTGTGGAACTATTTTTGAGCGGTCACACGCCCATGGGCTCGTATTGGAAACATGTGCTACCGTTTTGGAAGCGTAGCTATGATGACAACGTCTTATTTATTAAATATGAAGACATGATTAACGATTTGCCCGCTGTGGTAAGACGTTGTGCCAAATTCCTAAACGTCTCAAGCCTGCTCAACGATATGAATTTGCAACGCATATGCGAACACTTGAAATTTGACAGTATGCAAAATAATAAAGCCATTAATCTGGAGGATAATCTGCCGCAGAAGGATACAAAATTCATACGTAAGGGCAAAATTGGGGATTGGAAAAATTACATGAGCGATGAAATGTCAGCGCGTTTTGATTCTTGGAGCGAGGAGCATTTGCGCGGATGCGGTTTGAAATTTGATTATGAATAATCAATATTGTATGTTGAACCATATTGTAATCATTTATATACAGTTTTTATTTTAATAATTTTGTTATCTGCATTATTGGCAATAAATAAACACAGAAACGTTGCAAGCATACTTTTTTAACATGTGTACAGTGTACATATTAAAGTACTTATACAAAATTACAGCAAGTATTGTTGTTTTGTGTATTTTGTTTTTAAGTTCCTTGACTTCCAACTCACAAAGCATTGCTAATACTGATTTAGAAAAACCGTTACAAAGGGCTGCAAAAACGATTTGCTTAAGAGCGACAATTGAACCGTGAATAGTTCAAACGAGATTTGTCGATAACTAAATCCGATTATTATCGGAACTGAACGAAACAAGAATTGGCCTCAAACCAGCAAAAACAAACGAGCAAATTTTGGAACTGCCACTATAAATGGTATTTATGAACATTGAATTGAACTAAATGAATGACATTCAGACCAAAATAGGTGCTCTTTATTTGCAGCACTGTGCAATGTTATAGCTATGTTATGACTTGGATGAGTCAGTGATTTTGAACCAGTTAGCAGCTGTTAATTTTTAAACTCAAGCCACAATTGCAATTTTTGTTGGCAACCAAGCTTAAAACCAGTTTAAATCAAATTGTTTTGTTAAGTTGAAATTTGCAATTTAATTTTCCAAACATTTCTTACGACGTTTTGCAGCAATACGTTTTAATAAAATACATATTTGACTTTTTTGCAAAACTGCAAATGGTGCTCGCTGTTAAATAACATTTCCGCGAAATGTTAAGTTCTGTAGCGTCTGTTAGAAAATCACAACATCAAACAAAAATAACAAACAAAGACTGACAGCTGCAACAACTGCGCTGCAGTTTCACGTTGCTTTCCTTTGTTGTAACAACTTCTCGAATTGTGCGCACAAACAAAAAATATCGGAAACAAGTGGATTATTAAGTGAACATTCTATCGCCATTTTCTGTTTGCCTGGACATAGAACCAAGTCGTGTGACTCATCCCAAATTGCACTCGCATATTTTCACAATGGCCGCCAGCAACGAAATCACCTCCACCGACCAGGTAGGCATACGGGCCGAGGCTTCCACCAATACAGACGATTTAACCGATGCTTTTGGTTCGGTGGGTGGCAGCAGCAGCGTCGGCGCATCGACCTCTACGTATCACAACAGCACCTACGGCAGCGGCGCCATTGGCCAGCTGGCTAACTCCAATGGCTATAGCTCCTCATCCAGCTATCACAAATATACGGCCAAAATGGTCACCGATCGACATGCTGCCGAGTACAATATGCGGCACAAGAACCGGGGCATGGCCCTCATTTTCAATCATGAGCATTTCGATGTGCCCACATTGAAATCCCGTGCCGGCACCAATGTGGATTGCGAGAATCTGAGAACTGTGCTCAAGCAGCTCGACTTTAATGTGACTGTACATGCTAATTGCCGCTACAAGGAAATTATGAGCACTGTTGAGTATGCTGCATCACAGAATCATGAGGATAACGATTGCATACTGATAGCCATACTTTCGCATGGCGAAATGGGCTACATCTATGCAAAGGATATGCAGTATAAGCTGGATAACATCTGGAGTCACTTTACGGCCAACAATTGTCCCACGCTGGCGGGCAAACCGAAATTGTTCTTTATACAGGCCTGCCAGGGTGATCGCTTGGACACGGGTGTCACCATGCAACGCGGTCGCACCGAAACCGACGGCGACTCCTCCATGAGCTACAAAATCCCCATTCATGCCGACTTCTTGATTGCGTACTCCACCATACCAGGTTTCTACTCGTGGCGCAACACCACACGCGGCAGCTGGTTCATGCAGAGCCTCTGCGCCGAACTGGCCGCCAATGGCAAACGTCTGGACATTCTCACCCTGCTGACCTTCGTCTGTCAGCGTGTCGCCGTTGACTTTGAGTCCTGCACACCGGATACACCGGAAATGCATCAACAAAAGCAAATACCCTGCATTACCACAATGCTAACGCGTATTTTGTTGTTCGCTGATAAGCAAAAGGCACCGGCTGGACGTGTTTGATTGCTACTACATCCAAATCCACATATATATAAATGCATGCTTATGTAGTTGCTGGGGGCTGACTAACACAAACGCACACAGGTGCGTGTGTTTGTTGGAGCTGCGGGCAGTGTGATATAAAATATGAGATATGAGAAGGCCACAATCGTAAAATCACAAATAACTCAATTTTTTACTCTCTTAACACCGTTTTCACATGTTTCTGACAAAGCTAACTTTTACAGTTTTTTTAATTTCTTCCATCTTCATGGAAATTGATTTGCATTTAATAGTTGATTATAAGTTCAACCAGATCTTTCCGAAAATGATTACATTTCGTATCCGTAAAGATTTGAAACTGACTCGCATTTGATAGTTGAATATGAATTCAACCCATCCTGCCAACTCATCAAATGTCAAAGATCAAATGGACAAACAACTGATTTTCATCTTAAATTCTTTTTTTTTTTTTCAAAATTTGAATGAACATAAAATTATTTTGATTTTAATCAATTTAATTTGTCAATTCGAACCTAAATGTGTGGTTTAGCAAATGAAAGCAAGTCTGATTAAATTTCGTTTCCATAAAGATAAGTTAAATCGTAAAAAATGTATCCAATCTAAAAACTTTGTCAGGAATATGAAAAAACGAACCTTATCTATACACTCGTACACTTTTCTACACAATTTTGTACACTTTTTTACTTTTATACACAATTTTGTAAACATAATATTAGAACGGAACTTTATTCCTATGAAATTGCCAGCTCCTGCCATGTCTATTATGTCTAGTAAATGTCCATTGTCCATAGTAAAATATATATTTTATTTTCTACAATATTGTAAACATAATCTATTGTTTTATCAGGGAATGTATCTTAGATTTTTTTATAGAAGCAAGTTTATTACATTTTGGCTATACAAAGACTACAAAAAATGTAAAATTTTAGAACTTTTAAGAACGAAAATCTGAAATAAAAAGATAAATATTTTGAAAAATTATTTGTATTTGAGATTATAATAATGAAATTATAAAATGAACTATTTAAACATAATTTTAATTTATATAAGCTATAATCGTTACTATCCCTGGTTATATACATACTTTACTCTATATAATTTTTATCAAATATATATGTTTCGATATAGTTTACAAATAAAGTGTATACAAATCAAAAAACAAATTTGACCTTCGCCTCAGACTTGCTCTGGCCATATTGGAAGTGTTTGAACGCCTGGAAAAAATGTGGCCAATTAAAGGCGCTGATTTGGTGCGTCAAGTTGACCAACGTTAACCAAAAAGGAATAGACGGATATGTGGCTAAAACAAAAGCAGTTAGCGGCTGACCCTGTGAGAGTTTTGTGTGCTTACTTCAAGTTGTTTTTTTTTTGTTAAGGCTTGGACACGATCAGTTCTAAATTTAATTTCAGTAAGGGGAAAACTCAGCAATTAGATTTATAAGTAACCAATCATTACAGGCTAGTTGAATGCATGTTTCTGAACATTTCAACTAAAAATATATATGTATATCTAAAGAAATGTACATTTATTTGTATGGAAGATCAATATTGCGCAAACCGGTTTGCAAGTGAATTAAAAACTGTTTAACAGTTGAAACACGAAAGAAAAGCTATCTTCAACGTACCGAGGCTACAATCCCCTTTCATAAAAGTTTAACCTGCAAAAACTTCATATTCGACTGATTGTAACTATGACAAATAAAAGATAAAGTATCAAATTTAAACCAAATTTACGCAAACTATTTAAATTATAATACAGCTTGATTTTTGGGTTAGGATATTCGATTTTGATCAAATTTTGTCAATGTATATGTTCATATGCTTAGTGGTCTCAGAGACTTTATGTTGTGACAAAATTATTATACACTTAGGGTGCTCACAATGCTGGGTAACGGGGCAAAAAGGCAAAATTACCCCTCCAACATCGTGAGCAACAATAAGGCTCATTTTTGTGCTTAAATTACCCAATCAGCTGTTGTATATGTTTTGAATAAGATGTTTGCTCGTTGCATTTTAATTTACTCTTTCAATTGTTTCCAAATTAAATTTCAAATTACAGAAATGGCGTTTAAAAGCATCCAAAAAAACCTCGTTTAATACAAAGCAAACTAAACAATTTGTGAAATCGAAATTATTGAGTGTGTGTAATGTAAAATTGAAACATTTTTTGAAATTTTTAGATGTTAGTCACCTAGATCAAGTGGATGTCGCAATTGATGAAGTTTTGCTGAACTTTTGGAATATGTCATCGAAATATGCAATTGCCGAAGAGGAGACATCCTCAACGTTCCCAAATCTCTTAATTGGCGGAATAACGTCCTGCGTAGCTTTGACGCAAATGTTGCGTGTTTCTCAAAAACAATTTGGAAATTTGTTCAATTTGTTAAAAGATGAAGTAGTTTTTGCAGCGCCAGAAGTCAGCGGGCAAATCCCCATCGATTTACAGCTTGCAATAGTATTGTTTTTGCTTGGCTTGTCTAAAGGCAGCGCATCACTGCGAAAAATCGATAATGTGCTTTTATTTGGTGATGATAAAACTTTGGCCAAAACAACAGCACGGGTTTTTTTCAGTAGTTTTGCGGCTAATGCCCCATTATAGTTATTGGCTCAATGTTACTGCGCGTCAGCATATTGTGGAACGCGCGTTCGATGAATTGTCGCACTGTATTGGATACATAGATGGCACTGAGATCAAGCTGTTTGAGAAACCGATCAAAGGCCATGAAGTTTACTTTTCTCGTCAACGTATATACTCCGTAAAGCTTCAAGTTATATGGGACCACAAGTTGCTCATACGTGATGCAGGTCGGAAACCCAAGGAGTTACCACGACTCAAAAGTTGTTAAGAACTTCGTTATTGGGAAACACAGTGAACACTTTTTAACTGTACAGGAAAGGAGTGCGGGCGACTTTGCATAACCACAGTCTACCTTTTTAGGTACTCCTTTTCGCAGCAACTTCATAACATTTTGATTGAAGATGCTGACATAAAAGAGATTGAGTCAGACCAAGAAGTTGACACAAACAGCTTAGAGACATTCAATCTTCTGGTCTTAATGCTTTGGCATCTGAAAGCAAAAGAGAGTACCTGTACAACCTAATGTTTAAATAAAGTTTACCATTTTTTCCATTGCAATTATGTTTTTATTATTTAGATATTACTCTTACAATTTGATTCTAACTGTAGCTTAAACAGCCGCTCCTTTTGCTCTATTTCGAGATTTTTAATTGTAAAATCATTCTCAACTTTTTTCTCCTCAATTTTCCATTTCCTTTCGTGTTCCATCTCCTGCATCTTCCATTTTCTGTCGTTTTCCCTCGCCTGCATCTTCAGTTTCCGCTCATCTATCTCCTTGGCCCATAAAAATTTTTCCTTCTCCAACTTTATCTGCTCCTCGCGAAATTGGGAGCGCTGTTCCAGTTTTTGGGAGAAATATTTAGATGTATTCATATTTAAATAAAAACAAAAGATTTCGTGCCATTTCTTACCTCAATGTTTCTGTTCGCTTGCATATACGAAAGAAGGCTCGACACTTCACCTTCAGTCGACTTCCTAAATTCTTCAGCCACTGCAATATTTCAAAATGAGTATATTTGTAAAAGTAAAACCGAGTTTACTTACTTTTACTAGTTAAATAGAGGAATTAAGCCGGCTTGAGGTCAGTGTTTAGTTAAAAACAATAGTTATTTTTGTTTTTCCACCAATATATTTCGGTTAAGCTTCGGCAACTGTCTTCAGGGCTATGTGTGACGGGGAGTTGTCAACTTACTAGTTGATGCAATTGAACAGCTTTTGATTTTGTTACAATTGACTTAATTGAGCAGCTGTTTATTCTCATTTGGCACTAAATTATACCAAATATCGATAAAAAAAAATATCGAACGTTTCTTGTTAGCTTTACAGCTCAAGTTTTACCCAAATTACCCAACTTTTGTTGGTCAAGAGTCTGGGTCAAGCAATTTGGGTAAAATTTGTTCAGTACATGTTGTTGTTGCATGGGTAATTTTGCGTTTTTGCCCTTTTACCCAGCATCGTGCGCACCCTAACTCTGTTTAAAAAGTACGCAGGACTTGTTTTCCAGGATGACTTAGGCCATGGGTTTTTTCTTTGCTTTTAGGCAAGTTTGGGATTACAAAAGTTTGTCAACTTCCTTAATTGCCTAAAGGCCAAGTAAAACCCACGTGAAAAACAGGTAAAAATTAAATATGATTAATAAGGCTTGTTTAAATTTTTGATTAAGATCGAGTCATTCGAATCGAGATTGATAGCTCTACTTAATTTCAAAAACAAATTAAAATGTGCAAAAGTTTGTAGGAAAAGTTAAAACCATTTACCAGTGCACTCGAAAAATTAAACAAAAGAATAAAAAACGATTCTGAATGAAAACTGCTCAAAATTGTGATTAAAGTTTAATTTAATGAAATCAATATCAGTTCATGGAACACCCTAATTCCGATACATCAATGGCGATATATTTCAATAAATCGATATACCGCTGATCAGCTTATACACTTTTCACATCACTAAGCTCGTATTTTTGCGCAATATAATAATTTGAGAGCACTTTCTGTGTCATCTTCTGTTTGCCTGGATATAAAATCGTGTGACTCATTCAAATATTTTATAGACATATTTTCACAATGGCTGCAAACGATTGCAACAATGAAATTCAGTTCAACGATCAATTAGGCATTGGGGCGGACGCTTCCATCCACACAGACGATTTAACCGATACCGTTGGCTGGGGGGGTGTTGGCAGAGACGGCGGTGCATCGACTTCCGCTTATCAGCAGGATGCCTTATCCAACTATCACAAGTATGCAGCCAAAATGGTCACCGATCGACATGCTGCCGAGTACAATATGAGGCACAAGAATTGTGGCGAGGCACTTATTTTCAATCATGAGTTCTTCGATGATGATGAACGCAAATTGAAAGATCGGACCGGCACAAATGTGGACTGTGCAAATTTGGAGACTGTGCTCAAGAAGCTGAACTTTCAGGTGACTGTCTACCCAAATTTACGCTACGCTGAGATTATAAGCGCTGTTAGGTATGCTGCATCACTAAATCACGAGGATAATGATTGCATACTGATAGTCATACTCTCGCACGGCGATAAGGGCTGCATCGATGCAAGGGATGTACAGTACAAGCTGGATACTATATGGAGTCAATTTACACCCAACAAGTGTCCCACGCTGGCTGGTAAACCCAAGTTGTTCTTTGTACAGGCCTGTCGTGGCACAGATTTCAATCCAGGTGTCACATTGCAACGCGGCAACATTGAAACCGATGGCGATTCCTCCATGAGCTACAAGATACCCATGCATGCGGACTTCTTGATTGCCTACTCCACCATACCGGGCTTCTACTCTTGGCGCAACGGAACGAACGGCAGCTGGTTCATTCAGAGCCTCTGCGTCGAGCTGGCCGCCAATGGCAAACGTCTGGACATTCTCACCCTGCTGACCTTCGTCTGTCAGCGTGTTGCCATTCACTTTGAGTCAAATATACCATTAAAGCCAGAAATGCATCAGCAAAAGCAGACGCCCTGCTTTGCCACAATGCTAACGCGCACTTTGATTTTTACTGATAAGCCAAATCATTCCTAAAACTGTAAATTATTGCACTTTAATACTGTTTTTTAAACTTACTTTTAAATTGTATTCCTGTCTTTGTCTAGAAACTGTTCTTTGTCTATTGTAATAATATATTTAGCTCTTTTTTATCAACTATAAATGTTTAAGCGTTTAAGTATATATATAGTATGTATTATATGATTGATATCAGAAGTACTGATAATCTAGAAAGTATGATTATTACAATTTTTTGACTGCTTATACCAAATTTATTGTGCGTATTATTCCCCTAAAAGATACGATCACAACTAAAATCATTGCGTTTCCTGTTTAAATTGAAGAAAATACTAGATTGCAAATACATATTTCCAACTTCTGGTTAAATTTCTGACAATAATAGAAGTGTAACATTTCAAGTGTGAGACTACATTTCTTTTCAATCATTAAGTTGATAATATAAAATATAAAATTTAAAAAGAAAATCTTTTCATTCAAAAAGTTAAGGACAGAAAATCATGTTACATAGTGTAGTATGCAAAAGGGCGCTGATTTAGTGCGAAAACTTGTCCTGAAAAATAATATATAAAAATCAATGGCTGATACTGTGAAATTTTTGTGCTTACTTCAATTTATTCTTTAAGGTTTGACACGATTCCAAAACGACAAATAATTTCACTTAAAGGACTAAGGGGAAAACTTCGGCGATCGGATGGGCAACCAATCTTAAGAGGCTCTATAAATGCACGTTTCTGATAAATTCAACAAAATAAGGGTAATAAAAAAACGTAGAATTTTGCTCACAATTTTAATCAAGAGGCCCGTTTATGGCTTAGACATGGCCACCGGCCTTTAGTTTGGCCACCAAAGCATCCACATCGGCAACAGCGGCGCCAGCTTGACGCACTGGCGGATCCACAACGGAGATAATCTCAATGCGCGCCGCGGTATCAACGCCTAGATCTTTGGGTGTCACCTTCTTAAGTGGCTTCTTCTTGGCTTTCATGATGTTGGGCAAAGTTGCATAACGTGGCGTATTTAAGCGCAAATCAGCGCTCAGCACCGCCGGCGTTTTGGTCTTGATGGTCTCCAGACCGCCGTCGACTTCACGTACAATGGTCAGACCTGCGTCCGTCTTCTCTATCTTGTTGCAGAAGGTGCCCTGTGGCCAGTCGAGAACGGCGGCAGTCATCTGTGCCGTTTGATTGGCATCATCATCAATTGCCTGTTTGCCCAATATAATCAGATCTGCCTTCTCGTCCAGCGCCAGCTTGGCAAGTATTTTGGATACATGTATTGGTTGCAGTAGCTCGTATTCAGCTGCAGAGACCTCGACATGCACACCACGATCTGCGCCCATGGCCAGCGCAGTGCGTATGACCTCCTGGGATTGAGTTGGTCCTACGGACACAGCAATGATCTCGCCAGCCAGCTTCTTCTCCTTCAACTTGACGGCCTCCTCGACGGCAATCTCGTCGAAGGGATTCATCGAGTGCTTCACACCCTGTGTAACGACGCCAGTTTTCTCTGGATTGACGCGCACCTGAATGTCAAATGTAAATCAATTAATTAAGTACAATTCAAAACGATTACGCAAAACGAAGCGCAACAAGTGATAAGAGGAAGCAACAGCAAATGTTTCCATATGCTCACCTTAACGGCATAGTCGATCACACGCTTGACACCAACCAAAACACGAGCCATTTTCTAATTTATTGAAAAATCAATATTATATTTTATATTTATTATTTTATATTAATTGTTGCACTATGCAGATTTACCTCTTGAGAAGCACAGAAATTACAAAGTTGAAAGGGGGTGGTGGGGAGTCCAAAGGTTGTGTGCGCCACAGTGTTGCCAGACTTTGTAAAGCGTGACCAGACTTCTGATCAGTACGCTGATCGTACGAGCAAAATTTATCGTTGTCTTGCATTGCTCAAAACTTGACATGGATTTTTAAAGCATTAATCTAAAAAATTTTACAAAATTATGTTTTTAAATTTTAATTCTGTTCTTAAATTTTAATTTTACTCACGTTATTACGCTAGCTATATTTTTGAGTTGCGTATCCTGCCTAAAGACGATACCAACAGTTGATTGTTATGCATGCCTTGTTGCCTTGTGTTGCTCAGTTAGTATTATATAGGTTGAATCTATTTAAATTAAAATTTGTATGCTATAAATGCCATCATTTATTATTTTCTTACATTTACAGCCTGACGATAATGGCAACAGTAAATGGCATTACATTTCAAAAGCAGACTTTTGAATCAAAAATTAAAACACGCATGTATTTATGAGAAATAGATAATAAATAATATATATATAAATGACATTAATTTGTAATTTCAATTTGCATTTTGCTCGGGATCATTTCTGAGCTGCGTACCCAGCTTGACCGCGATGGCCACAGCTGATTGCCTAGCTTTCCAACGAAAGCAAAGAGAAAACGCAAAAAAAAACCGAATTTACTAAAAACCCAAAAAAAAAATAATACATTCCGCGTCCAGCAGCTATTTTAAAATAACAAAATGACCACAAACGTTCCACTAATAATGCGTATTATGGCGTTGTCCATTAACACGGCCAAACGCGCCGGCGGCATCATTCGCGATGTGCTGAAGCAGGGTGATCTTGGCATTGTGGACAAGGGCATCAATGATCCACAAACCGAAGCCGATCGTTCGGCACAACGTTGTATTATTGCTTCGCTGGCAAAGAAGTTTCCCAGCATTAAAATCATTGGTGAAGAGGGTGGATCCGATTTGAATGTGTGCGCGGATTGGTTGGTCAGTGAGCTATGTGAAGCATTCGTGGAGCTAAAATGCCCGCGCGCATGGCAAAACACAAAGGAAGAGGACATTGTCATTTGGGTAGACCCCTTAGATGGCACAGCGGAGTATACACAGGGTAGGCATAAAATTATCCAAAGAAAAACATTGAAATAAACATTTTGTTTACATCCTTAGGCCATGTGGAACATGTCACCGTGCTCATTGGCATAGCTATTAAGAATGCAGCTGTGGGCGGCATCATCCATCAGCCCTTTTACAAGCAATCCACCGGTGAGCTAGGTCGCACCATTTGGGGCCTAAAGGATCTGGGCACTGGCGGATTTCAACCTGTAGACCCACCAGAGGGTGAATTCATCATTACCACAACACGATCACATTCCAATGCATTGCATCAGCAGGCCGTGGACGCATTCAAGCCCACCAAAGTGCTAAAAGTGGGCGGTGCTGGCTTCAAGGTGCTGCAAGTGTTGGAGGGTAAGGCGCATGCATATGTATTTGCCACGCCGGGTTGCAAGAAATGGGACACCTGCGCACCGGAGGCGGTGCTGGAGGCAAATGGTGGCACTTTAACTAACATTAATGGCGAACATTATGCCTACAATGCTGATGTGGAGCATGTGAATCTAAGAGGTGTGCTGGCCAGCGGAAATCAGGGAAGGCATCATCAAGCTCTAGTGGAACGCATACCCAAAGAAGTCAGGCAGGCGGTGGGTGCCAAAATATAAAACTTTTGTTGTGAAGTTTATTAGTTTAATTATTCAATATACACTACAAATTATAAAATAAACAAATTAACACACTGGAATTTCGATTCGCATTATAAAGTTGTTAAATATTAAAAATTGCGATAAAAAACCTGTCGTTTCAAATAATAATTGTAAGCTTATTTATATATAAATATTAGTTACGTTGATTTATTTGTCGCAACTGAGGCTGCTGTTCGATTGTGCAGAATGGTTTAAGTAACGATTACGCTTTGCCTTGGCCATTTTGCAGCTATTGACGGATGCAGCAAAGCGCAGCGATTTGACCGATTCCTGAAAACAATCTTGAAAGGGTGAAACATTTATGAACATTAGCGTCTTGGAATTGCCGCCCAGCGACGGCATCAACAAATGCGTCAACTTTGAATTACGATACGGAATATGATCTTTTTTTTGGAGCAATGATAATATAACATTTGTTAGCTCAGAGAGCGAACGATTTATATGCTTCGTCTCGTCCATACGAATGCTGGTCTTGGGCGACTCTGATCCAGCCAAATCCACCAAATTGATGGAGCCCACAGACACCTCCTGTTTCTCCGCGTGCTGGCCGATCAGTTCCAACTTTGTGACCGCATGTGAACGTGATGAGCGCTCATTGCCCGTTGTTGAAGCCGTTGCCCGATTAGTTTTTGCCAAAAGCATAAGCTGACGCAAATGTTCTGGATCCGTGACAGTTTCCTCCGTTATATTGGATACATAAATGTCATTTTTGCAGGCATTTTTAACCATGCGTATTTCCATTTCCTTTTGCTCATTGCTCAGCAGATCATATAGAACTTCATTGTATATTTCCAAAAATGTCGCTTTAATGCTATATTCCCAACCCAAGTTTCGATAGTTCTTGATTGAATCGAATAGCAGATCAACTGTACGTGGTATAACGCCCAAATTATCCGTAATGCCATCCATGGTGTACGTTTTGCCACTGCCCGTTTGGCCATACGCAAAGATGCATATGTTATAGCCATCTAAAGCCGATTGAATTAATGGCGCAACCAAGTCGAAAACATCCTTTTGTGTCGAATTTGAATGAAAGACCTGGTCAAATGAGAAAATGTTCTTGGCCTGCGCATCACTGCTCGTTTGACCCATTTTATTAATGCTCTGCAGCTCCACTGTGGCCTCATCATGGTATGTCCAGGTGCAAGACGGCCGACTCAGTTCAGTTTCCAGCGGCGGACGCACACGACAAAATACACGTATATTTCCGCGCAGATCCATGACAGTGTTGTGCAGCTCCTTACGGTCCATATTCGATTGGAAGAGCTGCTCCCGACAGATGTTCAAACTGTTCGATAACCCTTCAGTGTCGATCATGTACTGCTCAATTCGCTGGCGTAGATCCACAACCTCGACGGACATCGACTCGTGCTCAGTTTTGATTTTCTGTAATTCAACATATAAAAAAACTTAATTTTCCACCTTTAAGATATAAGCGCCCGATTTTAATAATTAAATGACACTTCATTAGAATTGGAAAAAATAATAATGAAAAGTACATTTCATTGACATTGAAAAAGTAATGAAATGAAAATTACACTTAATTATTATTGAAAAAAGAAATATAAACAAGTAAGAACGTTGCAGTCGGGTTCTCCCGACTGCGAAATACTCTGTTTTCTGTACGTTAATAAATTAATTTTTTGTAAAGACTACTTATGTACTTATAAAGTGTCCTTTAGCTTAGGTAAAGTGAGTTTGGCTGAGTTAGCTATATGTTCTACTGGTCCGATCTGGCCGATCTTCACACTTTGTCTGCCTATGGTATATACCAACATGCATACCAAGTTTGGTTGCTCTAGCTTCAAAACTGTGGAAAAAACTCGAGTTCATACAAACGGACGGACGGACAAACATTTCACAAACCCAATATACTCTTTTTTCTATTTTGGAAAACAAGGTATAAAAATAATGATATGAAAGTCACATTAGCATTGAAATAAAGTAATGCTATTGAAAATAACACTTCATTAGTATTGAAAAAAGTAATAATTAAGATCACAAATTATTTTTTTTTTTCTTCAAAGTTCTGTTAAAGAATTGAATTCAAATAGAATCAATTCTTTGAGAATTATGTATTTTGGGAATCATTCTCTTTCTAATGATAAAGATTTAAATTGTAATTGAACTAATTCTTGACCATCTCTGGTTCAATGGTTCTTTCCTTTAGAAAAAACAAGGAACGGTCGGGATCGGCAATGAATTTGTATACAGATCAGATTTTTGGCTTACCTGGTGCGAAGTCTTCAACTCCGCGTGTTCCTCCGTTAAGCGACCGAATGAGCTAGTTATTAACTCATTTTTGCTAACCTGCTGTTTGAGCTGTCGCTGCAAGCATTCAATTTCTGTCAGCGCATTTTTATAGGATGTTTCAAGTTTTATCACTTGGCTCTGGCTATCTTCAAGTTGTGCGGGCATCGATTCCAGCTCGCCCATATCCTCCACCATCTTGTCATATTTGGCTTTAAGCGCTTTGTGTTTTTCAAGTAAATCGTGAAAACGTGCTTTAAAATCGTAAGAAGCAATGCGCTTGGGAGGCACAGGCGGTGGAACTCCGCCCGCTGCTGCTCTTTTCGTTGTCATTGACGATGGTTGCCTTGAAATGGGACGCACAGCCCCGACTGTTGTGGCACTGGAAGCTGCTGATAGAGCTCGTTTGGGTGGCACGGTGCCAACACGCGTGACAGTGCGAATATTTGTTGCTGAAACTGTTGCTTGTGCTGATGCTGCTGATGTAGTTGCTGCAGTTGTTATAGTTGTTGTTGTATTAAAGCGCGTAAACTTCGATGATATGGGCGGTAATACAGGCACGCCATGACGCTTGAGTTTCGGCCGCAATTCATTGATATCAGATGCTGAGCGACTGCGCCGCAGCTTGCTGCGCGTCGGCAGAGATGCTGCTGTGGTCGGCTCAGGCGAAGCAGCGCGTGCTGCATAATCAAAATGCTGCTTTAAACAATAATCTAAATACAAAATTAACAACAAACTTACCATTTCTGCGTGGTGCTATATTCTGCACATCTCTGCTGAGCGGCAGCGCCGTAGTTGATATGCTTGGATTGCTAATGCTTGCTTGGACAGCGTTCTTAATGCGATCGGTGGGTAAAATGGGTTTGACGGGTGGCACGGGTCCGGGACGTTTAAATGCTGTTGGCTTTGGCAGACGCGATTCCATGTTTAATTCTTTTTTACTTATTAATTTGTATGACTTATTACTTCTGTTATTTGTTACACTGTAATATTAAAATAAAAATTCGTTCTGCAAATATTGAAAGAGAAGCGACGCCAGCTTCCTTTAATTCGCGCCGTTAATTTTGGATTGTAGGGTTGTGTGCAAGTGAGCGACGTTGCCACCTTGTTGAAAACGCTGTATTAATGTGCTCTCACTTTTAATATTGTGGAACTTGTCAACACTACTTTTGAAGATTATATATTTGGTTTGTTATAAACAAAGCATCAACTACTACGTTTATACACGAACAAAATTCCTGAATCAATGTTTGTTTGACATGCCAAACACCAAACACGTAAATTTTTCAACACACAAAAGTTGACTGTGACTCGTATTTCACGAGGTTTCTAAGCCTTGGCTTTTGTTTTTACTTCTGAGTAAGTGGTAAGGCGGAAATTCCGATTACATGCATGCAGAGCTGTTATTAAAAGCGATAATAGTTTTGCTAGATCTCATTTGTTCGAAATTTAATATTTCAAGTCTAAAAATTAGTTTGAATCCCAGTCAAATTATCGGTAATTCATTATAATTAGAATTTATATTAAAAATCGACTGATAAGCTTCGACTTATACAATTGAAAATGACAGAAAAAAGCCCTGCAATACGAGCAGCTTTCAAAATGAAATCACAAAAAAAGCTCATGGCTTAAGGCCATCGTGAAAAACAGGTCTATGAATTCTGAGCAAATACATGAAGTTTGTAAACTCAAAAGTCTGGCAGCTCTGCCATTTCAGTTAAGACTTGATTTACACGGTGAGTTTATACACGCGCGTGTCTGTTGCTTGTGCGCAAGAGAGTTAAAACAGGCAAGCACGCACGTCAACCGAGACATGTCTATTTTTCTGCAATTGTAATCGATAACTAATTTGCGATTGGCAGTAATTTGAATATTCAGCCATGCTGCGGTTTTCACTTCACTTTACGATTTGCTATTTCAAGACAATTTTGCAATTCCAATTTGAAGCGCTCCGGAAATCGTAAAACTTTGTTATCGATATGTTTCTTATTGATTTTGTTATAATATATTGACTATTTCATATATTTTATAATTTATTATTTTTGTTACTTTAACTTCATATATTTGTGTTGCAACGTGAAAAATCAGGTGTTTCATGAATGCACTTTCCAGCACTGTATGTCATCATACCAAATCGCAAATTTGTATCGATATAACAAATGCTCAACCAATAAAATTTGACGCAAGGTCTGTAAATGCATAATTAAAAATTCAACATAGACTAATGTTGAATATTAAGTATGGCAAAGTAATTTTAAAGCATTGAGGAAAAGAATGAAAGTATTTTTTAGTTTTATTCTGTTGATTATTTATACGAAAATTGCAATCAAATCGTATGGTCAACATGCCTGAAGAATTTTATAATTTGCGATTTCCGAAGCGCATTTGCTTGAGATTCCGATAACCGGAGAATGGTTGAATGTCAAAATTTTTGAATTGTACAAAGAAAATTCTTATTTGTTGCATTATAAGTTCACAAAACAAAATATAAATTATTTAAGAATGCGCATTTGGATGCGTACAGTGAAAGCTTTTTTATCGCATCTTTTCGATTATTTGTAAATGCGATAACAAAATGTTTTCTATGGAAACAAGGAAATTGTAAAAAAAAAAAATTAAAAAAAAAATTTGATTTGTGCAACAAAAACGCTATAAGCAGCAGGTACGACCAAAAAACCAGACCAGAGCGAACCCAAAAGGAAGAAACTCAATAGTGATGGCGATGCAGGAGCATGCCGAGCTCAAAGATTTGCACATTTTTGAGCTGCGTCCGTTAATAACAAATTTCAGCTGTAAGCTATCCGCGGTGACAGTAACACCGTGCGATGAAAAGCAATTCCTGTGCTTGGTCAGCGAGGAGAATGAGATTGTGTTGCGTTATATTAGCTCCAATGGCGGCCAGGAGGTGCTCAAGATGATATCCTGGTTTCGGCGCAACAATCGTGTTATACACGACATATGTTTCGATCCTGCGGGCATTTGGCTGCTAGTGCTATGTAAGTATGTGTGTGTGGGTGTGTGAGTGTGCTAGGGGTTGGGGATTGTGTGCAGTGTTGCCAATTTGGCCATTTTCACGTCAGATCTAGCTATTTCGAAAAATCATTAACGGAAATCTAGCATTTATCTGAAAAATCTGAGTTTTTTCTTTAAATGTGTTTACTGAGGAGAATATATAAAGACTATTAAAGATGATACCAAACTGTTTTGAATCTTCTTCCAAGCAAATTGACACTGCAAAGTAATATAAATAATTGGTTTTTTTAATAAACTGGATAAATTTATATATTTATTTAAAGGTAAATAAAAAATTCTGTTATGGATACAAATCAAGTCAATTATTAGGATCAAATTTTTAAATATTCTCAAAAAATAACATGAAATTTGCATTAAATATATATTGGCCATTTCATTTGGCTATTTTTAGATAAAGTTAGCTATTGCTAGCTATTTGCAGTAGAGAATCTAGCTATTTTTGTGGGGCTGGTGGGGGTGGTGTAGTGTGCGTGTGTGTGTGTGCGTGTGCTCATATGTGCTTGCAATTTACATTATTGATTTTATTTAGCTGATTTTGTTTTGATTTGCTGCTTCTTCAGCTGAAAGCAGGTCTATTAAAGTGTTACTGAACCCAGACTTAACATATGCATGCTATATATAACTATACTATATCTATATATATATCTGATATATCAACAGGTTTCGACAATACGCTGCATATTGTGCCCGCTCTTTCTCTGGTTGACAAGACGCACAATTTGGCCGCCTGTTCGCTTTATAGCACCACACAGGTGACATCCTATATAATACCGTTTGTTGGTCCACACGAGTGTCCCAATTCAAAGCAATGTCCCAATCATTCAACGGCACGCAACGAAACACTTGAGCAGGAGCAGCTGCAGCAGTTGGCGGAACAGCTGCAGCATGTTAAGCTGGACAATGAAAATGAGGCGCCATTGGGTCACGAATTGCCCGAGCATATGTTGGCCAATGCGCCAGTTGTGGATGCAGCAGCAGCAACTGCGGAACAGTCCGTCCAACCGCCAGCAGCGCCCTTTGATGCCACGGGCAATAATCAAGTGATGGCCACATCCTTTATGGCTTCGAAAACCTGTCCGTATCCGCTGTCTGTTGTATGGTGGAAAACTTATTCGGGCTTAAATCGTGCCATCATTGGCTACTCCGATGGCTCCATTTGCTTTGTGGGTCTTAGTCCCAACTGTCCCATGATAGCCAGCACAACCATACAGAATGGTTCCGTTGTGCGTTTAACCATTTGCAAGGACAATACATTTGATGGTGTCATGTTGCTGGTAAGTTGTTATAATATATGTTCAATTAGTTTCACTTACTCCTCTCTTCATTTATTAGATCACTTCATCGCTTAAACAACAATACAAGCTGCTGCTTGAGCAAAAGGCCATCATGTATGTCTATCCTGGGGATAGCTCACCCACGACACGTGAAGGTGCCTGGCAGATTGTCATGTCCGTGCACTCAAAGCATCAAACTGGCGTTGCGCATGATGCAAGGCAAAGCAACAGCTCGGATCCGGCCTCGGATAATAGTCAACTGGAGGAGGATGTATTTATGCCACCCAGCAGCAGTGATGAGCTTGCACCCACCACACAAACAGTTCCAATTGCCGCATCCGTACCCACGCTTGCACCCGAATGCGATGATATTTGCCCATCCATGTCACCACCGCCGCCACCACCTCCAGCGCCACCATCCTACAGCGAAGTCAGCGCTGTGCGTTTCCAGCAGCAGCAATTACCCGTCAATAGCTTTGATGGCATTTTGCCAGCCACACGCGCTCGACTTGCGTCACTTAAAAGTCTGGGCTCCAAGAAGTTGCAGGCCATCAAAATGCGTTTGTCCGATCAGCGGCAGAAGATTGATGAGTGTACGTATGCGGACATATTCTTATATTTGTTGCTAGATCGTATTTTTAAAGTGGTATAAACTATAAACTATAACTGACATTTGTTGTTTATGGAGACAGGCAGAGAATTCGTATGAATTTGGATTAGTTTTGATATATTCACGAAAATCATTTATACTAATTTATTATCGTATTTATCACTATTGTACTTGCAGTTATGCCAGAGACAAATATGGGCACATTCGCGATAATGGACTCGCCTTCGGTGACGCCAGAACCGCTGGGTAACACCAATGGCTCCTTTTATACCATACAGAACCTGCGTAGCACTTATCTGTTGAGCGCATTGCATAGCAACAGTTGCAGCCTATCCGTGCACAGCATCGATATTAATTTGAAGCCATTGTTTTTGTACAAGATACCTAAGCATTGTGTGGATATACTCATTAGCTCCAATATACTTTATGGTATACAATATGTGAATCTAAATAGCCGCAGCGAATCGGCCAGCTCAACGGCGCCAGTATCGCTGGAGGAGCCCTTGTTGGCGAATACCGAAAAGGAGAATCTCGATGCAGATACCGAGAAATTGGAGCAAATGGAGGCGACAAATACAAACAAAAGCGATGATACAAGCGCAACAACGACAAGCCCATCGAGCATCGAACAAAGCGAAATGCCCACCAATGCCATCAATGCGGTAAGCGTCATAAGCAGCGCAATGGCATCCTTGCATACCGCCGATGATGATGTAAGTAGTATGCTACTTTCCTACATTCCTACATGCAACTTTATTTTAAACTTGAATCTCTAACAGCGCTTCAATCATCAGGCTCAGCTTGCGCTCTTTCGCTTCGAGCAGGAGACTGTTCTGCATTTGTATCAGATGGCACAGTTTCGTTGTCCTGGCAATCATATGGAAAATTTAACCAAGGAGGACAAGGCAAAGGCATTTGAGATCAAGGACATACACACGCCTATGGATTATGTGCAGTTCTATGAGTCGGCCGATATTGCCAGTGAATTTTCGTTGCGTCAAATGGAAATAATGCAAGCAGAGTTTCCCAAAATCAACTATGATCCTTGCTATGTCATAACCAACAAGAATATCTACACCATACAACTCAAGTGCGTAAAACGGATTGCGACTACTTCCCGATTCCATATATTATCAAAACCAAATTGTTTCCTTATTTATGCTCTTCAAATCTTTTACAGAAAGGAACCATTCGAGCTGTTTCTGGACGCCGCACTGCTAAGCGAATGGGGTCAGTGTCGTGAGTTCTGCAACACTTTTGATCTGTCCTTCGATCATTGCATTGAGTTTGCTGGCGATTATTTGTTGCGCCGCAAAAAGATTACTCAAGCGTTAATCACATATAATGTGGCACGTGTGAAACCCATACGTACGGCGCTCAAACTGGCCATGTACGGACATACCTATGCATTGATGCAGTTGAGCGCGATGGCACTTAAATCCTCCTATGTGCTGCGATCACGACATTTGTCTAATCCGCTATTGAAAAGCATTTTAGCTGATGCAACTTATCGTCACTCGGAGGATGTGCGCGACATATTGCCGCTGAATGTTAAGGATGAGAATATGGAGATTAATAGTGGTGTCGCGTGTAGCGATTATAACTATAGCGTTGATGAATCAATAAGTGCGCTACAAATGTCACCTTCATCTCAGTTTCATTTGGCCAATTTGCTATTGATAACGCTGGCCGAGAAGGCTGTCAACGATAAGAACTACCTGCCATTGTGGTAAGTGCGTTTTGAATTGTTTTATATAAATCATTTTTTATAAATATCAAACGTTAACTTACAGGAACTTTTTGGTCACCAATACCAAATATCACACCAATATGACCAGCATTGTGCTCTGTCAAAGCGGACTTTTCTCGGCTGCGATTGTTTTGGCCAAAGTTCGTGGTGTCTGCTTAGACACGTTTAATGCATTGGTTAGCGTTGCTGCTCAGGAGTTTGGCTGGTATAATGAGCTTAACGTTTGCCTCTACAATCTTAGCCAGAATATATTTATGGAGACAATCACCTATTTACCGCATGTATCAATGGATTACTTTAACTTTATACAAGATAAGCTGGAACATCTGAGGCCCTGTGTGTTGCAGGTATCGTATTTGATATATTTATATTGGAAAGTTTAAATAAACTAATTTCTAATTAATTTTTCATAATTTTCAGCGTCTTTCCAATCAGCTTAATCCCTTTGCACCTTCGTTGCGTCCCATTGTATCACACAGTAGCGTCAGTTCCAGCGATAATGACAATAATCCGCATCTATTTGAGTTCTGCAAATGCCTAATCGAAACTTATTTGGCCGTGCTGATACATATGGAATCTCAGCGCGTCAAGCATGATTCTATTGTTAATGCATTATCCAATTTTCGTATTAACTATGAGGACAATCAGGCAAGTGTTGACATAAATTTAACTATTAAACTATTTCGTTTAGAGCTGAATTTAAACGAAAAGCACATTTCATTATAGTTCAAAAATTAAAGGTAATGCAAAATATCCACGTTATAAAAACTTTTCATTATTTTTGAATTTTTCAATTTTAACGAAATCGCTTTCGTTAACTGTGAACTTTACCTTTCTTTTTTTCTTAATTGTTATTATGTTTTAATTCTTATGAAAGTCTTCTTCTATATACATATATATTTTGAAAATCTTTTTCATTATCACTAATTTTTTAAATCTAATGAAAATCCTTTTCATTGTCTATACTTTTATCAATTCTAACGAAAATATTGTTCATTACCATTGCTTTTTTAATGATAATGTAGACATAATGATAATGCTTAAGTAAACTACTATACTGTGCAACTCCAACAACTCATAATTTTATTATATTTAGTTTGCCATTGAAACTTCCCGTTTCAAGCCGATCTCGGCGGGCTGTGCCTACTGCGCTTGCGTTGTGGATGGTGTGGCCTATTTCTGGGGCTCCAGCGGCGTGCCCTGCTGCTTTAGCGCCCAAAAGTCAACAGGTGAACTTTATACTTTATTAAGTATCTTAATTGCTTTGTAATGTCTTGTTTGTCTTAACCAGAACCGCCTGAACCCGCACACGCTGTCAAAACATTGGAGCTACTGTCACAACTAAACTTGGAAGTGCATGCGCTTAAATGTGGACGTCAGCATACACTTATACTCACCAATAATGGCGTAGGTTAATTGGTCATTATGTTTTGGCATTTAATTGAATTTCTAATCTTTTATATAGCTGTATGCCATGGGCAACAACAGTCTCAGCCAGCTTGGTATTGGTCAGCACATGCAAATGGCGCTGCAGCCCATGCTGGTAACGGCATTGGATGGCATGAATATAACCATTCTGGAGGCGGGTCAATATCATAATGCAGCCGTCGCAGATGGCAAACTCTATATGTGGGGGTGCGTACAATATAGGCTTGCAAAGAATTTATATAATTTCATAATTATAAATGTTTCTTATTCTATTTCAGTTGGGGCATCTATGGCCAGCTGGGCAATGGCAGCTGTGAGAACCTTACAATACCCACACTAGTCAGTTTCTTCAAGTATAAGGTGCGTCTCGGACCCCACTAATTATATATATGCTTTATCAGCAAGCGTATATAGCGCCGAATATAACTTTTGCTTATTGTTTTATAATATTTTAAATGTTTTATGTTATAGAAAGTTTTACAAATTTCGCTGGGACATGCG
This sequence comes from Hirtodrosophila cameraria, assembly GCA_949708635.1. NCBI lineage: Eukaryota > Metazoa > Arthropoda > Insecta > Diptera > Drosophilidae > Hirtodrosophila > Hirtodrosophila cameraria. Next base: position 81,141,956 of record OX453089.1, on the reverse strand, counting down.
CACAGTCTGGTGCTGTGCCAGGCAGCCAAAAATATTTATACAGAGGCTAATCGCGGTCAAACCGAGTTGTTTGTGTTTGGCTCCAATCATTTTGGCCAGCTGGGCACTGGTAGCGGTGACCAGGGACATATTGAAGCAAAAACAAGCCTGCCGCTTCGTCTGAATCTGGGCGACTGCAGCTTAAGACTGATACATACGAAATTTTTTACAAATGTAAGTAAATCGAATACAGTATACGCTATAAATTCATTTAACCGTTTGCCATTAGTTAGCTGTAGATGATCAGGAACGCATGTACACCTGGGGCAGTTCACCGCAAGCGTTGCGACTGGCCAATCAAATAAAGCGTCGTGCGAATGCCAAGCAAAAGTTGGAGGAAAATCAGCAACGTGAAATGCTTAGCAGGCGGCTGGAGGAAACCCTGTTGCCGGCAGCAAGTACCACAAGTATTTTGGTAGAACCGAGTACGTCCTATGCACAGGTGGTGGCAGGCGCTGTGCCAAAGCCGAGTGCATCCGAAACCAAAGAGTCTACAAGAAATGAGGCTGTAGCATCGAGTGCTAGCGAAAATATAGGCTCAAAGCTAAGTGCGAGCATGGAATCAGTGCAGGTAGCTGCTCCGTCTAACGAACCGGATCCCATGGAGCATATGACGCCACATTTGGTGGATACCAGCGAAGTGGCTGGACAAATACTGCAGGTAAGTGGTTTAATTCAATATCGATTAAACTTTGTTAACTTTTGTCTATAAAAAGATCTCCAGCGGACTGTTTCACTTTGCGCTCATATCATCAACGTGCACGTTGTATACTTGGGGCAAGAATCTGGAGCATCAGTTGGGCACCGAGGATAAGGATCGACGTGCCGTGCTCAAGCCAATGCCCATCGATAGCATCGAAAGGCCTATGTTTGTGGATTGTGGCGCCGATTTCACTTTGGTCATGACCACCGATCATATTGTCAAGGCCTTCGGTGGCAACTCAAATGGCCAGTGTGGACGCGACTTGGGCGCCAGTTTGGATCGCATGCGGCAGCGTGTCGTCTGTCTGCCCACCACAAAGCGGCTAATGCGCTTTGAGAGTCAGTGTGTTGAGGCGCCCGTTGAGATTAATTTGCCACGTCCACGTATACGTATGGATCAGGAGCCGGTGCGCTATTTGAAGGTGATGCCGCCATATCAGCCCCACTTTTTGCAGCAAGCTAACATTAGCTTTGAGCATCGCCACTCGCTGGCCACGCTCAACTATAAGTCCAGCACAGAGCAGGCAGGCACCGGTCAGGATTCAGATGATTTGCTAAGCAGCCTGGAGAATCTAAGCCAAAACGACGCTAGCTACTCCTTAAATGCAGCACAGCTGTGTGATGTCAATAGCTCATTGGATATGGACTATTCACCCGAGGAGCAGAGCTACGAACCGTTGCCAAATCAGGCAACAACGAATGTGGGACTGGGCTTGAGCCTGGCAGGCACAGCAGCTGCTCTGCTTGGGGATTGTGACGACGCGAGCACCTGTACGCCCAGCACGGAGGGCGCAGATGTGGCTGCACTGCAGCCGCTGCGACATTATATACACTACTGCCTATATGCCTTTCATGGCCTGTATAATCCCGATAAAATCGGCGAATGTGCACGTTCGCAGCGTAACGAGTATCGCATCAGAATATGCATGCTCAATTTTCGTTTTGTGGAAGCCTTTCGTCTATGCCTGCACAGCTGCGACAGTGCACAGCGCACGCTGAAGCTATTTGAGTACTTCAGTCGGGATACGGGCTATGTGCCGCTGCATCGTTCGGATCTCAAGCATCTTATCTATCATATGTGTGTGCACTTTCTGGAGCGTAAATTTGATATGCTTGAATGTGAGCGTTACTTTATGGGCGATCTGGATTACTATATGCTGGAGCTTGCATATGTATTTTACTTTAATAACAATAATTCAGCACTTGAACAGAATCTCAATCAAAAGTTTAAGCTGTTAATTGCCGCAGCAGCCGATAGCAATCAATCGCCTGGTAGTCTCCTGCAGGATACTGATGCCATCTTCGATAGCTTTACGGTCAAGTTCAAGACGATTCTCTGCCAGCGGCTGCTCAGCTATTGTGATTGCGATGCCAGTGCCAGCAATTAGTGTTGGCTTTGGTTTCATGTACTTGTGGTACTTGCTTTGAATTTTTGTTAATTAGTTTTCATATTTGTGCATTCAACTCCGCATAAGTTGAAAGTTATTTTCTTTTTTGTTTGTGCTTATTTTTTTAATTGTTGTATTTTATTTTAACGATTTGTTGTGAATTCAGAGAGCAGGGAACCAAAGATCAAAAATGGCCCACTTTAAAAACCATACATAAATAAATATAATATAATATATTATTGTCTATTACCCGCCCACACACACACACACTCACACAGAAACACACACATGCAACACACACACACACATGTTTATACTTAATTACATAATTGTTGTTTGCAGCATTCTTTGCGCATATTTATATAAATAGCTTTTTTAGCGAGATGTTATTTAAGAAATATTGTAAGACAAAGAAATTGTTTAAAGAATTTAATTTTTGTAGTGCTTTGTTTGCTATTCGCCTTACACGCTTTTCTGTTTACTCAATAAAACAATAAAAAAGATCAAATAAACATCAACAAATGTTTATAGAATGTGGTATACTCACAGGTCCTTCAGCTGATCCTTAAACGTTACTGCAGCCATAAACATACTACATAGTAAAAATATGAAGAATTTTTTAATTGATATTCAGCTTGTGATTTGCAATTATTTAATATATAAAATGGTAATATTTTTAGTTATTATATGTGTATACTACATATGATTAATAACAGAAAATAATTATAAAAAAAAAAAATAAAACATTTATATGAAAAACATTTCGTTGTTTTTTAAAGCTTTAATTTAATGCTATCCGTTGTCCAGCGTTTGCTTTGCAGCGCCTTCAACGCATTCTCACAATAAAACTGCTCCTCGGATCGTTCAGGTAGCGTCTCCTTCAGCTGCTGCAGTTCTTGCTGCTGCTTCAGGCTAACCATGGCATCAATGACCGCCTTGATGCACTTGACACGCTGTGCCAAGGCCAACTTTTCGCTGCTGTTGCTCATCTTGGAGAGAAACAGCTGCAGCACCGTGGCGGGCGCCTGCAGCTCATAGAGACGCTGCACTGCGAGCGACAAATCAAAGCTGATATGGAACTGCTTGGATTTCAGCGGATGCCAGCTGGAGACGCGCTCAAAGATGCACTCCAAGTCCGCATAGGCCTGGGCATGTGCACGTTCTGTTAATGCCGTCCATTCATATTGTGCGGCTGAGATTTCCTGATCGGCAGCAAAGCGTTGGGGTGAGCTTAGCTTTAGCATATCCTGCTCCTTCCAATTTTTGTTCTGTGTGCAGCACACATACAACAGCTCAATGGGCGTGGCATGCTCACCCAGCTGTGCACCCTCCTTCTCCTGCAACAGCTGCAGCTTCAAGGCGGAGTGAAAGACCTGCTCATAGAGTGGTATAATGCCCACGCCTGCGCCCGCATAGGCATCCACAAGACGCTGCAGCTGCTGCTTACGCATGGACAGCTCACTGCAAGACATGGCAGCCTGGAACTGCTTAAGAGCTGCCTCTTGATGCCGGCCAAAGCGTTGCAACATATCAATATAGCTGCTTACATCGCCGCTTTGACGCAGATAGCTCAGATAATGCTCCAACGCCTTAGGTCGCTGCTGCAGTATGCTATGGAACTGGGTGCTGTTCAGCGTGCGCTTCAGAAAGAGCAGCACGCCAATAACAGCATCGCCACCATTGGCCAGCAGCGTGTCCAGCAGCTGCTCCTTTTCGAGCAGCGATTTAAACATTTCCAAGGGCGCTGTCTTGCCATGCAGCAGCTTCTGTGCCGTCGCCTCCAGATTGGGACTGTACAGTGTGCTCTGTATTTGACGTCGCAGCAATTTAAGTTCCTCCTCTGGTGTTACGCCCTTGGGCATGACATGATCATCGAGTGTTTGTTCCTGCAGCACCAGCTTAAGCGCCTCATCGCTCAATATGGCTTTAATTGATAGATGATTCAGTGTTCCCAACGCAGCACTGTTATCAAAGCTGGCCTCGGAAATGGTATCATCATTGAAGATTGCATTGTTATCCCATTTGCTGCTCGGGCTGTTGACCATTCCCGCACCTGTTCTGGCGCTGCCGCCGTCTCCCATGTCCAGTTCATCGTCATCGTCAAAGCTAAAGGCTGCTCTCGAGGAGCGATTCCAATAGTTTTCGCTAATAAGAAACGTACTTTTACCTGTTGCATTTCGTAATTCTTAAAGCGCAACTTACTCTGTGCTATCAAATTGTGATTCCATTTGTTTTATTATTGAAAACAGCTGTCAGTGTGACCAGCTAGTTGACATGATTTGTCTACAGGGCTGCAGACTAAACAAACTTAAAAGCGCGTTTTCGATTATTTGAAATTGCAAAATAAATTTTTTTTTTAGATAAGCTATTTTCAAGTTAACATAAGATTAGGGTGTTCATGAAAAGTACTATACCGTTGACTTCTAATCTGAGAAAATCACAAATGGAATGATGGCAAATCTTGAAAAAAAATTTCCAAAAATATTATTGCCACATCCACTCCCGACTCCGCAAAGAGTCTAAAAATAAAGTATATCGCAGTCGGACCCAACGTTCTTACTTTCTTTTCCTTGCATTTGAGTTCGGAACAGAAAAATTGACAGAAAAATTATGTTTTAAACAAGTTCACAATCGATGATATTATATATAACAAGACATTCAGGTTGTTTTTACTTAGATTTTTCGAGTATGTGTGCTACATAAAGATTTTCAAGTTAAAAATCACGAGCTTGATTTTGATTTAGTCATATGTTTTCTTGGGCACATTATCTTAGAATTGTTCCCATATTCTGTTTTTGCTATACGCTTGGTTGGTTTTTAGTACCCCATATAAATTGAACAGTTCTAATTTTCATGCCACTTCATTAATCACATTTTACAATTGAATAAAGAGTATTTCAAAGTCGACCAACTTCGCCATTGTCATTATCATTCTTCTGCTTTGTTTTATGCAAAGCACAAAGCTACAGTCAAAGGTGAATTTGATAGCCGATTCGAAATTTCGCAAAATAATACAGTTGTGACAGTCTGATAGTAAACATGTTGACGCTGGGGTTTTCGCTGTTCCTAATATTGGGCAGCTCCAATGTTCGTGCCGCCAGCTTCTGCACTAAATCTGATCAATGTGCTTTAGGCAATGAGCCGGCAGCAACTGCTCCGGCACAGGCACGCTACGATCACACGCGAATCTATAATGTAGAGCTGGCCACAGCCACACAGGTGCAGCTTTTCCAGAAACTGGAGGCGGCAAGCGACTCGTGCAGCTTTATGGGACATGCGCGCGTGCCTGGCCAGAAGCTAACCATTATGGTGGCTGGGCAGAAGGTGGCTGACTTTGATGATCTGCTGCACAGCTACAATGTGAGCCATCGCATACTGAACTATAACTTTCAGAAATTGATAGATGCCAACTACCTGGAGGTGGCGCCGGAGCAGACGCCTGTGGATAAGTTTGATTGGAAGCGTTACTTTCAGCTGGACAGCATCTATGCCTGGCTGGAGAAGTTGGCTAGAGATCAGCCACAAATCGTGACATTGCTGGATATGGGCACAAGCACACAAGGTGTGCCAATCAAGGGTGTAAAAATTGCTTTTGGAACTGAGAATCTGACGAGTGTGTTCATTGAAAGTGGCATCCATGCACGCGAATGGATTGCACCTGCAACGGCCACTTACTTCATTGAGCAGCTGTTGCATTCCACAGATCCCTTGGTTAAGACCTTGGCACACTCTCACAACTGGCTAATCTTTCCCACTGTCAATCCGGATGGCTATCGATATACCTTCACTTCGGATCGCATGTGGCGCAAGAATCGTGCGCTCTTTGGCATCTGTCGCGGCGTCGATCTGAATCGCAACTTTCCTTTAAGCTGGAATACCACTGGCACCAGCGGCAATGCCTGTCATTTTGATTACTCTGGACCAGCCGCTGCCAGCGAGCTGGAAACTCAACGCATTATACAATTCTTGGAGGCACGTGCTCAGCCGGAACGCATTCGCACCTATTTAGCGCTACACAGTTACTCACAGCTCATCATGTTTCCATATGGACATACCGCGGAACGGGTGGAGAACTATGCAGACCTCAAGGAGATTGGCCAATTGGCAGCACAGCGCATCAAAGCGCTCAGTGGACGCGACTATAAGAGTGGTAGCATTTATGAGACTATCTATCCCTCAAGCGGTGGCTCCAAGGATTGGGCACATAGCCAGCTTAAAGTGCCCATTACCTTTACCTTTGAATTGCGTGGACCTCCAGACAGTGATGATTTGTTTATACTGCCTGCCGGAGAAATTGAGCCAACGGCTCGTGAGGCCTTTGGTGCACTGCAAACAATAATGGATGAGTCTCGCAAACGTGGTTATTACGACTAAGCTATATTCAAATATCTTTTAATAATGTTTATAAATAAAGTATTATGTAAATGATTTAAAAAGAGTTTTTTATTACTAGCCAGCTTAACCCTCGTAGGAGGAAATCAGCGGTGTGGTGGTTTCTACCAACACCAGTACACTGTGAGCCAAGGGAAACACATCTTTCACCTGCACATAGTAGCCTCGCTCGCATTGTTCCTTGGATGAGTACAACCTGCGCAGAGAAATTTATAAATGAGTTGATTTTGAAGATTATATCAGTTACTCAGTTTATATGTATTTATCGTTGGTAAATAATAGATAAGGTAGATTTTTCTAAATTATAGGAATATAGTATGATACTATTTTTAAGAACTGAAGCGAGCTGCTTTTCAAAGGAGACTTTAATAAAAAAATATTTAAAATAATTACTTACGCCAATATATCCACAGGATCTATAATCAATTCTGATTTGTAGACCGATGCTAAAAAGTTGGTAAAAGCGGCTGTATTATTGCCAAGTTCGATCTCCTCATTTGCCGGAGTGCAGACCTCCAAGCCCAAGCCACTGCTGCTGGAGCCAATCTCGGGCAGACCATTTCGAGTGCCCCAAACCGTAATGATATTGTCCTCAGAGGAAACTATGCTACACTGATCATTGCAATTCACATTCTGAGTATAAATAATCACAGTTAAAAGGCAACAACTATTAAGAAAGTCATATCAGTCATACCACAATATAACGTGCCAATATGGCCTCCACCAGTGTGGGTTGATCCACATTATTGCAGTGGCGTATGCCACGTTGCCCCTCCTTGTTGCGCCCCATAGTGTAGACATAGCCACCTTCTAGAAGATATACCGAATGCGTGGACGAGAAAGAAGCCTTCAGCACTTTATGTGGCAATTGTATCTTTTTCTAATTGAGGATAATGCAAAGTTTTAAAGAAAGTTTTTGTATTTATAATATGGGCACTTACGAAAGCTGTTATCTTAACTGCACGATTAAAACCCAATTTGTTGTAATCATTAGAGCCACAGGCGTGCAGCTCTCCGTTGGTGAAGAGCACGGCTGATGTATCCGGGCCACAGTAAATCCTTAAGGGTTTGCTTTTCACATGCGACAGCAATATCTTTTGCGGATGTTTTCTGATCAGAGATGATTATATCATTAATCCTATACTAATATTTTGTAAATTGGGGTTTGTCTCTTTCGAATCGACTATGTCAAAAACCCAGTAAACAGAAACTTATCGTAATTACAAATCAATTCATTTCTAGATCAAACGCTAGTATATTCGTTCAGCAAAGTCTTGCAAATAGTTAAAATGGGTACACTACTTAAAATCACTTTCGGAAATTCAAAACCGAAAAAAGGTTGCAAACATTTCTTATCGACGAACATATATATAACATTCAATTATAATAAAGACTTAATTACTCACTGCTGTTGCTGATAATTGCCCAATCCCAGTGCACCTGATGAGCTGCTGCCCCAGACATAGACGGCGCCTTCCCGGCTCAACGCAATGACATGATGCAAACCGGCAACCATCTGCACAATGTGCACATCTGCCAGCTTAGCTATAAGCTTAGGACTATAATAGTTCTTTGGCTCATCGTGGCCCAGAGCATACTTGCTGTTGCTGCCACAACTGAGTAGATTGCCAGACTGTGTAAGGAATACAGTGAAACCTTCGCCGGCACAAGCGCTAATCATATGATAATTGCGCACACTTTGTACCAGACCCGGATAGTGTTTCCAAGTCTCCAGCGAAGTCAAGCCCAGCTGACCATGTGTGCCCTCGCCCCAGGCATATGCAGAGCCATCATCGTTGATAACCACAAAATGGGATTCACTCATCGCCACGCAGACAATGAGCGCTTTGGGTGGCAGCTGTATGGGACTCATGCTAAAGCTGTTGCCAAAGGATTTCAGCTGATATAGGACAGAGCTGGAAATGAAGTTAGTTTGGATCATATTTGTATTTCAATTAGGAAATTGAGTTAATTTCTATCTACCGTTTCTCTATAACCTCATGAGGCGCCACAGTCTCCGCGCTCATCAGTTTCCTAGTCTCTGTTTGTGCCGTAGGCAGCTCCATGTCCAGATTGTTGCGACTGTCAAAAAGTGACGTGGGTGCAGCTATCAAGCTGGCATTGTTGCTCACATTATCCTCATAGGAGTAGCTAAGAAATGTAAGCTTATGAAGATTTAAATACACTTTCTACCAACTTACCCTTTGTTCTTGCCCAGGCTGCGAAATATTAATGGTATCCAATATACCAATACCTCGGTTGCGGTGGGTCGACGCACTGCCTCCACCTGCAGTAGATTGGCCATTAGACTGCACAGACCCGAAGTATAGCCCAGTGGCAAAGCTGTATAATTGCCGGCCATGATTTTGGTCACCAGCTCGGAAAGATTGGAGGCGCAGAATGTCTTCTTCAGGCAGCACAGTTCACCCAAAATGCAGCCCAAAGCCCAAATATCGCTTTTGTTGTCATACTCCTTGCCTTCGCACTGAAAGGGATTGATTGGTTAAGGTTACAGGACTTTGGTTTAGAAATGGGATAGGAGCTCCGCTCTTATCGAAAAACAATTCGTTCGAATGGGTAAACTATTAATTTTCGAACATCCGCTCGATTTCCGAAACTGCTTTCTTTAACTTGCAAGATCCTAAATCTTTTTTTTATATATCAATCAATCCTTGAAATTTTTACTGTCAATTTACACAATATATAAAAGAGAACATTTCAAAAGTAGTATTTAAAAGTAAATATTCAAGTCTTTGCAACCTATTTCCACTTTCGAATCCCATCAAAACATTCGGAATCGGAATAACCTGTTCTGAATTCCGATGGAAAATTTGGTCTAAGAAGTTTTGTTTTTGACACTTGGAATGAAAAGTTCTCGGAAACTGGAACAGGCGTTATTATCTGTTACGAATTCCGAATACCGTTAGAAAATTCGGATTCGAAAGTTTTTCTTCAAAACGTTTCAGAATGAAATAGTCTCGGAAATGAAAAGAGGCCTGATTGAAATATAAACTAAAAAGTTGATTGCAAAATATTTTAATAAAATAGACTAAAAACTAATAGCTTTCTAACAGGTAACTCTGGTTCTTACCATCTCCGGACTAAAGTAGTAGGGTGTGCCCAACACTGTCTGGGCGTGAATTTTTGTGTTCATAATCTTGGAAATGCCAAAATCGCCAATTTTAACAATGCCTCGCTTGTTGAGAAAAACATTAGCTGTCTTTAGATCGCTGTAAAATGCAAAAAACTAAAGATAGGCACAGATCTTTAAAGAAATAACAGCCATACCGATGTAAGATATTCTCTGAATGCATATAGTTAATAGCGCTGGATATCTGCTCAAACACTGCGATTATATAGCGTTCCGGGAAATATTGTTTGCCCTGTCGATCGGCAATAATATGCGCCAGAGTGCCGCCATCCGCATACTCCATTTCAATAAGCAATGTATTATCCTTGATAAAACTGCCCAGATAGCTAACAATATTGGGATGATGCAGCTTGGAAAACACTTCCACCTCATTCATGGCCAAATCACGACCCGGTGGCGACAATTCACTTAAATTGATTTGCTTAAACACAATATGATGTCCATCAAATTTGCGTCTGTAGAGTATAGCAATGCCAAAGGATCCTTGACCCACAACGCGCACCTTCTCATAATTGGCCAGTTCGGTGCCGGCAATGTGTAGCGTCTCCTTGGGCACGGCCAGCTGCTGCAGCGGCTGCTCCGGCAGCTCTGATATGTGACTAGTGGACATGGCCTCTGCCAGAGATGTGCTGGGTGCGCCTGTATTACCATCAGTAATGGTAAAAACTGTGGGCAACTTGCGACTAGAGGGTTTTCTTTGTGCAACAATACCACCCAGTGGCAGTTGCAATGATGTTGTGGTCAATGTGGTAGCATCCGTAATGCGTCCATTAAAGATGGGCAAGGAGCTTGCCTTGTTACGAAATTGTTTCATATCAACTGGGCGAGTATTAAAATCCAACTGCAGCTATCTAATGTCTTCCTTTGATGAGAAAAGTGACAAGCCAAAGTTGTGGTCAATATGGTTGCTAGGATATGTCTATATATATACATAATATATATATAGATCGCATCAAATACTTGGCTAATTGACAGCTCATTTGATTGTGATTACATCGTGTGCATAAAACATGAACAAAATTGAGCAATAGACTTTTAGACATATATGTACTTGTATATATATAATTGATCAAATCGAAGCAAACCAGAGTCGATAAAGACATTTAATTTGCTGTTTACTTTTAAAAGTTTTATATAATTGTAACAATTGTTACAGGCGGCTTACATTCAGAATTTTTGCATAGCTATTAGATATATATATATATATTTATATATTTACCATTATTATACAATATATTTTAAACTTATTGACTTATTTATCTTATGTATAAGTATTGTTAGAAATCAAGACGCGACTATTATCGACAATTATATATATTGTTTGTTATGTGTATTTTATGCAGGAATATGCTAAAAAAACATTTATGCTATTCTTGGACTATTCTTAAAAAATGCACAATCTGTACGTTTTACATATAGGCTTGACTTGATTTTGTTTATGCATTTAAAATGTTTCGTTTTTCTTTTGTTTCTTTTCATTTTAAATAATCATTGTTAATAACATGCACGAACTTGGCTACACGAATTATTGTTTCTTGCTAGCTGTAGTACAATGCTTTGCAAAAACTTTTTTGGACAACTTATTCAGGTTATTCAGCGTTCGAAGAACGCCTTGAATGGAGGAGGATTTAGCAGGTGCAGCTTTTATCGCCGGATAGACTACCCAAGCTGAAGGTGCCCAAGCCATTGGAACCGGGTGATTTCTTGTCCTGTTTATCATCATTGTCAAAATTGTCGCCCTTTAAATAATAGTGTTAAAGTTATTATATCAAATATTTTATAATTAAGGCATATTTTTCCAACTTACTCGTCTTTCGCGCTGTTCTCGTATCTTTCGTGCCAGCGATAGAAACGCGTCTTCTATGTTTATGTTCGATTTGCAAGAGACCTCAAAGAAGGGCATGTCAAAGTTTTCGGCAATCTGAAAATGAAATTATTGAAAAAATTATTATAAAGCAACCAAAATACATTATACAAAAATAATCAGGCCAGTTCTAGATTCATTGTACTTTAAATTTCGAATCATTTCCGATGGTTTGTGTTCGTTTTTTAAAAAAATATCAACTTTTTTTCGTCTTGTTGAAAGTTTCTATGTTAACCAGCCCTTTTGATGATAAAAAAGAGATTAATATCAAGCGCGATTTAAAAAAGGTTCGAAAATAACATTTTTCAATTCATTTCCGCAAATCAAAAGAACGTTTAGTTCAAAGTCCGAGTTATTTGAGCGTTATTGGCAATAAGAAAAGGCTGAATATACATAAAACAATATCAAGAATACCTTAGAAAACATTTGTACTATAACAGCTTCATATTTTATACCATAATTTAATCATAAATTGTATCTTTATAATGATATAATAAAATAGGTATTGCTTGCAGAAAAATATTAAAAATAAACTAAGAGAAAACAGACAGACACACAGACATTTTTATGTAGACACAGTTCGTCTTTCAGATCAAGAGTATGTAAGCTTTAAAAAGAAACTTCGATTTACAAATTTTTGTTGAACTTATTTTTAAAAAGGAAAAGCTATTGCCTTTTCATTTGAAAACGGAAAAACCAAATAGAAAACAATTCGAAATGAAAAGTACTCGGAAATGGGAGAAGGCCTGACTGGCATATTGACATAGAGAAATGTATAGAAAGCAAAGCCTCTACAATACTCCAAGAAATTAAGTATATATTACAATACATATACATATGTATTAGTTTTTAACCAACCTTTTCACCTCTCTCCTTGTCCACCATGCGCTGTGTCGTTGTGCATTCACATTTGTTGCCAGCGAGCACCTTGACCACATCAGGAGAGGCATTCTCCTGTATGTTGCGCAACCAATATGATAAATTATTATAGCTCTCCAGATTGGTCACATCATACATAAGTAAAATGCCCATGGCACCGCGGTAGTAGGCTGTAGTTAGTGTGCGAAAACGTTCCTGTCCAGCTGTATCCCAGATTTGCAGCTTTATGGGCACACCATCCAGATTTATAAGTTTCTGTTTGAAGTCAATGCCTGTATGTGAATTAAAAGATAATGTATGCTGTTATTGAAAGCCAGACAATGTATATGTATGTGTATATATGTATGTCAGGCATCTTACCGATGGTGGAGATGTATGTGTCATAGTATTTCTCATCACAATATCTGTGCACAATGCAGGTCTTTCCTACGTTGGAATCACCCAGCACCAGAACTTTATAGGTGGCCACAAAATCCAAAGCCATATTGCGAAATACACGAAGCGGGCTCTAAAGTTACAGATGGGCTTGTTTTTGATATATTTTTGTTGGTGGTGTTGGTAGAGGTGGTGGTGGCGGTGGCGATGATGTTGGTGGTGTGGTGGAGGTTTTTGGCCGTGGGGGTTGCAACGTATCTCTTGTGTTTATGTATCTGTTTGTTGTTGTTGTTATTATTATTATTATTGCAGCTGTTTTTGTGTTTTAGTTATTTTGCTATAGCTGATGCTGCATGCTTTATTTATTATAATGCGCGTCAGCTTTTTCTTATTTTTTTCACACTTTTCTCAGCATCTTAGCTGCAACAACAACAAAACAGCTGAAAAATAATTGAAAATGCGCAAAGAAAACGTATTTTGGTTTTTGCTTATTTATATATGATTTTTGTTTTTATTTATGTATTATATATTGCTGATATTTTTGAATATTTTAATTTTCTTTTTTTCACTTAAAAGGAATTAAATAACGTCGCCTGCGTTGCACATAGCATGAATCAACATTGATAAACTGCTGCTGCCTCTGCCGCTGCTGCTGACGACTGCGCTGTCGAAAAAATCAATAGAATTGCGACGGCGCAGCGACGACGACTATCAAAAAATAGATATATGGTATATATAGGTATGGAAGAGTATTATAAACCAATCGTAAATCGAAATTTGAATGCGCAGTTTGTTGTTACAAACTACAAAACTTAATAATAAACAGTTGTAGCATTTATATAAAATAGAGATATAGTATTATATAAAATATAGTCGACTCTTGCTTAACATAATTATAGATCGAGGAATAATCAAAAATATAAAGCTGCTTTCATTACTTTTTTTCCTGTTACAGCTGCTCGCTTTACATGATAAATACTTTATCGATTTTGGGTTTGGTAAACTTAACATTGGTTACCGGGCATTGCAAGGTGCCATCATCTTTGGTTATCTTTTGTAGAGCCAGACGACCATAGATCTGTCCATTTGGCAACATCATGGGCTGATTGTGCTCGTTGAGCGGTAGGCCAGTCACACGGCAAATGAGACGACTCTGCACGCAGTGCGAATATGGCAATTTGAGCGCAATCCGATTTAGATCCTCCTGGCAGACAGGACAATTGAGATTGCGGCAGGTTTGGGAGTAACATTGTGGCGTCTTCAACGCTGATAGACCAGCCTGTACGGCTGCCGAAAAAACTGATGTGTTTGATAGTTGAAACAGGCGATAGTTCTCATGACGAAAATCTAGCACCAGTTGCTCCCAGCGCTTGGGATCCATATATTTCTTGCAGTGCTCCATGTCGGTATCGGCAGGATATGCCAGCAATGCCATCACATGGCATATCTCATTCAATTGTGTCTTCTCGTAAGCAGGAAAATAGCGTCGCGAATGCTTGACAGCCTCAAAGCGTTGATTATGACGCACTAGCTCAATGAATTCCTGCACACGCAAGCTAAACTCAATGGTTGAATTGATTTTGCGTAGCTTCGACTTGTTGTCAATGCACCAGAGCACACATTTGGTGGTGCTATGATTAGCCAGATCATCCTCCACTTCACGCGAAGTCTGAAAGATGTCCAGATTGGTCAAGTGGCGCACATCGGAGCGTGCGGCAAGCTCCTCTGCCGTCTCGTAGTAGCCCATGCGCAACAGATGCTCAATGACCAAACGATCCAAACGTATGCGCTTCCATTGATCCACCGAACCATGGGACACCTCACCCGTGCTGCGATTCTGTGGCGTAATGCCCTTGAGATGCTCCAACTTACGCTTGCAGATCTGTGTGACGCTTAGCTCATCGTTGATGCTCTCATCGGCTTTGCGTTTAAGTATCTGCAGCTTTTGGGCCACATTACCCATTAGCTTGGTAACATCCGATAAGATGGGTGGCTGATCAGCGTCCAAGGCCTTTTCCACTTGACGCGAAACGTTCATCACTTGGTCAACTTCACGGTCGATTATCTTTTGTGCAGATCGGAAGCGTTTGTTTAATATTTCGTATGGCACTTTAAGTGTGGCGTGCTCCAACGCCTTTATTTCCGACATTTTGGGCGTTTGTTTTAATTCGATTTGTTATTAATTTTGGTTTTTTTATTGTGATACGCAATTGCTTTTTTGCTTTGTTCTACAGCTGTCAAATTATCGATGACAGTATTGATAGTAATTAAGTGTTGTTATCGATTGGATTTTTAATAGTTTGTGGCGGTATGGCGATAAGTTTTTGCTATCTGCGCGCCAACATTTATTTAAAAAAATTAATGTTTGTATTTACGTTTTAAAATTAAAAAGTAATCAGCTGGTCTTACATAATATTATTGTCAGTTTACATCCATTAAAACAAAAACGATTCTACATGCGTAAAAGCTGAGTCAAAAACTCTTCTTCTAGCTCCAAAAACAAACGGCAGACACTCAATAGTGTTTCATAACATAGAAATTGGTTTAAAATTGATAAATAACGACAAGAAGCATGTCTTGATCCAAATTGTTTACTCTTGGGCAACGAATGGTGCTTTGAATTTGTCTAAATTTAGCGCAATCTCAACGCGCTAATACTTTCAGAGTTGCTTGTGGCAAATCGATAGTTGAAAACTACCATGGAAAACAACAAGTAAACAAGTTTTAAAATACTAATAGTGCAATCAAACACGCTGCTGTAAAATTAATAAACTTGCAGACGTAATTTAACAATGCCTTAACGTAAGTGCAGAAAGCAATGACGTAAGTTAAATACACACACGTCGATAAGTTTTCAACATAACTATCGATATGTTTTGCACAGCAACCCTTTCGATGGCAAAGCAGTGCAGGCGACGGCCATGTTATCGGTAAAGCAGCTCGCTGTCTTTCTTTCTTTTTGACCACGTTCCGTGCGAGTCGTATGAAATGAATATGAACCTGACCATTTCCAAGAAACGCAAGGTAATTAAACGTAAATTGCATTGGAAATCGTGCAAAAATGTGCAACGCGCCAGTCTGCATACGATGTGCTACAAAAAGTGTTCAAAATACGCGAAACTGATACAAAAAACGATGCCAAACCAAAAGTTAACCTCAAATCGCGAGCGTCTGTGGCAGGCGTGGAGCACCCCGCCCGCGTTTATATACTCGATTTCCACAACAACAACAAAAACAAAAGTGTTGAACTCCTGGCTAACTAAAACAATTTTCAATTGCAGTTCGTCTCCGACGGCATCTTCAAGGCCGAGTTGAACGAGTTCCTGACTCGTGAGCTCGCCGAGGATGGCTACTCCGGTGTCGAGGTGCGCGTGACCCCATCCCGCACTGAGATCATCATCATGGCCACCAAGACCCAACAGGTGTTGGGCGAGAAGGGCCGTCGCATTCGTGAGCTCACCGCCATGGTGCAGAAGCGTTTCAATTTCGAAACTGGCCGCATCGAGCTGTACGCCGAGAAGGTCGCCACTCGTGGTCTCTGCGCCATCGCACAGGCTGAATCGCTGCGTTACAAGCTGACCGGAGGTCTGGCCGTGCGTCGCGCCTGCTATGGTGTGCTGCGCTTCATCATGGAGTCGGGCGCCAAGGGCTGTGAGGTTGTCGTGTCTGGCAAGCTGCGTGGTCAGCGTGCAAAGTCGATGAAGTTCGTCGATGGACTCATGATTCACTCTGGTGATCCATGCAACGATTATGTGGAGACTGCCACACGTCACGTCCTGCTGCGCCAGGGTGTGTTGGGCATTAAGGTCAAGATCATGTTGCCATATGATCCCAAGAACAAGATTGGTCCCAAGAAGCCACTGCCCGACAATGTGTCGGTCGTTGAGCCCAAGGAGGAGAAGATCTATGAGACACCAGAGACGGAGTACAAAATTCCTCCACCCAGCAAGCCTCTGGATGATCTGTCCGAGCCGAAGGTTATGTAAACTTTAAGTTTTACTGTTTTTTAAAGCAAGAGCAACAACAACAACAAGAGCAACAAGAACGCTGAGTTTGCGCTAAATACAACAATAACAAAAAAAAAAAAAACAAAAGTTAATGCAAATGTGTGTATTTAATAAACAAAAGTAATTTTTAGTAAATATTTAACTGAAAAACTGAAAACTTGAGCAGTTTTGTGCAGTGTATTTAGAAAAAGTGTGCGAGGGTTGCTTCAGCAGTTCACTGTTTGTATTAGAGGCATATAAAGTAAAAGCTCTCTTCCGCATATCGCAAACATTTTAAAGCTTTTCAAACAATTCTACAGATTTCAAATCACGAAGTTTACATTATGCATTTTCTTCGTTAAGTTCTCGTTTGTTGGAAAAACTTACCTCTTTTCTACAAGCAAGGACTTAACGAAGAAAATTTATAAACTAAACTTCATAGGCTAATTGCGGGCTTAAACTTTTAAAACTGAAATTACTTCATTTGCAAAATAGCATATTCAAAATTCAAAGATCACATATGTTTTATTTATATTTTTGAAACCCAACATTTTTAACCACCTCAAATTTCGGCAACTGCAAGCAATTCCACAAAGTTTCGCGAATCCCAAATTGTTTCTTTTTGACAACAGCGGGGTTCACGCACATCTCTTTTTCTTCATGGGATTGATCTCTGATCCACAAGCCTGGCCAAACCAGTTTCAACGTCTCCGTTTTCATTTCCAATGAAGCGGAAATCAGTGATTAAAATACAAAAAAAAAAAAATGCAACTGATTTATGCGCTTGTCCTTCGGTTTGCGTGTAGCCCGGACACTGTACCAAGATAACTAAGATCGCTTATGGGCCGCATATTTATCATGTTGATATGTTTATTTGGGTTCTCCTTGGCACAGTGACATGGCATGGAGTACGAGTAAGAATACGCGTCTGTATTAAACAACGTGCATCCAATTGCCGCGTGAAATCAACAATCAACTAATTTATCAACATAATGCTGGGCTCTGTCTCTCTTTCTCTAGAGAGCGAGTGAGAGATTAATGTAGAGACTATGTTTTTTTACCCTTTGTAAACCCCCCTGCCAATACTTAACTCATGCGGCAGGCACACGATCATGCTGCATGACAAATGGGGCACATGCAATTGTTGCCCAGCTGCTGTTGCTGATGTTGCTGGGTGGCTAGTTTGGCTAGTAGAGAGTAGTGTTGTATTGTATCGTTCAGCATAAGTTCGATTGAACTAATAACCAAACTGAACGAAAGAACTATGACTCTGATTGTAGTTCACTTGAACGACAGAACGAGCAAAAGAAACGAATGAACTAAACAACAGAGCGTGCAATGGATTTGAACGGGCTGAACGACTGAACGAACTATATCACCTATTAGTTCGTTCAGCTAGAACTGAACTACAGAACTTATTCCTTTAATTGAACTACAAAGTACAACTCCACGAAACAGCCTGCTTCTTCTTCATCTTGGCGGCATCACGCATCAAGCATGTTTCAGATTTGCACCATAAATCTAAATTAGCACGCCAAAGCGGTTCCTGGACATAACTCAACCTAGAGAGAACGAGAGAGAGAGACGACGTACGCTGGGATCAGCAGAGACTGATGCTGCTTCCTTTTTGTTGCAACAATGCCAATCAATTAAGCTTACCGTCTTATCTATATAAAAGACACAAGACTGTGAGAAATTTCTGTACAGATTTTTTGGCATTTCAACGCGCGCATAAATCATAAAAGAACCTTTTTTGTTGTTGTTGTTGTTTTTGTAACACGACTTTTGAACGTATGATTTCAACACAATTTGTAAATAAATTAGATCGTGATTATGGTAACATCAATATCATCAGCAACAACAACAACAACGACCATCAACAACTTTTGTGCCAGGCAGCAGCAACATTATTAACAAGCCAAGGCTCTGACATGTGCTGTTGTTTCCTTACCTTACCTTAGCTTATCGCCCCCCTTTGACAAACCCCCTCCCTCAGCGATCCACTGCCAACCTCATATTGACAGCAATAACACTAACTATATATTTTAATGGCTTAAACAGCAAACTGCAACAACAACAGACAAAAACATGCATTAATTCTGCACTTTAGATTGAACAACTATGCAATACCTCTTAACTTGCTTTCTACCTTCTGCATACATATGTATATACTATATACTATATAGCAATATATTTACGATTTTCAGATGAACTTCATTTCTTATTAATAGCATAATGCACACTCTTCAGGCCTGTTCTCATTTGCGAATCCTATTGAAACATTCGGAATTAGTATTGCAAGCTGTTTTGAATTTCCAATACCAATGGGAAACTTGGTTTCAAATGTTTTGCTTTTAAGAGAATGAGAATGAATAAAAAGGAAGAAAGATTGATATTGTATTCAAAAATAGGAAAACCTCATAATTTAAAACGATTCCGAAGTTTTTTTTTAAAGTTTTTTTTCTTTTATTAACGAGATGGTTCTACAGAAAACATTTACATTAATACATAAATTTTGATTTTGTTTCCAATTCTATTAGATAAATAATAAATTTGGCTGGCTTGATTAAGATTGAAAATTAGTTATTCTTTTCTATACGAGATACATATTTTATGACAAATTTTAAATCTCTTTTAACAACAATATTATCAAGTCTAAAAGGTAACATGTTTCTTTGGTCTGTTACATAATTATAAAGCAAACAGTGTATACCCCTTATAAACAATCTGCGTTTGCTACAGAGTATAATAAGACAAAAGCTGCCGTCAACAAGTCTGCGGCGGTGGCTGGCAACGTGTTGCTAACTATTTTGTTGCCGTTGTTGTTGCTTTTGTTTGGCTACGTGCCACATACGAGTAGTACATATGGCAGGTTCATAACTTGGCTGACTGCTTCGGTTCTGACCATGTTAACACTAACGCAAAACGACCGACATTTGTATGCCCTATCGGAATTCTTTAATAAGACTTTTTTTGTGCAAACAAAAATGTTAGTTGCAATGAGAACAGATGGAACACTTAGCCAAGTAGTTGTGCTGCTTATTTAGGGTATAACAGCAATGTTTCCTAACTGTAAGCGCATATTTCGCTCGTCTGTACTTAGATATATATGTATAGTATATATACGTATTTGCTTTGATTTATCAACATTATTGTGAGGCTTGTGTCATGATTTTTCCATCATTATTGAACATTAAGGTACGCTGGCGCGTAATGTGTTTTTCATGTGAACTGCCACAGAAAAGACGACACATTTATCATCATCAGCTGCCGGAGCAGTTGCTTACCTGCCAATGTTGCTCCAAGTCATGATCATTTGCAGCTGAGCTGAGCGAAGGCTTCCCGCGCTTTTAGCTCAATCTGCTTCCTTGCAACAAATTCCCACTACTCGTGATCCGTGCTGCTTAACGGACAAATGGACAGGGCAGAGTGGCATTTTGGGTTTGCCCTAAGTCCAGCCTCTTTTTGCATGTAATGCGTCCAGTTTTAAGCTTGAAGTGGGCAGCTTAGAGTTCAGTCTAATCATAGTTACAGGCTTTTGCCGCTGGCGCCTGTGAAAAATTACCTTGCAGATCGATGAAGACACCGGTGCCACATGGACTCAAGATTCAAGGTAAGGACTAGTCAGTTGCTGGAGCATTCCCTTTCACAGCCTAGCCAATCACATATGCTATCCAACTGTTAGTTACGCTCTCAATCAAACTGTTCTACCCATCCACAGTAGTTGGCATCAAAGGTCTCCATGTTGTAGTTCAGTATGCAATAGCTCACGTTGCAGCTCTTGTGCAGCAGTTCATCAAAGTTGGCAAACCATAATTGTTAGCTTCTGGCCAGGCACGTGCATTTGTTCCATGAATGCCGCACGAGTCGCTTGTTTTTTTTTTTAGCGCCTGAAACGTGTGTGGCTGCGACCAGTTCCACGTGCCGGCTAAGGGTCATCCCCTAAAGCACATTGATCTGACATGGTGCAACATCGGGAATAGTAGAAACCACAGCAGCAACATGTTCGCTATTGCACACTTTAGTTCAATTTTCTAGAGCGAATATGCGCTCGCCTTTCAAACTTAACTTTATGAATGCAGTTTTAAATGATTTTCATCTAACAAAAAGTAATTAACAATTTAATAATCAAGTATTTAGTTTAAGCATAAGTTAAAGTACAGTGTACATTAAACTATAAGTAATTAACAATTTAATAATCAAGTATTTAGTTTAAGTATAAGTTAAAGTACAGTTAAAGTAAAAGTAATTTAAACTATATTCTTTAAACCAAAAATTTATTATGAGTGATTGTAGCAAAGGAGGAGTGCTAGGAGTTTTTAATCAATATTCTGATTAGAATATGGAATACTGGACACATTGAGATAATACAGTTGCTTTTTGAGGCCCAGATTGCGTTTAGCAATGATCAGGACAAACATTTTTATGTATTATATCATTTCTATTGATTTACAGCTAAGCGATTGAAATTTTCATTATGATTTTAATATCAGATGCCTACCATATTTATAAAATTACCTAATTTAATTAAAGTTTTTGTAAAGTTCAATAAAAATTAGGTTAACTATACATAGTACTTACTTTTATAGTACTTACTTTTATAAATTTAAAAATAATAATCTTAATACTATCCAAATGTTAATTGGTTAAATGTATGTTGAGACAACAATTATCCGATAAAGTCTTAAAGAAGTCGTCTCACATGCCATCGGCAATATGTTGCAACTTGCAATGCAATATCAAAAAACGATTTATGAGTGCCTTTCATAACACATCATTAGCAACATTTGTTGTCAGAATTTATAGCGCAATTGCAAACTGAAATCGTTTAACGAGCTTGTTCTAAGCTTTTAGCTTGGCTCAAACCATCCAAATTCGGACTGCCAACAGACAACAGAAGAGAGACAAGAGACAAGAGACAACAGGCAAACAAGTGTGTCTCTTCTGGCAAACGAGATGCGACATCGCGTCGTTATTTGGCTCAAATGTTGCAGACGCAAAAACCAATTACAGTTGCGCTTCTTATGTGCATAACTACACTGAGAAAAATAAATAGTTATAGAAGCTAAGTCTCTATAAAGTGAGACGTTAATGGCTATATCTTAAAAGGGAACTGTGCAAAGTTAAATCGGTTTGAAAAACTGATCGAAAATGAACTAAGTAATTGAATATCGAGTTGATATAGAAATTTAATTTCTAATAGTTCTTTTGATATATGTATATAGTACGATGCAACAGTACAAAAACACGTTGGATTTAAGAATGTTTTGATCTTTATATAAAGACATTTTTGATTTGTACAATATGAGAGCAATTATAATGAAATTTTTTGAAATATTAAAATAATTATGTGAGCTAAACAATTATTATAAATATCAAAATTCGTGACTGCTGCATTAAATTAAAAGTATTTTTCTGTTCAATAATACTTTGCAACAATTTGATGTTTACTCCCTGTTCCCATTAAAAATGGGAAAAAGGGAGTTATAAAGTACTGCAAATGTGTGTAACAGGCAGAAGGAGACATTTCCGACTATATAAACTATATATATTCTTGATCAGGATCAACAGCCAAGACGAACTAGCCATGTCCGTCTGTCTGTCCGTCTGTCTGTCTGTCTGTCCCTCTGTCCGTCTGTATGAACGCGTCGATCTCAGAGACTATATGAGCTAGAGACACCAAACTTGGCATGTAGGTTCCTGTATACCATACGCAGATCAAGTTTATTTCAAATTTCGGATGCACCCCCCCGCACCCCCGCAAATCGCAAAAGACTCCTACAGCCACAATTTTAAAGATAAAGCTTTAATTTTTGGTACACCTGTATGTTTAATCAATGTCTTTCGGATGTGTAAATTTCAACACGATCGGATAAATAGCACCAAAGTTATGGAAGAATCTATTACGCCCGTCTCAGCTAGCAGCAACAACAGTTTGACAAGCAGTTTACGAGTTAAGTGCACTGCTTGCTTGTGTTGCCGCTGAACTGCTTGAAATGCAAGTTGGGAGCAGGGAGTCTCGTAGTCGGGCACACTCGACTAGAGTATTCTTACTTGTTTTTTTTTCATTTTTATTTGGAATTCAAATTGAAATTCGAGGAAAAGTCGAAAAAAAATACAGTTTCCTGAATTCTTCTTTGAGCATACAGATTCGTTCATAAGGTTTTAAAAAACACAATACTTCTTAAAATCTATGACAGGAATTGCAAGCTATAGCCATTTGAGCAATTCAACATTTTTCAAGTTTTTTTCGTTTGTTTTCGTATTTGCAGTTGCTGAGCCACAGTCCAATAGGTTTTGGCTGGAAAATTTCAAGAAAGTTAGTTGGGCAATTGGTTGAAAAATTGATTTTCTCAAGTTAAATAATAAATAAAAATAAGAAATTATTTTTTTACTTTGAGATGCACGCCTTTAGATATTTCTTAAAGAAAACTAAAATTAATCAAAGTAATTAATTTTTTGGCTCAGTGTACATAATGTTGTACATATTTATGTGTGTATAAATTTGTCGCATGCCTCCTGGAACATTGTGCTTGTTATTTACGATGAGCTTTTAGTGTTTAAATATTACAACAAATACGTTTGGTATATGAACAAATGTCGTCCTTCTTTTCCAATCAACGTGCTTGAACAGCTTAAACCTGCTTGTCAAAAATATTACAACTTACTTGTGGCAACAACAGCAACAACAACTGCAACAACAACAACAGCAACAACAACAGCAAATGAAGTTATGAAGTTATGCAAGAGTCGCGTCAGCCGCTTAGGCTACAAACATACTGCCAAAAAGCATTTCTTGTAATAGACTTAACGTGACTTGGACTTGAGAAACCAATTACATAGCCACATTAATATTGGCAACATTGTGTGGCAACCAAAAACAAGCAAACAAATTGCTTAGCATGCAACAAATTTTAATTAAGGACACATTTTTAAAGGCACATTGTGTGGCGGGGGTGTTGCCTCCATACTAAAATAATCTTATCAACATTTTGGCAATTAATTTTTGGCTTCTCATTTCATTTAAAAGCGGCAAAGGCACGTCGGTTTTTGTTAGCCAAAACAGTAGCCTGTCGTTGTTGACCATAAAAGCATTTTAATTTCTTTATTTACAACAACTATAAATCATGGCCTAGGTGTTTTACCATAATTCAAAACTACTCGTATTCGCACTATTTTCCAAAACATTTCCTTTCGTCTTTCGCCTCTCGTATTTTTTTTATTGCTAATGAAAAAAATGGCAACTGGGGCTCGTAAGTTGTTGTTGTTCGACTCGGACTCGAACTCGGGGTGTTGTAAAAATTCCAAAAATACCGTCGCACCGTGTTGGTCACGTTGTCAGATCTTGGCTTCTTGGCCAGCTTTTGCTGGCTTTGGTAGCTTCATTAGGTGACGCTTGTACATATTAATTTAAAACGTTGCATTTATGGTCAGCTGGCCACAGTGCTACTAAATCATCTCAATCTATGAGTCCAAAGATCGA
Organism: Hirtodrosophila cameraria; assembly: GCA_949708635.1. Taxonomy (NCBI): domain Eukaryota; kingdom Metazoa; phylum Arthropoda; class Insecta; order Diptera; family Drosophilidae; genus Hirtodrosophila; species Hirtodrosophila cameraria. The sequence goes on along the minus strand of OX453089.1, from coordinate 81,117,697 downwards.
ACGGGCGTTTTGCGATGTTTGATCTGCTCTGCGTTTGTCAAAACGACCATTTTGGATTGGCATCTGCTTCGCATATGGAAATTGTTGCAACATTGCATGCGTTGCATGCGTCGCTTAATTGGCAAAGCACTTCACATTGGCAACAGCCAACAAAACTTTTGCCTTTGTTTCTTTAGCCAGCGGCTCTTTTTCCGAAATTAAATTCAAATTAACAAACACAAATAATTATTTATAATTGCATTTAATGTCTAGAGCTGGCAAAATATTGATGTTTTCTATATTCAATTTATAGTATTGATTTAGTATTTGAGCAACAATATCTTCTAGTAAAGGTGACAAGCCTTTAAATTCTACCACTAATTGAATACAAAAAACTTTAGACGCGTGCTAAAACTATTAAATTTTTGACATAATTTGCTCAAAAGTATAATTTTTTTGTTTAGCTTGTTAAAGTTGTTGACTTTGCAGTAATAGAGATGTACTATCGATAGTATCGATGACTTTATCAAATGCTTTTCATTCATAGTTTTTCTTTTTAGGCTATGAAAACTATCTCCGATTAGTTATAAAGTTTTAGTTAATTAGCTTTTGAACTTGACACGTGGTTTTATTATTATTTATTTATTAAGTTTAAGTTAATTCACTTTAAAAATTGATAAAAAATTTTAAAAAATTTATTTAGTAATATTTTTTTTATATTTTCATGTTTTGCTTTCATTTTCATATGGCACAATCAATTTTCGTTGTTAAAAACAATCGATTAATAGATTTTATTGATGTTTTGCTACCAAATGAGTACTCGTAATTGTTGCTCTTTAGGTTGTTACGATTACAGTACATAATTATCGATAAACGATGTTTTTCCACAAAACATGGCCTGATAATTTCGATAATTCATTTTATGTGTACCTAATTGGATTAGTTTTGAAAACTTTAAAATCACTTTGCTTTAAGACTCAACTCTGTCAAATAAACCCTGTTTTCTTTTTAAGAAACGTAAATTAAAACATATTTTTGTTAAATAAATTGATGGTAATTTAAAGTGCTTGAATATATTATAAAATCTGTCTTAGTCATGTTTTCGATACAGCGATTAATTGATTTATTTTATACGATTAATCGAAACACCATCGATTGTAATCTTATAAAATCGATCATCGATTATTTCATGATAATTTTCAATCCATGATTTATCCAAAAACTATAAGAACTCGTTAAAAGTGTTTTAAAGAACTGATAAACATTAGATTTTTGTTAACTTTACCTTGTGCAATTTAATATTATAATTAATTTAATTTAAAATTTAATTATAAAATCGAAAATATCGTAATTTATTTTCAAGAAAAAAAAAAAACCAAAAATTTCATTCCGGCAAATATCGATATTTAAGCAGCTCTAGTTGAACCAATATTAAATTGCCTATTGATTTTTGAGAATTCAATTTGATATATACAAACACATATACATATGTATAAATCAAGGAAATGTCAGAAATTTGCCATGACTTGTCGCCATAGCGTGTTGCTTGTTGCTTGTCGCTTGTCGCATGTGGCATGTGTTTTTCGCTTTGGGCGCGCAAATTAATGCAATTTTGTGTAAATTACTCATTAAAAATGAAATAAATTTTAGTTACTGGCATAAATCACAGCCTATAAATTGTAACAAGCCAACAATAGCAACAACAACAGCAAACAATTGCTAAAGCAAATCTGCAAACAAAAGTCTCGATTACGTTTTGACTGCCCGACAAAACAAAAACACACGAGTCGTATACATAATGAAAATTTTCATTTCTTGACTTAACTTGGCATTGCTTAGTTATTGTTGTTGCTGCTGCTGTTGGTTGTTGTTTGTTATTGTTATTGTTGTTGTTGTTGTTGTTGCTTAAGAGACGCCAATTAGATATTTTATTGCTAATGTGCGCTTGTCAGATGTGGTCGAGCCCCAGCTCGAGTGTCCAGTTGGCTGTCCAATATGTACGGGCGCTGTCTACATCAATTAAAAGCGCATTTGACAATGATATTTGCTTTGCCTTGCTCTGTCTTTGACTGCATCCATTGCCGGGTGGCAGCCTGATCACTGATCACTGATCGCATCCATGTGTGTGTTAGTCTGTGTGTGCAGTCAGAAATGTTTCCAAATTGGGCAAAGCCAACTAATCTGACTCTTTTATTACACCAGATGAACCGGTCAATTTCTTATGCCTACACTTGAAATAAAATCACGACACAAAAAGAAAATTTTAAATGATTTTTAATTAGTGGCCAAATTCAACAAGCGGCCCAAGAGACTTATATTTCATTATCAATTGAACTGATGTAGTTAAATAGAAACCAAGTTTTTAGTTTGAACGTGAAAAACGAGAAAGTGTTGATGAGAAGCAACGACATTTCTTACAGTTTTTCATTGCCTCTTTCATTAAATAATACTAATAATCTAGTGATTTTAATGACTAATAAGAAAAATGAATTTGATTAATAAAAATTACACACAAAAAGAAAACTAACTTTAAACATCTCAAATAATATACTTTCGGAAAGATTTTGAGCAAGTGAAATTTACTTTGATGTTTCTGTTTTCACTTATCAAAAGTATTTGAAGTTTGAATTCCCTAGACTATGATCATCAATTAGAACCCAACTAGAAGTTGGGATATGATTTATGTTCTTAGCTCTACGACTGTTATACAAATCGGAAGATTTGAGGTAAATTCACAATATAAATATATTTTCTTAATAAAAGGATTTGCCATTCAACTCCATTGAAAATTTACAGTCTAATTTATTAGATTCTTTCAAAAGATGAATTTCAATTTCTCATTAATTAATCACTTTAACTAATTGCCATTTACACTCCAAATTTAGAGAGATATTTTTGTCCATAAGCGCATTAAGGAGAGACTTTCTCATCTTAATTGATTGATTATTTGAATTATTTTGGGGAAAAGGGTTGCTCTGAAGTTAACCTTTTAACCAAAGGCTGCGAACACCCCAAATGAAAATAAATCACACTTCTTATGAATATTTTAGTGAGAATATTTTTGCTGTATCGTTAATTTGTTGATTAGTTTCCATTTATACTTCTAGGATTGGTTTTCCACAATCATCATAGGTTAAACATTTTAAGCAGTTGCCGTAAATAACCCAGTTTATACAACTTTTTTCCTATGCATATTTTAAGGGAATCTGCCTGTGAGAGACAAATGCTCATTATGGTCTATAACTAAGTACATGTTGCAGCAAACATTGGTTAAGATACAATATTGGTTGCATTGGCAATTTGGACAGCAACAAGCAGTCGACACTGGCAGCAACAGCAACAAAGTTGCTGCTTACAAATTATCAACAAGCCAAGCAAGGCAGCAGCAGCAGCAATAGCTTGCGGGCTGGGCAAACATGCAACAAGCTGGCTGCTTGACTAAAACAAATGTTAAATGTTTGAAATCGTAACAAAGTCGCATGCGATATATATATATATATATATATATATGTGGCAATATCCATGATACACACACATATACATACACATATATATATACAAAACAAACACAGAGACAATGACCATATTTGTTTGGCCCAAAACTAATGATGTGGCTGAGTTGGTTGGTTGGTGGCTCGAGCTTTTGGTTTTAATTGTGAAATTGAAATGCGCTGCAATAAATTGCAAGATGGCCAAAAAATTCGAATTCGAATTCAGAAATGAATGTGTGCTGAAACACACACACACACATACACACACACTCACATAGATATAGGCATATAGTCAGGATATACTGAGTGCAATTCAATTACAGCTCAATTTCATGGCAGTGGCAGTGGCAGAGGTCCATTTAGAGCGCATGGCGACAATTTGTTTATATGGAACCGCCATGGACTTTAAATGGCTTGGCGCATAAATCATGCGGTTCAGTTGGCCGCACCGCATTGTCAATTTGCAGGTGCCTTATAATTGGGGCTAGGCAAACAACAACATCACCCACTAACAGCAGCAACAGCAATAGCAGCAGCAGCCATGTTGCAGCCGCAGCCGCAGCAGCAGCAGCAACATGCATCATTTTGAAATTTACGTGCTTCCGCCCTTGGGCGTTTGAATTTTCAAACCAAAAATGTTGCTGCTGCTGCTCGAGTTGCAATTAGTGCGGCGTGTTGTCCGCGGGCCAGCAGCAATTTATTGGCCAGCAGCAGCAACATGTTGCAAAGCTCTAAATGTTGGCACTTAATTTCTTAATTTTATTGTGCGTGTCTTACCTTTGCACTGTGGGCCAGTCAGCTGTTGTGCTAATGACATCATTTACTGGCTTAGACTGCAAACAAGTTGCACATAGTTCCAGCAACAACAGCAGCAGCCATAAGTGGCACATTGCATGCGGCGTTGCTTGCAACACGCGGGCAAAGCGTAACTCATAAATGTGGCAAACGCAAAACGACTTCCTGCTCCTCGAACATGTCATGTCAACTGGCAACAACAACAACAACAGCAATAGCAACAACTGGCAACATGCAGCATTACACTGTGCAACAGCCAACACCATATTTCATACACGCAGGCGCCTCTTCACAAAACTGGCGGCCTCTTCACTCAATAAAAAGAAAAACAAAATCGCGCTGGCAAAAATGTTGCTTACGAAAACTTCAACAGCAAAAGCAACACTAACAGCAGCAGCAGCAGCAGCAACAGCAGCAGCATACAACAGCAACAAGCCGCATGCCAACATGATTTTTCTTGCTTTTTCATTATTGTACTATTGCGACATTTTTGTGCCTGCTGCTGCTGCTGTTGCTGCTGCTCTGCGAAATCAAAGCACGCCAGCAACAAACACAGCATCATCAATTCCAGCAACATGCAGGCGGCGCTGGCAACAAATCGCTAGTAAAAATGTGCGCACTATAAATTTATGTTGGAAACATCAAATCGACGTAAATTACGCGCCGCCTGCCTGCCTGCCAGTCTGTTGCAGGCGGCGCTTTGGCTGTTAAATTCTTGACTTGACTTGACTTGCAATTTAGCAACAGCAGCAGCAATAGTTACAGCAACAACGGCAACCGCTGCAGAGAGCACTTTCAAGATGTAGTGACTCGGGCAACACATTAATTCGCGCGTACTTAACACGACCAGAGCCAACATCGTCTCCAGAGGCATATAGTGTCATCTATCTGTAATACAAACGCATGCCTTGATTACGCCTGAAGTCAGCCAGGCAGCAATTGAGGGAGTTAAGGGGTGGGGTATATCAAAACGAGCTAGCAAATTGCTGATTGTAATTGATTTAAATACGTTTTGATGATGCGTGGCAAATAACTTATAGAGACAGTTAATTATATGAACGCAAACAATTTTGTTGTTTAATTGTTGCTCAATTCGTTCGTTTGCAAACATTCAGAACTTTCCCAATGGCAACAACTGGCGTGAAAGCAAACAGCAACAACACTTGCCAATTATCAATGTGATTTATGTACTCTGTCAAAATACGTTTTCTTAAGCGCTTTTCACAAATTTTCCCCATCAGTTATCATAAATATACAAACAAACAAATTTGCAATAAACTGCACAGCACTCTTGGTGAAAAGGCAATTTTCCACAGGGTTAAAGGCAAATAAGCATTCAGTTAACAACAACAGCAGCAGCAGCAGCAACAACGACAACAGCAGCAACAACGACAACAACAGCAACAACTTCAATTACAATCACGTCAACATTATTTTCAACGCAACGAGATATATTTCTATTAGCCGATTTAATGTCAGCATAATTAATCACATTTTATAATGTTCATTTGACCAGCCAAAACAACAACAACAACAACAACAACAACAGCAACCAGCAACAACAACATTTACAGCAGGGTCAACAGTTCGACTCATGTTATTGCTTAGTTTTGTTTCTTTTCTTTAAGTTTTTGACCAGCCACTGGGAGATTGGCCAGATCGAGACCTTCACACTTTGTTAACTGTAGACTTGGACCAGCTTTATTTATTGGCCACATTGCGTAGGTTGTAGCTGTGGGCATTTTGTTTGGCTTGGCTTGGTTTGGCTTGCCTCGAAATATGAATAGAGTTTTATAACTGTGCCCAAGTGCCAAGTGCTTGTTCCCAAGTCTTTAGCAAGACGAATATGTTTAGTAGATATCGCTGACGGCTTCTTGGCAGGATACTGATTAATACAGCTCACCTTTGATTATGAGAAATGTTCAGTTGGCAGAAACAGCAAAATCAAAATGTGCTAAAAAGGCATTCATTTCTGTTGAGAAAGGTGCGATAGTTGAAGTGACACAGTATCTGTTTAGTTTTAATTTGCTTGCAAAACTAATATATTTCTAAATTTATATTTTAAATCAATCTAGAGTAAATAGCTTTATTTAAGTTGAAGTAGTTTTAACAAAGTAAAGTGATAATCCAGCTGTTTTAGGCGAATAACAGTACCGCCTTTTTTTCAAAGTGATTTGCGATGAACATCATATCTCGAAAACGGTTCAGCTCAAATCAAAAATATCCAAAAATTTCATTATATTGTATTGTCTATTCACTGAACGAAGGATTTGTAAAAATTTTGATTTAAAAAAATATTAGTTAAAAATATATTTGTATCATAAAAAATATAGTTGTGTTTCGGAGCTTGCGTAGAGCACAATGAAAAGAATAAAAAAAAATTCTAAAACAAAATTATAAAGTTTTACTAAAAGTTTCGTTTGGGCATAAATAAAAAAACCATTTTTCATCGTGCACGCCCACAGAACAGTTGCTGCTCCTCGGATTAGCCACCCGGTTCCTTTGGGCGTTACGTTATGGTTGCTTATCCCGAGAATATCCCGAGAATATCCCGTCTAGCCAAAGGAAGTGGTGATTCAGAACGGGCTCTTGGATTCAGCTGAGCTGAATTGTGAGACTTAAGACAATTTAAACAAACTAAGAGAATGAAAATAAGATATAAAATAAGATATAAAATAAGATTGGTTCTGTCAAACTTTCGAAGATTATGGCTTTTTGAACAGCTAAATAGTCAACTGATCAAAAAAGATGACGTTGGAGCAAGGAGACTGTGACCAAAACTGTGACAAAGAAGTCTAACGAAGACAATGATGACAATGAAAATTCGAATTTTTAAAATAGGTAAATAAAATAAAATAATAAAAAAATAATAAAAATAAAAATGAGAAGAGCTGTGCTATGCTTCCGTTGAGCTCAGGGAAGCGAATGAAATTATTTCGGATCTGATTTTGCTAGTCGGTTTTCAGTTGGATTTCAAGGCCTACTCTGTAAAAAATAAAATTTATTTATTTGCCGAGCTGTACTAATTTAATTTCCTTGTATGAAAACAAATGATACTACCCCTACGAAATCAAGCCCTTCTGAAGCTTCCACTTATTTGCAAAACTTTGTAACTCGCTTTATCGATAATCAAAAAAAATTAAATTTTGGACCGATCGCATTTTTAAGCAGCTTCTTAAGATATAGTGGTCCGATTTTAATGAAATTTTGTAAACATCTTTAGATAGTGCCAAAACTCAGAATTTCTGAGTTTGGTAGAAAATTTGGTGATGCTGATCAAGAATATATAATCCCATTTTTGCTGAGATCTGTGGGGCGTTACATATTTGGTGACAACATTATAATACCCACTGCAGTGTATAAAAGCAGAAATAAATAAACTTCAAATATCAAACCAATGTTGAGGAGAAACATTGATCAAAAGACATTTTCCATGGAAAGCGATTTTGTTTTGACAAAGTGATGGGAGATGATGTTGAAAAACAATCAGGAAGTTAAAAATATAGAAAATTTCATAATCATAATTAAAGTATTCCATAATGCTGATCAAAAAGAGTTGCAGCAATATGATTATAAGGATCGTTTAATCATATTTCATGTCTAATTGCAGCTAAAATGAAATTTTCTATTTCAAATTTGTTAAAAAAGTGTGCGAGAAACATTTACAAAAAATTAAAGCTTAGCTATTGATTTATTATATAACATTTGTTTATTGGCATTTTCGGCGTGCTGATGTTAATCAATTTGCACAAATTAAAAATTAATTGCAAATTTATGGCTTTTAATTTTCTTATCGTTGATTTATGCTACTTCAAAAAATAATATATATATATACATATATATACATATATTTTGAGCCACTGTTAAAGTTGTTTGTTTCTCTTTGACTGGTCTTTACGCTTGATTGCACTTAAAATATCGAAAAACTGTGCAATTTAATTGATACTTAAGTATATTTAAATATTTAAAAGCTATGCAATGTAGTTGTATTTTAAGCTAATTGTAGGTTTTTCTCTTTTTTTTTAGCAACCATAACCATTACCAATTCAGCTGATAAACAAAGCTGTTTAACTTGAGCTCGATTTTGTTCATTTGAAATATAAATCGGAAGCAACGCGTCAATGTCATATAAAAAGATTAATAAATTGCAATGCTTGACTGCAATTTTTGTTGGTTAGCATATCTAACAATTTAGCTAAAGTCGTATATCGTTTGGTATAATAATAATGATATTCCAATTTATGCGATTATATGGGGCTGGGCCAAATTATTCAAAAAGTTAAGAGCCAAACGACTCTGGGCGAGCAAAACGGCTATTGGGTGGCTCTTTGGGCCAATTGTTTGTTGGCCGGTTGATCAGTGGACCATTGCCACCAGTTGCAGTTGCAGTTGCAGTTGCAGTGGCACAGTGGAATCAAATGTATGTTTTGAGTTCATTTTAGTTACAACTTTGTTTAGTTTTAGCTTCAAAGATTGTCAAAATAGTGAAAGTTGTCTTGATTCTATACAACGTATTACTCAGAAATTGCTTTTTTAGTGAGATCAACCAAAGTTTGTGCCAGTTGTGTTTCAATTTAATTAGTTTCGAAGTAGTTTCTGTGATCAGTTAAGTTAAAAAACTTTCAGTTAGGAATAAATTAGTCAATCTCTTGTGTTGTAAATCACAAAAGTTGTAACTATTTATCAATGTTTTGCACACTATAAAAGGCAAATGCTTTGCCAAAATTCTTCAGTCACATTTCGCATTAGCTGCTGCAACAACTGCCTTAAAGATGTCTCGCCTTTTACCTATTTATTTAGTTATGCTTTTATTTGTTATGGTTTTGGCTGAGATGCAACCGAAAAATTTTTGGTATAACCCGACGGATGCGCAGCCGGAAATTGCACTTGATTGGCTTAAGCATCAAATGAAGTTGGATAATCTTAACAAGGGTTTGTTTTATTACTTAATCTTTAACTTAAGCTAGAAACTTATGATTAAACCATCTTTATATTTACAGCCATTTGCTATAGCAGACCTAGCTATGGTAAATGCAAGGGACATCGCAAGTTATGGTTCTTTAATGCAAGCAAGGCTAGATGCGAAAGGTTTACCTACTCAAACTGTGCTGGAAATCGTAATCGTTTCTATAGTTTAAACGAATGTAATGAATTTTGTACAGTTAGGGTACAAGACTGGAAAAAGAAAATGGTAGAAGTGCAAACTCAAGAAAACTGAGAACTTACATTCGTCTAAAAGAACAAGTTCTTAAGCTAATCGCAATAAAAAAAAAAAAAAAATTTCCTCACATTTTAAAAAAAATAAAAAAGTAATAAAATAATAATAATAAAAGCTAAAAAAAAAGATCTACAATTTTTGAAAAATATCTTACAATTTATTTATTACCACTATTTTGGTTCTTTGGCCCACTGTGTTGGGTCCAAGAAATGTATGCAGCAGTCGCGGCAGGCAGGCAGGCAGGCAGATCAGGCAACAAAATGCAACAATAAATCTCATTTTATGCAGCGCAGACCAAACAGCCCTTTTATAGGTAACGCTAATGTAGCCCAAAATTGAACTTGACATTTGAATGCCCAATTAACCATGACGTGTGCGCGAGCAGCGTGTCCTCGTCCTCGTCCTGCTACTGCTGCTGCTGCAGCTCCTGTTTCACCTGGAGCACTGGACAGTTGCCATTTGAGGTCAAGTTTTGGGCATTCCAATGCGTTATGTTTTATTGGAGCAATGCACAGTGGCGTAGCTTCTTACAAAAGGGTATGGCGCAAGGGGGGGCGTCTCCAGTTGCAAGCTTGATTTCTGTTGTAATAAATTTATTTTAAATATTGGCTATTCATTGCTATAATAAGTTTTAAATTATAGAATATAATTCGAATAAAAAGCTTTTATTTTTTAACGAATATACTGAAAGTTTTTCGGGTTAAGTGAATTTTTTGAATAATTTGAATAATATAATAAGATTTTGATTTACATATCGAGCAGAGACTCAAAACATCGGTGTCTACATGGATTATAATGATGTTTTCTAACGGTATAGCTTTTCACGGAAAAACGTTTAAAGCTAAGCAATAATTCCGGCTTTTTCCCATTTCTGAAAGCTTTTCAATCGGAATCACTTTTGATTTTGTGATTCTATTTTTGAAAGAAATGGCAAGTATAGTTCCCTTAGATAAATCTGAATACTTCCTATATCCTTTACTATGTCTAAAACATAACTTTTTAAGCCGAACTGTCCATCGATATTCGGAATTCAGCACAGCTAAACAATTCCGAATTAAATTTGTTTTAATACATTTTTGATATATCTTATGCTAGTATCGATATTTACGATAACCACTATCGATGTGTTGCCAACTTTCATCTTGAAGCCCCCGTTGACGATATCCTAGCTACGCCCTTGACAAAGCTCTGCACTGTGGGGTCTCCACGCGGATGTAGTGCGGCGTACAGTATGCACTCGAATGAATGCCTGTTTGCCTGCTAATTAACCCACTTTCTAAGACCGCGCGACCTTTTTTTATCTGCGCCATTCGAATCACGAGTTTTGGCTGCCATGTGTTAAATTTGCCTGCCATAAAAAATAAAGAAAATGTGGCCATTGGTCAGTTTGGTCCGTCTGCGTGCGATTCTCACGCATGCCAAATGTGGTTGTTGTTGTTGGCTGTTTGGTTGTTGTTGCTGTTGTTGTTGTTGCTGTTGCACATGCAAGGCAATTTGGTTTGGCTTCCTTTGGTCGAACGTCGTCTTTGGACTGCCATGATTATAAAATTACGATAAATATTTATACCGCACTTAGATTTATGGTGATTCATATCGCCCCAGTAGAAGTCATCGGCCAATGGGCATCTGCAGAGGCCATAAACATTTTTACAAGCAATAATTGCACAATCTTTCATGTGCTGCATTTGCATCAGATATATATATATATATCTATATCTGTATACGTAGATATGAGCATTTATTTATTGTATTGTATGTGATGAAAGAGTTTTTTTGTCATCAATCATTCGATTTTGCATTTGTTAAGATCAAATCTAACTTGGCCTTGACACGCTCGACGCTTTCAAGCAGACAAACAATCGATAATCGTTAATCGACTATCAACAATTGTAGCTGTAATCGCCTTAAATTCGCTTCAAGCTAGCCCTAAATGTTTAACTAATAACCATAATCGCAAAAAGCCTGAAAATTGCTTTGCCAGCACATTTAAATGTAACATTTAAATTAATCAAATTATATGTACCAATAAATTTGCCTAGCTGGCAGAAGTCCCGCGGGCTAAAATCCAAAATGTAAATGCAAGTCAAATTAATTTCTAAATCAAATTGAAATTCCCTCAAGCTTGGCATTTGTCTTGATTTATTTGTAAAATAAATAAAATAATTGTATTATAAATTTGTATAATGCTTGTAATTATTATGATATTTTTTTAAATAAGTTCTTAATTACGGAAACAATGTTGAATGATTGTATTGCTTTGGGATATTTGGGCTAAATATAAGTTAGAAAAAGAACAAGTAAGAATGCTCTAGTCGAGTGTGCCCGACTACGAGACTCCCTGCTCCCAACTTGCATTTCAAGCAGTTCAGTGGCAACTCAAGCAAACAGCGCACTTAACTTGTAAAGTGCATGTCAAACTGTTGTTTCTTCCAGCTGCGACGGGGGTAATAGATTCTTCTATAACTTTGGTGCTATTTATTTAATCGTGTTGAAATTTTCACAGCTGATCAACATTGATACAACATATATGTGTACCAAAAATCAAAGCTTTATCTTTAAAATTGTGGCTGTGGGAGTTTTTTGCGATTTGCGCGGGGTTGCATCCGAAATTTGAAATAAACTTGATATGCGTACGGTATATAGGAACCTGCATGCCAAGTTTGCTGTCTCTAGCTCTTATAGTCTCCGAGATCTGTGTGTTCATACGGACAGATGGACAGACAGACGGACATGGCTAGTTCGTCTCGGCTGTTGATCCTGATCAAGAATATACATAGTTTGTATAGTCGGAAATGCCTCCTTCTGTCTGTTACACACATTTGCAGTACTTTATAACTCCCTTTTTCCCATTTTTAATGGGAACAGGAAGTAAAAAGATATAGTGGTCCCATTATAATGTTGAAAAACAAAAAAAAATGTTTCAAACCAAAAGTTATTTTTCAGTAGAACGTTTCTGGCGTTTCTGCCGATTCTGTAAATACTATCGTGTTTTCTAATTTCAAATCGATTTTGATAGAATTAGGCACAGAACTGAATACAATTTGAGTCATGTATCCACATTTCAAATTGAATTTGTAGACCCACTTTGACAATATTCCAACTTATGCACATTTAAAAGAATTTATTTGTAGATTTAATGCTTCTATGCAGCCTTCAACTCACTTTTGTTATAAATAAACTGGTGATCAATGACACTTTGGCAATCGTAAGATCGTAAAAACAGTCTCATAATGTATTTGGATAAAGTCGTATAGCAGATAATTGGGGTTGCCGCCCCAGACTATATATAACACAGAGCCTGTGGCCCTGTCAGTCTGTGTAAGTGCTGTTAAGTGTTTTGTCTTGTAATTTACAAATGCAAATTGTCAAATGACAAAATTGATTTACATTGCAATTTATAGCCTGCATTGACAGTGCTTCCTTTTGACCCAGTTGTTGTTGTTGTTGTTGCTGTGTGTGCAAACGTTTGGCAAAACAGGCCTAACCCAGCATCCTCCTCCAAATGGAAAACTAGTTTGAATTGATTTTGTTTATTTTTTCTTTACGCATGTTGCGTGTGTGCACTTTGATATCAACGTCTATTAGATATATGTATGTGTGTGTGTGTGTGTGTGTGTGTGTGTGTGTGTGTGTGTGTGTGTGGATTGGCCTTGATCTAGAATTTCGATTTTCCGATGTTTTCGATTTCGTTTTGCCAGATGAAAAATGCCACAGACATGTCTTTATATATTTTTTTTGCGAGCCGTACAACTTGGCGTATGTGTGATGGTATTTGATGTGCGCGTTGCTTGCGTAATCTCAAATCGTGTACTAAGTACCGGTTTAAAGTCCAGACCAGTTAACAAATTAATGTCTTAGAGATGTCAAAAGCAAGCGATAGTTGTGATAGTTACGAGTTTATAGATATCAATCAAATCGATACTATCGATTTATCTAAAAGTACTTCTACAAACGCGTTTCGAAAACAGAGTGAAGTTACAAATTGATAAGCCTCTTGAAATGAAATCATATTTTAAATCGATTCTTTTTTCTGATAAGATGAGTTGAGTCACTTTCTACAAATTGTCAAGAATGAAGAACTTAAAACTTTAATTAGTAATAAAAACAATTTGAATAATAAGCTAAGTTCTAGATTTCTGTTACAAATGACACCTACGATAAATCTGAAAAATCATCGATAGCAACATAGACTTTAAATTGATCGATATTTGTTGTTTTAAACTCCAAGTCTTATGCATCTAAGTATGCAGCATTGCTGATAGCTGTTGTAGTATGTACTACATAGTAACATGTGCGTTTTTTTTTGCACTTGTAATTTATTGAGAAATTTAATTGAATTCGCGGCTGCTAACAAACTGAGCAACCGGTCGAATATATGTATATGTATATATTTAGTTTTATACACTGATTACAGATTGAGCAATTGCATTGCTTCGGACTTGGCCATTAGGCGTTCTCAAAACTAAGTGCCATTGTTGTTATCAAAATGTTTTTATATAAAACAGTTGTTACAATTTATGAATCATTCAAAATGCTTTTCGCACTATAAAAGCCAAATACATTGCCAAAGTTCTTCAGACACATTTCTCATTAGCTTCTGCAACAACAGCTTTAAAGATGTCTCGCATTTTGTCAATTTCTTTCTTAGTTATGCTTTTATCTGTCGTGATAATTGCTCAGATGCAGCCGGAAATGACTAGTGAATGGATACTTCATCAATTGCGATTGGAAAAATTAAACAAGGGTTTGTTATACTAACTAATTTTAAGCGTTAACTAAATATTTACGTTTAATTCGTTTTTATTTACAGCCGTTTGCTTTAGCAAACCTGTCTATGGTAAATGCAGGGGACATCGTAACTTGTGGTACTTCAATGCGTTCAATAGTAGATGCGAAAGGTTTGTCTACTCAAATTGTGCTGGAAATCGTAATCGTTTCTATACCAAAACGGAATGTGATGAATTTTGCACAAATAAATTGCAAGAATGGAAGAAAAAGAGACCTGCACCTGGACGTTAATTCAGGCTACTTACATTTCCTTAAAAGAATATATTTATTTTGAGAATTTTTGTGAAAAAAGTTTTCATAAATAGATATTAAATTCGAACATTTTTGTTTAATACCATTAAACTAAAACTGTTATTAAATTGTATTTAATCAAATTTTTTTGTTTATATTCAAATAATAACGTTTTTAACCAGTTTAGCTTTTGGCTTTTTACAGTATCATTAGTGAAAGTTTTTAAAGCTACAGATCTGAATGTATGTTTTACAGTTGGTTTGTTTCCATATGAATCACTTCGAATTGAATTATTAAACTATATCTGCGATTATAGTTTCTTAAGTTCGTTGAGTTCCCTTTTTATGCCATTTAAATTTTGTATTTTCGATTATCCTTTTATCGACTAGTTCCTGTTTTGTGTATGTTGAAATTTGTTGAACATTTATGTTTAAAATGGTCAAAAGTCCGAAAGGCATATGAACTAAAGGAACTTAAAACAACCTAACAAAGAAACTAAAAACAATTTGTTCTTTAATAATGAAAATATCCAAAGAAACGAATAGTTATATTTATCCGAAATGGGACTAAAGAAACGTCAAGCTCTTTTAACCGGAAACCTTTGGACTATATCAGCAAAAGGAACTAGAATGCCCAACTCTAATATGAACGAGTATGTAATACACACTATATATGGTATGCATGTGTACTGATCCAATCGTTAGATTGTTTAAAACACATTTTCATTAGCTTCGAATGGCCTATATATAGAAGCTGTTTTTAGCTAAAAATATACAGTTTACAAGTTGAGTTCAGTTCGGTCAAAGTATGGGTGTAAATATGAAATTACTTATAGCCATATATTTGACTTTAGCCTTATGTCTGACTATCGTGCAGTCTGTTAACACAAATAGCGCCTTTAACCAAAATCTTAGACATCGTAAGTAAAAAATTGATTTTCAAAGGCTACAGTTCATCTTAATTTCGATACCATATTCGTGCAGGTATATGCCATAGTCCGCCGGAAAAAGGCAATTGTGCCGGACATCGCAAATTGTGGTATTATCGCGCTCTGTCAAGACGATGCGAAACATTTTTCTATTCAAATTGTGGCGGAAATCGCAATCGCTTCTACAATGAAGAACAATGCGTTAATTTTTGCTTGAAAATAATTAGGAGCTAAATTTTAACAGGTTTAGGTTTACGGGATATACATTACATTACCTAAAAGTGCTTAATACATAAAATCAAAATTATATATGTACATAGGTATTTTGTAAAGAATTTAAATTATAATTCAGCTCTAATAAGTTAATATCTTTTGAATAAAATCATACTTTTAAGTCTTTGGGATTGAAATCAATTGTAGCCTGAATGAAATCAAAGTTGAGTTCAAATGTGTTTGTATTGTATCAGTTTTGCAGCATGTTAAATGATAATAAATATATAAAAATTGTATTATAAATAAATCATTTTTTAATCAAGCGATTAAATGCAATATTTGTGACCTCCATTCATTTAATATAAATGCTCAATGAGTATAAACACATAATTCGTTCGCTATGAAGCACAAAAGCTCTGCACAGTATGAGGGAATCGCTAGCGATTCGGGCACTCGCCAGCAGATGAGCGACTTATTGACAAACGGCGATTTTTGGAACAATTTTGAGCAGGCGAACAGAATTTGAGCAGGGCAACAACTTTGCAATTTAGCTTGAAAACACTCGTTACACACACTCAGGCACAAGCGTACACCACCACACACACACACACACACACACACATATATAAAAGTAATACAAACAAATAACGCACACAAACTTAAGTTGCTTTCACAAGGGCTGGGCAAACATTGCGCTGCTTGCTCGCAATAGGAACAGGCGCACAGCTTTGATAAAAAGCTGCTTGCTTTTGTTTGCTGCTGTTGTCGTTGTCAAAATGAAAGCTCGCTGAAACTTTTAGTCCGCATGCATATATGTGTGTACACACTGCTGCATGTATGTACAGTACGTATGTATATATGTGTGTGTGTACCCTTGAATGTAAATGGAAATGCAAAAAGAAAAGAAAAAAAGCAAAAGCATTACGGCAATATGGCGAAATCAAAGAATAAAGTCACGCAATTTCAATTACAAATAAACGCACAGTGCAATGGCAATGCCAAATGGCAGCTGCTCTCGACATTTACACTCGTACTGTGAATTTTACTATGGCAATTGTAATAGCGATAGCAATAGTAATAGTAATAATACTTGTAATAATAATAATGAAATTGTGATAAGCTGTGTGCCACAAATTGCACGCTAGACGCGAGAAGATGCCAAGAAATCATTTGAAACCGTTAAGCGCTAGATGCGGCAGCATCAAGAAGATGGGAGATGCTCAGAGCAACGTCGTCGTCATATTGCCTGCTTCCCAATCGGTGTTGCCAAATTTAGCTTTTTTCCCGTCAAAGTGGGCCTTATGGCAGATTTAATTGTGTCGGAAGTTTTGGTTTTAAATTTAAAGTGTTTGACTTCTATTTTTTATTCTTTTGGCATATAGTTTTGTCACGAAGAATTTTTCAAATTCATTAGAATCTGACTACTAAAACTTATGGTCACCATAGGAACAATCGGTTGAAAAGAAGTTGTTTAAAAAATTCGTTTGTTGCTCAAGTTAACTGAACCGAGCTAACTCATCTTTAGTCTTATCAAGTTCTCATCAGTTAAATTAAATTAAATATGATCAAAATTGGACTATGTCTTATAAGTTTTTGTATGTAAGACTTCTTACTACTTTTAATAAAGTACTACAAAAGTACGCAACAGGCATAAGGAGGCATCTGAGACCCTATGAAGTATATATGTACATTGTACATATATATTCGATTTGCAACCGTCTGTCTGTCCGTATGAACGCATCCATCTCGGAGACCTTAAGACCAGGAGACATATAGTTTTGCATGTAGGTTTCTGTGAAAGCAAATTTCCAACACACCCCCATAAAACGAAAAACCTTTCACAGTTGCAACTTTAATTTCATTTTTATTTTATCAATTTTAATGAACTGTGTCAATTTTATTCCAAAATTTTACTTTTTGCTTATACCCGCCATATGAAATACATATATAGTGTTGTGTCATAAAATTTTCAGCTTTTTTTGCTTCCTCTATCGCTAGAAAAGTGCCCAGCACTGATTCCAACTGCAGCGTTCCCAGGCTCGCTCCCAGACGCGTTCCCGTTCCCGTTGCCGTACTCAATCGCGTCTATTGCTATCGTGTTGCTTGGCAACATTTGACGCACGCCGCAACTTATTGCTGGCAACATTAGCGCGTGTATGCATGCATGTATGTGTGTGTGTATATATGTGCGTGTGCTTGGAGTCAGAGTTGGAATCAGAGTCGAAGTTGTAGTCGGTGTCGGGGCCTGAGCTGCGCTTTGGTGTTTTCCAATTAATATTCGTATGATCAAATGCTTAACGCATTTAGCCTTATAAAAACCAACAAGACGTTACTGCAAAAATAAAACCGGCTCGCGTTCAGTTTTGTGTAAATGATCTGCGTTCTGCACTGTTGCTGAAATTGTTGCTGGAATTGTTGCTGGATTTGTTGCTGGAACTGTTGCTGAAGTTGCAGCGCTGCAAAGTTATGGAAGAGGCCTGTGGGAAAGTGCGCATTAATTGACATGAGGCGTTTAAATTTCAAACTGACCCCGGAGCAGCAGTTTAGAGTACACAACAACAACAAAAGTAATAGATAAACAAGAGAGTTGGTTTCATTTAATTACATACATATTTATGCATTTATTTAGTATTGATTTTTGTATAGGGTTTGTATTTGTTTTATCATTTTATTAGTTGTACATATGCATGTCTGATTTGACCAATATTTTTCATAATATGTTTTAATTTTTATTTTATTTTTATTAATTTTTTTAGTATGTTTGTTTAAACGTGTTTATGCAATTTGATAAAGACAAATCAGGTTTACAGGTTTTCATTTAGCATTTTATTTTTTTGGGTTAAACATGTTTATTTTTTTGCTATATATTTATTTATGCATAGATCGCTATTAAATTTCATTAGTTATGCGCTAGCCTGTTCGCGTATATTTTCGTATTTATGTATATAGTTTTTTTTTTTTGTTGCTTTTCGAATTTTTGTATTTATATATATTTTTGTTGTAGTGCATATTGGGCATAACAAACTGTAAAACTGCATTAGAGAAATTGCACAATTATAATAGATTTTCATATATATATGATTTTATATTTGTATTTTGTTATGGATAGGTACTTCTTATAAACATTTCTTGTACCATAAAGCAGGCTAACATTTAAAGCATTGCACACATCGATAGAAAGGGAGAAAGAGGAGAGAGGGAGACTTTTCTTAAGGTTTTTGATTAATTTCATTAAAATAATACAAAATTAACTAAAAATGATAACAACAAGGCTTTGCCTCAAATCAATTTGAAATTAAATTAGCAGCCCCGACAACAACTAAAGGACTAGTTTTTTAAAAATTCACCATTATTAATAATTTTTTTTAATTTTGATTTTTTTTGTAAGCAATTTTGCTTATAACTTTATGCGTTGTATGTTTTAGATTTGATTAAAGTCGTTTAGCTTTCGATTCATTTTCGATTCGATATTAATATGTTTTTTAAAATTATATAACAACACGCATTCTTTCATTTAATAATCTTGTTATATATATATATTAATCGCTTGTATATAGCCAATTTTGTAATATATTTGTTTAGTGGGATATGAGTTTTCATTGCTTTAATAAGCAAAAATTTTGGTTTTTATTATAAATAATTTTTTATAAATTTTGTTCGCATTTTTTTGATTGCAAAATTTTTAACATCAATAAAATTGTTTATGTGCCAATATGTTAATAAATTTTATACTTTCGATTTTAGATTAGATATAGCTAAAAATTTGCTAAAACATTATTATTACACACAACTATTATTAAATGCAATTGCTTTTATATATAGTATTTTGAAAAAGTTGTTTTTTAAATGCATTATATACGCCTCAAATGATTTTTGTTTTTGTTTTTTGATATAATGAAAACTGTGCGTTCTATTTGGAAGTTCTTTTTGAAGCTCGAAAAAGCCTTTTGTTATATTTTGTGCATATTTCATTTTTAAAAAATTGTGCCTTTTGTTAAAAGTCTTTTTGGTTCAATGTTTTTGTTGTTGGCCATTTTAAAATATATAAAAAAATAAAACAACCGTATAAAATTGAAATGCATTAGGACTAGAATCGAATCCTATCTATAACTTAAATAGCGCCCCATAGTTGGTCAAGCACAAGAGTTTGGCGCATAGGCTACGACTTCGAATCGAGAATCTGCTTGCCGAAGGATTATTTTGGGCCTGGGCGGTGGCCAGCTCCTGGCTCTATTTACCACCACCGCCCCCGCAATATTCACCCAGAAGCATGCCGTTATCAAGCAGCAGTGCTGGCGTCGTCGCAATGCCATCGCGCAGCGCCAGCTGATACGCGACTTCGAAGGCTTGGCCCAATGTCAGGATAATCTCGCTAGCCAGATCCTGAAAATGAACATTAAAGTAACTATATCGAACTTTAGTTTATGAACTACTGACCGTAGTTTGCACCAGAAACACATGACAATAGTGCAAGTCCTGCTCCTTGGTTATATAGGCAAAATGACGCAGATCCTCCGAGTCCTGACACGCACAGTTTATATTCTGTATCTCATGTTCACAGATTATGCGCTATAATCATATACACATTAGTCTTGAACATTATTAACCCTTAGCTTAACTTACCTTGCTGCCAACATCGATAAACTCCACGCCGCGATGGCAAATGGCCAACGAAAGTGTTGCACCATATTTATAAATTTCGTCATCCGCTTGTCCTGCGGATGCTTTCAGTTTTTGTATAGATTTTTTTGTGGACTCAGTGCCACGTAGTTCTTTCACAACCGTTGAGCCAAGGTACTAAAAAGTCAAGAAATTTTAGTTATATTAATTTTGCTTACACTTTATTTAATTAAGCCAAGAAAGAAAAGTGATATTCGGAGTGCCAAAGATAAGTTTTTTATATGTACCCTATACTTTCGACCGATGAAGAGTTATAAGATGTAGTCCACCGATTTTGATAAAAACTTGGTAAAAATGTGTGAACGGTGAAAAAAATTGGGTACTACTGAGTTTGGTTGAAAGAAATTTTACAAAAGAGATTGTTCCTATGTCAGCTATAACATATAGTGATCCGACTTTGATCAAATTTATTCCGCATGTCAAGAACATACTAAAACTTGAAAAAAGTAAGTGTGGTTAAGAAACAAAAATGCAAAATAATAATGCTCTAGCAGAGTGTGCCAGACAACGAAACTCCCTGCACTCAACTCTGAAAAACACAAGATTCTTGTATTCAATTACGCATAGTATGTTTAACTGTACGATCCGAAAAACGAAATTAGTCGTTTTCGAAGTGCATTAAAAAAAATAAATAATATGCGAAGCAAATGCTTTTAATAAACATTTTATGGCTGAGTTAAAAGTATATTTATATTATACAAAATATATATATATCTAATTCCACAATTTTGTAATAAATAACTCTTTCTCACGGAAATGTATTAACAATCTTTTAATTGGAAAATATATTGAATTGCCTTTACCATGAGCAAAATAATTAGTTCGTTATTAAAGATAGTGAAAATAAGCTCGATATTGTTTTAAAATATAGCACTTTGATAGTGGAAGAAATCTCGAAAGTAGCTTAAAAACTATCGATAGTAAGATCGAACATTTCAAAATATAGGACTTTGATAGTGGAAGAAAGTAGCTTAAAAACTATCGGTAGTAAGATCGAACATTTCAAAATATAGCACTTTGATAGTGGAAGAAATCTCGAAAGTAGCTTAAAAACTATCGATAGTAAGATCGAACATTTCAAAATATAGCACTTTGATTGTGGAAGAAAGTAGCTTAAAAACTATCGGTAGTAAGATCGAACATCTCAAAATATAGCACTTTGATAGTGGATAAAATCTGGAAAGTAGCTTCAAAACTATCGATAGTAATATCGAACATTTCAAGGGCATACACTCACCTGAACCTCGTATTTGATGTGCTCATTGAGTAGGGTTTGGGCCGAGTGGTGCCATTGGGTGGTGCGCATGTTGGCTGGTAGACCCAGCAGCAGCTCGGAGGGTGCACGTATTTGAAGTGGTGCAGCTGGCGGTGCTTTCTGTGCAGGTGGTGCTGGTGGCTGTGGTGCAGGGCTGTTAAAGAAATTAGTTAATTTGTGAATGTTTCAATTAGATGACCGAGACGCACCGATTTTTGCGATAACCGGTAATGGAATTGCGATGTGGCACAGAGTTTGTGGTTGGTTGTGTGGAGCTTGTTGCAGATGTTGTTGTTGCTGCTGCCATTGTTGCTTCTCTGTTACCATTTGTTGTTATTTTGTTGGTTTCATTGTTTTCGCCCAGCGGTGTTTTTTGCGATTTGGATTCACGCATTTGGCGTATGTATGCCAAGGATTGCAGTATGCGTCTTCGGTGGCCCAATTTGTTAATCTCCAGCACAGTCTGCAGCTCCACATCCCACACACCACAGACGCTATCGATGGTGTTGTATAAATGCTTGCTATAAGATCGAAATAAGGTACTTGGATTAACTTTGAAACTTAAATCTTGACAGAAGAGAATGATCGTAGATCGAGAAATATGTTGATGCTGCTCTTTTTAAATGAATTACTTACTTAAAGAACTCCAGATATTCTGGTAATGCAATGCTGTGAAGCCATTGCTGCAAGCTGGCTACGCCAAGTTGCTTGTTCTCTTGCTGCGTCTTGAAGGGCACCTGTGGCAGGAACTCCGCTGGCGGCAGTGTCTCCACAAAACGTAATAGCTTGGGCGCATCCCGCTCCGGAATATGCAGCAGTGGAATGTCAGGCTCTTCGAAGACATTGCGCTGTAAACAAAATGTAGCTTGAAATATTGGAATAGTATATTAAACTCCTTCAAAACTTACCACAAATTTGTAGCTATCGTAGCCATTCTCAAAGAGTATACGCTCCAGATGCAGCAAGCCGACATTGCGCAGTCTAACTGCCAATTCACGACGCTCGGGTAGAACTTCTAGATCCTCAAAGTCCAGCTCAATGTCATGGTTGGGCGTAATGTTGGTATTTAGTATGCCGCTGCCAAAGTTCTCAATTATTTCGGAGATCTTCTTGCGCGCCTCCTCCGCATTAAAAGGACTCAAGAGATTGAGCGAATTGCGAGCGATTGAATGACCGCTGCTTGGAGATTTAGCTGGAGATTTGGCCGGAGATTTAGCTGGTGACTTGTTATTTGTTTGACCAGGTGACTTTAGCGGCGACTTGTCCACCTTAAGTGCACAATCCTCGGCGTTGCCATTGGTTTCCAGCTTGTTGACCTCAGCAATGGGCGTTGTGGGCGGCTTCACGAATTTGCGCTCTGGCACTATTGGCTTGGTTGCAATGGGTGGACGCACAATGCGTGGCGGCTGCTGCTCCTGCTCCGTTTGTGGCTTCTGTTCTTTATGTTGCATGGCACCTTTAAGTAGCCCAGCAAAGGGCACATCGCTGACAAACTCCTCCACATAGTCCGTCGAATGTGACAGACTGTGATCCGAGCAAGATATACTCGAGCTTAGTGAGCCCGATGATTGAGCCGGGCAACGTGGCACCACCGTTACCGCATCATCACAGTCATAGCCTGGCGTACCCAACGAAGGCAACAGCTTTGATGGCGATGATCCAGTCTCAATCATCAGCTGCTGCGCCGCCTGCAGCTGCAGCAGCGCCGAACGGCGTTTATACTCCTGGCTCAGCGGACGGATGCGCTCGTGTATGGTGCGCTCGGCCTGGCTGGAGCTGGGCGGCGGATGATCCGGCGTCGGTGGTTGCTTGTAGTGTGTCGGGCTGCTTGGTATCTGCTGCTTGGGATCACAGTTTTGCTCGACGCCCTCGGGTTTGTCGGGCGTATTAATGGAGCTATTCCAAGGAATTCAATTTTAGTTAAATTTAAAAAACTTTGATCTGTCAAGGATTGATCCTTATAACATGCATTTAGATTACTGTTTCATGCATAATATCGTATTACGAAACTAAAAGTATATATATAAAATATTGTGTATGCTTCTGCCAACAAGAGTCTGGTAACAACAGAATGCTTAACAATATATAATAATAATTATAAAGTGAAGATTAATACATTTCTTTATTAAACTATAAACCTTGATAATTTTTGTGGAGTATTGTTTACTCACCAGCTGTTTCGATTACGTTTCAGTTTGCGATTGGGATTGTACGATTTGAGTGTGGCATTCTCACAGGACTTCAAAAGTTCCTTAGACAGTTTGGTCGAAGCACTACGTTGTGCTGGTATAGGCCGTTTCATAGAGTTGGTTGTATGAGAACCAGGAGCTGGAGATTCACCACTTGAATTTGCCACACTTGTTGTCTCACTATTCAGCTCCGAGCTGCTGCAATGTCGATCTAGCATATCATCTGAAAATAGAATACAGTAGTTTAAATGTTATATTTGTATGTGACTATATGCATAAAGGTGCATTTTGTTGTTCAACTAACAAAATCTTTGAATTTTTAGAAACTTTGCTAAAGAAACCAAAGTTTTAGATTAAAACAATGTTTAAAAATATTAATTTGATGGTGAACATAAATGCCAAATACCATGCTTAAACAAGTAAGAACGTTGCAGTCGGATGCACCCGACTGCGATATACTCTTTTTTTCAATTCTTTGCAGAGTCAGAAGTGGGCGTGGCAATTGTATTTTGTTCAAATCTCTCAAGTGTTGCCATATATTTAAGTTTCTTTGGGCCCGTTCTACAGGTTTAGGAAAAACAAACATTGCTCGATTGCAAGGGCGGGCGTGGGCGTGGCAAAATTATTTTTATCCAATCTATTTAATAGGGCAATAGAATTCAACCTGCAAAATTCGGGGAGTCTAGCTAAAGGGGTGTCGGAGATACAGACTTTGCTCACTTGCGAGGACGGGGGTGGGCGTGGCCAACATTTTTTTATTCAGATCAATCAAGAATGTGTTAAGTAGCCCTTGTACTAAATTTGGTTATTCTAGCTATAAAACTGTGAGAGATATAAGTTTTTGTGGTTTGTGGGGGAAGGGGTGGGGGTTGGGGTGAGATCTTGACACTTTGTCTGCCTATGGTATATACCAACATGTATACCAAGTTGGGTTGCTCTAGCTTCAAAACTATGGAAAAAAGCTGCGTTCATACAGACGGATAGACGGACGGACGGACACTTCACAAACATAAATACCTAAAATTTGTAACTTAAATTTCATACGAAATCGCATAAATTGCTTGTGTTTTCATACAAGGAAAATTAGTACAGCTCGGCAAATAAATACATTTTTTTTTACAGAGTAGGCCTTGAATTCCAACTGAAAACCGACTAGCAAAACCAGATCCGAAATAATTTCATTCGCTTCTCTGAGCTCAACGGGAGCATAGCAAAGCTCTTCTCATTTTTATTTTATTTCTAATTTTATTTTATTTACTTATTTTAAAAATAATAATTTTCATCATCATCACAGTCTTCGTTACAGCCTTTGTCACAGTTTTGGTCAGAGTCTCTTTGCTCCAACTTCATCTTTTTACTCCCTGTTCCCATTAAAAATGGGAAAAAGGGAGTTATAAAGTACTGCAAATGTGTGTAACAGGCAGAAGGAAGCATTTCTGACTATATAAACTATATATATTCTTGATCAGCATCAACAGCCGTGACGATCTAGCCATGTCCGTCTGTCTGTCTGTCCGTTTGTCCGTATGAACACACAGATCTCGGAGACTACAAAAGCTAGAGACACCAAACTTGGCATGTAGGTTCCTGTATACCATACGCAGATTAAGTTTATTTCAAATTTCGGGTGCACCCCCCCGCACCCCCGCAACTCGCAAAAGACTCCCACAGCCACAATTTTAAAGATAGAGCTTTATTTTTGGTACACATGTATGTTTAATCAATGT
Source organism: Hirtodrosophila cameraria (assembly GCA_949708635.1). Taxonomy (NCBI): domain Eukaryota; kingdom Metazoa; phylum Arthropoda; class Insecta; order Diptera; family Drosophilidae; genus Hirtodrosophila; species Hirtodrosophila cameraria. The sequence goes on along the minus strand of OX453089.1, from coordinate 81,092,203 downwards.
CTTTCGGATGTGTAAATTTCAACACGATCGGTTAAATAGCACCAAAGTTATGGAAGAACATATTTCCCCTGTCTCAGCAGGCAGAAACAACAGTTTGACATGCACTGTGCTAGTTGAGTACGCTGCTTGCTTGTGTTGCCGCTGAACTGCTTGAAATGCAAGTTGGGAGCAGGGAGTCTCGTAGTCGGGCACACTCGACTAGAGTATTCTTACTTGTTTTCATTTATATTTTGTTCTGAATAGCCTTTGAAATCCCTCTGGAAACCGACTTGCAAAATTATTTCTTAAATTATTTCATTAGCTTCTTCAAATTCAAAGGGAGCACAGCGCAGCTCTTCTCATTTTTATTTTAATTTACAATTTTATTTCCTGTATTTACTTGTTTTCAAATTTGCTTTTATATTTCATTTTTGAGCCTGACCTGACTTGAAAAATTCTAGAATTACAAATAAAACCGGGCATTTATAATTTAAAGGAAATCCTTATTTACTTTGCTGTGGGCTATAATATAATTTAAAGCCTTTCATTATATCAAGGAATTCGCATTATTATTGCCATACTATTTTTGATTTTAAATATCGTTATAAAAGTCTACTCACTGCTGGAACTGAGGCTCATGTCGCCTGCCACGGCGGATCGGGTGCTCTGCCTGGCACTAGCATAAAGACGATCGCTGCGTTGTCTTTCACGTAGCTGATTTTCATCGAAACTCATGCCGCCGACGCTGCCGTGGCTCTGATGGGAGTAGGGACTGTCAGTGGGTGGTGGGCGTCGGCGCAAGTGCTGTCCCTGACCTTGACTCGAGGGTGAACTGTAGCTAAAGTGTTGACCAGGACCAGCATGGGTGGGTGAGACTGAAAGATTGCGTCGTGGTGGCTTCTTTGGTGGCCCGTTGGGTGCAAAGGTTGTCATCTGCAAGGGTTGCGTGCCACCGCCAGTGGAGCAGCGGGAACGTGGCGAAACAGATGCCGGCTCAAAGCTGCTCAGCGAGGACGAAGGACTAACCCCAGCGCTCATGTCACTATTGTAAATAGAGAAAGTGTTAAATTATACCAATAGCTTACTTAATTGTTGCAGCTCACTTTTGTATATGCAACGGCGAGTGTGCATTGAGTTCCTGATAGAATCTGTCCTCCGGCTGCAGTGCGCTGTCCAAGGATTTACCACCATTATAATGTCCACCATTGCCGGCACTTAGTCGCTGCTTACTGTATCCTGACTGTTGCATGGAGTGCGAGTGGTTCAGCAAGTGGTTGTTCGAGTTGAAATGATAGTGATTGTTGCTGCTGCTGCTGCTGCTGTGCTGCGTCGACTGCTGCTTGCTGCTCTGGCCACGAATAGATGTGGGTGGTGGAATTACGTGCTGGCGATATATCACGTCGTCCACCTCATCTGTGTCCATTTGGTGACGAAAGTCTAAGGGATATTCAGAATTTTGATTAGATTGCTGATGAAAGAGGCATCAAATTTCTAACATATACCTTAAAATAGTCAGGCTTGTTCTGAATTTCGAAACTTGCCATTCTGTATCGCTTTCGTTTGAGTGTAATACCCAGTGTTCTTACTTTTTAAAGATAAGCTTGAATACTTTTCATTTCACAGTCTCAAAAGCAACACTTTTTATACCAAATTTTTTATAAATTTTCGAAATATTGATCAGCAAATAGTTCAGATTTCAATGATGTTCATCAGAATCGAAAGTGAGAACAAGCCTGAATATTGTTCTAGAGCTATCTGGATGAAACTTGGTTCAGATGCTTGATCGGACCACTATAATCCATGGATGCTATAGGACCAGTCGGTTGAAAAATAAGTTTTTGTATGATAAACTTTTTTATTTTTTAAGATAGATCAACCAAACTTACTTTACCTAAATTTAAGCATGTTTTATATATTCTGACTAAATTTGACTGTATCTTAGAGCTATCGGCTACTAATTACGTTTTCGTATGCAAAACTTTTCTTCAAGTGTATATATCTTTGGCACGCCGAAGATAATTGCTTCTTGTTTTGCTTTCAAATGTTTTAAAACCGTTTCTTCTGCTACTATAGTTAAATTTAAAGAATTTTGAATTGTTCTTTGACAATGTTAAATAAAATTCATTGTCATGATGCCATGTCTAACTGAATGAAATATATTACGTATACGTACTGTTGATCACTGCAATAATGTGCTTCGTCACATGTGGCGGAAATTCACGTAGTATATCCAAAGCAGTACGTTCCTCATTATCCGTGGCAGACAGATCGATGCCAGCACGCAGCAGGGTGCGCACCACATTCTCCTTGCCACACAGAGCCGCCTCATGGAGGGCAGTGCCCGAGGGCGTCAATAGATTCACACAGACGCCAGCAGAGAGCAGGACATCGACGACGGTCTTGTGACCATTGCGACTGGCCAGATGCAGGCAGGTATGCGGAAATATGTGTCTTGTGGGTGACGATGGAGATGAGGGCGACGGTGCTGTGCTCTCCACTGCGGCAGTGCTGAGATGTGAAATGAGTTCGGGATGTGCGCGGATAAGCATTTGTACCGCCTGCAGGCGGCCATACTGAGCAGCTAGATCCAAAGGCGTCTCGCCGCGAGAGTTACGCATATTCGGATCGGCATCGTGGGCCAGGAGCAGTGCCAGGGCGCCAGTGTGTCCATGCTGGGCGGCACAGTGCAGCGGCGTCTCCTGCTCAATGGTCTGCAGATTGGCGCTGGCAGGACGATAAGGTTGTGTTAACAATAGACGCACAATATCCGTTTCGCCCGCCCAGGCGGCCAAATGTAGCGGTGAGGATCCTCGCGAGTCGGGCAAATTGGTAGATGCCTCATGCGAGAGCAGCAGCCTCACAATATCCTCATGGCCATTGAGGCAAGCATGATGCAGCGCCGAATAGCCACCGCTATCCTGAACATTGACACCAGTTCGTCGCAGACTGGCCAAGGGTCCTGCACGTTTGCCTTTTTGGGAGAGCACCTTCTCGATGTGAGTGATGTTGCCATTGCGTGCCGCCTCCAGAAACTCTTGATCCTTGCCCATTTCCTGTGTGCGTGTGTAAGTCTGCCTGTAAGTTAATGACCATTAATGTGAGTTACTCAAGTGCATCACACAAAATACACATAAACATTTTAATTCATTTCAGAAATCGACACACAGTCAACGCTGAGTTGATTTCTTTTTGAGCTGAAAACGAATTATGACTGTGAAGTGTGCTTCATTAAAATGGCGCTGGCTTTGTGGCTTTTAACTCTCACATACAGCCCGGGGTCGCCTTTTAGCTCTAATGACTTTTCTTGCGCCTTTCAATTCAGCCAGCCTCCGCTTCTACTCCCCTTTAGCTTTGTCTAAGGACTGCCATTACAAAAATTGTACAATAAGACACGCAGACAGCCAAGCTGGAGTCCCACTCTGATGGGACTGTTGACTGCCTCGCAGGCTGCCAGCTTCAGAGCTGATGAAGTGCTTTTTATGCGTTAAAAAATATCTTTAAGTATCTTTGATATGTACGTCACGTTACACGGACACCTACAATGGGCAACAATTTCAATTTAATTGTGTGCCTTCACATATTTTTCTAAATATTTTGTTCTGAGTAGGGCTTGAAATCCAACTGAAAACCGACTAGCAAAACCAGCTCCGAAATAATTTCATTCGCTTCTCTCAGCTTAACGGGAACATAGCACAGCTCTTCTCATTTTTATTTTTATTTATTATTTTATTTTATTTACTTATTTTAAAAATTATAATTTTCATCGTCATCACTGTCTTCGTTACAATATTTGTCACAGTTTTAGAGTCTCCTTGCTCCACCTTCATCTTTTTTTGATCAGTTGACTATTCAGCTGTTCGGGAAGCAACAATCTTTAAAAGTTTGGCAGAACCAATCTTATTTAATATCTTATTTTCATTGTCTTATTTCAATTATCTTATATCTCCGAATGCTTATGTCTACGTATTTATATTTTTTATAATATAAATATATTTTTAGCTCGGTCAAAAAAATATTTATTAAAACCATTTGCTTTTTATTTAATTTCTTTTTTTAGTGCACTTTTATAACGCATTTCTAAAATGACTATAAACTCATCTTATTTCATAAATTCATTCACGGTTTTTATTGTAGTGTTTATTGAATTCAAATCGAACCAAATATCTAATACAGTGTTCTTTTTTTTGGTCATAATGTGATAGTTTGCCTTTAATTTCACGCCAGCATCTCTCGAGTGGCTTACATTTTACAAGTAAATTTAGTCTTCACGAAAATGTTTAAGAAGTTAACTTTGTTGGAAAAAAAATGCTAAATACTATTTTTAAATCGGAAAAATAAGTACCTTACATTTGTAATTTAAGTATGTTTAATCATGCAGTTTGCTAGTGGCTATTGTTTTAATATAAGGAAGTCCTTGGTAGCGTTCGGCAAAGAAATAAATATAATTTATTCTTTTTATTAATGCCCCTTGTGCATTATAAAAGGTCTGTTTCGAAATTCATTTTCGGATTAATTCCACAGAAAGCAGTGTAGCATAGTTTTTGGAGCGAAACAGAATTTAAACTCGTTTCATTAACTTAAAAAACTAACCTAAAACTATGCCCAAAGCATATCAGCGAAATTGATTTGAAACTCAAATCCTATCTATTGGTTTTAAGACTACAAGCTAGGCAATATATGTAGTATATGAAAGTTTTATATAAAACTTGAATTGCTTTGCAAATAAAATATTGACACAAATTTAGCTTAGCTTTGGTGAATTTTGTCCATTGTAATCGACTCACTGTGGGTGTCTCTGCCAATGGGAAATGGACCCGAGAAACTGAAAGCATGCTGCCTGCCAGTCTGGCAGCCTGACACTTTGGCTTCAATGAGATAAATACAACACTGCAACAGATAATCACCTGCTTACACACGCGCTCCCACTCACGTATACTCCCCCTACACACACAAACACACACGCACACACACACACGCACACACACAAACACACACATACAGTTGAACGTTTTATTATGCTACTATAGAATTCAACAAGAGGTAGGTTAGGCACGTCCCGTTGAGAAAGAGCGCCAGAGAGTGCCAAAGCGAAATTGAAAGAGCGGGCGTATGACTCCAGAGAGTATCCTGAGAGTCCTGCTTGTGTCCTGCCGCGCCCACCAGCAACTGGGCTCAACTCAAACCCCCAACTTCCAATTACAAACTTATACGCAACTGTGACATTTCTTTCTTTCATTTCTTTTTTGCATACTACAAAGTTTGAGGCGTGTCGTGTGGGGGGCAAGTGGGGCGTAATTGAGGTCTATGCAAGGAAAGCTAAATACAAAAGCAACGGAAATTGAAGCACATTATAAAAAAGTTGTGCCGCTGTCAGAGAGCATCAACAACAACAACAACAACAACAATAATAATGTCAATTGGCTATGCGCTCGCTTATGAATTTATAGTAGACCCATTATAATTGGGTCAAAGGATATTGACCCGTGCCACACACAAGCTGCCACAAGATATAAGACACTTGGCAAATAGCCATGCTACAAAAAAATAACAAAAAAAAAACTTGTCTGGGAAAAATTTAGTTATAATATTCCAAAAGACGACAGTTAGTCTGTGCTGCATTTGCTGTTAAACGGAATTAATTGTTTGTCATATGCTAAACAATTTCAATTGTAGCTGCTGCTGCTGCTGCTGCTGCTGCACTCCAAAAGGCGTGTACTTTTTTTTAATATACACACTAACACTTGATACACACACACACACACACTCGCTTATGGCTACTTCACAGATACATTTTCTAGCTATGCAAGTGTTTAAATAAGCTTAGCTACCTTTTAACGTTTAGTTTATTTCGATTTGTATAGGTATATATATATGTATATATAAGAGCTGTAGCACTATAACTTTTCACTTCCGTTCGTTTTACGTATTCACACACGTCTTCTTTAATTTAATAAATTTCATTTTGCGCCGTCTGCGTCTCCAGGCACATTTCCATTTACGAAATGAAATTTTATTTTTTTTTATTTTTTTTTTATATTTAGTTTTTAGCTACGCCCGCGTTTTGCTCCGACCGCGTTCCGTCCGACAATACTTTGACTCTGACTCTGACTCTGTCAGTGTCTGGGTCTGGGTCTGTGCAAGTTCCGTAAGAATTTCCAGCTATATATGTATATATATGTATATATTTATTTGTAATACACTGTGTTTTGCGCTCTTCACCATGCGCCGTGCACTTTGCTCTTGTGCAATGTACTCTGTCTCTGTATCTGTATCTCAGTTAGCTGCGTAGAGCCAATGAAAGTTTGTAGATACAATACAATACAATAAGTTTTTTTTTGGATACGCTTTGCTTTGCTTTGCTTTTGCTGAGCGCTTTCACTTGATTGTTGTGCTTCTGCTGCTGTCGCCGCAGTCATCGCTGTCGTCGCTGTCGCCGCAGTCTCCACACAGTCATCGCAGTCGCTACTCCATGCGGGTTAAAGAGCGGAGCAGAGAGTGAAGCGGACGCTGAGCTACTATGAGAATAATTATTTCGTTTGTATTTATTTACACGATAGTATGCTTTTGTTTACGTATTTTGATGTGCAAAACTGACACGCTCAGAGCCACTTACAGACTGAGAGTGAGAGATACAAAGAGAGTTGGAGAGAGTGAGAAATTCGTAGTGCGAGAGAGTGTCGCAACAGAGAGAATGCGTCTGTTGTATAAATAGTAGCAACATTTTACTTAGTTGTCATCATGGATTAAGAATGTGTGCATAGGGAACGCCTTGTTTGCCACATAGTTGCATATTCTAAATATATATTTGTAGCTGATCTGTGATTCATTTCACATATTTTTCAATTGGCAAATTCAAGATGATAAGTTGGGAACACATATTGGCAAGTGTTGTTCGGAAACCAAAGCAAACGAATGCCTACTGATTTTCAATCTGTGGGCGTAACGGAAAACTTTTTGGTTTGCTTTCAAAACTCTAGGGTTTTCTGAAGAGTTTCTGGTAATTACAGCTCTAAACATTTAATTAAAGAATATCAATATTTTTTACATATTATATATATATATTTGACAAAATCTTAACCTTTAAACTAATTATTTTGATAGATTTGATTTAAATTAAAACTCAGTTAGAATCAAAAAAAACATTTTTTTTTTTTGTTAAAAGATTTAAATAATAGACTTTCGAAAATATGTTAAAGTATGACTTATTCATTTTTCTTAAAATAATATTTATTTAGAGTAATAATACAATCGGAAATATAAAAATAATATAATAATATACACTGAAAATAATAATTTTAAACATTCAAGCAATTTAAATAATGTCGCTTTACATCTTTATAATAATATACCTTTACGATATATATAATATTATTTTAATACCTTCAATTTTCTTTGCTGTCAAACTGCATCAAATCTCTCCCATTACCAACTATATGTGTTTTATGCATATGTAAGTATATATACATATATAATCAGAATTAAAAATAACTGACCTGCTTATATAGTAAACAAATATGACTAATAGTTTATTACTTAATCTGTACAAACTGTGTAAAGACCAAAGTGGGTATATATGCATGTAATAGAGATTACATAAAATCCATAGTTTTCAATGGTGATAGTTGTAGGCTAGTTCTATCGAAAAATAAAAATATAAAATAAAATACTTAAGATAAAAGTTATTTAGCATAATCAACATTTATTTTAATTTTCCAAAAAACAAAAGTACAAAAAAAGGTAAGTAAATCCTAAAGCTATAATTATGGAAAATATTGCAAAACAAAAAATTTTTAAGAAAGTATTTTTCAGAAAAAAGTTATTAAAACTAGTCTAGCTAAAAAGAAATTGCTTTAGAGCAAAAATTTTCCATTAAACATATTACAACTGTCCCAATCGATGTATTCATCAAAACATCGATATTTAACAATACTATCTATATAATCGTTAAATTTAAAAGTACCATATTGAAGTTTGATTTCGAGAGATTCGATTCTACTTTCTCTTTTATAAAACCAAAAATTATTTATAATTTCTTTAACTTATTTACAAAGCAAAACAAACGATTTTGTTTTAGATTTATTTAATCTTAAATTTTTAAACTGAATTCATAAGAAAGCTTATTACACGGTATCTTCTAGTCGAAATCTTGTAATATGTTGCCCAATACATACTTAATTAATATTTGTTTGTTTTTTTTTTTTAGCTGTGCTGTGAGCAGTGTTTGGCTTATCAATGCGCGCGCACTCTCTGTTATTTTAGACTCTCTCTCTCTATATATATTTCTCTCTGGTGCTCTCTGCGCTCATTACACATGCGCCCCGTTGGGCCCGTGAGTCAAGTGAGTAAAGCTTTCTTATCAATTGGATGGGAGGGCAAGCTTTTAATGTGGGGCGTGTATAGCTTTTGAAACAGCTGTTTGATAATAGCCGCTATTTAACCCTTAGATGGCCCTTTAAATGCCACAGTTGTTGTTATTATTATGATTGTGCAAATGGTAATGGACATAAATTATGGTTTGCATGACTGGTAACGTGACTCACTTGTAGCGCTGTTTGACCAGGGCCGCTGTGGGCGGACACATGCGGCTTTGTTGTGGCATGCCCCGCACACACACACACACACACACACACATAAACAAACAGAGGAATAGCGAAACATAGCAAAACAGACACAACTAACACCTACGACTGCATTGGCGACCCACCGCGTGGTTATATATATTTTTTTTCTTTTCGAGTGCCACAAATGCCACAAATATGTGTAATTGACTTGAAAATGCGGCAAGCAAATCAATCCGAGCCAAAAAACCAACCAGAGCCACAGTCGAAGACCGCAGTTGGCGCTGAATATTCGACCTCAAGTGCAGCGCGTGAACTCATTCTCATTCTCCTGGGCCAACATCAACAACAACAACAACAACAACAACAGTGCTCTGTGTGATTGATGAATGTTGCATATTTTGAACGCAGCGGGACGTCGCCGCCGCTGGCTGCCTCCATTGTGTGGCATTAATGAGACACTGGCCATTTGTATGTCTGACAATGAACTGGACGCCTGGACGATTGCCTGCCTGCCCGTTTTGCTTTATAAATTGCACGCTTTAAAATTGCCAGTTGCACTCAATGACGTTTCAAACATTTCAATATGCCGTGTGATAATTGCCAATCGCAACATTTTCCATGCACAAATGACTGAACTCGTACAATTTTATAACAATTTTAACACATTTTGCAGAGTGCGGCAATTAGAGGCGCATTATGTGGGCGCTAGATAAAGATTTACTTATGTACACAGCAAAAAAAAAAAAAAATAATAATAAAAAAATTAAATCAATATATATTAATATGTTCTGATCAATTTGAGATTTTCTTAAATATCATTCTTTTTATATCATTTGACAAATTGAACGATTGTTTCTTTGACAGCAATAAGATATCTGCGTACGATTTTGTTAAAATGGGTTATCTTAAAAAATTAAAAAAGTTTATCATACAATAACTTATTTTTCAACCGATTGTTCCTATGGCAGCTATAATATAAAGTAATTCAATTTTGATGAAACTTGGTTAGCATGCAGAAAATGAGCTTTAACTTAGCTGAAGTAAGATTGGTAGAGTTATCTTTAAAAAACAAAGCATTTTGAGATAGTTTCGAAAAAAATTGAAGGGGAAAAAGAGGATTAAATTTAAAGAAAACAATTTTTTCTGCCATTTTTGTGGTATTCAAAATTTGGTTAAATTAATAAATCATTTTTTTGAACTTTAAGAAATTCCATACAAAATACATTACTTATAATGCCCCATATACTTTATAAACGTCGTTTTCAATGCGTTACACATTTTGTGACAAAATTATAAGAAAGGTGAAAAAATACAAGTACAAAAATATAACTTTCTTGAATATAAGAAAGATTATAATAATATAACAATGAAAAGGACTGAGTGATATGTTCTAAAATGTTAATTTTTTGAATATTAATAATGTGAAAAAGATAATCATTTAATGTCACTTGGTTTTTTTGTGCTGTGTATGATAAGATTTGTAGTACATCCAGCTAAGCTGTGCCCAGCTTAATGCTAGCGGTTCTATTTATTACCATAAATAATTGTCAAAGCCAGAAAAGTCAACTGATATACAGTCGCTGCTTGGCCTAGCATGGCCTGCCCTGGCCTGGTACTCATACTGATACTCATACTGGTACTCATACTGGTACTCGTACTCGTATTCATTTCAGTTAACGGCACACTTAAAAGGCTGCAAGCCGACGACGATGACTGTGGCACACCCCTGACGTCATTTTGTTGGTGGGTGCAGCAGCAGCAAGCAGCAACAGCAACAAGAGCAACAAGAGCAACATATTGCTTTTGCCCTGCATTGCTCATAATAAAGTCATTAGAATGTGCGATATACCATATATACAAGTATTCTGGCTATAAGTCCGCATTAAATCGCACAGTTTTGGGGCGTTAATGCTTTAGTTCCGCTGTATTTGCTACGCAACTTGTGGTTAATGGTTAATGTTGCTGTCGTCTTTTGGGGGTGTGTAATACTAATAACAACTTCCGCACTAAACACAAATTGTCTATTTGTTGAGATTTCAAAGTATATGTTGCTTATGAGGTGTAACTATTTTGATTATCGTTCAATTTACATATTTGAACGCAAATGCTAGAGATGCAACTAATCGATTGGTTTCATGATCGATTTATTAATCGGACATTCGATTAATCGAACAAATTGTGGTTTGTTTATGCAAATACCTAAAGCAATGATCAATTTATATTGCAAAAAATTAAATTAAACAAAAAAGTATTTCAAATTTTAAAAATTTATTCGATATTTCATTTCGTACGATTATTTGATTAATCGATTTAATTAATTTGATTAATTGATTTACAAAAACACTTCTCAAGTGAAATTTATCACTTTTTAAACGTTTATTCTTTGAAAGTTTAGTTACTTTGAAAAAACTATTTTTTAACTATATTTTGATATTATAATTTTTCACCATTTCTATATTGATCCTCTTCATATTTATCTTCATCATTGCCATTTCCATTTGGGTAATAGTCACCGTTACTTGCATTTTCTGCATCAGTTTCTTTCTTACTTTCATTTTCAGTATCAGTTTTCCCTCCAAATTCTGCCTTTTCGGGGTCTTCCTTTTCGGAGTCTTCCTTTTCGGGGTCTTCCTTTTCGGAGTCTTCCTTTTCGGGGTCTTCCTTATCGGTGTATTCCTTTTCATTATTTTCCTGATTATCAGCATATTGACTTTGATACTCGTTGTCTCCGTTATTACCATTACCATTCCCATAACTATCAGGACTTTCTGCACCAGGTTTTTCTGGATCAGGATTTTCTGGATCAGGATTTTCTGGATCAGGATATTTATTAGAGTCTTGGCCATATTCGTACTCATCAGTATAATTTGGATCTGAATATTGGCCCGTATATTCTGCACTTGTTACTTTGCAAGCCCTTCGACATTCGTTTTGGTCATGAAAGCGATTGGGATTACCCCCACAGCCCCCGTAATAAAATACTGTGCATTGATTGTCAAAGGGATCATAGCCAAAACGCTCGATTTTAGCATGACATGGACCTCTATCGACCCGGAACAAGCATCGCTCTGTACATGGGTTAAGATACCATCAGATTAAATTCAAAATTTGAATCATTCACAAGACTGACCATTGTCTTTTTTTACTATCGACCATTTATTATTAGAACGAACTTGGGTTAGAATTCCCACTAGCAGACCGATCGAAAAACACTGCAGAGCGAACTGCATCGCTGTAGCTATAATTGGCAACTGATTTCAGATGTTGCCACTTTAACTTATAACCCAATAAGATCTGGACTCTGAGTCAACTTACAAAATAATAAATATACAGAACATTGCATAACAATAGGTAATACCGCTTATCATTTATCGTTTGACGCTTAAATAAGGCATGAATTGTAATCTATATACTATATAGAAGAATTCAAGCTTACTTACTAATTGACTAATTGCTAACGCACAGTTCAAAAAATAAGAGATTGCCAGCTGCATTTGCATAGTATTAATGCTAGAAATGAGTTCGAAAAGCGCATTTTGAAAATCTCGAAAAACGGTTGTATGAAACTTACTTTGCGAATCATTCGATCAGATTCAAACTCTATTTTAAAGATGTGTAGAATATTCCGATACTCAACTTTTTGTTTTCTACGATAAGTTTTGTTTTATTGATATATTTTCGATTTAACTTAGCTGGTTTGAAGCTAATATTATTCTCACAGAACGTCAGTTGCAATGATGCTGATGCGCACTTGACGTACCCACGAATGAGACGCTCTTGAAATCTATAGGAATGAAATTGAAAGATTGAGTGCCTGTTTTGACAGACAAGAAACAGACAGACACTTGCACCAATAGACAAAATGTCGATAACGATGCACAGTGGCTTCAAATCTTCACGCAACTTATCAAAAATCATTATTTTTGAATTATCGATAGTATCGATAGTGTTTATTATGAGGGCCAGTGCAGGCTTGCACTTCAAATAATATGTTGCAGATGTGATTTTGCTTTACAGTTCTTATTTTCACGTTTGACAAGATTATACCGATTGAATTCACTTTGACTGCGATTGAGCTAAGATTCAAACCGCGAAAGACAAATGACACATTTTAGGGAATTCAAAAAAAAGAAACAAAAAGTTTACCATAGAAACAAATCGATTGCAATATATATGTTTATTTAAATATTTTGTATATGAATTTGTTTTATTTTAGAAGGTATCACTGTGCACGTTGCTTGTTTGTTAGCCAAGTCATCATTGTTAGCCGTCTCTCGTTATTGTCGCACGACTCACGACGGTGATAAATAATCATCAGGCTGACTGACTGAGTGACTGAGTGACTGAACTGACTGAGTTCGAGTCCAAGTTGGAGTCTGAATCTCAGTCTGAGTAAGAGTAGAGCAAGTTCTGTTTGAACTCTATACAATATATATTTCTAATTAAGCTTTGGCAATTGCACGTACTCGTAATTGCATAAAGAGTAACGGCACTTGTTGCTCCTGTGTCTACTAATGTTGCTGCTGTGAATGCTGCTGCTGCTGTGGATGCTGCTGCTGCTGATGTTGCTATTATTGTTACTGCCCAAGCCCAAGCTTAACTACTCGTTATTATCGCCATCGCACTGGCTCTTTTTTTGGATAGTTCATAGTACACTGGCAACAGATAGCAACAGTTGGCAATGACATTTCAATGCATTTATGATGTTTATCTTGGGCAACAGGCCATGCAAAGTGCTCTCTCAGTGCACCGATTTCGATAAATTGAGCACGTTTTTTAAGGCAGGGCCTTTATCAAAACAACTTCATCATCAGCTGAAGCAGCAGCAACAGCAGCAACTGCAGCAGCAGCAGCTCATTGATCTTCTTGGCCAACCTCTTCTGTCTGCCTGATTTTAAGTATTTTTTTTTGGCTTCGCTTAATTGGCTAGCTGTGCTGGTCATTTGATTTGTCCCATAAGCAGATTTCTTCACAAAAGACGCCGCAACAAACAGCTGCAACAACAACAATCGAATCCTTAGATCCTGCTCATAACTCATTTGTGTATGTTGTCCATTGAGAGATTTATTTTGGGGCCTGCTCGATTAGCATACAATTAGAGCAAATGCTGCATTTTATGAAATATATTTTGAAAATTGTATAAGATTTGCTCATTTTGTATAAATATGTTTTGCATTATGCAAATCTAATGTTGCCTTAGTTTCAAGTACAATATGAGCTTTGCAGCTACTATTTAGGCAAGTATATTCAACTATAAGTTTTTGGAAAGTTTTTTTTTTGTTATTTCTTTTTTTTGCAGCTTGCTATGAGCACAAAGTTTACTGCTACACAGTGAGCATGTTGACCGTTAAGTGCCATTAAACAGGCGACGGCTGCGGTTGCATTGTTGTTGCTGTTGCTGTTGCTGTTGCAGTTGCAGTGCCGCTTTCTAAGAGATGAAGAAAATGAAGCAGGTGCGCAATTGTCAATTTTCTTGCTGGATGCAAGAGAAATATATATATAGAGAGAAAGAGAGACACACACAACAAAAAACAATGAATAACATTGCAAAAAGTTATTAAAAGCCTAACGCAAATGCGATACACTTCAAAATTATTTTTAATTTTTTAAAAACGTTTCGTTAAGCTTAAATTTATTAAATATCTATAAGTGCTTAGTTAAACTTACCTTGATTCAAATTTAGTGTTCAAAGTAATTTTAAAATATTTTTAATAAATTAAAAAAAAATATTTTTAATTTTAGCATTTGAATTTAAAAAAAAATCAGTTTTGAAACTTTTTTAAATTTTCTTTGATTTTTTAAAATTATATTTATTGATTAATTTATATGTATAATGTTTTGTACAATGTTTTGACTTTTCACACTGATGATGTTAGGATATAATTATATAATAATATTATATAATTTCACGACTGGAAATCGAACCCGGGGCTTTGTGTGTCAGAGCCAATACTTCACAATGTTTCTCAATATCAAAGCAGTTAAAATGAACTAGACTTTCGTTAATGCTCTTTATTGTTAGGGTATTCGCATCTCTGATTGTTTGCTGCACAGGTTTTTATCAGTCGCATATCGGCTTGACACAGACATAGTAAGTAGCTTTTGTTGCCTGTTGTCAGTTATTGTTGCTGTTGTTGTTGTTGTTGTTGTTGTTATTGTTGCTGCTGCTGCAGCAAGCAGCCAGCCGTTGTGACTGTGATTATTATGATTGTCCAGTCAAGCATGGACGATGTTTATGCTTATGTCTATGTCTATCCGATGCCGATCCCTAAGCTGGGGAACCAATGCTGAATTTAGATGCCGATTGCTGCTGGCCATAGTCTCGATATGATTTATGGCCTTTTTCCTAGCGAGATTTAGCGGCAACGCTTGTTCTACGAGCTGTTCGTCTATAGATATCTTTATATAGTATGTAAGTATATATATCTCGTATATGTTTATTCATTTGGTATGCAATAATAACTATAATTTGCCTGATTTATGTTTCGATTCTGTGACATCAATTTGGCGTGTGGCCAACAACCAAGCCACTGAACACAACTTAACAACTTTGTATCTGAATTTGAATGCAACATTTTGCCGAATAACTGCTGTTTACAATTATTATTGAATGGTATTTTAAGTAGCAGTAGTTGATAATAGCTTCTGTATTACAATATAATATAATAGCACAAAATATATGCATTTAAACACATTCGTTTCAATTAATATTATTAAATTTCTGAACGTGTTGTTAATTGCATTTTGCAAGCTTTGATTTGTTCAAGTTAATTATCCACAGTAGATGAATACTATATTTTAGTATCTTACTTTGCTAAAATATATCAAATATTTTAAATAAATTTATATCAAGAAAATTAAAGATCCTGGCAAATTAAAGATCCTGATACTCGAAAGTATCGATACTATCGAAAATTCTTTAAAAAAATGATGTTTTTTGCATTAAATCAATAAATTAATTTAGAAAATAAAAAATTAAATAATTTTAAGATATTTAAGGCAAGTTTTTTGGATACAACAAATTTTCGTAAAAAAAGAAGCGGTCTGAAAAGTAAGTAGGCATATTTTATATGTTTGAAGTCTTTATTTTAAGTGAACTTTCGTTTAAGAAGTGTTTATTAATTAAAATTTCAATCTGACTCTCTCCAATTATATATATTATGAAATTCTTTTCTGAAACAAATATTTGGTATGCAGTTATAACTCCAACAGTTGCTGTCAACTACAACTACAACAGCAATACAATAATCCACGCACATACAAAAAAATGCCATAAAAATATCAAATATAATTGCGTATGTCATTCGTACACAGCTTGAGATGCTATAACTACTTTATAACTACATATCTATACTCTGTACAGACAATGCTCGTTATAGCCAATGTCAACAATAAATTCCATAGATCATAATTTATGTGGAGCGCTGTATTTGATATAACCGCAACTGGGCAGAAAAATAGGTGTGTACATTGTCGGGCAAAACAATTGAAAAGAAAATAGAAAAAAGGAAGGAAAATGTGATGTGGCAGTGCCTCCGCTGGATGTCACATAAAGTCGGCAAACTAATTTCCGCCGTATGCTAATTAAAAGTGCTAACGGCATGGCTGCCAATGGGCAAATTGCAGGCCAAGTTGTTGTTGTTGTTGTCGTTGCTGGTGTTGTTGTTGTTGTTGTTGTTTAGGGAAGAAGAGACAAGTGCCTAGTTTTGTGGAGTTCTAGGAAGTGCAGCCGGCGGCACATGCTGCGCCTGGGTAGGCCATGCCCAAGCAAGCAGCCAACCGTTTCGTTATGGTTTAAATGAGCAATTTAACAAGCAGACAGCAGCAACTGTTGCTGCTGCTGTTGCTGCTATTGCTGCTGCTGCTGCTGTTGCCGCTGCATGTGGAGTAAGAGATCAAAGATAGAAATCTCAGCAAGAAGCGGCAGACAGTGGCAAACAGGCACACGGCGCTGGCGGCTCAGGCTGCTCAGGCGGCTCTGTCGGTTAGGGTTATTGCTTGTTGTTGTCGTCGACTTAATAGCGGCGCTTGGCTGTTGTTTCTGTTGCTGCTGCTGCTATTGCTGCTGTTGCTGCTGCTGCTGCTGCTGCACTTGAAATTGAATCTGAAGTAAAATCGTGCACATTCTGAGGCGACACCGAGATGCGGAAACGGCAGCACAACAAGCACAGAAGCCGTTAGTTAAACTGCTGCTGCTGCTGCTGCCGGCGGCGGCCAGCGTCCAAGTGCAGCTGCATCCCAATCTGCTGCTGCTGCTGCTGTTTGCGAACCCTGCCCTTGTCGCCTGTCATAAAAGGCTGCCCGGTTTTGTTTTTTTTTTTTTTGAGGCATATTAATTATTTTTTTTGGGCGCTTTTGTCGTCGTCGTTGTTGCTGTTGCTCTTGAGGATGTGTCCGCAGTTGGGCCGGGTCTCTAAGCCCGCAGCTGCTGCTCCATGCGCTCCATGGTCAAAACGCCCGCCAGCGATTTTTTGGCTGAGATTTTGTGCAGTTTTTGTTGTTGTTGTTGTTGTTGGCTTTGGCTTTGGCTTGGCGAATCGTGGCCTGTGCATAGAGCAAAAAAAAAGCACACCAACAATGAAAATTTTTCGTACATGTTATTGGCCATGTCTCAGTGTTGCTGTTGTTGCTCTTGCTGTTGCTGTTTCTGTTGTTGCCGTCTCGCTCAACGCTTTGGGGCCCTGGCAAACTCGAGCCACCCATGGCGGGTTCAATCGGGTTTCGTTACAGTTTTACTATGGGCAACATTGTCTGAACGGTCTTACTTTTGGGGACTGGTCGTCTAGTTGTCTTTTAGCGTTTGGCATTTTCAATTTCATGTTTTGTTGTTGCTATTGCTGTTGTTGTTGCCGTTGCTGTTGTTGGGTTTCTGTGAAGCACGATAAGCATTTCTTTTGAATTCGTTTTGTTGAGGGCGTGTGCACACCAAAAATCACAGTTACATCAAATTGTTAATTCGTTTCATTTTGCACTGGCTGCTCGACTCACTGATATCAATTCCTTGTAGCTACCGTTGCTTCAAGCACTTGAACAACAGCTACAACAATAGCAGTTGCTACAACAACAACAAGTTGAGGTCAATTGAAATAGTGCATAAAATCAATTGACAACTTTTTTTGTGCTTTGTGTCGCATTTTCAAAAGAAACCGTTGAAGTTTCATCTGGTTCCACAAATGTTTTCATTTTGGCCACTTGATTCGTTCTAGCTGAATTCAATATTATTGAAAGCATGCCAATTGTCACATTATAGATGGTCAATCTATTAGAATCGCTTTGACATTATGTATATTGCATTGTGTTTTTATAACTCAGCCTCATAACTCACTGTCAGATTACCCTATAGACATTTAGAGCAGAGTGTTTTAATATTTATGGCTTTATATATAAGTATTTTAATAAGGTAACATTAAAATAATATAGTTATATCAAGTGCTATAAAGTAAGAAATGCAATTTGGTAATACATTTTCAGCGAAGTAAAAATCAGGCACATTTCTATTTCCAAGTCGGCTTGATGGAAGGCAAACAATTTATAATTTAAGTTTCTGCAAAGTCTTCAAATGATTGTTGATTGTCGGTCGTTTTGAAGCACCAACTATATATGAACTGAGTCGAACAGATTTGAAGAAGTTATGTTTATATACGTCTGTCTATGCTCGCAATGATGTTCTAGTCTTTGGATCAGCGTTTAATATTTTAGTTTGACGATAGCACTTTCCCATGGCCACAAATCAGTTGACTTGGCCGCCCACTTGCCACCGTTTTGGCCTCGATAGATTTTTTCCAACTAAATTATGAGCAACAGAAATTTACAGTGTCTAAGTGGAAGTCGGCAGATGTGCCATGAAATTTCCACATAAATTTCAATTTGCCTGCCTCGACACGCAGAGAAATTGGTAAAGAAAGCGAGGCATCTGCTGCTGCTGCTGCTGCTGTTGGCCGACAGCCTGCAGCAGACGTCGTATACGCTTGTAACGCCCAATACACTTGCACCACCACCCACTGTTTTAATTAAGCCGAAATGCAAATGAGTCGCAACATGTCTGGGCCTGGTTGATGGGGGTGGTGGGTTTTGCGAGCTTAGATCGGACTTGCTATGCGATTAATTGCGCAAAATTGGCGCGCGGCATTTCATTTCATGCAAATGCAAATGCAAAAGAGTCAAGTGAAAGCCGCAGTTGCCGCAGTTTGCCGCAGCTGCAGCAGCTGCCGGTGGCATCTTTATTTTTATGGCGCTGCATTGATAAGCATCAGCTGCATAGAGTCTTTGAGAGTCTTGGCAGATCGATTTGCAATATTGCTGGGCCAAAAATACTTAACAACAACTTATCAACAAGATAGCCAACACCAACAACTACAGCTGCGACACATTTGAAACTAGTTTGACAACGAGATCGATACAAGACCCAGTCCCAGTCCCAAGTGCCAGTCCCAAGTGCGCCAAGTGCCAAGTGCCAGCCGCGTTAGATTAATTTCCAAAGGCTGTCATTAAAATTCCAGCGGGCTGCGATTTATATGCCACACACATGCCAATGCAGCCCCGATTCCGTCTAGGCCTCATGCAATTTTTAATAAAAACAGCTTTATATTTATGATATCAGAATATGGCTAAAGAAAATAAAACAACTAAAACCAAGACATCGACATCCACATCGACGACGACGACGACGACCACGCGCCGCTCGTTAGCCCGTTTGAGACCAAGACAACATCATCAGCGTGCAACGTGCAACGTGCAACGTGCTGCGACCTGTTGAAATTTGCATGACAAACTCAAACTCATCCATCAATCAGAGAGCGAGTTAGAGTTTGAGCTACAGTTGAAGTTGAAGTTGGAGCTGGAAACTCGTTAGGACCCCTTGGCTAAATAATTTCACTTTTAATTACACATTTATGTATTTATGTTTATGAATAGATATTTACTGTCAGCCATAAAAGTTTGAGTACACCCTGTCTTTTATCTCCAAAAATATATGAAAAATATCAATAAAATCATATAATTTAGAATTTGCTTGGGATATATACATAAATATAAATATAAGAAAGCTATTTGTTTATATTCGTTTTCAAGAAAATATTTAGGAAAAGGAAATAATTGTTATATCCGTCGAATTTACTAAAAAATATGGTCAAATTAACTTAAATTTATTAGAAAAAGAAAGACAATTGTTAGAAAAAATGTAGAAAAATAAGTTTACGCTCTTTTCGTTGTTGAATTAAAATTTTAACGATTTTTTTTATAGTATAGCTTAAAAATATAACTGAAATTGATCGGAATAAATGTAGTTTTTTACTTGAAAGCTGAAAACTTAAGAGAACTATTTCTTGACTGGCATTTGAAGCTGGGATTCGTCAAAGACCAGCAATTTCTGACAAGTAGACATTCCAAGAGATATATACATATATTTACTACTATTTCATTACTGGAATTCGAGCCAGAAACAAAGAAACAATTGAAAGGTATATGAAAACTATTTCGTAACTTGGGTTCGAACCTGGAACTTATATTTCAAGTTCTGGCGCCCTTTCACTGAGCACTGAGCTATGAAAACTATTTCGACACTGGAATTCGAACCGAGAACTTATTTTTCAATTTATAGCGCTTTTTCGCTAAGCTACTCTCTTTATTATTGATATCAAAAGGAAATATAAAATGAATTTCTTAATGGTATTCGAGTCAAAAACAACTGAAAGATATATAATAACATTTTTTTTACTGGGTTTCAAACTATGAACTTATGTTTCATGAACCAACACCCTTTTTTACCTTAAAGTTAAAATATATATATTAAGTTATTTCATTAGTGTGCTTCGAACTTGAAATGATTGAAAAATATATGAAAACTATTTTATGGCTGGGATTCGAACCTGCAACTTGTGTGTAAAGGGGCACAAACTTTTTGCTAAGCTATGCTCTTTGACGTTATTTCTTTAGTGGGATTCGAACCAGAAACAAAGACTAAAGAAAGATGCTGCGTGTTTTGAGTGAAAACGATATTCAGAACTTATGCTTCAGGGGTGTACCGAAACTTTTATAGCTAATCTTACTTTTAAATACTGAATATTGTATATGTATGTAAGTCTGCAGTATTTATATAGCAGACTAATCCCTGTAACGTAGAAGTTGCCGCTTAACGTACATTTTCACTTGTCTTTTGCATAATGTGGACAAGCCTGCGACACAAGCTGGTTGAGATGCGAGAGATGCTGCAGCAGGCGAAGCAGCAACGATCCGATCCGATCCGAGATGCCTGCGGCTTTGGCACGGGCGGCGCCACAAAATCAATTTGTTGCCACGCAATGCGTTATCAGTGCGTGAGCGCGAGTAAGAGGGGTAGTCAACTAACATAGAAACAGAGAGTGAGTGTAAGAGAGAGAGAGAAGAGAGAGTTGCATATTTAGTATGTTGAATAGTTGGATACTTTGGTAAAGATGGTGCGTAGAGCTGCTGAGTTTTGCCAGACAGCGTCACCTGTCGACGCTCGTTAGCGTCATCATAAATAATTTTAGCAGTTTTACATTGCAAAATGTATGGAAATTTATGAGGACTGAAATCGGGTGTTGGACGGATCTGGACGGACAAGCGATCGGCGTTTCCTTGTTGTTTGGCATTGCAGTGATAACGAAATGACCATAATGGCCATTAGGAGCATTTGTTGTTGTTGTTGTTGTTGTTGTTGTATTTTCCGTTGTTGCCATACGTTGCATGTTCATGTTATTGCAGCTGCCCGCTGTGCCACACGAAATGCATTCAACTATATATATATATACATATATATATGCTATGTATTTCTATGGCCGAAAAACAAAAAAATAATTGTAAATCGTTAGATTTATGACCAAAAACACAGCCACGAATTATGACGCCGGTCACAGGTGGAAATCGCATGCTGATTTCTACTTGATTTGCTTGCCATATAATTGCAAATTGTATTTGTTTAAACACGTTCACATACATATGCACACTGCATGCCTGTGTATGTGTGCATATGTACACATTAGTGCTGGAAATCCTTCGATATTTAATAGTTCAATTTAATGTTTTATTAAAAAGCGCAACAAAAAAACACATTGCATTCGTTCAATGGCACAATAAAAATATCGTTTCATATAATTGGTCAAAACACACGTAAACTTAATGACTTTATTATGCATTTTTCGTGATTATTTCGATAGTTCGACAGCTGAAATTTAGAATCACTTAGAGAATAGTTGTTCATACTATCAACAGGTTCATCGTTTGTTTCTTAGTTTTAATATGTTTAGAGTTAACAAATCTATCGAAAGTTTAGCTTTCAGATACTTATTTGTTTAAGTTTTCGATACTATCGATAGTAGAAACATAATTTATAAATAAAACTAAGAAAATGTTAACTATACTTTGTTTTAATTTCAAAATTGACAAAATTTCAAAATTGAAATTGTGAAATGTCTGCTGGTCCGTTGGTCTGTACAAGTTGGTACATCATACCATAGCAATACAAAGTGTAAAGATTAAAAGGTTAAAATTTATCAAAAATTTAGTTGTTAGATACTTTTTAACGTTGACTATTGATAGTATCGATAGACTCAACATGGTTTATAAACAACATTTACAGAACTTTGGAAATTATGGTGTCGATAGTGCCATAAGTTATTTTCTAGCTCTAATACGTATGGATATGGTTATTATATATATATATATATTTTTGTTTAAGTTTAGTCAATCGATACTATCGATTGTTGGATTGTTTTCCAGCTCTAACAATGTATGTGTCTAGTACATATGTATGCATATATTTTGGTGGCTTGGGGTCCCTGGTTGGGATCCACGAAATTGGCATCAAGCCAGCGCACGTCGCATGTTGTTTATATGTTCAACTGTGTTGTTGTTATTGTTGTTGTTGTTGTTGTTGTTACAAACAGTATACTTGTTGTAATTCAGCCGCTGCACGCCCACACAACAACACTACACTACACTATACTACACTACACTCCACTCCAGTCGACTCCACAACTACTCCAACTATGTTTCGAGTACTATGTTTAAAGAGAAGTTTAGTGATTGCCCATTGGGACAGCTTTGAATGATTGCTTGACGTGTCTCTTTTGGCATCCAAGCAAGCAACCGCTCAGCCGCTCAGCCGCTCAACCGCTGAACCATTCAACAGCCTCAAGTGTGTGATTGTGGTGCTGTTCACAAATAATAATTATTAGTTTTTTTAATGTGTCTGTTTTGTAATGAAATAATTAAATGAACAATCAATCAGTTAACTTTAATTATTTGCAGTTGGGCTGTGTCTTTGATAAACACATGAACAAAATACAGTTTTTATGGCAAGGCAAAACTTAAGCTATGCCCTTTGAAAATGTGCTAAAAACGCTGTATTCAAGTGTCGACCATTAAGTCATATGATTTTCAAGCTTACAAGAGAAGATAAAACTTGTAATCTTATTGAATTCGAGTAGCTTAAAATCAAATTTGTTATCTATATCTTATGTAGGCTGTTATGGATGCGGTAGCTATTACAAAGTCCAAAAGTAACTTTTGTTGCATTTGTTAATGTTTTATATAGTACACATGGTACTTTCATCTGTCAAGGATTTCCTATTTTAATCTTTAATTTATGAAACAGACTATAAGTTTTTTCGTTAATACAATATTTTTATGGACAAACATTTTATGCAAAGCTGCAAAAATTGCTGACCTGATCTCAATTTTGCATAAGCACATGTACAATTTTAGTTTGCACAACTAGTTTTAAGTTTTTTATCATAAAATGTTTATGTTTAAAATCATGTTAATAATAAAAAAACAAAAAAATGTTGTAGAAGTCTTTAAGCAGTTGGTTGATTAAAAATAATTTGGAATGCAAACGATTCAAACAAGAACTCAAAAAATCATGAAACGATTGCTGTTTAACACCAAATTGTAAACGATTCGGAATGGAATTCGTTATATATAACGTACATACTATATGTATATATGATGGACCTTTTCAATGTTTTAGTTTTTTATTTTGTTTGATATATGTATAGCGATATCTACAACATTTTATTGGAAATAAAATTTAGGTTTTTTGAAATATTTTATTTTAGCTCAAAGTAATTGTTGACTTAAAATTTATAAAATCGTTTATTTTTTTACTTAGAACAAGTAAGAATGCTCTCGTCGAGTGCGCCCGACTACGAGACTCCCTGCTCCCAACTTGCATTTCAAGCAGTTCAGCGGCAACACAAGCAAGCAGCGTACTCAACTTGCACAGTGCATGTCAAACTGTTGTTTCTGCCTGCTGAGACAGGGGAAATAAGTTTTTTCATAACTTTGGTGCTATTTATCCGATCGTAATGAAATTTACGCATCCGAAAGACATTGATTAAACATACATGTTTACCAAAAATCAAAGCTTTATCTTTAAAATTGTGGCCGTGGGAGTCTTTTGCGATTTGCGGGGGTGCGGGGGGTGCATCCGAATTTTGAAATAAACTTGATCTGCGTATGGTATACAGGAACCTGCATACCAAGTTTGGTGTCTCTAGCTCTTATAGTCTCTGAGATCGACGCGTTCATACAGACGGACAGACGGACAGACAGACAGACGGACAGACCGACAGACAGACGGTCATGGCTAGTTCGCTTCGGCTGTTGATCCTGATCAAGAATATATATAGTTTGTATAGTCGGAAATGCCTCCTTCTGTCTGTTACACACATTTGCAGTACTTTATAACTCCCTTTTTCCCATTTTTAATGGCTTTTAAGAGCTTCTTCCGAAGTTTTACTTTTTTTGCTGCTGAATGAAAAGTAATTACACATGGAATTCAAAAAAACAAATTCTTAAACTCAATTTTCTTATATTTTTCATCATATTTGGAAAAGATTAATTCGTAAATCGTTATTTTCAAAAATTAACTGAATTCGGAACAGACCTGATTTTCTTATTTGATAGTTCTAACAATAGTATCGATGAATTCAGTTATCGATTTGTGGCATTTCCATGTTTTCAACCTGTTCTGATAATGTTTATCAAAAATATTTGTACACAAGCCTCCTTCTGGTCATTAAATAAATTTGCGTAGCATCCTGAACCCATTTGATGGTAATAAACTGTGAAGGATTCCAGCTAGGTATTATATTGGTTTCACATACTTGTATGTGTGGTACAGTGAACACATTTGTAGCTAGCCCACACTTTATGACTTTTCAAAGTTTTGAAAAAGTTGAGAGGCATCAAATTATGATTGCTCAGTTTGGCGCGTTAATGATCTGCAGCTGCGTTTTGCCTACAGAGTTACTTATACGACTTATGCTACATTTTATAGTGGCATCCAATTTCGTTTGGATTTATCCGGGTGCATGGCACTTGAGGCAACTAGCAACTAGCAACTGGCCATTGCCACGTGCGTGCTCTATTTCCTCTTGGCCAAAAGGTGCCAATGTGGCAAATGTTGTGCGCTTAACATTTTTATGGCAACCATAAGTCGCATTAGAATGCGGCAAATGTGGCATGCTACTAGAGACGCCTGCTGCATCTGCTAACGGCCACTGTCCAGTGGCCTGGAGGAGCTCTGTGTGTGCTCCAGCATACTGACACTTGAGGTATCGGTTTCATTAACGAAATGTTTCCGTAAGAATGGCAAAAGGTCGCAATTGATGCCATTTACAAGTCGATGGCCATGAGGGGCTCAGACTCCTGTGGCATTTGCAGTGGCAGTGGCAGTTGCAGTTGCACTCGCAGTGGCAATCTTTAAGCCATTATAATTTGTATTGAATTTCGTTTCGTTGCTCTTATCGCGACTTTTCCCATCGCAGGTGATTTGTATTTTGGGCGAGAAACTCAATAAATTTATCAAATTGAAAAATGCGCAATCGAAATCAAATCAAAGCGGGCCTGGCCTGGCTTGGCCTGGCCACAAAAAAACAGCAAGAGCAACAAAAATAAATAAATAAATAAATCCTATGTAGTGTGTAGAAAAAAAGCTGAGTGTTGATTTTCATGGAATTGTGTAAACAATTCGCAAGTCGCTTTGCAATCAACGACAGGCCCCACCTAACCCTGTTGCGGTTAGGGTATACAATTAGAGAAGAGCGATATTTCTGAACTGTTGACTGTTACTTTTTGTATGTTTTGCGAAAATTATCCGTGACTGTGATTATGTTCTGTGTTTTATTATAAGTAGTTTTAGCTTTGAAAGTGAATCAATCTCAAGAATATTTTTATGCTTTCCATGGTTTCACTTTAATGGTTAAACAGAAGGAAAATACCTTGATGATAGTTTCTAATTATCATATAGAATCTTAAAGAGTTTTCCGAATTGCCAAATTTATGCGATTTACTTTTCCGGAAATCGCAAAAAGCCATATTTTTGACATATAGTCGTAGAGCTAGAAAATAAATCATATCTCAAATTTAAGTGAATTCAATCGTTGATCAAAATCAAGTGAATTCAATCCGAAAATATTTGTGAAAAGTGAAAATTTCAATATTAAAGAATATATCACTGTCTCAAAGTCTCAACCATTGTGATTTTTCATTGCCTGCGATCTAATAAAACTTGAATGGATATGAAATAAGGATATGATAATGATATAATATTGTTAATATCTAAAAAATTGTTGTTGTTTTATAACTGTGACTGTTAAAATATACATATTGTACTGTTATGCTATCATCAACATAAACAGTTGGTAATAACAGCACAGTTACTCTAAATATCTGAATATCTGTGAACTGTTACTCTAGATATTTAGTCACAGCTTGTCACGATATTTGTCAGTCACAGTGACGAGAATATTGCTCATGTCTATTAAAAAAGGCGGCTTGCGACAAAATGACGAAATTTATGTTACATTTTTGGTTTGCAGCAAAGAGCAGCACGCCGTGCCGCTTGCTGTGGCAGCAATAGGGGCTGGCAAACCGGGGCGTGGCATGGTGCGCTGCAGCATAGAAGGAAGGGGTGGTAAGGAGTAGCAGGAGGGAGCCCGCTATGCTGTCAGCAACAAATGCAAAGCGCCAAAAACTGCGACACTTTGTATAAATTGTGTCGAAAACGGCAGCGGGCATCCAAAGTCGTAGCCAAGTTGAAACGCCAACGCTGGCAGGGACAGTTAGAGCCAACTGTCTGCCGTCTGCGAAGACAATTTGTTGGTACATTGGAGTGCTTGGACCTAGCCTGGCTGGCCACACCCCCTACGGCCAAATGCAACAAATTATTGTCATCAATTTTTAGATGCAAAGCTCGAGGAGTGACATTTATTGAAGCGTGGCTGAATGTTGAGACCCGGCGGCCTGACCAGGCCAAGCTGCCCAGTTGCAGGATGCAGCCGGACATGATTGCTCCACATTGTAGGAGACTGTTTGGCTGATGTTGATGTTGATTATAGAGTGGCAGTGCTGTAGTCTGACTGCCGGACTATTGCAATGACACGTTTGTCGCTGATTGCTAGGAAACGCTGGCAAAGATTGGCTGGTTATATTGCGATGATGCCAACAACAAGTGGCCATCGGGCGACCACTTAAATTAGCACCGATGTTTTGAAGGTTTACTGTTTTTGTTTTTGTTGTTGTTGTTTTCAGTTTCAGCTGCTTCATTAGCGAACAGCCAAAAAAGTAAAAGCCGCAACAACAACAACAACAAAATTATGACCATATTTGTGGTAAATTATGAGACCCTTTCATAAATCAGCACTCGGGGGCAGCTGCAGCAAAACGA
This sequence comes from Hirtodrosophila cameraria, assembly GCA_949708635.1. Lineage (NCBI taxonomy): Eukaryota > Metazoa > Arthropoda > Insecta > Diptera > Drosophilidae > Hirtodrosophila > Hirtodrosophila cameraria. The sequence continues at coordinate 81,064,972 of OX453089.1, read as the reverse complement.
CGACCTAGGCAAAAATAGGCTACGTGTATAGACAAAACAGCAGGAAGGACTACTTAAAGGCCAAACACTCCAAAATAGTCCATCGAAATTTACATTGTGCAAAAGGCTGGACAATCGCCAACGCTTTTGACTTGCTTTTTAAAGTTTCAACTATGCCATTTATCATATATACTATAACTGAACGATATACACATTTTGTCAGTCCGCTTTTGGCCTTTTGCTATTTTCACCATTTCTTTCGCTTTTCAACTGCAGCCTCAACAACAACAACAACAACAACAAATATCCCATTGTTGTTAGACTTACCTCCAAAAAGGCTACCGTTTTGTGGCGCGAGCGTTTTGTTTTTTGCGCCACTTATCCACTGACCGCGGCTGCTGCGTGGCAACATCGAGTGGCACGGCACATTGGTGTGCAGAATGTGTGTTTTGTGTGTGTGTGTGTGTGTGTTGGCCCGTGCATGTCTCGTGGCCTTTAACAATAACAGCGACAATAACTGGACAACCCATAGTATCTTAGATATGACATATATACTAGGCTAGCAGCTTGCCTTCGGCGGCATTTGTACTAGTTTTAGTATATATGTTTTGATTCTTTGAAAATGGTCTATTAATTTCGTATGCAAGCTTATATTTCATTTAACTTTTAATCGAATAAGATAAGATGTTATTTCATAACATTTTCTAAGCTGGTTAATTAAAAAATGTATAATGTTTTGTCTAGATTTTCATGTGAAAACGAAATCGATGTTAATAAGGAATGTGTTTTTATAACCTTTTAATTTTGTGAGGAAATGTGTAACGCATTAAAGATAACGTTTCCTATTCTATAAAGTATATATATTGTAGTATAGCAGTATGTCTGTCCGTCTGCCTGTATGCGAACTAGACTCTCAGTTTTAAGGCTATCTTGATAAAACTTACGATCGATCGGATCGGATATATATAACACTTAGCTTTCATAGGAATGATCAGTTGAAAGATAAGTTCTTATAAAACACTTTTTTTTCTTAATTTATCTCAACGAAACTTACAAATTCTGAGTTTTAGCATCATCTTAACATGTGTACGAAATTTCATCTAAATCGGAACACTACATCTTATACCTTTCAAAGGAACAATCGATCTGAAATTAAATTTTGATACGAACAATGCTTTAAACAACTTTTTCGCCAAAGATACTTTTATTTTTGATTCTAATTGTAATTTTTAAGATTCAAAAAGGAAAAATTCCTGTAGCGAATAATCATGACCATATTATATATTTCACATAAATCTATTTTTCTCTGTAATTGGGATAAGATTGAAAAATGTTGCTAAAATCAAAGTAAATATAAAAATGATTTAAAAAATCGGACATAAATCATGACAAAATGTCAAACCAATTTGAAATAAGCTCCATGGAAATGCTTTTCAAAAATGTTCAACTCACATTGCTTTGACTGGATCAATTTGAGTGAACCCATTTCTGCAAAGATATTCGCATTTAAATTTGATTCAATTCACAAAATATTTATTGTCGACTTTCTTGTGAAACACATATTAAGAAAGCTTTTAAGATTAGTGTGCAACAACAGAATTCAATGACATAACATAAAATGCTGTAAATGCACTTATGAACTTTGAAGTATTCAACAAATTGTCATCACATACGCAACGAATGCCAATTAAAGACTCTATATGACCCCGCAGCCCAACATGGATGGTCATGATGCGACGATGGTAGGCTTTCAATTCCGCCACTGTTTTTCTGTATTTCTGTTTTTGTGTTTTTGTGTTTTTGTGTTGTGCCTGATTTTGTGATTTTGTGATACGCGCAGCTAATTGACCGACAACAGAGGTCTCAGATGCTGCACTTCATCAAAATCAAAAAGAAAAAAAAAAGAAGAAAAAAAGTGAGACCTACTCGAGTGGCGCAGCATTACGTCAACGTCAACTTAATTTGGCGGTTAACAAGCATGGGACACATTCGAAGTTGGACTCCGAGTCAGAGCTTGAGTTCGAGCTCCAGCTACAGCTACAGCTTCAGCTTCAGCTCCAGCTCCGAGCGCAGGTCAAGTGCTGACGCATCTGCCAAATCGAGTGAAGTGCACCCAAACTTGTTGTAACAAATATAATAAAAAATGCTTGAAAAATAATGAGTGTTGTTTGCTGTGTTTGTTGCTGTTGTTGTAGTTGTTGTAGTTGTTGTAGTTGTTGTAGTTGTTGTTGTTGTTGTTGCTGTTGTTGCTCTTGCTGTAACTGGCAGCATCATTAAGAGTTGATCATCTGTCAAAGGCAGCATGAAACATGAACGAGATCTTTGCCTCATTTGAGTTTTTCTTTTTGGTTTTAATTTTTATTTTGGCTTTGGCGTTGCTGTGTTTTTGTATGCTTTTTTGGGACAGCTCATTATGTTTATATCCATATTTACATTTTATAAACTTGAGGCTTGTGAAATTGTCAATTAAATAAGTGCTTCGAGTATCACAACTTAACAGCAAATTTTTTAAAAAGTTTGATAAACTTTATTGAGGCGACACTCTACACTCTATTATTAAAAATTATGTTTTGAATAACTTTTGTAGTTTATAGATAAAGTATTTATGGGCTTATAGACAATATGTTTATCTAATCTTATAATTTTAGTTAAAGTTTGGAATAACTAAGTTTAAGTAGTAGCTAATCGAGAAAATGTTGTTTAGGTACAGAGACTAATTGTGTTTCATGTGTTTATTCTAATTGCCATTTATTAGGAAATCTTCAATGTTTACTCAAGCTTTAAGCTTTGCCAACTGCTGTCATATGTTGCTTTTATAATAATTTTTTTAAATTTTATATATCACTTTAATATCAAGTTTACACAGAAGTTCTTTAATCAGCTATCAATACGCATAACAGTTGTCACTTGCTATTTTTTCTTGCATAGCAAAAATCAATAAAAAGCCAAATGCCTGCTGAAGCTGCTCAGTATTAAGTAAGCTGAGCTTGAATTTAATTTAATTTAAAATGTCCTTAAAAATTGTTCAAAATTTCATTTTACTTTTGCTTCTGCTGTGTATTTATTTCCATTGCTATGTGGAGGCAAAAAAAGAACAATATTGTACACAAGCTCGCTGCGAATCCAACAACTTGGCATGCAAAGCAAAGAGAGTAAGTTAACAATATTGATTGTAACTACGAAATATGAAATATATAATATTGTTAAAACAGGCAGGTTTCGGTTTCAACTTTTCGCGAGAATTGCGCATTTGAGTGTGCCTAAAAACTAAAGATTTTCGATCAATTTATACTTTACCTACTCACTGCTCACTGTCAAAATCGCTAAAACAAAAGTTTTGTCTTACTGTGAAAAACTGTTTTTGCTTAGACGATTATCCAAACCAAAACTCAGAAATAAAAGCTCAATCGAATTTGATTTAAATTTGGGTTTTATTTGAATCACTTTTATGTTCTGTCATATAACAAATTTTGTTTCTCTGTAGGGTTTGAGTCAAGCTTGCCAGCCTGGTACTAGAGTTGTTAGCATGAAGCCTCACAGTGCGCATATCTTAAATTTACTTAATGAATTTCGGAATAAAGTTGCCGCCGGGTATACCCGCACTTTGTTTCCTGCTGGGCGAATGGCACGTATGTCTTGGTCCGCAGAGTTGGAGAATTTTGCAATCCTGTATGCAAAGAGATGTTCGCCTGATCCACGTCCTTGCATGGCATCACCACAATTTACAATCATTGGCAGCATCTACGATGGCCTTACGTACACGGGCAAGGAGTCCTCGCAAAGTATACCTCAACTCATTAGTGAACTGTTGGGGGGTTGGTTTGCAGATGCACGCTATGTGACCAGAGAACTATTGATGCATTTGACACCCAAATTTCGTAAACCGTATGTATTCGCATGATATCAAGTACAAAGTATATCAATTTCATTTATATTTTAATAGAACTGTACGTCAGGCTGTGCTCTTAATGGCTGATCGCAATACACATGTGGGCTGCAGCGCTGTAAAATTCTCAAGTGGTTTTTCAAATCACTTTCGTTTAGCCTGCGCCTTTGCCACGGATAATATGATAAATGTACCCATCTATAAGATAGCCGCTATGCCTGCCAAGAATTGCCATCTTCGGGACAAACAGTATAAGAATCTTTGTGCATTAGGTGAAAAGTATAACAATGGACACAAGTATAAGATTGATGAGGTAATCCCCAACTCGGCGGAGGTGATTGATACATTGTTGGAATAATCGAATTCAAAAAATATATGTTACTTGTTTAAGCTACATTATGAAAGCTAATCGAGTTTATAATCTAAACTTTGCAAAATGGATTTAAAGTTACTTCTCTTCCGTATCTTCTTGAATATACTGCACTTGGCAAGCGTTCTGACATTCTGCCATAGTTTTAAAACGATTCGGATTGCCACCACAGCCGCTATAGAAAAACTCTATGCAATTATCTTCAAACATATCGTAGGCAAACACTTTGATTTTGTCTTCGCATTGACCAGGATCAGCCAGAAATGTGCATCTTTCTATATAAGTCACTTTCTGTCAGAGCTCAAGTTTCCAATTTTAAATTATTAATACTTGCCTTGACGAGTTGGCGGTTCAGTTTGAGTTACCAGAAACAGACTAAGATGAGTTGTCGGTTCAGTTTTAGCTACTAGAAACAGACTAAGAAAGCAAGTTATAAGCAATTTAAGCATGTTAATAGTTAATTTATTAAATTAGAGTTTAATACTTGTTAGAATATTTTTTAAAAATTTCAACTTGAGTGAATTATATAAGGTTACCTGATTGTATTTGGATCTTTTATCAGTTTTTAAGTCGGTTTTTTTTACCTATCTATAAGTATGATGTACTCACTTGATCCGAAATTGATTTGAGTGGCAATAATTTTGTTAGAAATTCTTTTTTTTGGCACAATATTGTTTGCATTTTAAAAAAAAATAAGTTCAATCATAGCTATGACAAGAACGGAAGATATACTTTTAACTTATGTTTAATTATTTTTAATATATATACTTTTTTGCAAGCTGCAATTGATTTCTAATTCCGTTAATGGATCAATAATATCACATTGTAATGTTTATTCGTTTTTTTCCAACCCATTTTTCTTCAAAGTATTAAGAAAGTTCAACAAAGGAACACAATTCTTTTCTAGCAATTTAAAAAAAATAATAAATCTATTTTAAATTTGTATCATTTACGTGTTGCCGTTTTTTCCTAAACAAAAAATATGAAGTTGTTTTCTGTAATAATTATAAAGCATGTATTATATACATACATATATCGTTAAATACATCATTTAGACCGATATAAGCCCCCTCAGCTACGCCACTGTTTCTTAATTAATAAACCTGCTAGTTTCCTTTTAATCTCTAGGGTCTTGTTTTTTGTTAGTGCAACACTTGTTAACACACAGCGCTAATGCGAGTTTTCCCATTTGCGACGAGAAACGGATTCATTAGCAACCCTTTAAAAGGTAGACCCAGTCATCAGTGTCCTGCAGTTGTTCAACATGGCTCCTACTTGGCATATTTTGTGCTATTTAATATGGTTTGTGAGACCAACAATTGAAGTAGATAACTTGTCAGTGCTTGAACTGCTTAGCAGTATTAAGGAACAGGATACTTTTAACTATTTATTGCTAATGAAGCAACACAACACAAGTATATCCTTGAAATTCATGGCAAATGAAAAGGACAACTGCTTTGCAAGAAGTTTAATGGAAAGACTGCAAACGTCAGTTATGCAACTCGATGAGCGTGTTAACTATTTTCTATTTCAAAAGCAAGCCAGTCGGTTACTGTCCATAGTTTATTTGGTTGGCAACGATTTGGACCAACATGAGAGTTTGCTTAAAACGTTAGTTACGAATTTGCGACTCATAACCACATCACGAGTTGTTTTTTTGATAGAACTGGCTGAAGCCAATGAGAATTTTCTAAAGAAACTATTTCTTAACTGCTGGAAAATGAAGCTGTTAAATGTGTTGGCAGTGTTTGAAGATTATGCGGTGAGTGTAGCGTTTAAAATCATGCAGTACTTTTTGCTAAGCCATTTAAAACGAACTTTCACCAGAATTTGAAATCAAATTTATTACAAATCGTTTTTAAAGAAAAGATTTAAATCAAATTTGAGACAAATCATTCTTAAAGTAAAATGAATTGTGTCCAAATTGTATAAATCTGTGTGACTTGAAGTAAATTTTGAAAAAAATCTCTTTTAATTTGATAAGTCTATGTGACTTGAAACAAATTTTAATACAAATCACTTTTTTCAAAATGAATAAAATGATTAGAATTGAAACAAAGAATTGTTAGGTCATTGAGACTTAAATATACAAAAGATTCAATCATTTATAGCTCTGTCTCAGAAGTACGCATATGTAAATTTATCTTTTCTTCAAAACAAAGTACCTTGGCGTTTGCTTTAAGTGAAAAGTACTGTCTTCTACTGTTTTCTTCTTATAACATATCTTTCATCTTAGTTGACCAACACTTTTTATGGCTACACACATTTTCCCAACTTTAAATTGGAGCAACGCAAATACGAAGCACAGCTAGATATATTTCCTCAACGTCTAAGCAATCTACATGGATATCATCTACCTGTTATTGTTGGTGGCACACACCCACGCACCATATCCTATTATAATAGAAATGGTGACATTGTCTACGGTGGCACAGTGGGCCACTTTCTCAAAGTCTTTCAGCAAAAATACAATTGTATTTTTATAGAGCCATATCCATTCAAGCCGAATGTGACAATACCCTCCAATGATCTAATGCTTGCCGTACGCAATGGCACCGTGGAAATATCCCTGGCCGTCACATTTCCCGAGACACTATCATACCGTGGCTTTAGCTATCCCTATGAGCAAATGCATTGGTGTCTCATGCTGCCCGTGGAACCGGATGTGGCGCCTGCAGAGTATTATGTTATGGTCTTTGAGCTGCAGGCCTTTTTACTGACATTGCTGGCCTTAGTGCTGATTTCCATAAGCCTGGCTTTGGCTTTGCGGCATCATGGATACGAAGTGCAGCCATATGAGTTTGTGTTGCATGAGAACTGTTTGAGAGGTGCTTTGGGGCAGTCGTTTTATGAGGTGTTCCGGGCTCCGCTGCTGGTGCGTGGCATTTATCTAAATATTTGTATATTGGGTATACTGCTCACTGCCTGGTATAATTCGTATTTCTCGGCATATGTTACCAGTTCACCCAAGGAGCTGCCATATCGTAGCTATGATGATGTGTTGGCCTCTAATCTGAAAGTGGTCGCCTGGAAGCCGGAATATGATCAGTTGATTGGACGCTTGGCGGAGTTTCGTAAATATGCGCCCATGTTTTTGGTGGAGCCCAGTTTTGGCAAATACATAAGTATGCGGGATTCATTTAATACAAAATATGGTTATATGATGACAACCACCAAGTGGGTGGTAATTAATGCACAGCAGAATGTATTTTCGAAGCCACTTTTTCGAATGCGCGATGATTTCTGTTTTTTTAACAATATTCCATTGGGACTTCCCGTGCACGAGAACTCCATTTATATGGAGCCCATACAATCACTTATTTTGGATCTAGCTGCCATGGGCTTAACCTCACATTGGACAGCGAATGGCTTTGCAGAGCTGGTTGAAGCAGGTGAACTACATTTTGTGGATCTTACTCCACACAGAGAGTTTCGGGCCATGCAACTGCAGGACTTACAATATATTTGGTATGGATTTGCTTTTATGGCAGTGTTATCATCTACCGTTTTTTGTCTCGAACTATTTTGGGGTTGGATGGAACGCAGACAGAAACTAACAAAATGGTAACTGAATCTATTTTAATTATATTTATTTATGTAAATCATATCATATGTATATCTTCAAATTTTCAGCTTGCAGACGAAGTAGAAAACCTGTATTCAAGAGTGCGAGACGAAGTTGTTCCTTACGTTAAAGCATTAGTACATGTATTTGTAATAACTTATGTATACACAATGTATTACACATATTTACTTATCAGTAAACTCTCCTACTTTTCTCTGTATTGCATTTTGAAATAGGTGTTTTTGAACCACTTCGGTGTTTATTATCCCATAATTTGGTTAGTCCAAATTTCATACGTTTTTGCAGAGCACAGACAAATGACTTCCAAGGGTTTTTCCAAAGAGAATAGATAAATAAGAGGAATAACACGGAATAAATCATAATACTTATATTCGTTTTGGTTTTACTAATTAGTGTTCTGAACTACGTTCGAAATTGTTTCGATTTCTCTTCCTTTTTTTTGTTTAGCGAGTTCAAAACAGATTTTGTACAGTAATAAGTAACTATATTATAACTATTTCTAGTTCATATGCTGAATTTATAACAATCAAGTCTGAACAGTTGTTTAACTGTCCAACTGATCTTGGATGTACTCTAGATTTTGGAAATGGATTGGGACGAAAATTTATTTCTAGAATAAACATTTAGGATATTCACTGTAGTCAATCAGTTGGCGAGATGGTCACTTTTTTATGTGTATCCCAGATTTTGTTGTTGTATACTGCAGCCTATGTCTAATGTGTGTGTTCAGATGGTGAGTAGAGCGTTGCCAAATGAAGGCCAAAAAGAAAAAAAAACTAAAAAATTAGAATATTTGAAAAGTTACCATTTCGCCAAGTCACCTTACCGGGAATACCCTTATTGTTTTCTTAGCTCTGGGTATTTATATATGTGAAAACGTTTTTCGAAACAGGCTTCTCGATTATACTTTAAAATTCACAATTTTTTATGCTCAACAGTTCACAAATATTAATTTGTCAAAAAGTCGAACAAATGCACTATGCTACTATTCCTGTTTTTGTATATGTGCAAATATTCATTTAGCATGGAGTCTCGCTGGCTCAAAGTTCATCAAATGCAATTAAGACGCTTGTTCGCTGTGGCTACGACTGTGGCTCCCCCAAGGTGCAACGACAACAACAACAGCAACGAAGACGATGACGACGTCTGTTGTGGATGTGGATGATGTGAGCCACCTGCGCCAGTAACTGGCGCCTCTTGAAATTCCCTAATCGACATGTTTCGATCTCAAATGACTTTGCCGCTCACTGTGTGTGCCACACGGTGGTGCAGTTTGGCTGATCCGGCCAAGTGGCTTTTGAGTAAAACATTTTCTCTAATCTGCACTGATGCTTGCTGGCGTTTGCCACATGCGTGTCGCATTTGAGAGCTCCCCCTGCCTCCCAGCCACCCTGCTTGCCTCCTTGCCACACTACAAGCAGCACTGCTCGCTGATGATGCTGTTAATGCAACAGGTAGCTGCGCACTTTGATTTTGACTGACAAGTGCCGCCTGTGTTGTTGTTGTTTTTGTTGTTGTTGACATGTGCAGCTGCATGCGCTTTCATGAGCTTCCTTTATTGGAGAAAATTATTTATATGCCCCATACGATCTTCGGGCAGGTTCAGATCTCTGTTAAAACTAATTAACACAATGCCAATGCTCGGTTAACTGACAATGAGAGGTCTATTTGAGCTCTTTGATGTATGCGTTGTTGCCGTTTTTGGGGCATGGCCATGAATTAGATAGTTTGTATATATTTGATTGTCAATAAAACTTTTATATTTCTTCTTTATTTTTAATGCTTGCAATACTTAAATATTTAATGTAAGACTTAAACAACTAATGGGTAGCTCTTTTTTGTGTGTGTGTTTCCATAAATATTAACTAACAAACATTTAACTAAAAAATTTAATTTGCATGCAATATATATATATATATATATATATATATATATGTAGGTATGTATACTATATAAACAAGGGCTTAGTATATCATTATTATGTACATAAACTATAATTCAATAAATTAGAAAATATTGCAAAAGTTGTACAGTAAAGTATATAACAATTTGTTTTTAACATATAGTACATAATTCTAATGTAACCCAAACACCAGAAAATATATAAAATTCCTTTTGATTTAAAACTATCACATAATAATTGGCAGTTTAATTAACATTAACTAAACGTATTCTATTTAATTTGTTTTACTTAGCTTTAACTTAATTATACATTTTAGCTCATTCTTTGTAAGTTTAAAGTACATACAATTTGCGGCGAGTGTAAGAAAATTGAAATTATTATTATAACGATTTCTATATCAAATGGCAAGTGCAATGCGTTGGCTTACAAAATCAAAAGTATTATATGATTTGTAAGTTGTTGCGCCTTCGAATATCTTGAACACTTTTTAGAATAGCTAAAAGGATTTGAAAGTTATTCATAAGTATTTATGTAGGGGTTTCAAAATCAATGTACCCCATGAAATAAGATATTCTCGAAGAGAAGATACTGTTTAAAATATATAAATTCGATTTACTGAGGCAAAAGTTTCAATGTTTGCTTTTTTTTTCGATTTGTTATTATAATTTTTAGTGAAAGTGTTCAAAATCTAGCTCTTAAATTAAGTCGTATTTACACTGACAAAAACAAACTTTATGCTAATTTGGGCAAAGCAACTAAAATCAAATACTTTATACAGGAAACGTGTCACAAAAATATACATATATATTTCTAAATATATATGATTTTTTTTATTATTATTATTATTTTACATGAATACAGTTAGTTACAGTGACAGAAAAATGTGAGTGAGTTTAAAGATTTTGTTGTTTTTGTTTTGTTTTGTTTTGTTGTTGCAAGGAAGCGTTTGGCCTCATTTTGATATCACCACTCGTAAATTTGCTTATTAGCTTCGTTATAACTTTTATTTGTAATATAATTAACATATTATATTTATTAATATTTAAAATTGCATTTTACTTTATTTTGTTTATATAATTTGGCACATTTAAAATAAATTTGTGTATGTGTGTGTGTGTATATTTGTATTAAGAGTAGCATAAAATTGAGTATTTTATTTGGAAGTGCTTCTAGTGAGTTTTTTTTTTCTAATGTACATTTTAAGGATGTTAAAGAAATTTTGATCAATTGATTAAATTTGGATTTTGGACTATAAGAAATATACTTTTAATGATTTTTTTTAGAATACTGCGATTGTGAATCTACGTTTAATTTTAAAAAATAAGTTAACATACAAAATTAGTTGCGTTTTTGTATTGTTTAAAAAAAGTTCTAAAATTGTTTCTAAGTTTTCCATTAATTTTATTAAATTTTTCATATTTTTCCGGTTTCCATTTTCGTCAAAATTTTAAGGAACTGCAATTTCTTTCTTTGTAGAAAACTTTCTTATTTCTGTTCATATACGAGTAGTAAATTTAATGGCAAGTTCATTTAATTCTTGATCAAGTTCAAGTGAATTCAATCCGCAAAGTGTAAACATTGAAGTGTAATTCATTTTCGCAATATCTAACCTAAAAAAAAACTAGAACAGACTTGTATATTGTATCTATAAATATCATAAAATTTAGTTAGATTCCAGAAACACAAAAATTGATTGTTTCAGAATTATTTACGATACATCCCAAATATATACATAGATATGTGCATGTGTGTGTATTTTGTCTTGATGTGTATATGTGATATAGGAATTGCACAGAAAGCTGAGATAGGAATTCATCAATAACGTTTATTCGATCAGGAAAGACCTTTTCTATTAAGGAAAATCTATTTCCTTAGAGTATTCGAGTAGTAATCTTAGTTGTTGTTTGTTTTTCTTTTTTGTTTTTGTAAGTAAGGAACAAGAAATAGTTTTTTTTTTTTTTTTTTTGTGTAGCCAAGAATGTGCCCCACTACCGATTCGCTAGCAAACCATTAGCGGGGGGTAAGACGCCCGGCGGCGTATTTGGACCGCTGAGCACAACGCCGGCGCTCATCAAACTGGAGACAGGACTGGAGACGGCAGTAGCCACCGCGCTCAGCTGACGCTGCTGCTGTGCCAAGTTGGCATTAGAGTTGGTTGCATTAGATGCACCACCAGCACCACCTGCACCACCACGTTGATGCTTTGCCGCATTGCCCTTGATCAGATTGCCATTGTTCTTTTGGGTCATGTGCGTCTGATAGTGCTTGGCCAGATGTGCCTTCTGCCGGAAGCTCTTGCCACACAGCGAGCAGGCAAATGGCTTCTCACCCGTATGCGTGCGTATATGCACATTAACGGAGTACTTATCCTTGAAACCCTTGGAGCAGATGGAACAATAGTGTAGTGAACGTTCCTTGCGCTGACCACCGCCGCCAGCTGCGCTGCCACCGCCGCTGCCTGAGCTGCCGCTGGCATTGCAGTTGGCGGGCGGACTGTTGCTGCTGCTGCTGGCGCTGCCGCTGGAGGAGGAGCTGCCGCCGTTGCCTATGACCACTCCTAGCACGCTGCTGCTGTTGCTGCTGTTGCCAGTGCTGTTGTTGTTGGTCACATTGGGATTATTGTTGTTGTTGTTGGCGCTGCTGTTGCTGCGCTTGTATTGCTTCTTGGGCTTGCTGACGCCACCAAGGCGACCAGCTGTCCCCGTTGTAGTTGTTGCTGTCGATGTGGACACCTCTGGCTTAAGCGGCTGCGGCGGTGGTGGCTGCTGCTGCTGCTGTTGTTGTTGCTGCTGCTGTGCATTAGACAGTGGCTGCAGCTGCACTGCTGTTGCTGTCGCGCTGGGTGAGATTTGCATGAGCACATCGCTGCTGTTGTAGTCACCAGGCGTGGGCGTGCCATTGCCAGCAACGCTGCAGAACTGCTGCACTTCATTCGCAATGCGTTTCATCTTTTCAAAATCATCGCTAAAGGCATTCTCCAGCGACAGGAACATGTCATCCACAATAATGCTGGAGGCATTACCACCATGCTGCCCATGATTGCTGCTGTTGGTCAAACCGGCTGCATGGCTCATCACCTGTGCATCATCGAACATTTGTGCGCTGCTCAGCGTGGAGTCCGCAAAGCCCAAGGCATCAGCTGCATCATCGGGCGTAAAGAGCAGCCGTCGCATCTCATCATCTTTGACCACGGGCAATGTTAGACCATTCTGCATATGCAGACCCTTCGCATAGCCCTTGCCCTGCAGCGCACTACGCAGCAAGGACTCTGCTGAATTCTGCTCCGCCTCGGCATTGTGATCGGCCATATGCCAGTCGTTGTTGTTATTCTGGAACTGTGCGAGCTGCTGGCCCAGTTCATTGACACCGCCACCTGCTATGGATATGGCTGTTACCAAAGAAGGTAGCACTGTTTGTCCATTTGGCTGGGAAATACTGCTGAGGCCATTGGCATCCGTGCCATTGACAATTACATCCTTGCCATCTGTGCTGAATCCGCTATCATCGTATGGATACTCCGATTTGATATACCCCGGAAAGCTGCCCAGCAAACTGTCCAAATCTAGTGTGCTGGGCAGCTGCTCCGTCTCGGCACGCTTTAGCCAAGGTTCGCCTCCATTTAATACTGTCAGTGTGTAAATCTGGCCGTCAGTTGTGTCCAGGCTGCTTATGGTATCGCTGCTGCTGCCAGCAGCACTCGACGAGCTGCTCGCATTGGGCTGTTGTTGCTGCTGCTGTTGTTGCTGTTGCTGATGCTGATGTTGCTGGTGTGGCGATGTGGGACTGTGCTGGTTGCTAACTCGTAAATTGCTGGCATTCACGCTGCCCGTTGAGCTGGCTGTGACCGGCTGCTGCTGCCAGCAGTATCGATCGAGGTCCTCGAAGATGGAGCTGGAGTCCAGGCGGCTGTTGTCCTTGTCCGTATGCCAGAACTGCAAAAGTAGACAAATGTCAAGAAAAGATAACTCAAAAGTTTTCGAAACAGAGCTCAAAACTATTTCGTAGTGTCGCAAAAGAATCGATGGGGAGCCAATTCACAGTAGTATCCTTCTATGCCGAAAGTGAGCACTTATCATTAAATTTGGAAAATTCAGCCGGGAAATGTATGCAATCTATGGAAATGTTTGTCGTATGCAACTCATCATCATCTGATCAACTTCAAACTCATTTTCAAAGATTTATATATAAAATCGTTAGAAACTGCATACAATTGCCAAATACTAAGCCGGGCAACGCCGGGTCGTAACAGCTACTACAAAATAATAAACTTCTATGTTAATTAAACTCACCTCATAGCCCTGTAACGTGGGATCGCCGCCATTGCTGGTGGTGCCATTACGATTGCTGCCGGGCACAATGCCAGCACCACCAACAACAGCATCTCCACCGCCATGTGTCATGTTGCTGTTGTTGCTGCTGGTGGTTCTCGCACCACCACCGCAGATGGCCTGCTGTGGTGTTTGTGATGTTGTTGGCTGATGCCCTTGGCTATGATTGTGACTGTGTGTGTGTTGCTGATGGTGTTGCTGTTGCTGCTGTTGTTGTTGTTGTTGCTGTTGCAGGCTAACGCCCACATCGACACCGACACCGACACCAATGCCAATGCCCATATCCGGCGCTGAGACAAAATCGAAGAAATCTGTCTTTGAGAGATCCTCGGCACGAAAGGATTCACTTATATCCATGCCAGTCGATGTGGACATATCCTCAGTGCCAATCATTTGTTGTGCGTGAATTTCCAGTTCGCAAAATGCTTTTTATTATTGGCCAGTATTTGAATATTTATAAGTAATGGTAAGCTGAAATGGCCAAGAGAGTATTGTATGTTTAATATATGCGATACAGGCATTCTTAAATATGGTAAAGTAATTTTTGATATTGTAAATATTTAAATATGTGGTTATACCATATCGAATGAGATTACTATGTTTCAAGAATGAAAATTGGAAAATAATGAATATTGAAGAACATATTACACTTAATGATCAACTACTTTTACTCCCTGTTCCCATTAAAAATTAACATTTTATAATATAAGAAATAATTCATCGCAACTCGCTTTTAGCACAATCCACGCCTTTGATTAGCAAAACAGTTAGCCTCAGACTCTTTGGGGACATTCACATTAATTTATTTAAGCCAGTTGTCAGCTGGCTACATAAGTCAATCATTCATTCATTCATTCATTCGCCCATTTCTTGCACTCAGTTCTGTTTTGTACGTGCATTCCAGCAAAATACTTGCATTTTAATTTGGCCAGCTACTTTTAGCCTTCTCAGCGTTTGCTTTTTTTTTTGTTTTGTTTTTTTGGTTTTGCGCTGGCTATCTGCAAATAAATAAATCAAACTGACAGAAGGGTGACAAAGTGTAAACACATTTGGCTCGCTCAGCTCGTAAATCTCGTTGAAGCCGCACTTGGACTTTGGCTAAAACCAAACCTGACGCTCTGACACGTTGTTTTTTGTTTAATTTGCATAGATTTTGCGAGTCGGGCATTTTAGAACAGCCAACGAGCTGCTGCCAAAATAAAATATTGTTAGCAGTCTGTGGCTATTTTGTACACTCAGAGAAAAATTGACATAGATATTGACTTGTGGCAAAAAGCAGCTTGGCTTATAAATATATTTAAGAAGCGTATTTATAAAATCGATGTAATTCTTCAATACCAAGCTAAAATTTCAGAAGTTTCAGTTTCAGCTTCACTTTTTGATCGAATCTTAATTATGGTTTTTCTGAGTGTACGCATGCCAATTGGAGGGTGCTGCCTTTTACAGTCTTGATTAGACACCCATTTGGTCCGGTCTGAGATATCCAGTAATCGATGCAGCAGGCAATCGAAATCGAAATCGAATTGACAGCTTGCGTGCAGTTGCAACAATTCGATTTTCGATTTTGATCTGTTGTTCATGTGTTTTGTTGTTGTTGTTTTTGTTGTTTTTGTGGCCTGCCCCGTCAAAGTCGTGCAGCAAGTACTAAATGTTCAAATTGTCAATTGATTTGCAGTATTTGTTTGGTTTTTTTTTTTACAATACTTTAATTTTGTTTTTTTGGGTTCTGCAGCTCTACATATAGGAATAAATGGACACCATTTCGAGGTCTGCTATGTTGGCAGCGTGAGAACCACAAATAAAAATGACTTAACAAATTTGCATACAACAACAAGAAGAACATACACAACAACAACAATAACAACAACAATTACAACAACGCTGCAGAGAGAGAGCACCAAGAGCTTGTCGTATTCTCTAGCGCATACTTTAGATAAGGGCAAAAGCGAAGAGAAAATGCCTTGGTATAAATATTTCAGATGCTATTGCTAGAAACATTTAAGTGCTATCTACGCAGAAATCAACTACAATGTGGAGCCAGGGTCTTTGAAAATGCATTTGCTGAGACCGCAGCAGCAGCAGCAGCATCAACACCTGATCTCTAAAGACATTAAAAAGCGGCAGCCAAAGACACGACCCATTAGAGCCTGAATGAAAGAAACAAAAACAACAGCAACAAAACAAGTAGATATGCTTTAGTTATGTGTAGTCGACTGGAATATACCCTGTTTGAACTTTAAAGTTGTGCTCGGGACTCAAAACAAACTCGAATTGATCGAGTCGAACATATTGATTGTTAAGTTTGTTTTCATTTTCGTGTACATAATAGTTCAAATCGATTTACATCAATCATTTTTCGAAATTCAGCTCATTTTAAAACTTTCGATTTCAACAGTTAATATAGAAAGTTTAAGTTTTGTCTCCATTTGCATGTTAATTTAGTATACCCCATTCGAATTGCATACAGGGTAGCAGAAAACTACAACAAGTGCAGGCCATTGGCCAAGCAATAGACCAATCCAACGGCCAAGTCTGCCGTTTTAAACAGAGTTGAAGTGAGCTCGTTTTCAGTGTTTTCCATGGCTTATCGCTCGTTCATCTGGATGGCCATAGAAGGCAAAAGGCAGCATCTGAAATTTCACCAAAAACTTTGCGGCTTTTGCTCAAATGCGTAATCATTTGTAGTCATTTGCCTGGCTGACTGGCTGCCGCTTGGTAGTTTAGTTAATCATGATGTTTAAATTTACAACAAAAAAAAAAAAAAAATAAAAATTACTTTATACATATTTTTATGGTCAGAAGTGAGCGAGCGATAGAGACAAAGTATCGCTAACAAAAAAAAAACAAAAACTAAAAATTCATAAAAAAAATATTTAATAAAATAATAAGCTTTTGTTTGAGCGTTTTGGGGCGCAAATATTTACTAATTTGGCCACGATTATTGTGATTTGGTTGCGGCTCAAGCCAAAAGAAAGTTGCCTGTACATACATACATATATATCTGTATATAACTGGCTGATCGGCTGCCTGCCTGGCGGCCAATCATGTACGTGCATGTGCCCAGCACATGCATCATGGGTCCAAGATGAAGATGCATGTGGCCGCGATTCAAACTTGGGATTGAGACAGCGCTTCCAACTGCGACTGCGACTGCGACTGCAACTGAGACTGTAACTGCAACTGCGATTGAGATTGCAGTTTATTTCTTTATGCTGCATGGCAATTGCAATCGTAATCGTAGAAATTGTTAGCGCATTTTGGCCAATGCAAACAGCCCGCAGCGGCATCATTTAAAAAACATGATAGCATGATAAGTTTTCTTAACTCTTGCTATGATACATTAACTATGCTGCTAACTGTGCACTGCCCAAAAACAAATACATGAAACTCTCAATTCTCTTTAGTTTATTTTGCACAGCAAAAGTCTCTGAAATTACATATATATATATAAGTTCAATTTTGTTAATGACTTAATTTACTCCAATTTACGAATCTAAATTGACAAATGTGAGCTAAAAATTAAGTTTTTCAAAATAAAACAAGATGTATATAAACAAATCAAAAATATTTTGAAGGAACCAACTACCTATTGAAAAAATTTCATAAGAGTATGTCATGTTCGATGTGTTGTCATTCAATTTTCTAATAACTTGTTTCAATTTTCTTTGTGTATAGAGGGAATTTTTCTATTATAGGCCATAAATATAAATACGTCAATAATTTTTTTTAATTAAACGAAATTTTGGCATATTTATTTATTTTTTTACAAATGCATATTGTATGCAACGTGTATTTTTTTGACATGCCGTCAAGTTTACGCTTGGAGGTCTTTTCGAAAATATATTGTGCTGTGGTTTGTTGGGCTTTGTTTGGCATGCAAATTACAGACGGGAAAATTGCCAGGAAAATTTATTGAAGTTTGCAAACAGAGTACGAAATTATGAAATTTTCGGCACAATTTCTTTGGTGTGCATTGGATGGTTCGGTTCGGTACGGGGTCGGGGCATGATTAGCATCCCTGCATCTTGAGACCCGACATAGCGGGCGTCAAATACAAAGGCGAAAAAAAAAAATATATAAAATAAAACGCGGTAGTCAAAAGCCAACGCGGTTACCAAGATTAGTTTATGTGCAGGAATTTTTATATTGTGGTTACACAATTTTGTTATTTATTTTTTGTTGGTAAGATTGTGTGTGGACTGCTTACTCCCTTGTCTGGGTCTTTCTACAAGTTATGGTTTTAAAATCACACGCTTTGGCTCTTCTGCTTCTGTGTTGCATTTGGCCGCATTTTCTTGTTAAATGTTTGGTTAGTTGTCTTTTGGTTTTGTTAGCAACGTTTGATTTTTTCACGATTTTCCACGCATTTTTAACCTAAATACCGTGCTAAACGATTTTTTAATGTCTTCACTAACAAGTTTCAATTACCAATAGGCAATATAGCCATAGCAAAATGCGTGCAGATGCCGTTTGTAGACATGCTCAAATTGAAATGAAAACCTGTCCCCAAACCCCAAGCTCAATCAATTAAAATAATTTAGCAATTGTAGCGAAATTGGCCAAAGAAAGAAAAACATAAAGAAGACAATGCGCAAAGAAACCTGTAGATCCAGAAAACAAACAGAAAAAAACACACACAAATAACAAGAATTTGTAACAAGCAACAATTGCAATACGATTGGATTGCAAAATGGAGCCATCAGGTGAAAATATCGATATGTATTTATCGATAATTAAATAAATACTTGCTGATTTAATGGATTAATAACTGAAAAATTAACAACTTCTTATAGTTAATGATAGTAAAACAAAAGAGATAAGATTTCATCAAAGAGAAACAACCTTGCAGAAAAGATTTGCATGCAAAAACTTCAATTTTGACCATTACACTTATTTTATTATGAAAAGTCTGAATCAACATGCGTAGAAGATAATCAAATTGAGTATTAGCGAGTTTTGTTGAAATATCTACATAAACAACCGTTTTTTCTGTGGCAGCTGTAATATATAATTATCCGATTTTAATCAAATTTGATCACCATGTCAAGAACTTACTTAAACTTGGAATGGATGAGTTTGGTTGAGATAACTTAGCAAACAATAATCTATTTTTAACTGATTTGAAAGCTATATGTTGCAGTCATCCGATCCGGCCTATATGTACTGCTTGCATATAAAAGCAGCATCTGTGAAAAGTTTTTATCAAAATAGCTTAAAACTAAGAGATTAGTAAGCATATAAGCACATGGGTGGACACATTCTAATTGCATTTAAAGGAAATCTATAATTGCTTATATAAATTTATTCTTTTTTTTATGAAATAAGAAAAAAAAAATAAGATCAAAATAAGATGCAATCATAGAAATGCTCAGTCTGTACAGTACTGTAAAAAAATGTATTAAGGAAAGTGCTCACAATGTTAATACAGTGCGTAAAATAAGAAAATGAATTAAGAATATATATATACTCCAAAGTGGGTTTTAGTTAGGCTCTACACCAAGTGGTTTCTTAAACTGTTTGAGAATTATAAGCTACAATCTAAAAATATTTTTTGATTTTTTTTTGTGGTTTTGTTTATGACAGAGTGGCTTGCTTTGATGCAACAATTTTGTTGTGACACATGAACTGCTTGAAGCTAAAAGAAGCACTTATGCCAAATTTGATGAAGATAGCTTAAAATAAAAGACATTTAATGATAAAATGTAGTTGCTTATTTCAATTTTTATAGAAATTTAAAAATAGCTATAAAAGTTCATTTAAGAATTTATAGTTTTTATTCTTTTAAAAAAAACTCATGCAGAAAATGGAAACATCCTTATATATATGGTAAAATGGCAACTCAGATGCGCAGTTTGTTTATGATGTAAAGCGAAAAAAGTTTGAACGAACTTTACACATCGTTATGAAGAGAAATACATTTATGCTATAGAATTATCATCTATTTTTTTTACTGCATACAAATAAAACCACATTCTATAAGCGCTAGTAAAACGCATCATAAACGTACGGAAGCTCATAAAAGAAAAAACGTATGCAAGCAGCTGCAAAAATATACTCATTTTTTATTGATTTATATGTTGTTGTTGTTGTTGAGGTACATATACATATATGTATGTAAGCGTACTATCTTCAATGGAAATGTTCATCGTTAGCGAAGTGAGACCGCTCTACGCTAGTCGATCATTTTTCAACCAGATAATTATCGCCCACCAAGCGGGCTAAAAGAGAAAAAGAGAAAAAAATGCGCGTAACGGCAAAAGTTGTGGCCGTTGGCAGTTAACAGTTGGCAGCAGTTGTTGGCCAATTGACCAATAGAGGCTGAGACAGGACAGGACAGGATAGGACAGGTTGATAAGCGGATGGCACAGCTGCTTTTTATGTTTCAATTGCATGCAAATGCATAATTGAATCAAATGGTTTTCCAGCCATGTTTTCTTCTTCGCCCAACAGCAAACTTTCAAACTGCGGATCTGCGGATCTACGGGTAACTGCTAATGAAGTAATCAACGGACAGCATCTCTCAAAAGCTTTGCCTGGCATTGTCAATCAAAAGCAACATTTTTATTGGCCTGGGCTACAAAGCAAATCGGCATCATGATGTATTAATCATTTCGACCAATGTTTCTTGCACGGCGTTGGCGGCTGTGTCTGACTCTGCGTCTGCGTCTGCGTCTGACTCTGAGTCTGAGTCTGCGGCAGTGGCTTTGGCAGTGGCAGCGAAGACGTCGCAACGTCGGCAGCGTTTTATCAGAGCTGGAAGATCTATTGGCATAAGCAAACGTTACAACAACAACAACAAAAAAACAACGTAAAAACGTAAAAAGCCAAATAACTTCAGGCGAGACAAGCATGATTAAAATGCGCAAAAATGGCAAACTCCAAATGGGCGCTGCATGTTGTTGGTAGCGCCAAACACAGGCAACAACAAGAGCAACAACAGCAATAATAACAGCAACAACAACGCCGTGTGATGTACACGCGGCACATTTCAATTCCATTTGATTAATGACAAAGCCTTAAAAGCAACTCCAACGGTTCACCAAGCGAAGATGTTGCTGATTGGCCCGCGTTGTCTGTTGCTGTTGTCAATTGCCAATTGCAGTTGCTGCTGCTGCTGTTGCTGCCGTTGCTGCCGCTGCTACGACTGCTGCTACTGTTGTCGTAGGTGCAACATCTTAGTTAGTCACTATTTTTATGACTCTCTTTAAAAATATGTTTTTTCTTTAAGCCAAGCAATCAATGAAGCTAATCATAAAAAGCAATATTGTACTTACACTCCGTGAAATTCAATTAAAGGTAGTTGCTAGTTTTAACGCACAACAGCATTTTGGAAAACATTGTTTTTAGCCAACGGCAGAGTGTTAAAATTATGAATAGAAATTAAAACCTGGATCTGCCCAAAACGTTTAAGTAACTAATTACTGCCTGGGTTTGCAAAGACCTGTCACTAATTTTATGACTTATGCTTGGACTCTTAGCGTGAACTTCATTTTAAGTTCCAAATTTTAACTATTTTTAAAGTATTGATGTTTAAACTGACTATGGAAAACATAAAGGCATGTCTGAAATAAAAAAGTTATTAAAAATGTGACAACATAAAACTCTTTTCATGAGCAATATTCGGTTTAAAGGGTCTTCTAAAATTTGGCTTTAGTAAATTTACAATTTGTGTTTTTGTTCTAAGTCGAATACATATTTAAATAAACTAAAATATTTTTGTTTACAAACAACATTCTTTTTTCATTTTACCTAAGGAAAATCTAAGCATGAAATACGTCTCTTTAAGGCTTATATATTGGTGCCCTTAATCAAATTTTAAATTTAAAAATTTTCATTTTTTTTTTCTTTTTTAATAAACGCATGTGAAATTTAAGTCGATAAGTTGTATATTTTTTTAAAATTTCTATGCGTATAATAATTATTAAGAAAAAATGTTGTTTAGTTGCTCTTTAATTGAATTTCCAAAAGTGTTTTGAACATTTTCCATTTGACTTGATGAAATGCAAATGTGCAATTGGCAAGTAGAAAGTGTCGCTTTGGCCACCCACACAATACCAGCATAAAAATCTGCATAAAGACTGCCCGCCAAATAAGGCCAGACGAATGCAATAGTGGCCCGGTACTCTTGGCCTTGTTTTGTGGGTGCTGCTGTGAGTGATGTTGCTGGCGTGCCATGCAGCAACATGGCATAATAAATTTCGAATTTGCTATGAAACTTGTATCAGAACATGTCCATCTGAGTAGCCCACACTGCAAGGATAGGTTGCTCGAGTGAAAATTGAGTCTGCTTGCTTTCACAGCGGCAACAACAGCAGCAGTAGCAGCAGCAGCAGCAGCAGCAGCAGCAGCAGCAGCAACAACTACAACATCAGCAACAAATTCTTCACATTGCTTGCAGCATTATGATTAATGTATTAATTAAAGCCAGTTAGCTTGAACTATTTCAAAACCCAGCCCCAAAAAAACATTTCGTGGCTTTAGAAATCGGCAGACATTAATCAAAATCAATAAGGTAGTTGTTGTCTCAATGCCAACCGGCAATAATTAAGTTCATAAGGCGAGCAAACCCCCAAAGTTGCAAAAATTTGCATTTTAACAAGTTAATTTTGTTGTTGTTGTCCTTTTTGTTGTTCTAATACATATTGCAAAAAACGGTAGCTCACGAATTTTGGGCAAAGTTTTGCTATTGTTGCTGCTGTTGTTGTCGTTTATGTTTTACTTTCAATTGCTTTTGACTGGCGACATAATAATGAGAAACCAAAACTGCATTCATTGCCCAAACGTGACATGTTAATTGAGTTTTTTGTTTATTTTTTTTGTGTATTTCTTTTTTTTTTTTGGGTGGGCGTTAACCCACCGAACCACAATTTTGACAGCTGTCTAGGCAGTAACTTAATTTGCTGCTTTCAAATGTCAGTGTTATAGCAATAGAGGCACACATATAGCTATATGTATAGGATATATAATATGTTAAACGATTTAGACGCCTCTGCCAGTAAAAGCATGATAACTTTATTGATTTTGGCAAACGAGCTGAAAGACATTGAAACAGAAATCGTGATTCTGGCCGCAACAATCAAAGCAAATAGTAACAATAGATATTGCTGGTTGTTGCTATTGTTGCTCTTGTTGCTGTTGTTGCTGTTGTTGCTCTGGTGTGTCTGTGACGTGATCGCTGCAGGCGCCACTTGGCAGCCATACAAAAGAGCAGGTCAGGGCACAGCAGGCCAGGAATTCTGCACAGCTAATCAGCACAACAAAAACTTTGCAAATGATATGCTCAATACAAACAGACAGACAGAGAGACAGACAGACAGAAAGGGTGGGCGCCTCATGACGATCCCATATATACACTATTTAGTTTGAAGGCTGCCATTCATTAGAGACATTTAACTGTACACAAGTTGTAGGTGTGTGTGTGTAAGCATAGTTCGTGCATGTGTCTAGCAATTTGTTTGCTGTCATGTCAAAGTGCAATGAAAATATTTTCACTTGCCCCATCAAGCGGCGCACAAACAACACTTGACATGAGGCAGCAACGTCAAACATTCCGCAATGCCACCCAAATGGCATCTTCATAAATTTGTTGCTGTGTTGCCGTTTCAACCCGACAGCAAACAGCAAACAGCAACCTCAGCAACAACAGCAGCAGCAGCAGCACTCCCACATCCCCAAAGACTCTATGGCAATATCGTGTGTAGTCTGTGTGCTCCTTGAGGCTGACTCGTCTTCTGGCTCGATCAAAATGTTTGTGGCGTCTTTTTCATCATCATCATTAAATTCGTCAAGATGCAAATTTCTTGCCGTTTTTTTCTGTTTGCTTTGCTATTGTTGTTGTTGTTGTTGTTTGATAGTCGTGCGCATCTTCCAGAAAGGGGGACAGATTGATTCCAGCCATCAGCTTTATACCATATATACATACTATTTGCTGACATTATTTTGCTTGAGCTGTACGACACGGAAAAGAAATAATGAAGTTCAAAAAACCAAAAATGCCATGTTTCAAAATCTAGATAAAACATTTACAATCATATATATTTGACTAAATTTAAATATAAAATATTGCTAACTATTTAGAGATTTAATTTTCTTTTATTTATTTGATATTTAAGAAGAAATTATGAAATGTTAAAATATCAAAGAAATCCTTTCAAAACTTAAGCGCTTTATTTTTGGATTAATTTGATATTTAAGAAAACATATTGAGTGTTATTGTAACTAAGAAATGCTTTCAATATTTAAACGCGTTTGACTTCTCTGAGCAATATTTATATTCCTCTTCTAAAGGGCCACTTGTAGGCGTCTGCTGGTCTACCTATATGGCCATCTATATCTAATATTAGTTATATATGTATATAACTCATGCTTAGACAAACTACATAAATTGCTCGTGACTGCAATTAGACAATTGTCGCTGTCGTCAAGCTCAGCCATGGCTCAGAAGCTAATGAATTTTTATTTGCACTCGCATATGTCTTACAAGACAACAGCAGAGCAGCACCAGCAACAACAACAACAACAACAACAGCAGCAGCAGCAGCAAAAGAAACAGCAGCAACAAAATCCTCATTGTGTTGGTGTTGTTGGTGGGCATTGGTTGCCTTAGCTGCTGCTGCTGCTGCTGCTGTTGCTTGTATAAATTACCATAATAACAAATTACGGATCATTAAGATTGTCAGCTACTTCGTTTCAATTAATTAACCATTAATTACAAAGCGTCTGAATGGCAGAATGTAGCAACAGTGCCAGCTAACGACAAATGCTGTACATGAGCCTACAATATAAGCCCAAAACCTAACAGCAACAGTAACAGCAACAGCAACAAAAAGACAACAGGCACAACGGCAACCATATAAGCAACAGCAACAACGACGACGACGACGACAACAATAACAACAAGAAGCCAAAATTAATGCAATAGAAGACAACAACAAAAACAGCAATACTAACAACAAGTGAAGAAAAGCACAAAAAAAGCAGCTGTGCACAAATATGCAAATTTTACAGAGTAAAACAGCAACAGCGACAGCAACAAATATGCTAAGAGACTTCACTTTCAATATACTATAGCAAAGGATGCTATTTGTTGTTGTTGTTGTTGCTGTTTGTCGCGTTTGCAAGTTGCACAAATTGCATTTTGCCATATAAAACACAATTTCAACTGAAGACAAAAGAAAAACAAAACAAAAAACCTACAGATACATATGGGATAGGAGGTAGACAAAGCACCGCCACTAAAAATGTGACAAAAGCCCAAAAACGCAAATTGAAAGTGAAACTCTAGAGAACCGAAATGGAAACTAGAAATTTGCATAGAAATGAATTTGCAAAGAGTTGTGTCGCCACAAGTAACCTATAGTATAGCTACATATCTACTAGTACAGTATATAATGAATCTGTATCTAATTCAATATCTATTCTCTAGTCATGGGAACTTTGAATGTTAATGCATATTTTTTTGTAAAATTATGACAGCAGCAGCCCATAAAGTAGCATCCTAATTACATTGAGATGCACGAGAATTGTTAAATAATGAGCACATTAGAATTACATTAGAATGTTATTAAGTTGCATTAGTTGCTGCCATAACTTAATTGATTTGCTTATTTTAAGTAAGTATAATAAATTAAGTATTTTACGTGATTTCTATGCACTGTATATATTGTATAATATAAAGTTAAGTTGTGTATACAGGAAAATACGTAATAATTGATAAATATAGATTTGCAAATATAGTTCTTAACTTTTATTTTTCAAGCACAATAGAAGAAATATCTTAGATAATAATGAATTGTTGTTCAAGATCAGCCTGATCCCATTTGCTATTGTGTTCTGAATTTGTGTTCTGAAAAACTCAGCTTAAAAAAGAAACACAAAATTGAAAACGTTTTGAAAAGAAAAGTTTTGGGAAGTGGGAACAAGATTCTAGCCGCGTTTTCGACAGATTTTGATAATTATTATTTATAAGTTGAATAGTCATTCAATTATTAATATCTATAAGCTATAATAATATTGTTATAGTATAAGTTATCTGCTAGTTGATCATTTTACTTGCCATATTACTTGCCATAATTATTACAATATATTGCAACATTAGCTTTACTTAACATATTAATTGTATGCGGCTGGTCTATAAAGAATTTCTACGTTCATTTTCATTACTAGCTAATACTACTATAACTACTAGCCCTACTATATGTTATGTTAAATAAACTGAAATTACCCGGGGGCATGACTCTATGTACATGCTTACATATGACAGGCCGATGACTTGGCGAGGCGCGTCGAGTGAACGAGTTCGCTGTCTAAGTCTTTTGTATTTGCGGGCACATGCGCATGCAAATATTTGCATATATTTAATATTTGAGTGCCGGGCATACACACCCACAGGCAGCGCAGTCACCGTCACCGTCGCCGTCGCCATCGCCATCGCAAACAGGCCTTGGTAACAAACAACAAAAGGTAAAGCGGCAAACGAGCCTCTTTTAGATACGATACCTTGATCGCAGTCAAACTCTAAATATATTACACTCTAATGTCTTTTAAACCGAAACTATAAATTTCTTATCGCACATCGAAAATCAAGCTTGCCCCTACAAGTCAAAACCGAACGTGGCCGGCGGCAGTTGCAGTCGCAGTCGAAGTTGAAGTCGTAGTCGAAGTAGAAGTCTCAGTCGAAGTCTCAGTCGACGGCTCAGTCGCAGTCGCCGTTGCAGTTGCAGTCCGTCGGACGTAGACATAGAAAGGAGGGTATGCAGCAGGGACGCGGATGTGGACACGGACATGGACACGGGCACACACCCTAGTTGGCCATGCGGCGCACTCGTGCGTCATATTCAAATGTGGAGTTGATGTCGGGAGTCTGGGCTAACAGTCTGTAGATTGCGTTCGGAAGATAAGTCAGCGCCACCGTTTCTTTGGCCAAGCCAATCCAAGCTAGCTGCTAGCTGTTAGCTGCTGACTATGGCATTCTTTCAAAGGCCGTTTGTTTTCAGCCGTTGCGACTAACGCTAACGGATTTAAGCAGGAACCTGGGCCTGTGTGTACCATAAATGGTTGCATAGCATACATACGTTGCCTTAAAAAGTCAAATGTGTGGATAATAATTTTGATTTATTGCCAAAGCAACAACCGACAAGCCAAGTACAAGCTCACTAAAGCTTAGTTACAATCTAAGCTAGATAACTCAATCGGCTTTCTATAGGCGAAACATTGTGTTTTTATTTTTCTTTTGCTATTATCAGCTATAAAGCTGAAGCTCCAAACCCAAAGCAACTCTCGGGCCTATTGGGGCGTGTGCTGCGGTGGGGCGTGTGCCAAACATGCTAATGAGCTGACAATCGATGGACCAATGGCTGAGCAGCTTGACTAATATTAAAGCCAACATCAGCAGCAACAACAACAAACACATCGATAGCAACAATGCCCACGTTCGACAGCAGTATGAGTTTTTGGTTTTTATTATTTTTGCATCTTTAGCCATGTTTCTTCAATTGGCTTATTGCATAATCTATGCGGTAGCTTGAACAGACCACAACTTTTCCCACATGCTCGTAGCGTGCATTTTAATTATGAAACTTAAAGCTCGTGCCAAATGGAAATCAATACGTTCATTTACATATACATTGTACAAATGTTTACAAATATATGTTTATGCAAATTTACTGATTTTTTTTTAACAACATCTAAGCGTTTGCAGAGAGTAAAACAATGCTCACAACGTATAAATAGAAATGCCAAAATTTTACGATTTTATTACACAAAAAAATGCAAAACAAGTAAGAATAGTCTATTCGAGTGTGCCCGACTACGAGACTCCCTGCTCCCAACTATACCAAGTTTGGTGTCTCTAGCTCTCATAGTCTCTGAGATCGACGCGTTCATACAGACAGACAGACGAACAGACAGACGGACATGGCAAGCGGTACATATGTCAGAATATGCCACATCGGACCACTATAACATAAAGCTGCCATAGGAACGATCGGTTGAAAAATACATTTTTGTATGAAAAACTTTTTGGTTTTCAAGATACCTCAACCAAAATAACTTTACTTAAGTTAAAGGACAGTTTATACATGATGACAAAATTTCATTAAAATCGGACGACTATATCATATAGCTGTCATGGGAACTATCGGCTGGAAAATCGTTTTTGCATGAAAAACTTTTTTGTTTTTCACGATAACTCAACCAAACTCATTTTACCTAAGCTTTAGGGCAGTTTTTACATGCTGATAAAATTTCATCAAAATCGGACGACGTTATCTTATAGCTGCCATAGAAACAATCGGTTGAGAAATTAAGTTTTCTTATGAAAAACTTTTCTGCAAGGGTATATATCTTCAGCACTAAGAAGATAATATTTCTTTCTTGTTAAAAATGTAAATAGTCAAACTTAAGAGTTTTGTTTAGGTATAACTTGTTCGTTATTTCATCATTGATAGTACCATCTCCAATGCGGGAACACCATCATTAAAAAGTACACTTTGAAAAGCACTGAAACTCAAGGATTTCGACTTCAGCATGGCGTCTTTTTATCTAGCCGATTAGTTCAAAAACGTTTACACAGCTGACATGTAAATAGTTTTGGATTGATTTATAAGCCCATTAAGGAATTTTATTATCTCAGCTTATGCTTTTTTTTCGCTGTGTTTTTTTATTTGGTAAGCTGTTGACATGTGGCAAAAAGAAAGTCACTCACTTTACTTTCTACCAGTGTTATTTTGGTTTTTATCACAGCCCGCCTATCGGCCACAAGAAAACTGCCAAGTCATTCATCTTGCAGCCACAGCTATAAAGCAGATTAAGCTGTAAATAAAGCAAAAACAAAAAAATTAAGCTGCTGCAGCGCCTACTCTGGCCATCTATCAGCAAATGTCCTCGACATCGCCTGCATGCTCATTTAATTGCAACACACATGCCAAATCGAAGCTGACATTTATGCGCGCGCTCCATTTTGAGAATTTGTAAGGCTGCCAATTGAGTTGGGTGCCAAGCTAATTGCTTAGAATTTGAAATGCTATCTAACGGTGCAGCATGAAGCAAACAGCATACAACACACAACATACAACATACAACATACAGCATACAGCTGCTGTGGCATCCTTGCATCTTTGCCATGCAAATTGAGATGTTGCAGTTGCAGTTGTACGCACAATTAATGCTTGGCAGCAGTTGGCCCGGGACAACACTCAAAGGCAATTAGGGTTATGTTGGTCGTCGGCTCTTCGCAAATCCATTGCGAAAAGTTAAACACATACCTCTCTCTGTGTGTGTGTGTGCAACAAGTGTGCTCGTTGTTGGACAGGCTAACAGCCATGCAAATTGTAATTTATGTGACAAATTTTTATGTACCACTAGCGAAAATTTATTGAACATTGAACGACGCACTTAGACGAACCTCAGTTGTGGCTTGAACATAGCCCAACAGGTGTTTAAAGCTACCATTTGCCATGGTATATAAACAAATGTAAGCCTAAGCAATATTAACATTAATTCCGATATCTTTAACTATCTAACTGCTACAGAAACAGCTATTCATTCATTAAAGTTGTTGTCTTTTTTTTAATTGTTGAATGTTATGTTGTCAAACTGTCTTTCATTGAGGGTTTCATGACGGAAGCAGCTCAAAGTGTTGACTCTTAACAGATGTACGCAAAGCATATTCCAAGTCACATTCAAAAGCCATTTATCATTGATGTTTTCTGACTTCAGACAAAATGAAAAGCCAAAGTGCCTTTTGTCTAACAATTTGTCAATGATGAACATTTTGAATACGAGCGTAGTATGTCTATAATTTCCAATAACGCAACATAAAACTCATCGATTAATATCAGTCGAAATTTGTTAGATGTAAACTTGTTTTCAGTGCAACGCGTCATCCAAAAAAAAAAAGAAATCCATAAAAAAATAAATACAATTTCAAATAAAATGATTAAAAAGGCAGCCACACGCATTAGACTAATTAAAATATACGAGTTTGTAGCTCGCGCGATCCAATTCGATTTGCATTTCAAATCTATTCAAAATGTTTTCTATGCCACCTAAGCAAAAACAAAAACAAAAACAAAAACACCCCCACATACAGGTCAACCAGTTTCAGGCTCATCAGTCACTTTTGATATCAGCCGGAATCGGATTTGAATGCGGATTCTGATACTGACTGAGTAAGTAGCAGCTCAGTGTATAATTGATGTGAAATGAATTGGGATAAACAAATATTTAAAAAAAGATAAGCTTACATTTTATTGGTATAATATGTTGTTGTTGCTCTTGTTTTTGCTGATCCAGCTTAAGGTGCTGACTCTGACATATTGCTGAGGATGCGCACTGAAACGATATTTAAAAATAAAATACATTTAAGATTAGGCAGCTCAAACAAAAACAAAAACAAATACTTAAAACATACATAACGCTAGGCAAAATAAAAATAAATAAATAATTAAAAAGATTAAGAACAACAAACCAAAGGGTAGAAACAATAAACAAAAGGTCAAATCGCAAATAAAAAAACCAGTTTAACAATTTAGCAAAATCTCCAAAAATTCAACTCAGCTATGACGTCATTTTGACGCCGAAGAAATATTTGTTAAATTAAAATTCAATTTATTTGCGCTACGCATTTCCTGCAGCAAAACAAAACCAAACAAAAAAAAAAAAAACAGAATCAAAACTCTACCAAAAATGTGACCTAATTTTTATAACAAATTATTTGTGGTAAAAAAGAGGCACTCAAAGAAATTGTTTTCGCCTTGTGCCATTGAAATTTATTGCATGTTTTGCTCATTAAATTGATTTTTCTTTTGATTTTGAGTGCGAGTGTCATTGCAGAGCAGGGAGAAACTGGTCAACAAGGAAACAAGGCCCAGAAGCACGAATATATCTCTCTCAATGTTGTTGTTTTGCAGCACGCTCAAGTTTCATAAAAAATGCCAATTAAGCGTGAATATAAGTGCCAGATAATTTTTCAGACAGCAGCCAATGTAACCCAAATTGCCAAAAATGAGAAGCACAAAAAAAAAAGAAAAAAGAACAGCCCCGAAAATAAGAGTTACAGAAATAAAAGCAACAACAATAGCAATACCAAAGAAACGAAACAAACAACATAAGATATGCTCTTTAACAGGAAGAAAATTTCATTTTTATGACTAATCATGTAACACCATTTTCTGGAAATGTCAGAGTGAATTTTGTTGTTCGTGTCGAAAAGTGCTTATAAATGGTACTATTATAATACCATAAATGTGTTAAAAAAAAAAAAAACATATTTAAAGAGCTGTCAGACCACCCTGACATCCACTTGAGCATCATTTGAAAACTTTAAAGCTGCCGTCATCTAATAATAAGCCTTGCTTATCATATATACGAATGCGCTGCGCATCGGAGAGCATTTGATATTCGTTTCAACTTTAGCGCCTCAGACACAATAAGGCAGCTTTAAAAAATATTTACAACACTCAAGTGCAGTTCAAGTGCTGGGCCAAGTCAGCGATATGCCCGCGAATGTCCAAGTCCAACTTCATCTCGAGTCAGACCGTCAGGCCGTCAGGCATGGAGTCAGAGTCAGGCTTTCGGCAGTCAGCTAGTCAGGCTTTGTGGCAGGCAAAAACGAAGGCCCCAAAAAATACAAAATAAAACAACAAAAAACACTATGCATAAAGAAGAACGACACAGAGTGTTTCTTATTTTGTTGTTTTGAGCATTTTTCATTTAAAAGCGACAGCCAAAACTGATGTCGATGTCCACTTCCATTGCCAGCAGAGAGCAAGAAGAGAGATTTCAAAGTCTTTTTGATGACCGAGTTATGGTTTTTTTGGTTTATGCGGGGCTCAACTCAATTTCAATTTCAATTTCAATTTTGGCTAACAAAGTTAATAGTGTACTTAAAAACTAAAACCATTTCAATAGAATTAAAGCGCATTTAGTGCAACTCAAAACAATGACAATCATAATAAGTACTGTATTTAAATTTTGAAATGTCTCAGGCATTATCTTTGGCGTTGCGGCTTTGATTTTGATAAATGTTTAATTAATTTTGTGCCGCATTCAAACATTAAACTTTTTTTTTTTTGACTTAATGAACAAAAATTAACAACACATAGAGAGAAACCAACACAACAGTGTGTTTGAGATATGCGGAAGATCTTCAAAGTGAGTTTTTTTCAAAAAAATAAAAAAATATTTTTGGTTTCTTAGTTTCTCGTCGTTTACATTATGCTGGCTTGTATGGTTTAATATTATGAATGAATGTTTACATATGTGAAAAATGTTGTAATTAGTTTTTATTTTGTATTTTGTTTTTTTCATCTCTCCCTCAGACTTGTGCTGCTGCGGCTGCTGCTGCGACTGCTGCTGCGGCGACCTCAGAGTGATTTTCAACAACGGGGGCTTTGGAAACAACTGCAAATTACAAGTTATTATTAATGTTAACAAGCGAAATCTTTCGTGTACTTATGTGAAAACTCATTTGGCAGGGGGTCTATATGATTTATCTATATACATTCATATGACTATATATACTACATCTGTTGTACATTAATGCCTGTTCTTGATTTATGTGCGCATAAGACTCTGTTACATAAAGCGTACAGCACAGCGCATTTGCCAGACTGGCAAGTGGGTCACCTGTCCCCCGGGTCAGGTTTTGACGACGATGAACACTGAACACTGAACACTGAACAACTTAACGGCCACATAAAACAATCTTCAAGCTTCTGTAGCTGCCAGGCAGTACATAGAATTCAAATCAAAACGTTTCACAGTAATTATGCAAAAGATTTTCCAAAAAGCCCCCATTGCACAAGCGCATAGAGCCACGGCTTAGGCTTCGGTTTAAAGCTTCGGCAACGGCTACAGTTTAGGCACATCCACTAGCACAACAAACCGACAACGACAACAACACGAACTCGTAAAATATGCAAAATGTGTGCCAGGCCGTGCAGCGAGCAGTCGGCTAACGACTTGTGTCAATAAAAATCAAGCAAAGCTCTAAAAATGCATTGCTTTCATAGATGTACTCGGTAAGTACGTAGTATCTCTGTACATATTCTTCAGTGTAGAGCTGCCTCCGTTGCACTTGTTCTACTCATCGTTGTTGTTGTTGTTGTTGTTGTCGATGTTGCTGCTGCTGATGCAGCTGGCAGGAATAATCGAAGAGTGTCTAGACAGCATACAGCCAAAGTCACTTCAGATTGCACATTGCTTCCTGACTGACTGTAACGGACAAGCCCGGTGAATGTGCTTGGGGTTGTGGTTGTGGTTGTGCTTGTGAATGTGCATATGGATGTGGATATGCTTGTGTATGCTGTGGTGCATTAAGTCTTGACGGATTCAAAATACTGCATCGCGTTGCCTTTAAATAGTGCTGGCATTGTTTGTTGAATTTACTACCAGGATTGTCTATGGAGGGTGTGCAAATAGTTTTAGAGCTTTAACCACTTGTGGCTGTCAAAAAGTAATAAATTATTATTCAACTCATATCTTGGCAAATAAAACGTATAAAGTTTTTATATTGATTAAAAAGTTGATATTTTTTCCAAGTCAAAATCAAAAGACTTAGGCAACGAACTTGGCAGCCTAAATATCACAAGTAAATAAAAGTTAAATGGCAATATTGCATGAAGTTTATCACACAAAAAACAATTGCACTTAAGATAACAATATCAACACAATAGAAAATGTATTCAATGTTATACATGGGATTTGAAGTAAATAAATAAATAAGTTAATAAGACAACAAAAATCGAATCAAGGCAACGCAGCTTGGGCAAAAAGTTCTCAGCCTGGCAAAGAGCAATAGAAACAAATAATTTATGACACATGATGTTGTTGTGTACAAGCAACAACAACGACAGCTACTCCAACAACAGCAACAACAACAGCAACAACAACGACGACGTCGACGACTGAAGTGTAACTTCCCACTGACCCAATTTACAAGCACTTAATGCCAAATAGGAGAAGTTGTAGAAGAAATAAACAAAGACGAAAGCCAAGCTGGTAATGCATATCAAATAAAATTAAAGTAACAACAGCAACAAGAGCAACAACAACAACAACAACAACAACAACAACAGCAGCAGCAGCAATGGAGCAGCAACAATGCGTGCCAACAAGACGACAAAAATTATGACCAAAATAGACAAATAAAAAAATTTAAATTAAAAGCCAAAAACTCCCACACATAAAAGTCGAGAAAGAAACTTGAAAGAAAAAAAAAAGGTCTGTCAAAATTAAATCATTTCGGTGGCACACAACATAAACCGATGGTTAAAAGTTGATAATGATGATGCTTGGATAACGCTCGTTATTACTTTGCTTGAGACTTGTTGTTGCTGCTGCTGTTGCTGTTGTTGTTGTTGCTGTCCAGTGCGTTGGTGTCTGGCTTTGGCAGCGTAACAAATGCTATTTTGACAAAGTGTCTGACATGAGGAGCGTGGAAAAAACAACAGCAACATACATGCACGGGTCAAAAACAAACCAAAAAGGAGAAAAAAAAAACACAGGGCGATAAACATGCGAAAGTGAGAAATACTGAGTGCAAAATGTGCTGCGTGCTTTGTATATAAATATTAAAATTTCTAATGCTATTGTTATTGCTTCTACGGATAAACTGTATACATATATAGCCGACCTACCGACCGACCGACCGACCAAGCAACACTTTGAGTCCATTCCACTTGACGAGCGTGCTTCCGGTTCCATTTGAGTGAAATTTTGCGCCTGCAGCAAATTTATGTGAGAAAACAAAAACAAAAACAACAACAACAACATATCAATATCAAAAAACAGCAACATTTTTCATAGAAAATTATGAACGAAAATTCAAAGCAAACAAATTTGCATATGACGCCTTTGGCGCTTTAACACGTTTATTATTTGTTGCTAAACATTAAAAAGCACGGGACAGCCATCAAGCATTAATAATTAACATTAAATATTTTGAGAAATTCATAAAAGGCAAATTAATCTGTTTGATTTCATAAGCTTAAACGCATACCAGCAAATTAACAGCTTTTAATTTAGGCATTATGTTTGATTGTTATATTTTCTAAGCTCTTAAATCAGATAAATCATTCTATTATGTTTGACTTGAATGCAAATCAAGAGTTTTGAAAATTGTTTACCTGGCGAAAAAAAAAAATACAATGTGCAAATAAAAGTTTACAGAAAATTTTCATTTAAAGAAAATACAAAAAATAGTGCTAAATTTTATTTCAATGTTTTAAGCAGCACAAATAAAGCTATTATAAAACATTTCTTTAAAAACGTTGTGTCATTTGGCCCAATGCAGAAGCCAAACTTTCTAAAATTGTTTTAATCCA
This sequence comes from Hirtodrosophila cameraria, assembly GCA_949708635.1. Classification (NCBI taxonomy): domain Eukaryota; kingdom Metazoa; phylum Arthropoda; class Insecta; order Diptera; family Drosophilidae; genus Hirtodrosophila; species Hirtodrosophila cameraria. The sequence goes on along the minus strand of OX453089.1, from coordinate 81,029,594 downwards.
ATATATAGATTATTGCTTTTATTGCTCGTCTTTTGCACATAATTCAAATTTTGTGCTTATTTTCTGGCATCGTTAATGGAATGTTTGCAGCATTTGTTTTCACTAACTGCTTTATATTCATTATTAATATAATTTAAATAATTGAATCTGCTTAGTATTCATTGATTGCTAATTTATTAGAGTCGTCGAAGGCAGCTGCTGTTGCTGCTAGATTTGTTCTTTACAAGCTTATTTGCTTGTTATATATGTTAAATTTATTGTATTAGTGGCTTTATTATATTACTATATATATCTGGTATAGCACGGCGTTGAATTGAGCTGTTGTTTTCAAAAACCGCTTCTAGTATATTACATTTGCTTACAGATCTTTTGATTAATTTCAAAACTTTGCATTTCTGACCTTGACCCCCATATTCATCCTTTTCAGTTTCATTTTGAGCCCAAAAATGTGAATGCAGAAACAGTATTTTTTTTTTTTTAAACTTTTGAAAATCAGTTTAGGATGATCGGATGAAAAAAACTTGCATATTTAACAATTACACTTATTTTCAGGCCGTGCAGATTGGGTTTTTGAAATTTTGAGTTTGCTTAAAGCTTTGAAATGAGTTTAAATCTAAAAAAAAATGAAATGAAAATTTCTAAAAATATACTTTGAATTCGCCATCTTTAACCGTTCTGAGAGAAGCATCCATTTCTTTCTTACTTGAGAAATTTTTGTGAAAATACAGCTACCTATTTCTTAAGAAATGGGTTGTGTATTGATGAACAGTCAAGTAAATACTCATAGTTTTGATGTTTGAAATTTTCTAAGGCGTTCTTTTTGTCAACGAAATCTATAGTCATAAATACAGAAGTTTTTTAATATCTTTTGTCTTACAGACTGTGCAATATGCATTGCAGCAGAAAGATGCAGTGACTTGCAGGCTCTAAGCTGAATAACAATAATCTTCAAAATATGAAATAGCAATTGATTTTTTTGGCGCGAATTTCATGTAAGTAGTCACATTTTCTTCAAGTTCAATATAACTAGTGTTGTAACCGTTAATTGTGTAACTTGAGCTGAGCATATTTTAACAATAATAAGCAAATTAACTACTTTCCGATTTATACATATATAATGATATACATAATTTGAACATTAGGCTGACATTTAGAAAATATCTAGCAAATAAAAAATGAAAATTTGACTACACCTTTTTGACATGTTTGAAGCAAATCGCAAATTTTCAATTATGAAGCCATTAATATTTACAGAAAACCAAACATAAGCGAAACACAAATTTGATTAATTGCTTTTTGTTGAGCATGTCAAGAGTTTAGTCATGCTTGCTGTTTTCTATTTTCGCAAGCATTTTATTTTTATTTTTTTTGCACAGAAGGTGTAGCCGGAAGATTATTTGAAACTTTGACTTTTTAGCTTTTGAGTTTTGGCAGCTTTTGCTGCGCAGTTCTAATTAGCTAATTATACGCTAAATTAGTGTATAATTATTGTGAGCTAGGCGCGTGAACATGGCGACCGACTAATTTTTGGCAAGAGTAGAGGCTGCCTTTGGCAATTTTGACAAGATTTTAATGTCTCAAGTTTTATAGATGAAATTCCGTTTTGATTCACTTTAATTAGAGTGAATTTGAAATCAAGCCCACAAAATTCATTAATTGAAAAGTAAGTATATTTATCAGCATGCTGACTCATGATTTCTCTTTGTTTATACTTAAGAATAATAATAACTTTTAACTGTTTTCTTATGCGATTTTTACATTTGCTGTTAACCATTTTTGATTTTGTGCTTTGACAATAGGAACATAAGCATTCAATAAGCAAACAAATAACTGAAACAATAGAAGAGCATTTAAAATTAATGAAACTAGATAAACACATATATATATATATATATATATTTGATACGCTCGATATTGTTTCTACACACAATATCGATATAGATAAAATCCAAATTTATGTTGACGATAAGGCAACATTTCTTTGTATAACATTTTAATTTATAAAGATTTTTGTTAAATTTTGTATTTGTAGAAAATTCATAGTCATACATAGTCGTTGTTGTTGCTGCTGCTGTTGATATCGCTTGCGTCAAACAAAAGACTTGGACAACGAACTTGGCCAGAAACTTGCACTCACCAGTTTAAAGTTGTAGGAAATTTTATCCAATTTGAATAGCTTAATAAATCCATATAGAGGTGATCACGGCTGCCTTTTTGTTTGTTTGTCTTTTTGCGTTTCTTAGTGTACATAAATATAGATGTAGAAATTGATAACGTAGACAATTCAGTTGTTGTTTGGTTTGGTTTCACACTTTTTGCATTAGTTTCTCACATGGCTCACAGAACTCAACCCATTATGGGCATTATTTATGACTTTTAATTGTTGTACAACAATCTCACACATATATCATCATCATAAGTATTAACAACTTATCATACAATACATAATTCTTGCAGCTATTCCATAAATTTTGCACTTTACATATTCCCATTCGGCATGTTTTGCCTAATTAAAAATTCTGGAAAATTTTAATTTAGCGCTGCGTTAATTAAAAATATATACTGCAATAATCGGCGCTAGTTATCAGCGCCAGCGTTAACTTCCGTTGGCGGTTTTTTGGTTTTGGTTACGGTTTGGGTTTTGGGGTTTTTTTTTAGTTTCCGTTGCGTTTTGCGCGCGGTTTTTGGTTGGCGACAGGAATCGCGACGCCCACAACGACAATCGTGATTGAAATTTTGGCGCTGGTGTATCGGCCGACGGCAAAATGAACTTTACGGAAGTCAAAACCGAAACACACACAACAATAACAACAACAACGACGACAACGCTATAAAAAATCTCCGCTCAACGCTTCGTGGCGCACGCAACGCACAAACACTTGAAACTGAACTAAATCTCGCCGGGCTCGGACCCGGGCCAGCAAGTCCAAGAAGTTGCTTGGTCCGCAGCAGCAGCAACAACATCAGCAGCAGCAGCAGCGTTCGCTGCTCGCTTCGCAGTCTAAGTCGTCGCTTGCCGCTGAGAGCATGACGGCAATACTGGAAGAGCGAGACATAAAATTCGATTTTTTTCGGCGGACAAGCGGTAAATGATAATAAAAGCTGCCTAGGTTTTATTTCGTGTTCAAAGCTGCTGCCTACGTCGACGTCGCAGTCAGCGAAAAATCAATGAAACATTTTGATCTCTGATGTGTTTTGTTGTTGTTTCTTGGTGGGGCTTTCCGCTAAATGTTGGCTATGCGCTCTTCGCGCTCTATTAGCTATTCTGATTTATGCTCTTAATATATTTGTCAATTATTTTTATGTTTGTTCGTTGCCTAAGTCTTTTGTTCGGTCTTAAGCATTATTCATTGTAAGCTTTTCTCTTTGATTCGGCCAGACTTATAGCTGTCATTGTTCATATCAGGCGTGTGGTTTATTTTTAGGGATGCTATTGTAACAACAAGGGATTTGCATAGTTTGAAGCATATACCATATTTTGCGCATGTCAACATTTTGTTACGCTGCGCACCATAAAATAAACAATTTATGATTGGTTTTTGTGAATGGACCAATGGACTGATAGAGGCACAGGGCGAGGACGGGGGGCTGTGCAAATTGTGCTCGCCAAAATATAAACCTTTTGACCTCTAGAATTTGGAAAGGCCTGTGTATAACGGGCACGCCCTGCTCTTCAAAAACTTTCCAATATGCGCGATATACATATTTTCTCACACAATTATGCTGCTGGCTCATTGATAGTTTTATACAATTTAGCGCTCATTGATTTGATGTAGTAGTATTTATCATTTCTCTCTTTCACTCTGCTGCTAAATGCCTGTCTAACTGTCTCTTTCATATAATTTATCAAAAGCTTTTAGTCAATGATTTCGAATTTACGATTTCGTCTATTTCGAAGCTTGTTGCTTCAATGGCCCATTGATCTGGAGCTGAAGTTGGGCAGCAAAGCCAAAACCGGAGGTCTCTGTTAAAAGCCTGGCTCCAGTAAACAGTTCTTTGAGTGCTGTGCGACGTTGCGACCCCCATAAGCGTTTACTAATTCATTTCACTTCCACTTATTAGCTACAACAGTAACAACAACAACAGCAACAATAACGAAAACCACTTGCACCTGGCTCTCAGAGTTTGCTCCATTTAAAACATTTCAACGTCAATCAATATGCATTTGAGCTCAATCTTCCGTTTTTTTGATTTTCGAAGCAGAGGTTTCTTTCTTCTTTCTTCTGCTCGCTTTTTTTTTTTCTTTTTTTTGGCCATATCTATTTTTATGGCTTAATGCCGTTTGCTGGGCTTTTGAACACTTAACGCTACATTTAAGAGGGGCCCCATTGTGTTGCAGCTTGGCATTGCCATTACCTTGCTTATTAGTTTTCATATCTTTCTCACTCTTTCATTCTCTCTCTCTCTCTCTATCTCTATGTCTGGTCATCTCCATGTCCACTCTATGGGCTCATTTGCATTTTACGGCTGTTCTTGCATGCTGCGTTTTTCTCACATTTCTCAGCGCTGTTTTTTTTTTTTTTTCAATTTTGGGCACTTTTTTTTATGAATTCTTAATAATATCTTTTATGTTTGATTTGACACCTAGCGACGAGCGTTTCCAATATTAACGGTTATTTAATTACCCATGCGCCCCATTGGCTTTGCTGCCCAACTCTTTTGTCTTTTGTCTAGCTGCGGCCAGCTCTAGCATGACAAGCTGTCTTGTTTCTTTGCCTGTTTCGTATGTAGTAGTAGAAAAGTGAAATTGAAAAAAGATCTCTAGTAATAATAATAAGAATAACAAAGCAGGCAAGGCAGCTCATTAACTTGCCGCTTTCGTCAACTATGCGACTGCCGAAATGCCAAATAGCGCCACGTCATGCCATGCCCACCTCTGCCCCTGCAACTATGCTAGCTTCTGTTGTCTGCTACCTGGAAAACACTTGCCACTTGCCCCGCTTGCAAGCGTCCATCTGGTGGCATGCAGCGCCCACTCAACCGCCGATCTTGAAAAACATTTTTTTTTTTTCTTCTTTGGTTTGAGCTTGGGCTGGGCTGGTCTGCCGCCCCGCTTGACCCATTTTGTTTGCCTCCTCGACTTTCAATCTTGTGTGGCTCATTGTTAAGTGTAACTATTAGTTCGGCCGCTCTGTATGCTACGTTTCCAGGTCAACGGGGCAATCAATCATATTACAGTGTAAGAAATTTGTATACCACAGTCGACGCACACCAAAATGCCGCACAAGAAAATGTATCAATAAATTTAAATAAAAATTGTTAACAAAAGTTGACTTCTACTTACCGAAGCTTACATGCTCTTACAAATGTTATTTGATCAAGCAAATTTGAAATGCAAAACTTCTTTTCACAATACAAAGAAATTTCTAAACATTTTGTTGCCAACTTCTTTAAGTGGCCATAAACTTAGTTTGCGAAAAAACGTGCCAAATGTTTCTCTATAATTAATCGCAAAAATATGCAAACCCATAAACTGCACACGCTGCTGATTACAATGTTTCAAGTTCTTTCCATTTATTGTTTAATATCTGAAAATGTTGTTTTTCTTGATCGGTTATCAAAATCAATCGAGTAAATATTTAATGTATATAAAGTTTGTGCGTAATTATAGTATGCAATAATGAAGTGTTTCTGTCGTTTATGATTCAATTGTGTATTCTTTCACATACTCTAGCTGTTTTTTGAATACTTTTGTCATCAGGCATACTGAACTGGTTGCAATTAGCTAAACTGGTTAATAATAAGCACATTGAACCCATATATTCGTACATTTCCTATATAAATCATACATTCTGTCGATTTTTGATATCTTCTCTTGCCCTGTTTCTCTTTGAAATGAAATATATGAAATACGAGCGTAGTTTGATTTTTTTCTTTGAATTTGAATTTCAATTAAAAAGCATTTTGATGGAAGCAAAAAGAGACATAACTCTATAGCGACCAAAAACTATCCAGAGTGGAACAAACAATTGATATTAACAAAAACTAACTTATGTTTTGTACAGCACAGGAAGATATTGGGTTGGTAAGACCTATTATTTCAAAATAAGTTGAATTTGTTCATAAGCCACTAACAAGAAAAGTTTTTTCATTGCTGAAAATATGCTAAAATTTGCTGAGAACTGGTTTAAGGTAGAGGATTCTCCAACTGCTTAGCCAACTGTTGTCTTTTCTTAGCATTCTTCTTCAGACGCAAATGAAGATATTTCAACTTGAAGCATTAGTTAGTTATTTTCTCAGCATATTTCTTAGCAGTTTACAGAAATCAGCGCAGGAAGCGCATACCACAGAGGAAAAAAACAAAAAACTTGCACATTCATTCACACTGACCGACAGTGAGTATGAAAATGAGTTTATTTTTCGTTTATTTATTTACTTAAAAAATGAACTTTTCTCGAAGCAGCGATGTTGCTCCCGTTGTTGTCGTTGTTGTGTCTTGTCGTTGCTGTTGCTTGTTGTCTGTTGTCTATTCCCGTTGCTGTTGCTGTTGCTATTGCTATTGCTGCTGCTGTAGCTCTTGGGCGGATGTCGAGTGTTTAGCGGAAAGTGAAAAGTACTGCTTAAAATGGCTTAGTTTGCAAGTTTCGCCTTGCGGAAGTTTGCCGGCAAGCACACAACGCTAACAAGTTGTCTATCATAGAAAAGCAATTTCCATGCCAATGATTTATGAGCCGCTTAACCGGGCCCATTACAATCTTATCTCTTGGCTATTATGTACACCATTTGAGCTGACAAAATATATTGTGCTCGAATCTAAAGCTGGCGTTTGCCACTGCCACTGCCACCACACTGACGCTGACGCTGACATGTCTTGCCGCTTATCGCCGCAAAACTATCAACAGAGAGACACATAAGAGACACAAACAAAGCCAAAAACTCTGAACTGAACTGAACTGAACTGAGCCCAGACAAAGGCTTAGACACTGTGCTATGCCCATGTATACTGTACAGTGTTTCTCAATTGTTAGCCACCACGCACGCGCGCATTTACTTAAACATAACCCGAGCTCGAGTTACATTTTGGAGTCTTGAGTTTTGAGTCCAACTTTAAACATGTGCCCACATTTTGAAACGAGTGGAGAGGCGAGGAGTGCAGTTTTAGACTGGGTGTAAGTATGTGCGTGTGGGGGTCTATGCAAATGCAGTCTAACTCATTGAGTGACCCTCGTTAGGCCTACTGCGTGAGTTTGCCATCTGACTGTCTCACTGTACCACTGTCAGTCACGCTTTGTTTGGCCTGTCAAGATGACAAGTGTTTGCTTTGCAGCTTGCAACTTGCAGCTTGCAGCTTGCAACATGCAGCTGGCGCTTGTAAACTTGACATTTGATTGTGTTTTAATTAAAAAAAACTTATCAAACATTCACATTCGAAAAGCAGTGAAAATTTATTGGCACAGTGCAAAAATTGTCAGTGCGTGGCCTGCTTTGGATTTTGTCTATATAACTCAAAAATATAATATATTTCACGCAGCGTTATTTTGTGCCAGCGGGGGGTTTAGTGTGGGAGCGGGCAAGGGGCATATGAATGCCGTCCGTGACCGTGTGGCGGACCCAACAACAATGACGACGACGACGCCTAGCGAAATGAGGTCGAAATTATTTGCAATTTATTGAAGGCAATCATAATGCTTATGAGCCATAGTTTTGCCTTATTCGCTGTAGTTGTAGTTGTGGTTGGTTTGCTTGCTTGGTGGTTCATTTGTTGTTGCTTGTTTGATTGTAGCGTGGTGGTTTCTAAGCTGTCCATGGCGTCGAAGCTTATTAGTTCTTCAGGTGGTGTTGCCATTGAGCCATGAAATGCCGTTTTCTAAAGTTCATTTGTATCGGCACTCTTTTACAAGGAATGTTTGTATATTATAAGGTATTCGCAAAGAGTTTATTTCAAAATTATAAAGCACAAAAAATCAACTGGAAAATCCTGCAGTATTAGTTATAAAAACAGCACTAATTCTATCGATAGTCTTATAGATTGCCTTGAGTTTTACTTTTTTGACTGCGAAATGAAAAGTAATTCCAAGATTAAACAAGGATTTAAAAAGAAAAACATATGTTGAAACTCAATTTTCTTATATTTTTCATCATATTTGGAAAAGAATAAATCAATTTATTTATTAGATTTAAGTCAAATAACATTTATAATATTTAATTGAAAAACTTTCTAAAGAACAGAAGCGAAAACGAGCAACTTAATAACTATTTTTAACTATGAAAACTTGGTTTTGAAGTCGGTTTCGAAAAAGGGAAAACGAAATCATTTCAATCGGAAATCAAAAAAGTAATTCGTGCATCAAATTCAGTCGTTTTTACTTTTCAAACTTTTTTACAGTTTATATTAGCAATAAAAATAATTTTAAAATAATTTTAGAAGTATTTAAACTTAATGTTTTACGATAAAATGTTGAAAACAGACAATTTGTATTTTTTTAAAATTTTCATTAATATATAGAAAAGTTAATTGGTTACAAGTATATTTTAAATCCATTTAACCTTGTTTTCACTGGCTTAAGAAGAACATTCTATTTATCTTAAGCTTGTTAATGAAAACATTATTAGATATTCAATTTACATAAAATTCAAAATGAAGTAAGAGCATTAATCTGTCGTTCATAAACACAGTCAATCGCAGTCCTCTTAATTTTCTCTTCCACTTGTTCGTTGCTATTTATATCCATTTTCGTTGGCTTGAAGATTGAGTTATTTTTGTTGTTTGGTAGCGGGTGGTTGATTAAAACGGAAATGTTGTACATTTAATAATAATGTTTCACGACTAGATTTTTGGCAGTTGGTTTTTGTTAAGTCGCGTCTCAAGTGTTAAGACTACTATTTGAATGCATAAACAACAAATACTAGTCACATTTTCAATGGCCCCGAAAATGTCGTTGGGCAATGGCAACAACAACAACAACAACAATAACAAAAACGACATCAGACAGTTGTCTTAAGTCAAAGTCTGAATGTAAGTCGCTGCTCGTTAATTACATCATATTTATTTTGGCAATACTTTGAACTGCATGTCGTAAATATCAATGCAACTGTTGTAATGTTATGTGGAGGCAATGAAGAAGCCTTCAAAGCAACAACAGTCTCCCAACAAGCCTGAAGAAGACCCACAGACTGCCTGGCTGCCTGTCTGCAATTTCTCAGGCTCAGGCACAGAGAGACCCACAGCTGCTGCTGCTGGCCTGACAATGTCAATCTTCTGGCAGAAGATATTTGAATATTGTATAAAGTCGACTATAGAAGAGTAACAAATAAACGTCGCATTGCAACGTTGTCGACGGCTTTCATGCTTTTCATGTTCAGCGTGATCATTCAATGGCAACCTCATCTAGCCTCATCTCATCTCACCCAGACACAGATCTCTTTTCTGGCTGTGCATCTCGAACTCCAACTCTAACTCCAACTCTAACTTCATCTCCAACTTCATTTTATGCGCAGGTGTTGGATAAATATCAAAATAGTGCAAAATCGTGCATACGAAATTTGTACGTGATGCCATGTTGTAGGTGTCGGTTTTGAGTTTCAGTTTCGTCTTCGACTACGTCTTCCAAAAACCTCATAGCGTCCAATTTAAAAAACCCAAACCCAAACCCAAACCAAAACCAAAACCAAACCGACAAAAAGAATCGTCGAAACAAAGGCAGAGGCTGGGGCATAAGGGGCATGTAACTAAGCCAGAGATTGGTCGTCATTGGGGGCTACATGAAATGCGTGGCTCATTCAAATTGCTCAAGTCAAGCATTATCACACTCTTATATACGAGTACACACACACACACACACACACAGATACACACAGAGATATGCTCGACGTCATTAAAAAACGTTTAAAATAAATTTTTGCGCTTTTATTAACTCTGACATTTGAACAAAGGCTTTTGTCAGCTTTGCTGCCTGTTGTCTATTATTATGATTAAAATATCTATCCCCGAAAAAAATGAAGTTTATTTTTTGTATTTAACCCGATGCCGCTATATATATATTTTTCATTATCCAAGCTCGACTGTTTGTTTAAGTAGCCAAGCAGCAGCCAGCTCAAACAGATATATTTATATTGTTGTTTTTTTCTGTTGAGCCTCGCTTGTTATTTCATTGTTGTTTTCTTTACTGGGCTTTTTCAAATCAAAATGCTCTACATTCAATATTGGAACGCATTCAATGCTATACAAGGCTTGATTTTGTCTTTTTTTGTTTCGTTTTTGTTTATTTTCATAATGTCTAGCCGTATCAGGGGCCTGGGACACACCTCAAAAAGCAAATACAACAACCTAGAGTGCCACTGAGATAGCCACCGAATTCCAAATTCAGAATCCAAACGTCGTCGGCTTCTTTTGGGGAGCTCTTGATAAACTATGCGGCATTTAAACATTTACAATTTGTTTTAAATAAAAGCAATCGCATATTAACAATATTGCAGCACAAACATAATCACAAAGGCGCAGCAATGTCTCTCTCAAAACGATACGATACGATACGATATTTCAATATATTTCGAATATTGGCGCTGACATTAAAATCTGTAAATAATTCGCGCCATTAAACGTGCGACGATCTGTGAGCTCCATTAACCGCCTTATGAGTATAACTTGCCCCCAAAAACCGATCTCAAATTGTGTGTTTGTGTTGTTATTGTTGTTGTTGTTGTTGCTGTTCATCGAGCTGTTGTTGTTAGTATTATATATATTTTTATTTATTTTTACTCGCTTATTTATGGCGCAATTTCGCTTGATAATTTGCTGTGCCGTCGTCATTTAAATACATAATTATAAATTAAATATTATTAAATGTAAATAAATAACCAACGGAAAGTTTATTAACATACGTGCTTGGATAATAAACCATATCATTATTGTTTGCTATATTTGTTCACTTTTCTGTTGATATTTTTGATACAATTCTTCCTGAATGTCATGTTTAGAATGTTTTTTATTTTTATTATAGAGCATCTTACAATATAAATATATTTTAAATACATTAAGGGCCAATTTTCCAATGTCTCAATAAACGGTAGGTGTCAGATAAACTAATTATTGAGAAAATTTAATTTTTTCAATGTAGTTTTTGGACTCAAAGCGCTTTGTGTCAGATAACAGTTATGTAGAGCTTCATCTGACACATAGTGCCTCTCTGTGACACATAGGAATAAACAGCTGATGGCATATTTGTGGATTGAGTCTGTCCGCTGACAGAGCTATTGTTCAATTTTGAAATTGTTTATTTTAAACATTTTTTTAACCGGGTTAGAAATATATTTATATTATACAAAATATATTTATATTATACAAAATATATATATATATGTGGACATATACATTGCGAGACATAAAAAAAATTAAAAAAAAAAAATTAAGAGAATGAAAATAAGATATAAAATAAGATAGGTTCTGCCAAACTTTCAGAGATTGTGGCTTTTTGAACAGCTAAATAGTCAACTGATCAAAAAAAGATGAAGTTGGAGCAAGGAGACTCTGACTAAGACTGTGGCAAAGACTGTTGCGAAGACTGTGATGATGATGAAAATTTAAATTTTTAAAAAATAGTAAATAAAATAAAATTAGAAATAAAAATAAGAAGAGCTGTGCTATGTTCCCGTTTAGCTCAGAGAAGCGAATGAAATTATTTCGGACCTGGTTTTGCTAGTCGGTTTTCAGTTGGATTTCAAGGCCTACTCTGTAAAAAATAAAATGTATTTATTTGCCGAGCTGTACTTATTAAATTTCCTTGAATGAAAACACTAGCAATTTATGCGATTTCGTATTAAACTTAAGTTACACATTTTAGGTATTAATTTTTGTGATTTTAGATTTTTTAGATTTCATTTAGTTTTTATTGTTTATCTAAAAGCTATTTCCAAAGTATGTTAATCATTAAAATGTGTTCTGGTAAACAAAAATAGTACCAAATAATAGTTTTATTTTATTATAAATTAAAAATATATATTAGAAAACAACAATAATTTAATAAATTAAGTTTATTTTCTTTTTATTATGTATTTGTTCAACTTATAGTTTCCTTTCTTTCTGCTTTTGATTGATTCTTCCTTCGAATAACTTTGCATTTATAACAAGACTATGATGAAAGACCATTTCAAAAGATGGCTAAGCATTTAAAGTGTTTAAATGGGAACTGCTTACATAAAGCTATAACCAATTAATTGCTTTATTTGGACTCTTGCTGAGTGCAAAACATTTGTCAAATTTTACATGATAACGAATGAATGAGGCAAACGTTTAAATGATCCACTTAGCATAAATACATTGATTTTGTGGAAAATAAAACAAATTATATGAAATCTGTGCAGGCTCGTTAATTTAATTAAAATTAACATTTTGAGCATGCATATTCATGCTCAATCAAAAATGATGTAGATTCCAATTCTGGCTTATTTGGTATGCAGCTCCATTAAGCGAAAATCTAATATATATTTCTTGTTTTTAACTTTTGTTGACCATGTCGGAAATTGGGCTGCAAACTATTAAAAATGCTCAAATTTAAAATCAATTAAGCCAAATTTATTCTGACATGAGACAAATCTAAGGCAACATTTTTGCGTAGGCGGCCATAAAAAAAACAAACAAACGAGAAAATGAAACAAACTACAAGATGAGGCTCAAACCACGAATTGGTAGCCCATTACCAAGGCATAAACAAATCATTAGACGTATATTTTTGGGCAACTCATTTTTGTTTTTTGTTATTTTTGTTGTTTTATTGGTGATATTTGATTTTATATTCGGTCAGATTGTTGATTTATACGACGGGTGCACGCGATTTAGAACTAGTTATTGTCGCTATAACGTAGCAGGATCCAGAGTACAGTGGAGACTACTACGAGTGCGATTGCTGCGACTACGACTGCGGCTGCTGGGGCCACCTACAGCGTGATGAATAACAATTAGTGGCATAAATCAATGACAATCGGCAATCGAGCATCGACGAGTGTCTCAAAAGGCAAACAAGCGCATAAATAACTAACACAGCCAATGGCTACATTTCTATCTATGTATTTGTATCTTTTTTTTTTCGGCTACAAACTTCAGCTTCAGCTTTGCTGCGGCTTTGCTCACTTGTCCTCCTCTTCTTGGCTCTAATTGCTGCGCGTCAATGTTTACCAAGCTGTGGGTGTTCCATTCCGTTCCAAACGCACCAACTTGTTGACCGCTATAACAATTCGATATTTTTGATATTCAGTTTTGGTATGTTTGCTTATTCTAATGAGCCATCGCGCAAGCGGCCCACACGGCGCATGCGTAACGCTTTGGTGATGATTTACACATTCAAGTTGTTGCATGAAGTTTTTTTGTTTAAGCAATCAAAACTATTCACATAGTAAAATGATTTTTTAGGCTTCTACAAATTTGATAATTATATTGATGCTACTATCAATGGCTTATCAGAACTCTATTAGTACTCACTGATAGTGAAAAATAATGTAAAAAAAAGTCATCAAAGAAGGTAAGGTCATAAACTTTTGACGATTAAGTTTACTTTACAAACTTTTTGTCGTCATCTCTTCTCCAAAAATATAACTTCGTGGTCTAATTCAAGCAAAAAGTCGGACCTCAAGAAAAATGTTTCAGCGAGCACGCTCTCTCGCTCTATTTCTCTCCCTTACTCTGTCTAGCAATGCGGAACCCCCAAATATGAGCTCATGTAACTCAATTCACATGATTTATAATCTTGTTGCTTGGTGGCTGTGAGAAAAATGATTGAATTAAAAGATAAAGTTTGGAGCCTGTGGCATGTGGGGGTGGTGGGTTAATGGTGGGGTGGTGTCAAACGAGCTGCGATCCTGGCAAAATGTGTAACTGTGCAGGCGTTCGATTTTAATCGCTTCATTTAAAATGCTGCTCGATACGCATCAGGTAGCCAGCATCGCAGTCGGTAGCAGTTGGCAGCAGTCCGCAGCAGCTGCTACTGCAACTGCTACTGCAGCAGCTTCGCATTGCGTGCCACTTGCTGTGATCTTATTTTGACCGAAAAAAGTGCTTCTGGCCAAAAGCAATTGGCTGCATTGCTCCAGATGCTGCCGCTGCTGCTGCTGTTGCTCCAGCTGCTGCTGCTGCTGCTGCTGCTGTTGCTGCTGCTGTTGCTGCTGCTGTTGCTGCTGCTGTTTGCAGCTTGGCTTCTCTTTTTGATTACATTTGGCAATAGCAAAAATGTTTAATTAAATTGTTTTGGCTCGCTTGGAAAACTATCAAATATTTTTATAGTCATGGCTACAATGCAGCGTGTTAACAATTGCAAATGAATTTCATTTGCATGTGCTAACTTTATAGACATTTCATATAAGGTACATAAAAATGCATTTACTATAGCTACAAATCGAGTCTTAACGAAATCGCACTCACAATCTCAATTAAAATATATTGCTGATTAATTTTTTTTTCACACACAATGTTCAACAATTTCGACAATAGAAAAAATCTATTAAATAAATAAAATATGTTTTAAACAAATTAAAAAGGCATTAGATACACATACTCAAGCCTTAACAAATTATATTTATTATACAATCATTAGGAAATTTATTGTCAAATAGAAAATAAAGAATCTTGCATTTCAAAATGCAAGTTAAATATTCATAAAATTTGTAATTGTTATTTAATTTTTTCTAACTTGGGTGAAACCTTTTGCAAAATCATGTTATCATTCTGGATTGGGATTGGGATAGAACATCCGTTCCCGATTCCGTTTATCCTGAAATGTCTTACCTGATCCAGACTATTCCTGGATCTTTAAAAATTATCCCAATCATACGGACAATGATTTCTAATAAATATAGAGGTATTTATTTCAAATCATTGTCCAAATTCAATGTGCATATAAAATAACTGAACTTTTATTGTAATTTCTAGTTTTCTCAATTCGAAAATCATGCTTTATGTTGTTATTATACTTTTCGCATATTCAGGCCTGTTCTGAATTGCGGAAACGGAATATCTTGCTGTTCTGAAGTATTCAAAACGTCAAACGCTGCGGAATGAAAAGTAACGATCAGATTACACAAGGAATTCAAAAAGAAACCTATTCTTAGCCTCAATTTTCTTATACTCTCCATAATATTTGGAAAAGAATTAGTCCACTTATTCATTAGATTAAAGTCAAATAACATTTCAAATATTAAAATGAGAAAACGAAACCATTGTGAACGGAAATCAGCACAGTGATTCGTAGATCGTTTGAAATTCATTCTTTTTGAATTTTCAAAAGCGTACTGACATCAATTATTACGATATTTTCGAAACTATTGAGTAGCGGCACTATCGCTAGTTATTCTAGCTCTACTTATTGTAGATACAAGCTCAACATGCAGTCATCGTCATCGTCATCGGCATCGTCATCGGCACACGTGTCTTTTGCTTTGGCTTTGGTTGTAAATCAAATTGCCTAATGATGCATTTAACGCTTGAAATATGCCAATGCAGCCACGCCGGGTCACTAACTGCGGATAATTTACAGCGTCGATGCAGCAGCAGCCGGGCAATAGGCAATAGGCAATAGGCAATAGGCAATGGGCAATGGCCAATGTGCCGGCTCCAGCTTTGGCCACAGATTTGCCGCATGTGTGTGTGTGTATGTATACATGTGGCGGTATTATGGCATTATGGCCTATCAAAGTCAAGGTGGATATTAAATGTTGGAAAATATGTGAGCTCGTACTCGTACTCGTACTCGTACTCATACATATTGTGTGTGTAGTAACATGCGCATTTGTAATTCTCACAGCCGGCGCACAGAAATCAACACCAATACAAATGCACATATCATACTAATGATGCAAAATAACTTTAACGGCGCTTTTTTTTATTGTTGTTGTTGTTGTTCAGTTGCGTTTTTTTGCGTTGGCAACAGCAACAGCAACAGCAACTGCAACAGCGACACCGACAACAACAAGGCCGACAATGACAGGCCCGGCTAGGAGCTGGAAGAGCACAGTCGGTGTTAACTGGTTCTATGCTCTCTCCCGCAATTGCAGTTGTTGGCTAAATGCAGACATCGGCCAAGCTTAGCTCAGCCATCTCCAACGATGAAATAAAGGTCAGACGAAAAAAAACCAAAACAGTTATTTCTGCAATAGCAAGTGTTTTTTTTTTTTTTTTTTTTTTTTTTGTATATAGTCTCTTTTTGATCTGATGCGATATGTTTGGCTTTGCTTTGGCTTTGCTTTGCAATTAAATGACATGGCCGAAAAAGATTTATTGTTTAAGGTTTTTGGTTCGACATTTGTTAAAACCTATTTGGTCTTTTACGTTTTTTTGTTTATGTTAGTTATTTTGAAATGTTAAAGACCAGTTTAATTATGCTAAATTGGAAGCGCAGTTCTGCGCAAGATTTGCTCTAGTTTTGTTTTTTGTATGTTTTTCAAAAGGCTATCGCTTAGTTATCTATCATCAATAAATGACTTTTAGTTTTAGTTATGCAGATTGAAAGCCATTGAGCTGCTTATTTCCATAGATAAAGATATTTTATTGATCGACATAGTTATTATCTCAACTGATGCCAGAAGAAAGCTGACCCAAACGTGTTGCTTTATTTATTTCCGCCTATTTGTTGTTGTTGCTGTTGCTGTTGATGTTGTTACTGTTGTCGATAAATAGCTAAAGATTTGGAGAACACATGCCATTGCTCCAATTTGTTATGCTTGGCTATTTCGCTCACTCAATAAATGGCTAAGAAAGCGGTCTTAAATCAAAACGCTTAACAACGGAAGCTTCGGGGTTACCACAAGCCAAAAAGATAAATAAAGAAATATAAAAAAAAACGTTGTAACAAAATTAATCAAAACAAGCAATAAAGAAATCTTAAAGCAAATAAAAGAGACAGCATGAAATTGGGTCTAGATGTTGCTTTTGGTTCGCCCCGGGCTAATTTCTTGGCTAAAATCTGAATGACCGCTCAGAGTGAGACAGTTGCAAATATAATGATGTCTCTTTTTTCGCATTGTACAATGTACATAAGGGCGTCAACTGTTTTGCTGCGTAATCTTCGAGCAATTTTCAAGCAGCTGACACGCTTCACACAGGCAAATCAAGTCTGGAAAGTAGAACGAACAATCATCCAATGAACCCCCGCAGCAACAATTGACCAAAGCAACAAAAAGAGAGACCCAAAAGAAATATTGAGCTATGAAAAGGCCAATTAATATGAATATGAACTGAATAACTCGTTTCTAATATGGAATGTCGTGGCTTATTACAGTTTTACAGCTTTTGCTATGGCAAAAAAGCATTACTCATACGCACTGTATACGGCTGCTTAAATATCCGCCAGTGCTAACAGACACAAACACCAGCCACAATGCTGACTTTGGCTAATATTTATGTTGACTTTTGTGGCTTGGGGGCAGGCAGGTAGCTGGATAGCTGGCTACCTCTGATGCCTCCGTTGCGACACGTTACGCATGCGCCGTGTTCGCCACTGTTGAAATATGCTCATAAACCGAGAGCTCATGCTCTGTATGTGTGCTTAGTTTGTCGTGGCCATGTGATTGATATGAGCTCGCATAATATGATCGATCTCTTTTTTCATCATCAATTACACTTTGAATGGCTCATTGTACACACAAAGAGAGCCTGTGTGTGTGTGTGCGATACATTTTGCCGTTAGCTTTGATAGTTTTACGTCGAAAAATGTTAATAATAGCGCACACATTGTTTTTGCACTGGCATTTTGTGGGTTAACTGCATATTAGTTACTCTTTCTGTTTGCTTTTGGCCGCACACGGGCCACACACGCCGTCTAATAGCCAAAACCAAAGTAAAGTAAAACTATATTTGTAATGAGTTTGTTGGTGTCTGCTGAACGTTGAACGTGTTATTAGCCTTCGACCCACTGTGCTTTTAGTGAGTCATTAACCGTTTCTCGATCTTAGCATATGAAAAGCATTTTGGAGCTACCAGTACCGTTTAGTCCAGTTAACGCCTGCATTTTAACCCACTTAAGTCAGTTTTTTTTTTTTTTATTATCTTATTTTTGGCTGATTATGCAAATGTCATGCTTCATATGAATATGAAGTGCTTGAATCAAAAGTCTGACGTCTTTTAAAGACAGAATCCAAACACTCTTGACTGACTGCCAGTCAAGTTTATTTTTTGTTTCGAGATAATTTACATAAATGATTTCTTTATCGAACTGGCCCAATCGTCTAGAGGGGGCGTGGCATGACTAGCAAGCCTGTGCGTGTCGCCTCTTGTTTTATTAAGTTTTTTAATATTTTTACGTATGTTTTCCCACTCTTTCTACAGTGGTTTGTGGGCTTGTAAAATTGACATGTCACTCAGCTGGTTGAGACTTTGCCAAAATGGTTTGCTTTGGTATATTTGAATGCATGAGGCGTGGCATAGACTGACTGTGGGCTTCAAATGCGAACAACTTTGATATGATTAGTTGAATGTTTTGATTGAGGTACATATACTATATTTTAAAAAATTGTTAACTGATAATGTTGTGATCAAAGCTGTAAGCCGTCTTTCAATCAAACCGATTTAAACACTTAACTTCTGTCTATTTTCCAAACTCTGAACCAATAAAATTGATAAGCCATAAAACAATAATATTTTCTTACAAGAAAGTTTGACTTTTAAAAGAGTTAATTTTTTTTTTATAAATAATTAATTATTTCAGAAAACATAAAAAAAATCATGGCCAATAATATACAATTTCTTTAATTTTAACAAAGTTAAAGAAAGAAACATGTTAGAGTTTAACAAATTAATTTTTTATATTTTATCATGTTGAACTTCTAAAATATAAGTTTTAAAATCTCTTATTATGCTAATTTTTATTCATGATAATAAAACTTTGAAATTAGCAGATTTTCAACAAAGTAAGTTTCCAAAAATATTTAAAAATATTCGTTAAATTAAGAAATGATTTTGATAAAAAATTCGTTTAGAAAAGACAAATCAATTCGCTTGGAAATCGGTTCATTGCTCTTGATATCTTATGAGTTTTAGAAACTTGACAAGTCTAAACATATATAAAATTGGAGTTGAACTTATTGCGGGTTGTAAAATAAAATGTGTTTGTTTATTTCGTGCTTATAAAATGTTTTCTCTTGCAATATATTTGTTTTAATCAAGGATGGCAACATTGGAAACTAAAGCAAGCGCTTTGTCTAAAACAACAACAGCAACTAGTGCATACAACAATATAAGCAATACACTAACAACATGAAGTGCCAAAAGTTGGTATGTTCGAGTATATAACCATTAGATACGATGGTTGTTTCTTGCATTGGTTTTTATGCTACCTCTGCTGCCCCCTCATTGGCAAGTGCCCCCGTCGGTTGAACGTATCTTGCTTATCTGCTGACTTGGCCACGCCATTTGCATGCGCCGCTGACAGCGCAACATTTTGTTGCTCGGCTACCAAATCCGCAGTTGAAGTCGATGTTGCTGTTGCTGTTGTTGCAGTTGCAGTTGCTATTTGCAGCCAACAAGGTGCTGTGCTGTGCTTGTGTGTGTGTGTTGCACTTAGTTAGGTTGTAGTTGCAGCCTGGCATTAGTTGAAGCTCGTTTGGCTGCAGGTTGTTCTTGTTGCAGTCGCTTGTTGGTTGTCATGTACGAAAATTGTAGCGCGCATTGCTGCAGGAAATAGTTCAAACATATCAATTTTATTTTTATTTATGCTAATAAACCGTTAGGCCGCCTGAGTGAATTATTGGCCATACACACACACATATATATATATATATGTATAATAGTATCTATAAACATATAAAGGCACGACCCAAGTCTGTTACAACTGCAACTTAGGTGAAATCAGTGCATGCGTTTTTGATTAATCAAATCAAATTAACGCCACATTCCCACACAAATCAATGCAATTTTTGTGGCAATGTCTAATGCCTAAGCCTGCGCCTGTCTGGAGCCACCAATTGGCAATTGACGTTGAGTCGCGTCGCTTGGCGTTGGCGAAAGTGTTGAGTCCAACACCCACCCAAGCCAAAGTGTAGCGACAACATCGCAAAATGTCAGCCATGTTGCTGCCACTTATCCCTTGCGCCGCCAGCAACACCACATGTTGGCGCGGGCGTCAACCAAATGCAAAGCAAGTGCAGCCCAAAAACAAACAAACAAAATCAATCCAGCTTCAGCTTTCAGATTCAGATTCGGTTTCAGTTTCAGTCTCCTAAAAAGCAACTGACAAACGACATGCTGGCTGCAACAAAAAAAAAACCAAACTGAAATCACCCGGTTTGTGCCATTTTTGGGCAACCCCCGTCGACGTCGTCATTATTTTTTGGACACATAATTAAAATTGAGTGGGGCATTGTCGCGCCCAGAGTTGGTCCGTCTTTTGGGCCTGGCTCAAAAACTGTTCTCGACTGCAACTTCAACTTCAACTTCATTGGCAACTGCATAAATTGCAAGCGGCAATTGTCAGCAGCTGTTGTTGTTGCTATAGTTGTTACTGTAAGTGCAACAAATCACTTGGTTTTTTGTATTTTTTTGTTTTGTTTTCTTAGTGTAGTAAAATAAATGTTTATTGTTTTGTAAGTGCCGCGGCCCATGAAGCAAAAAAAGTCACATTTAATGTACGAGTATTGGCAATTTACAGCTGCCATTTTTGGCCATTTGACTGAAAGTCCCGCAATGGGCGTTAACTGATTGTCAAAAAGGTATGTGTGTGTGTGTATATATCTGTGTGTGCTGAACAGTTGCGAAAACTTTACGTATTTTCGCCTATTAATTTACAACTTTCTGTGGCAATGGCCATAACAGGCATTGGGCAAACAATTCGCCTCAGCCTAAAATGGCAGAGTAGCATAACCATTTGCTTGGCTTTTTTTTTTTTTGATATTTTGTTTTTGGTTTTTGTCACTGCTTTGCATAATTTCCTTGTTGGCATGACGCGCGCCAAGTGAAAACTTCATAAATGCCTGAGAATTTCTAGCAACAAATAATCATAATTTGGAGACAACGATTTACATTGGCACGCCAACAGCAGCTGCTGCTGTTGATGCTGCTGCTGCTGCTACTGCGACAACTTGCTATTTGCTTTCTGAGCAATTAGCAAAGCAATGGCCACGAGTCGCTTACGGTGTTGTGTGTGTGTGTCTGTGTGTGTGTGGTCCAAACGGTGGCTATATTTGCACTACGCATTAAACCGTTTAAGTCAACAAAGCGTGCACAAGCTGAAAGGGCATCTGTTGGCCTTGCGAATGGTATATTAACTTCTGTCAGACAACATGCAACACTGAGAAAAATTAGCAAAGTATATTAGCTGATCTGAGCAGCCGACCAAATATTTGACCTTGGAGAAAGATTTTCTTGAAGATACTTTAGGCAATACTTTGAGAGAATATCGTAGTTTTTTTCTAATGGCCTTATCATTTATCTAAATGAATTGACCTGTTCCGGTTTCCACTTTTAACAATAATTTGCAGCATTCACTTAAGGGTTCAAAATTTCCTCATTGCTGCTGATATAGTCATTTGATTGCTTTCTCAATCGCAATTTAATTCTTGATTTAATGAAAGTAAATTCGCATAATTTTAACAAAATGGTAACTTAAATGTTTTCACTTTCGCAATGTTTTCCTGAATGTGAAAACCGGGCTAGGGCTGATGTTTTTTTTACCATTATTGATAGTGTTCATTCTTTAAACTTTGCTCTGATTCAAGTTTTAATAATTTAATTTTAATACTTTTAATTAGACTATGCTATCTGTTTACCAAATTGTCGTTTCAATTCAAGCTAAACAATTTATAATAAATTTAAACAGTTAAAATTGGGCACTCCATTTTGTCAAAATCCAAATTACTCTTACTATCGCAATATCCCACAAGTAAAGGGAAGGGAATGAAATAAATTTAGCAGTGGCTGATAAAGTACTTTTTTCTTTAAAAAGTGAATTTTAAAGCCATTGTTCTTTTTCAAAACGTATGAGCGACGCTCTGCAAAAGCTTCAGTTTGTAGGAACATTCATGTTCCAGCTTGGAAGGTTATCCTGAGACGCATTCAGTTCGAAAAAATGCATCAAGAAAATAAGAATAAAATAAGATATAGGTCTACTGAGCTTTAAGCAGCCACTACACGAAGCGTATGCTTAAACTGTTTGAGAATTATAAGCAACAATCCAAAAAGACATACATATGTGCATAAAGTAAGAAGGCTTTAAGAATTTCAAGCGTCACTTTACCATAAGTAAAAGCAAAAATGAAATCAGAATGAATGAAATAAGATATTTGTGGCAGTGTATGTAAAGTTTCGGCTTGTGAGCAACAGTTTTGTATATTGTTTGCTATTTTGAGCTTTTGGCTTTGTCCAGAGTTCAAAGTGTTTGCTCAATGCCAATGTGACATTTAAAACTAATACAAGCAGCGTTTACTTTAGCTGCTTGTTACAGCTAGTTGCCACCAATATGGTATTGAAAACAGTCAACAGTCAAACAGTCAACAGAGCCCAGACTGCTTGGCGGCAGTCACAATCACAATCACACTCATGCTCACAGTTACAGTCACAGTCACAGTCTACAGTCAGAGTACCACTCACAGTGCCAGTCAAAGTTGCCGTCCAGTCGAATAAATGTTTGCGTCGAGCAAACAATTGACTCGGAACCAAAGTCGTTGAAGACAACCCAAAAAATTCCGTCCACGTGTCCGATGTTTTGTACTCGTATGAGTTTGTTTTTTGTAGTGTAACTATATAGTTGAGACAAGAGCAACGTTGCATGTTCATATTTCTGCCCCACAGGGCAGTTGATACTCGGTACTTGGTACTCGGTACTGCAAACTGCAGACGACAGGCACTTGAGATGATGTTGCGGATGCAATGGTTAAAGCCAACTCGGTCATCTCGGTCCACATGTGATCCACTTGCCATGCAATGGCAAAGAAAATGTCTGCTGGCGCGCACTCCTATGGCTTTTCTAACTGTTTATCTGCATGAGCGCGTTAGTTACTATGTGTATGAATATATGTTTATGTATATGATGAGTTTTCCCATTCTGTGTAGGCTTGGGCGCACCTGTTGGCAGTTTTGCGTTGCAAATTAATTTTGCTTTCATTAGTTTTGTGGCATTTGCATATAAAGTGAAAATCTGTGAACATCTTAAGCACTCAAACAATGTGCATTACAGATTAGGCATCTTACATAATATGGCATAATACATTTTCCAATTTTCCATTTCCATAGCACTCACAAATTTGATGTCTAATGAAGCTTGAACTCTTCTGAAAATGAAATAGAAATTGTCAAACAGAGCAGAGATTTAGAAAAACCAGTTGCTGTTTGACTTTGCCTAGCAGTTAGATCTTAAAATGTTGTTGTTGTCGTTCAGTTCTGATATGAATACGTAAGATAACACTCTGGATATGTTGACAGCAGCCATAACACAGGTAGTTGGATGACTGACAACATGTATGGGAGGAGACTTTAAGATAAGACTTTGTTAACTCTCTTGCGGAGTTTTTTCATCTTTCGAGCTAGTTATAGATAATCAAGCCTGTTTCAAAAAAAAGAGTTTCTAACAAACTGCATTGAATTAAAATTAGGAATTAAAATTACTTGGAATAGCTAACGCGATAAAATTTCCGTATAATTAATGGAATCTTTGTACCTTACGTCCATTAAAATAAAATCTATTATTTCATGCTCAAGGCTCTCTTGGATATCGTATTCCAATTTCCCATTCAGCTTGCGTTTTTTTTTTTTGTCGTCTTCAAGAATGAGCTGCTTTGCCACATAATTGGCATACAAAAACGCTAACAAGCAATTAAATCTATTTAATCGTTGCATCCTAACGATATCCTCTATTAAGTGAAAGCCTTAGCCTCACTCTGAGTGAAAAAGGAACCACATTTAGTTAACATGCTTTAATTTACAACATGCAAAATGGGGGCCCAGGCGCAAAATGAAATAGAATCACCGCACAACACCGTTGAACCGACTGCTGCACCAACACTGCACCGCTGCACCACCGCAGCCACCACAGCACCACCATTGAGCTGAGGACGCATGCTGTGCACAGGCAATTTATTGTGTGTTTGTTTTAAGCGCACATGTGAGCACATGTGCTTCTATGTACGTGTATCTCTCAGCTACAAATACATATACATATATACAGATAGAAAACGGTGCCTAACTGCAAATGTGAGAAAAACACAATTAGCTTTTGGCGGCGGTGCAACAGGGGACCACCTGCTGTTCGGCTGGCCAGGCAACGAAATCAAAAAACTTTCAACACACGACGCGAAACCTACAACAACAACAACAACAAAAAAAAACAATACAAAAAAAATAAATGATAAAAATAAAAATAAATACAAAAACAGATAGATTGAATAAAAAATACGACTTATATAGGAAAAACTAATTGCACATAGAAGCTGACCGCTGCATAGACTATTTGAATTTGCTACAAAAACAACAGAAACAACAACAACAACATAACAAAAGCCGCATGGCAAGTTTAAGGTCAGTTTGTCGTGTGATATGCGACCGAGACTTAGTTTAAAAATCTCATGTAATTGCCGCAATGCTGAGGTTGAGGCTGAGATTGGAGACGGAGTCGGAATCGGTGACTGCGACTGCGTTGTGGTTCAATAAAGCAGCATGATAATATATATAATATATAGATATATGTATCCATATGCTAAAGCAAGACAATAAAACGTAGCAACATTATAATACTACTATTGTGTTATTCGTACCAATAACAATCACAATAACAATAACAGCAAATTGAAACTAATCGAGTTTTGGCCAAAGGCAGCAGGCTATAAAACAGAACAAACCAAACGATCGAACGAACGAACGGTGCATAGATTGTAATAAAAATCACTTTGAGTATCGCATAGGTGTGGTCCTAATTACCGATATTAAAGCGGATCTATTTCATCTGGCTGCTTGCTTACTTTGAAGCCACAACAAACCATACCAAACCAAAACCAAACCAATTCAATTCAATTTGATACGATTCAATGTGCCACGCGCGCTTCCAACATGAAAAACAATATCTTGGGACCCCCAAACTGACAAAGTCCAAGATGCTGTTGTTGATGTTGCTGCTGCTTTAGAGTCTCTTGTGGCGATCCTACTGTAAACTAGTGTTGTATTAAAGCGTTCAGCACAAGTTCCAAAAAACTACCTACTTACTAAAACTAACAAAATAAACAAAGTACCTGATTGTCGTTTACTAGTTTTGATAGCTAGAAATAATGCAATGCATTGTTTGGTTAATATTACATATGTATTTGATACTGTTCTTTTTAGAATTCCAACTTATTCGCTATTTTTGAAATTTACTAGCACATTTCTGCTCAAAAAATCATTTCTAAAAGTTAACAAAAGCTTTAAAATGTATATAAACTAAGAATACATTATTTAAAATACCTATTTATTTATGATTGAACTAAAAAATATAATATTGTAACTTAAGAAAGAAAGAAACGAACAGCGATAATGAATTTAGTAATGTAACTTATTCCAAATTAGTATGAGACGCTTATCTAAAACTTTTTCTAAACAATTGCAGTTTAAAAATTCATAAAAAAAAAACTTTAAGAACGAGCACTAAAGTTTGAACTACTAAACTAGTTGCTTCAATTGAACTAAGTACAATGTACTATGCACAGCACCACTGTAAGCGTGCAGTGTTACAAACAAAAGGCGACATCAAAGAAACTTTTGCATTTCAACTCAAGATTTGTGTTAATAGCATCAAATATCAGTAATTTCACTTGGCAATTCAATACAACAAATTCGCTGCACTGCAGCAGCTTTAAAAGGCCGAGGGCCTTAAAAAGGAGCGAGCTGTGGCAAAAAAAGAAAAAAGCTTTTAGGCCGTAACTATCGCTGTTATCAAGGCCAGCGCTGAGAAGTAACCAAGCCTGTGTTTTAATTAGATAGCGGGGGCATAAAATACAATACACTTAAACTGAGACTTTGACTATGACTGCGACTTCGATTGGGACTGCGACTGCGACTTCGGCTTCGACTGCGACTGCGACTTCGATTTCGACTTAGCATTTGAGCAGGAAGTGGTCACCCTGATTGAGTTTTAGTTTTGGGTTCGCCTACTTTCATTGTATCAATTTCACTTGCCTAATGCTGCGCTGGCGTCGCACATCAGTGTCAGTCTGTCATGCTGTCAGTCAGTTGGTCAATCTTGGCCACTCATTCGCCCCGTTGTCTGTCAAAACGCACGCCCATTCATAAGTTTGTAGATTTTTACATTTAACGCTCAATTATTGTACACTTAATGAACTCATCACATGACAGCTCATCAAACAATAACTGCAAACTGTCAAAACATAAAATATTTGGTCAGCTACGATTCAGCTACGATTGAAATGCTTAAACTTGCCACAAAGTTGAACCGCAACAAATCAAATTGGAGCAGTCGCCATAATATCATTGAAGCCAGTTTGCGTGGGAGACAGCGTCAAAGTCACAGTTGGGAGTCATCAATAAAAGAAAGCAATTAACAATTACAATAACAGAGCTCTGATTGTTAGCATTTGCGAAACTAAGTGTGCCATTAGCTAAGATGACGTTAATCCAACAATTGATATTGTTTCAACTTTAGCAAAAAGTCTACTATAATTGCAATGCTTAACTATTTGGCCCTCAAGCAAGCTTTTAGTTAGAAAATGACCCAATTACTTTTGTAACTCTTTGTTTTAAAGGACTTTGCTGTATTCCTAAACGGACTTAAGTGAACTTTCCTAAAATTAACTAAATACTTTTGAAGTTTGAACAGAAGAGCTAATCCATGGAAATGAAATTTTCACTTCTGAGTTAAACATTCGATGCCCTCATAAATCTCAGCTAGTTTTTCTTTGAAAGCCTGCCATTTCATTCCGCTGGATTCCATGTTGATTTGCCAAAAACATGCCTCAAGTCAAAGCTTGGACAAGATTTTGCCATAGCTCTAGATTTGTGGCAGCCCCTGTTTCCATACCAATTAACTTGACCGTTGAAATTTACAACAGAAATTTTCATTGCATGCCAAACTGACAGTTTTTGTTTTATTATGACAGCTTTGTCCAGCCCAAATCAGTTCAGTTTCGAGCATATATATAAATATAATCAAGGAAAAGCAAAGCAAGCCTTTCTCTTCAAGCCTGACTCATGTGAAACTTCGAATAGTAGGTTCGACATATTACACCTGGTTTTACCGTTTCAGGGGTCTAATTGATTGTTGTAGTTGCTTGGCCGCCACCTACTGACCTTCACATTGAGCGACCGCAGCAGCAGCAGCAACAACAGCAGCAATGGACAGTATCCGCAATGCGATCGATCCGGTAGACAAACGTCTCGTCGTCTGGTTTGTGAATTGTTAGATAGATAGCCTGAATGGGTTTGGGTTTGGGTCTAAGCCTGATGTCGACCGACCACACAATGGGCGCGCGTTAGATAGCTAATCGATTTGCTGCTCATTCGATTTTTTATTACGTATTCAAATTGGAGCAATTACCACTTGAAACTTGTATGGCATAAAAGTGGGTGTGCCGCCCCAACAACAACAACAATAATAATAACAACATCTACAAAAACAACAGATTAATGCTCATAATCATAGCTACTACTAGCAACATTTTTATACCCTTGCGTTGGGTATTGTAATTTTGTTACGAATTGTGTAGTTTATGCAAGACAAGTTTCTGTTGAAAACTTGTCACTAAGTTTTATGTGATATTTATAGTATAGTTTAAAGTTAAAGGCATAGATGCTACCTTTTGCTAAAGGCTCAGTTAAATCGGATACTAGTATCAAAATATTGCAAAAAAATTTGGTAAAAATCAGATGGATTTTTTCTTATAGTTTCCAGAGTATAAATCTGAATATCTGAATATAATTATGCTTTTGTAAATTTAAATTTGATTGAAATTTTTTGTATATGATTTATTTTCATTTTTGATATAATTTCTTGTACAAACTTAATCTTTTTTTCACAAAATTCAACAAAAGCCAACTTTAATAACAAGCCTATTCCTGTTTCCACGTCGGAAATATGTTTCAGAATTGAAATTTCCATAATGGCCCAAAATTTCATTATTGCTGTTGATCTGGTGAATTACCTATCTCAATGGCCAGAGACTTTAATCCTTGATCAAAAGAATATGAATACAATCTGCAAAATCTTAACAAAATTAAAAATTCGAACATTTAAAGGAAAATGGAAACTGGAACAAGCCTTAGCTTATTTGATTTTTGTCAAAATTAAACTTTCTTATTATAAAGTTTTAAAAAACAACCACTTGAGAGTTAACTCTTTGTTTACAAAACTTTTTTATTTAGTAGAGTTCTTATGCAAGAATTTTGTATTTGGTGCTTTGCAAAGGGTATAAAATCGTCGACTGGCCAAAGCTAGCTTTTTTTTGCGAATTGTTTTGTGATAATTATAAATATTGCTACAAGTGGACCCAACCACATTTAGTCTGTTATGTGCACTGAAATTTCTCTAGCGCTTAAATTACCAGCCGGATTTAAAATACGAGTACGAGTTTGAGTTTGAGTACGAGTACGAGTACGAGTACAGGTAGAAGACAATGGTAGCTTGTAGCTTGCACAGAAGGTAACTCGATAGCTTCTTTCACAAGAGGAGCTACAACAACAACAACAACAAAAAAAAAAAAATGATTTTCATTCAGTTATTACCATGGCAGTGCTTGTGGTATGCAGATATTTGTAACCACAGCAACGGCAACCACAGTGGGCAACACTTGCTGCCTGGTTGGCTACCATGTCTGCCGGGGTCTGGAGTTGGGCTTGAAGAGTTGCTGGGAGGTAGGGATGTGGGCTGGAGAGAGGGGGGCAGTTTGAGGCTCTCTGACTTGTTGCCAATCACTCAATCAAAACGTCACTTGGCGTGGCAGTTTTGCGTGGCGTTTGTTGGAAAATTGAAATAGAAACGTCAGAATTTCTGCTCTAATTATAAGGCGGTATGTTTTACGTACTACCTGAGTTTCTTGACTTCTCTATCCGTTTGTCCGTTTGTCTGTATGTCTGTCTGTTTGTCTGTCTTTCTGTCAGTCAGTCTGTCTGCTTAGTTAGTTAGTCAGTCAGTCAGACTGAGCCACTGTCTGTGTTTTTCTTCAATGAATTGTTGCAGTCTGCGCCCGTCTCTGTTGCAAGAAAATTATGCTTTGATGCACTCACGTTAAGCTCACTTTACAGTTACAATTATTGTTTAATATCTTGACTCGACTCTTAACAAATACAAGTGAAATAAAAACAAAAACAAAACAACAACAACAAACCGCATTCGACTTGCATTTGCAACACTTTGCGCATTTTGTGCTTGGCTTTTGCAATTTGAGTCGCGCAGTGTTTTTTGTTTTTATTTTTTTTTTGTTTTTTTTTTTTGGTTTTAATTTGCAATTATTATACATTAATTGTGGGTGGGATGTCTCGGATGTCGCCCAGGTCTACAACACTGTCTGACTGCCCAATTGCAACACGAACATAAAAAAAACTGCTCCAGCTTCGCAACTTTAAGCAATTGTTGTTGCCGAAAAACGAAACGCAAATTGTTTTAGATTGCCCAAAGCAGCCACCTAGCAATAACAAATTACATATAGTATGTTGCCACGTTTTGTGTCGCTGCTGATTATATAAATCGCTGCAGAAATTGCCCACAAAATCAGCTGCAGCAGCAGCTATCCGGCTGCACCACGATCACAACAACAACAACAACAACAACACATCGCGTCGGGAGCAGCCTCTGGTCAATTGTGCTGCACATTTAGTGTCGAATGCCAACTCTTGACTGCTCTGCTGCACTGGGTTGCAAATGCAGCACGTGATTATTGTCAGGTGGAAGTTGAGAAACTTAAGTATGACCATGCAAATACGCTGCAGTCTGTGTACTTTGAAACTTTTTAGCTTTAAATTTGTAAGCGTTTTTATGGGCTATCAATTGATAACAAATTTTGAGTAGAATCTAACTGAATCTATTAGATTTACATATGCAATTTATATTATTTTATATTACTTTAAGGAAATTTCAAAGTAAACGAGTGCATTATATATAGAATTTAAGCTATTAGATCTTTTGTATAAATGTTTAAAGCTCTAGCAGACAATCTTTAAGATTAAGATATCAAGCTTCATTAGAGTCCTGGAGGAAAACCCTAAAGCTATCAATTGATGATTCTAGCCTACTGAATCATCAATTGAGGCACTATTTTGACTTTTTTTAAATTTATTAAAATTCAAAATATTGACATTAAAGTAGCAAACATCGTTGGCGTATCTTATGCACTCTGTTTGGATTTACTGATAGTAAAACTAATGCTCAAATTTCGGTAATATCTACCTGAACTAGGATTCATGAAAAGTTGCATAATCTTGTGCTTTTTGACTGATTCAAATGAATTCTCTAGCCAATAGCTACCTAAGTTCTGCAGCTTTCTATTGATATGCATAGCCTGAAGTAGCTAACTGTGTTCACAATCAGTTCCATTTTCTATGGATTTAGTTTGATTAGGTTGACTTTTAGAGCAGTTAAGCTATAAGAAAACCAAAGTTTTTAAATTGTTATTCAACTAAAACTTGCGAGTGTAGCGTATACAAAGTGCTTTAAACTTTTCTAAATTTATTCGTATGCACAAATTCGCTGCTCGTTGCATTTAATTCGGTGTTTGAATTTCTGATTAAGCATGCATCAACTGGCAATGCACTAAACCACGTACATATTAAACGCTGCTGTTACAGCCGCAGTCGCAGTCACAGTCTACGTCGACATCAGCAGCGGCGCTATTTGCCGCTGGTTAAAAAATTTTGCGCGCTTTGCGAGCGTGTCAAAAAATTGGTCATTGTTCGTAATTATGAAAATTGCTTAATTGTTGCTTAACAGTAGTTGGCAACAACAACAACAACAACAGCAACAGCAGCAGTACAAAATATTTATATTGTTGTTGTTATTGTTGTTGTTGTTGTAGTTATTGCTATTGCTGTTGTAGCTGTAGTTATTGCTGTTGTTGCACCCAGAATTGCAGGCATAACTTGAAGCTTTAAACAACTTTTGTTTTGGCATCTGCTTAAGTGCAACGCGTTAATTGTTAATAATAAATGTTTTTGTTATAATTTTGTTTAGTATGTGTAAAAAAAACAATCGCAATAATAATTTTGTGCATTTTTGTTTTTGGCCAAATTGCTGCGCCCATTTTACGGGGCGTTTATTGCAACTTGACTAAGCTAATTTTTATATTATTTTTAACACACATGTGTGTGTGTGTGTGTGTATGTGTATTTATGTGTGATAATAGCCCAGTTTCTTGTTGTGTTTTACTTTGCTCCAAAATTGGTTTTTAATTATTATTATTGTTATTATTGTGGCTACCATTTTTGGCATGTTGCTGCTGCTGTTATTGTTAACTGTTGTTGCTGCCGCGTAATGAGCAATTTCAGTTCAAAAATTCTTTCAAGTGTTGCCCCCTTTGGTAAAGCTCCCTATCTGCCATAGCTGCCATAAGCATGCAATTAAATGTTACTCATACGACCCTGTGGCCGCCCGCAAATTAAGTCAAATTGAGGCAGCTTATTATGGCAGCAGCAACACACAACAGCAGCAGCAGCAGCAACATTCAGAAATGGTTCACCAATGGCAAAACCAATAATTAAACGCCCCGTGAACAGTTTGTCATATGACTTTTTTTATTTAATAAGTTTTGCATAGATTTATTAGCTTAGTTTGCTTTGGCCCCAAGCAGGAAGAATGTGCGCGCGCGCAGGAAATGCCCGGCAAAAAAGCTGCAAAGCGTTTAAATCGTAACATTAAAAACGTTATAATTAACACAAAGTACATACTTAACATATATACATATATAAATAGATAGAGACTGAGCCCACTTTTCTGTTTCTGGTATGATCGGCATGCTACGCTATTTTAATTAGACATAAATACGCACAACAACAGCATAGATGATGATAATAATGACGATCGGGCCAGAAAGTGTTTAGCTGGTAATTACATAAAAAAAAAGATATACATATATAAAATAAGGAGCAGCCAGCAGCAACTGTTGCTGCTGTAACGGCTGCTTGTTTAACTCTTTTGCTCTTTATGCAACCGAGCACTGCGAATTAACATGTTCAACAGCAAAAAGCCAACGCGCACAACGTCGCTACCCAAGATGCTGTCATCAGACTTAGCCACAAGACACAAACACACACACACACACACACACATACGCACACGCACCTTGCCTTGCTCTGATTTCAGGCAGCGACAACAGCATCAAAAACAACAACAACAAGAGCAACAACTGCAACAGGTGCCTGGCAACGCCCATTGCGTGCGTCAAAAGGCGGCGGCTAGAAAAATAAAAAAATGCTGACGATAAGTTGCAAGCCGCGACGAAGGCTGCTGCTGCTGCTGCTGCGGCTCATGCTAAGAAGTTGTCCAGGCCAGTGCGTGAGAAGTTGCAACTGCCACACAGAGGCGGCGCATGCAGGGGCAACAACAAAGCCAATGTCTATGTGGATGGCTACAGATAAAAGTTAAGAGCCTTTGCTAAGAGTTGAGTAATACTTTAATTCACTTTAGTTAAAAGTGAAGCATTTATCTTATCACTTTTTGTTACACTTTATTTAAGTCAGCTATTTAAACTACATATTATTAAGTCTAACACTTTGTCTCGACAAGGAGAGAGCTGTGATTATATCGATGTTAATATAGCAAATAACAATTTCTTAAACTTTGCATATATTTAACTTTTAATTTTGAATTTTTCAAATTGCTGGCAACTAGAAGATGTTTATAATAAAAATATAGTTTTTAAATTACAAATCATTAAGTTTTAATTGTTTTCATTTAAGATAAACTAAGCCACATTCGATAGTAATATCGAGTTTCAATAGCAAACAAAAAACCCTGTATATGTTAAACAAAGAAAGTCGCCCGATTTTGATGAAATTTTATCAGAATGAAAAGACCATCCTAAATCGTAGAATAGGCAAGCTTGGGTAATACAGCTTGAGAAACAAAAACAAATGTTCACTCAAAAACTTTTTTTTCAAGCAATTGTTCGTATGACAACTATATAAGATATAGTGGTCCAATTTTGATGAAATTTTGTCAATTTGTGTAGAACATGCTTAGAAAAAGTGAGTTTGGTTGAGATATCAAAAAAATAATTTTCATACAATTCTTATGGCAGCTATAAGATAGCGCCTTCCGAGTTCAAGAAAAGTTTGTAAACACGTTAAGATAGTTCTAAAAACTCAGATTTGGTAAGTTTGGTCAAGTTAAACAAAATTTTCACCTGATCGTTCGTATGACAGCTATATGTTGTTGGGATCTGATTCGGTTTATTCTCACACAAGTACTTCTAATAGCAAAAAGATGAATCTGTGCTAAGTTTCTTCACGATAGCTGCAAAACTGAGAGACTCTTTCGTATTTCAGCAGACGAACTGCAGAGCATGGCAAGTTCGACTCAATTTTTGATGCTGATCAAGAATATATATACTTTATAGGGTCAGAGACGGCTCCTTCACATTTCGTGACAAAATTATAAAACTCTCTGCAAGGGTATAAAAAGCCAGAACTGAGAATGTCGATAGTTCTTCAAATGGATTCTGCAGACTTATTCTATATTTTATTACAGCTCTTTATTCCCCAGTTAATCCTTCATGCTACACCCCTGGAGTCAGCTACTGAAACTACTATATAACTATTAATATGTATATGTGTCTGTTGGTTTGTCTTTTAGTCTGTCCAGCTGTCCGCCTGCCTGCCAGCTCTAGCTTTAACTTGGCAAGTTGGCAACTTGGCAACTTGGCAAGTTGGCAACTAGACAAAGATGCGGTGGCTCCAAAAAGAATCTTCGAAGCTGGCGCTAAACGGTTTTGCCATATAAATGTCTTCATTGCGTATGAGTGATGAGGTAGCTGCGGGTCTCTATGCGTATGCGTTTGCTTATGCGTTTGAGTATGAATATGAGTATGAGGCAGAGAGGGAGGGGGAAGTAGAAGGAAATTCACTGTCCGGTTGTCCCAAGTAACCGACAGACAGCACACGCAGTCAGCTCGTCTGCGAACACATTTGGGTGTTGATTTTTAATTTATGCGCTTTTAATGTGCGAGAAAACATGCATTTAAAGTGAATTTATTATGAATATAAATCGAATCTTAATTAAGCGTGCAACGAAGACAAAAGGTGCGCCGAATCTCTTAACGGAGTTTTTTTTTTTGTTTGTGGCCCAATCAGCTGGGAAGGTGGGGCAATTATTGGGCCGATTGGGAGCTGGCTTAAACGCTTAGATTGAAGCTTTAGTTGACAGTAGTATGTGCAAAAATTTGTCGCTCAGGGGAATTGCTCAACTGTTGCACTCTGTCGCTGCCCACATCCTGCGTATGGGATTCAATTCGGTTCGGAACGACGACGCTTGCAACATACTGTGGCACGCATGTGCGGCATTTTAATGTGCAAAGTGCAGCACCCAAGAGCAGCACGCCCACTTTTTGCTCAGGCTGGCAGCAGCACACACTCTTTGAGATTTATTATATTGTATAATAGGCCGTACGCTGTTTTATTTATTGCGACGCACGCCAAGCAGCCAAATCAATTGAAAAGCTATAAAAACACTCGTTTATTTATTGTTGCTTTTGTGTTTTTTTTTTTGGTTTTTTTTTGGTTTTTTTCTGTTTATTTGCTGCATGTATTTTGTTAAGTATTTCAACATTTTTGTTGCTCGCATTGCACTAAATTGCCAAAATGGCAAAATCGTTTTTGGTTTGCCAATGGGTTGGTCTCCGTGCCCAGCTTAGTTCACTGCGATTTTTAATTTGTACGGTTTGGTATATGGTATTCAGGGGGGGGGGGGGGAGTCTTTAGTCATATGTAATGAAATAGTGTCAAAAGTTAAGTGCGAATGGCCAGACTCTCTCGGAAATGGAAAAGTGTGAAAAACTTGAACACTTTGAGAGATTTGAAAGTGAAAAATCATAAAAATATTGCAATATCTGAAAGTATTGCCTAAATAGCCAACATGCTTTATGATCCTTTTAAGCTAAGCTATGTTAATTGAGCCTTAAAAATATTTTTAATTTTTGTGAACATATTCAGCGAGCTACAATAAAAATTAATTTTCCAGACTGTACATTATTTAAAAATAGTTTTCTTTTTACAGTGTATTTGGCCTAACTGACCCAAATTCTTTGCTTTTCAATTGGGAACCATCATTTTTATTTTAATTTCATAATTTCTATCAAATCTTTTAATTGTTATTATACTCTTTTTTTTTTAATTTTTTTGAAAAAAGAGTATATTGGGTTAGTGAAATGTCCGTCTGTCTGTGCGTCCGTCCGTCTATCCGTATGAACGCAGTTTTTTCCACAGTTTTAAAGCTAGAGCAACCAAACTTGGCATACATTTTGATATATACCATAGGCAGACAAAGTGTCAAGATCTCCCCATCAATAATCTGGATTAAAATTTCACTTTTTTTTTTGAGTGTATACTTAATATATTAGTTATTTATGAATTTTTTCACATTACAAGAACAGAATGTTCCTTTGGCTATTAATTGTATACATCATGTTTGATAATTTCTACAAAATATTTTAGCTATAGCTTACATCTTTTGTTTTATTTGTATTCGAAATGTAGTTTCCAAATGAAACTTTAATGTTACCAAAGAAAGTTCCGTTGAAAAACTTATTTTCTTATAAAGAATTATGGTATTAATTTACTTGCCAACAAGTTCATGGACGATTTCAAGGCATGATTAACATATTTACAAGTAGAATCCCATGAAATTTTGAAGCTCACAACAAAACTAAATACTATTCTTTGTGTGTATGGCTTAAAGTCTAACACATAATTTTATGGCTCTTTAAAAATAAACATTTGAGTTGCTTTTAAGCGGAAATGCCACACCCAAAGCTCAAGTTCTTATTGGCTTAAGCGCTGCTGTTAACCATTAGTGTTTTACGATCATTTATTGATATAGAAAAAAATCTCAAAAAAAAGTGTCAACACTTTTCTAAACTATAGCGGGCATTATACGATATAAATGCGTGTTGGTCATAAAAAAAAAGTCGCCAAATTGGCACTTTGCCAGCTGGGCTAAGCTACGATGAGGGTCCAAGCTCATAAAGCAGAGTCTAAAGATTTGGGGCCAAAGTTGAAAGCCATAATCTGAGTACAACTAAATACAAGACTGGGCGACAAGCTTGTCAGTATTATATTGACGTAACAATATAAACAACATAAAACCCATTCACTTTTTGTTGTTGTTGTTGTTATTGTTGATGATTTCATAAAGCCAAACACTTAATGGCCATAAACAGATAAATGTATGTAAAAAAGCCAAAATGTGTTTAACGCATCTTTAAAGTTGCCATTGTCCAACGCATTAAACATAAATATTGTTGTTATTATTGTTGATGCTGTCTCATAAATATATTGGCTAACTGTCAGTCATATCATGATGAATAACTATGCTTAAAGCCCTCTGATTGGCTTGCATGCAAAGCAAAGATGCTGAGATGCTGAGATATTGAATGGCATCCGAGTCGGCAACAAGTGGCTTAATTTATGCAAATGCCACTCTTGAGGAGATCGCCAGAGATCGCTTTGCACTTGAGTGCGCTGCATTTAAGTGCGCACAAAGTGAGCCAAATCTTGCATTTTGCTTATACTCTCTGCTCTGCATAACAATAAGCAAGTAAAGACCCACAGCTTTTGCATTTGAATGCCCCATAGAATCACACGGCCCGACGCGGGCAATTAGACCTATGAAAATGAACGCCCTCTGACTAAATGACTGCCTGACTGACTGACTGACTAGCTGACTGCTCAGTGCGACATGTTGGGCGTACTTGGCTTTTGTGTTTAACGTTACAATATTTGCATAAGCGATCCAAGCAGCGACACCTCTGAATAGGCCTTTGGGACCACGCATGAATGGAACTCTCAGCTCCCTCTGGGTCTTTGAGATTGTGGGGTCTTTTGTGTGATTTATGCCTGGGAGCCTATGCTGCGTTTTTTTTTCTGTCTTTTTTTTTGTTTGCATATCGAATTTATTCAAGTGGGAAACACACATTTTAAATAAAGCTTCAATGCAGAACGCATAATTTAATTAGACACAATCTAAAACCATAAACTGTGCTGCGCTGGGAACTAAAACTTTTACAATTTAATGAAAACATATAACAGAAACTACAAAAATAATAAAAAAGATAAACAAATCATTCTATTTAGCTTAGTTTTATGCTTATTAGATTTTGTCAATTGAGACTTTTAGATTTTAGAAGACCCTGTTCACGTTTATATTTACAGAGAGCTTTTGTGGAAGCTTATTTTCAATAAATATTTAAGATTAATGGGTTCTGGTTTAAAAGGAACATTTTTGTGAAATTAATGAAATTTATTTCCACGAAAATCTAGACGAAAATAAAAGTAGCAACATATTGCTAAGGTTTATCAATTACATCTATTAGCAGCAATTCAATGCAATCCGCAGAATTTGTAAGTGAAAATGGTGATTCACTTCCGTAAAAACTCCTCAGCTTTGAATTGATAATAAACAAAAAGCATATTCCCAACTTTTAATGCCAAATCGTTTTCGATTTTGTGATCCTTTTTCAAAGGAAATGGCAATCATAATTCCCTTTCAAAGATAACAACTTTTTTTTATCCAATTTCTTATCTGTGGACGACTGTGGCCTAGCGGAAGGCATTCTGCTCTGACACACAAAACCTCGGGTTCGATTCCCAGTGGAAAACAATTTCCCATCTATATTCGGAATACAGAAAAGCTAATAATTCTGATTCCGAAGGCTTTGATCGGCATCCAAAATAGGAACTGGCTTGATTATTCAAATACATAAATTTAACTAGTTCGGCATTCAAGAGAATTCTTGTAAAGTTAACTAAGCTGAATCAGTGAATCAATAAAAAGTTATCAGATATCAATATGTGTTTCCCCTTAAAAGTTCGATTCATCAAATGATATTTAATAAGTTAAGCAATCTGATTTAGACCTGATCTGGCTTCTTTTGAAAGCACTAAAAACTATGTGAAAATGTTTCCAATAAATTCCGATTATTATTTCAAAACTAAATAAATGAACATGACCTAAAATAGCTGAGTCAATATCTGATATCAGTTTGTATTTCCCATCGAGTCATCATATGACATTTAAGCACAACTGAATGAATCAGATTTAAAGCTTGTCTGGCTACATGCGGAAGACTTTGCTTGCAACATTGCTTACTAACTTGCACCAAGGACGCAGGCCAAATTAACGCGTAATAAAGCAATCATTGAGTGGCCTGCAAATCAAATTGGTAGCAGTACCAGTCGCAGAGCCCAAATTAAACAAAATGCGCTAAATTAACTTAGTTTTAAGCAACAGCAGCAAATCGCAGCCGTAAGAAAAGACAAAAACAAAAAAAAACAAAAAAACAAAGCCAAGCCATGAGTGGGAAAATAAATACTTAAACTGCGCTAACAATGGCACATAAGAAAACTACCGAGGTGGCTTTTAGTTGGGACTCAGACACAGACTCGGACTTGGAATCGAACTCGGACTCGGACTCTGACTTGGACTTGGACTCCGGCTTAGGGGACTGAGGCAGGGCCTGGTCTGATCGGACTTAGCTTTGGCTTGGCCTGATCTGCAATTGCTGCAGTGGCAAGTTTGTGGGCGCAGCCGCTGTCCGTGTATGCCATAACTATTTATGAACAGTTAGTTAAGTTAAAAAAAAAAACATAACAAAACCTAGGTGGCAATTAAATGGGCGTGGCTTCATAGTCACAGTCACACACAGATGCAGCACAGCAGGGAAAGCGAAATAGCAACAATAACAGCAACAGAACCAGCTTGAGCTTCTTGTGTTTTGGCCAAATCATAACCTTGCCCTGGCCGAAGCAGTTCCAGCCCAAGTCCCAGCAAAAAAGGCAGAAAAAGAGAATCAATGAGTGTGCTTCGGACGTACTCAGGTAAGCATATAATTAGCATTTGTTGTTGCTGTGGATTCAGCTCGCTAAGCGTCAGTCAGTCAGTCAGAGTCAGAGTCTGAGCATGGAGGGGACTCGCCCAGATACACACCCCGAAAATGGCAAGTCAATTTGTGGAGTTCTTTGTTACGGAATCTTAATAATGGCCAACTTAGTTTTGGCCACTAATTTGGCCAGCATTTAAGCAGCGCCACATGGCTTAATTAATAAGTAACTCTCTAATTGATTAATTCAACAACTAACAGCAACAACATAATCCACAGCAACAACAACAGCAACAACTACTAATTCAATTAATTCCAGCCGTGTGTGTGTGTGTGTGTCGCATAGGTGCAAAGTTGTTAACACAAACATTGAACTTCAATTCGGATTTGGTTTCGGATTTGGTTTGGTTTCGTTTCGTTTGGTTCGATGAATCCATTAATTTACGCCTGCGCCCCCAAAGCAGTAATAACAACAACAACAACTACAACAACTACAACAACAACAACAACTAAAGCTGCAATAGCAACAGCTAAGCGCACAACCAAAGCAACAACTGCAATTGAAGTGCAAAGTTGAACAATAATGCAGCCTGCATGTTATGCTTGTTGCTGTTGCTCTACACTTGCAAAAAAAACTATAAACTAGAATTAAGAAAATAGCTCAGACTTGCAGCCAAAGCCAGTTTGGCTTGTGTTTTTATTATTCTTGTTTAAAGGTTTTACTTAAAATTAACAAGAAGCATAATTTGCAGAACTTTGGACAATCTTAAATTCAGTTATTACATTGCTTAATTCCAGTTCATTTTTAAATACAATTACATAATACATACACGATTTCCAATAACTTTTTACTCCGATTGTTGTTTTTTATTTCGAATAAAATACCAATTGGTTTTCTTTTTCAAATGTTATTTCGAATACTACTCATTCCATTGTCTTAAAAGCATAACTTTTTAAGCTGAATTTCCGATTGATAATTAAAATTTAGAACAGCTAATATAAAACAACAATATCAAATGTTTTTATTGAAATCGAAAATGAAAACAGATTTCAATATTTGAAATGGGAAAGCATTTTAACAAGAGATAAAAAAATTCACAAGCACCTAAATGAATTTTTCTGGAACTTCATGTTTCTGTAAGTTTATTGTTCTTGGAACCTGATCATATCGATTTTACGCCCTTCTGAGCCTAAAGCTTCCCTATCAGCTCAATTTTTTGAAGCTCTAACATATTGTGTTCCCAGGTTATGCATCCCGAGAATGCTACTTCAATTTCAGACAAGTGATGGACAATCTGCCAAAGTTAAGGATGTTTTGCAAGTTTAGTGCATTTACTTTTTAAATTTTCAAATTCTATTGTAACTCTTAGAACAATTTTCATAATTGAAAGCATTTATTTTGGCTGAGTGTAGCTGAGGCCACAGCTGCCCTGGCTGCGATTCCAAAACCGAGTGCGACTTGGATGCGGAATAAGTCGCGAACCTCGCCTTGTCTGGTGTGCAGCAGTTTGTAGTCCTAGCCAATCTTGATCGCATTTTTTACGGCACATAAATATATGCCAAAACACTACAATGAAAATATTGTGCTATACGAAAATGTGGCAACAACAACAACGAACAACAACAGCAACAACAAGCGCTACAACTATGGCAAAATATGAAAACGTTTTCAATGAAAATTAATGGGCAACGCCGAAAATTTCGGGGTGCTCGCTGCGCATGCGCAAAAATGTTAAAATCGTGACCATAGCCAAAGCAAAAAGTTTTGAGCTCCCAGCTACAACAACCACAACCACAACAACCACAAGTACAACAACAACGAGTATTGTCTTGCAGCTCGCTGTCTCTTGAGTCCGTAGAGCGCGTGTGATTTAGCAAATATTTAGACCGTATATGGAGCACCCGCCGTGGAGCGTTGTCCGCTGGTCAAGCAGCAATGAAAACAATTTCCTGCGTTGCGAAAATCCAACGGCTCACGTCTGTGGCATTCTGTGGGGTGGTAAGCAGGAGAGGGGGGGGGGGGGGGGGGGTGATGTTACCAAAGGCAGGGCGGCTCCATATTGATAATTCATAACGCGACCATTTTTGGTGAGCCATTTGAAATTAACGCGCCAACGAGCGAGTTGCCAGCTGAAATGTCAACATCAATTTGCCGTGCCGACAGCAGCACTCTATGATAAACACAAAAAACGACAAAAAAAGAAGTCAAAAATGTTTGCCAATCTTCGCTGCAACATGCGGCGGCAATTAAAAATGCGCATACGCCGCGTTGTCAGACTGAAGTCTGACAGAGTTTGTGGCGTCGCTGTCGTCGTCGTCGTCGTCGTCGGCGGCATAGTTAAAAGTGAACGCGGCATCGGCAACGCGGAAATCAAAGACAGGCATCATCTGGCATTAACAACTCATTTCCATTTTGATTTCAAATATAAAAAAAAATATATGCGACGGCGGGGGAGGCAATATCTAAAATATAAATACGAGTATTTAGGATTGGTATAAATAGCTAAGCAAAAAAAAAAAACAAAAACGATAAGCAGAACTGTGTCTATAAAGATACAGATGGAGATGGCAATCAAAATATTAGATTCATAGCTAGCCTAATTGCAAAAGTTGTTTACAAAACAAAAAAACCAAAAACATCTGGACAGGTAATGCAAAAAAAAAGTGTTCAAGGAAAGCTCAAAATGGGCACAACAATACAAATAATTTACTTAAGTAATCTTATTTGGCAATAAAACAAGAAAGAAATGTTATCTTCGGAAGATATATACCCTTGCAGAGATGATTTGCATAAGAAAACTTGGTTTTCAACGGATTGTTTCTATGGCAGCTATAAGATATAGTGATCCGATTTTGATCAAATTTGGTCAACATGTGTAGAACGTGCCTTAATTTAGAAATAGTGAGTTTGGTTGAGTTATCTTGAAAAACAAAAAAGTTTTGCATGCAAAAACTAATTTTTCAATCGATCGTTCCTATGGCAGCTACATGGTTTAGTGGTCCGATCTGGCCAATTCAACTATAGCTATCTGCAATGAGAAGAAGCATCTTTGCCAAGATTCATCAAGATAGCTCTACAACAAAGTCTTGAAAAACAGACAGACAGACAGGCGGGCAGACGGGTAGACGGACATGACTCAGCTGTTGATGTTGTTTGTTTTGTTTTGTTTTTTCCTGAGACGTCTCCTTCAATGCGTTACACAATTCGTGATATAATCACAATACCCTCTCCAAGGGTATAAAGACTTGAACTTTAACATAAGACTAACATAAGACTAACATAAGACTAACATAGCTTAATAAATAATATTGTTTATATGTAAGTGTCAAGTTTATAAGCTTAAACTACACATTTTATTTGATATTAATTAAAACGATTATAAGAAAACCATTCACATACTTACTTATCTTTCATATGAACTGTATTCTATCAATATAATTTTGTTTTTTTTTTAGTAGTTGCAATGTACTTAAAAATATATATAATATTTCACACAGCTCACTTAACATAAGCAAATACAAAACAAAAACTGAGCAAATCAAATTAAAAATCCATTGCAAGTCACGCAAATCTTTTGGGTGCACTCATTAGACTAATAAATCGCATTCGTTTTTGGATTCGTATTCATATTCGTATTCGTAATCGTATGTATAGAGCTCATTGGATATCATTATTCATTTCACGTTTCGTTTATTACGCCCCGCTTGGAACAGATCACGCACTTTATAAAGCCATTATATAAAGAAATATTTATTAGCAATGCTTTGCTTTTAATTAGCTTATGAGCTGTTCCAAAATACTTATATATTTATTGACAAAAAAAATAGATATATATATAAATATATAAAATGGCTAAGCAGACAAATGCCAAATAGCTTGCGTGCAAATTGTGACTATATAGTATATATTTTGTTAATTAGAGTGCAGTTAATTTGAATGTTCATTAATGTGTGTTGGCCAGGTGTGAACAGGCACAAAGGCACTTTAACTGAAACTGAAACTGGCACTGGCTTTAACTTTGGCTTTGGCCAGGCCATTATGAACACAATCAATCAGCGTCATTTGTTGTGCCAAAATATTGCAATCGTAGCATTCCCACACACGCCCAGGCCCAAACTTAAATTGGTCGCAGCCAAGGAAAGCGAAAAAAAATACTGAAAACTGAAATACTGAATACTGAATGGCCAGAGCCTATGGCGTTAATAATGCCAATTGCAAGTTTTATGTGCCACAACGACGCCAATAACAATAATAAACTGCATATTATTAAGCGCTTTAAAGTATTTGCAACGTGCGACGCTTGTTCATAACTCAAAGGCCTCCGATCGAACGACAGACAGACCGATAGACCAAACGTCCGACAGACAGACAGACAGACAGACAGACAGAACGAGCGCAAAGCCGGATCTCAGGCTGGACGACCTCTCGCGGGGGCACACACGCTGCCAGACCAGACACGGCGACGTGGTCAGTCTCAGTCCTCATTCCCCAGCCCCCAGTCCAACATTGTTGTAATCTCGAGCAAGGCGTCGTCGTTTCGTTGCTCTCTTTATTATACCCTGTAATCACTTCAAATGTATCGAAAATGGAATAATAAAGTGTTCGCATGGAAAAAGCGAAAAGGAGTTGTATCGAATCGCTCCGACTTTGTTCGATTGAACTTATCTTCAGAATGAACGAGTGAGTTGTGCTCAGAATGAGTCGCATTATCGTTGTACTCATGCGAATCACAAAACCATTCAGTAGTCATTTGAGTCCCATTATTGTTCAACTGATTCGAGTTTCAAAATCGAGTTTCAAATCGATTAAGCGCTAATAGAACTCAAATTACTAAAATGGAAGAATTGTTAGCTCAGATGAAAATGAACTAATGAACTAATTCACTGAAAAAAAAGGCACAAGTTTACAAGACGGTAAAGCCAAATCGAATAAGCTGTATTCTATATATCTATGTGCCTCAGCAAAGCTGAGAAAATTTCAGTATTATCGATAATTTAAATATCTGAAAAGTATTGCTTTTGTTTTTGAGCATCATCATTCATTAAAATCAAATCCAAAGTGATATCTTAGAAAATTATCAAAGGTTTGATAACTTCTCTAGTTTTTTAAAACAAAAATCAAAAGCTTTCTGTTAAGTTAAAAAGTAGATGCTAAATTCGAATATTTCACTAGTTAATATTGATACTCTTTTTTGAAAAATAAAAAATAAACAAGTAAGAACGTTGCAGTCAGGCTCACCCGACTGCGATATACTCTGTTTTCTGTTTACTGGGGCGGGGGTGGGCGTGTCAAAATTTTTTTCTCCAAACTATCGATGAGATCAAAAGTATTCATGCTGCAAAATTTGGGGTTTCTAGCTATAAGGGTGTAAGATATACAGATTTTGCTCATTTGCAGGGGCGGTAGTGGGCGTGGCATTTTTTTTTTTTACAGATCGATCGAGAATGTCATCAGTAGTCTTCATGCCAAATTTGGTGACTCTAGCTGCAAAACTGCAGAAGATATAGATTTTTGCGGTTTGCGGGGGAAGGGGTGGGGGTGGGGGGGAAATCTTGACACTTTGTCTGCCTATGGTATATACCAACATGTACACCAAGTTTGGTTGCTCTAGCTTCAAAACTGAGGAAAAACCTGCGTTCATACGGACAGACGGACGGACATTTCACAAGCCCAATATGCTCTTTTTATACTCTGTTTTCC
This sequence comes from Hirtodrosophila cameraria, assembly GCA_949708635.1. Taxonomy (NCBI): domain Eukaryota; kingdom Metazoa; phylum Arthropoda; class Insecta; order Diptera; family Drosophilidae; genus Hirtodrosophila; species Hirtodrosophila cameraria. The sequence goes on along the minus strand of OX453089.1, from coordinate 80,984,983 downwards.
AAAATGGAAAAAAAGAGTTAAGGAGAGCTTGTATATTCAAAAAATACTAGAGCAGTTTTATCGATCGTATAAATTTGTTAACGATCGTTTAATGAATACTGAAACTATCAACTATAAGAAACTATTGTGAGTTGAACTGAATAAGTAGTATCTGTAAGTCGATCACTTTTAACTAAAGTGATACTCTTACTAGTTTTAAAGCATTTATTTAAATGTTTTTTTTTTTTTTGGTTTTTCCTTGTCTTTTGCAAAATAATTGCATTTAGTTAAAGCTTGTGATTTTGGCATGCTAATTGATTGATGAAACTGTTGGCACCTTCATGCTTAAACCGCTAATGCTAATCAATTCATATAGATCTTCTGTACGCAACGAACAGAAAATAATATTGAGAGTCTGCTACAAATTAATTAGTCGCTTAATAGTGACACTAAGCCCAAGCTGGCAGACCCAAAACGTACAAATTATCCAGGCATTAGCATAATAAAACGATGCAACCCAAACGACACTCATAAATTATGCATAGTTTTGAACAAAACGAAACCGTTGCGGCGACTCTGACTGCGTCTTCAACTCGGAGTCCGAGTTTAACTTTAACAGAGAGATAGATACCAGCACAAAATTACAATAATAAAAGAACTGCGAGACGATGAAACTGAAGCTGTTGGCTGATATCGGATAGCGGACAGTGTATAGTGTATAGGGGGCAATGTCTGGCTTGGCTTTCGCATATATTTCATTAGTGGCGAATATGCGATTGGCGAAATTTGCACGCTAGATGGCGCTGCAATGGCTGCAAACTGGTTCACATTCTGCTTTTCAATGCACAAGAAGAGCCTAACTGCGGACAGGATGACGCTGATGATGAAAATCGTTATTGACAACGCAAGACAAGGGGCAGCGGCAGCGGCAGAGAGCCTGTGACAGCAGCAGCAGCAGCAGCCAGCAGCATCAGCTGAGCGATTTCCATGCAAATGACCATGAAATGGAATTGGCTCGTTTGCCTGGGTCCGGGGCGATGGCGATGGCGACTTATCTGCGACAAACGTACTTGAACCAGAAAACGAACGACACTTTAATGCAAGCCGACATTGAAACGTTGTTGCTGTTGTCGTCGTTGTTGTTGTTGTTGTTGTTGCTGTTGTCGTTGTTGCCTGTCATGGCCAGAAAGTGGCACACAGGCACAACACAATGCGTTAAGGAAAGAGAAAAGTGCCGGCAGAGTAGTAAAATTAATTGAAATGTTTAATGGAATGCGCTGCAGAGATACATTTTTCAATTTTTGGTTTTTCAATTTTATATAGTTTGTTGTATCTTTTTTGTTTTGGGCAACGGTATTTTACGTTTTGTTCGCTTTTCAATTAAACTGCAGCTAATTGCATTTGACAGCAGCCGGCAAGCAATTTATATTAAAACGCAATATATACAACAAAAAACGACATCAAATTTTGCGACACGTTTGTTGCCTAAGTCTTTTGTCAGCGCAAGCGATGCTGGCCAATTTTCAAAAAATATAATAATCATAAAATAAAAAGCTGGCAACAATCAAACGGCCACAGCAACAACAACAATAACAACAACAACTACTACAAACTACAACAACTTGTGCGATAAAAAAGAAATCTTTGTGATTTCGCAAGCTCCGAAAACGTTGGGAAAAAGCAAAGCACAGAAATCAAAGCAGCCAGCAGCAAAACCGACTGCAAAACTCCCCAGAGATTTTTATGACATTTTCACAGGCTGGCCAGTTGTCGATGAGCTGAGTAGCGGGGGAGAGAGTGAAGGCAGCCTGTGCCTGGGCTACATGGCAGCCGTCTGACAGACGCGTCACTACGTGAGCGACGTGTTTAAAAGTTTAATGAGCCGCAAAATAATTGCAAATGCGGCGCATGTCGCCAAAACGTAGCACAGAGGCAACCTGTGTAAGCCAGGGCAGCCAGGCTAACAGTAGCAACTGCAGCCAAAGAAAGACCAAAGACAAGGCAAGACTAAGCCAAGACTGCGATCAGACGGCCAACACCCCCCAGTGCCCAGAAAAGGAGGCTGTTGCTGCTGCTGCTGCCGTTGCTGCTGCTGTTGCTTCTGTTGTGGCAGCCACCTGTCGAGGGCGGCCACAGGCCACAGTCGTTGTGGTTAGGTTTTTGGTGTTGTTGCTAGTGTTGGTGTTGGTGCTGGTGTCGGTGTCGGTGTTGGGGGCACTTAATTGCCAAAAGCGTGACTTAAATTTAAAAAATCATAAAAGCCACGAGACCAGCTCAAAGATACGCGCCCAGATAAGGCTAGACGGATGCTAAGCGTTTCTCAGTTGCTCGCAAATTAACGAAACTCAAAATAGCTTAGGACGAGCATTTGGCCAATTAGGAGCACTTACCAAGCTTAGCGAGCCAGCTTTAAGACTGTTGTGGCATCTGATGACTCGCCAACTTGGTGTGTTGTTGTTGTTGTTGTTGCATTTGCTTTATTGACTTTTAATTAGCGTCGCATTTAAAGCTTTGACACATTTCTTTTGACTCACAGAGCCAAAGCTGGCCAAAAATCAAAATTATGGGAAATTCCATTTACAAAATGACAAATCCCCACCAAATGTGATACTCAGTATCTCTGTGTCAGCTATAGTGGGCGTAATTGCCTCAACACATTGTTTTATATCAAACAAATACAAATACAAACACGACTACGAATAACACATACTACGCACAACACGTTAAATGCCTGCCAACAATATTGTGTATGCATAAATCATGGCCCAAAGTGTCAACTTGGCTGACAGCGGAGACACAAAATCGGGTGCCAGATTCAGATGCCGATCCGATTCTCATTTCGATACTGTTTCTGTTTCAATTTCAGATCTGGTGCATTAGATAAAAAACAGATATGTACAAGTTTGAGCATGATTTGTATTTAATAAACAATCAAGCTGGGAATGTGTACGTGCGCACTTACATGATCTTACTTCATGATGTTTTTATACTCTGTTTTCTAAAATGGAAAAAAAGAGTATATTGGGTTTGTGAAATGTAAATCTAAAAAAATGTTACAAATGTCACTTTCGATACATTGAAGAAATCGTCGACAGTGAAGAGAATGGAAAACTATCGATACATTTAAATTGAATCGATGTTTTGCCACTTCTACTATCGATAGTCTTTCAGCAACAACTAACTACAAACAATAGCTTCAACCAAAAACTGTGCCATGTAAAGCCGAACTAGAGAATGTTTTCTGAAAGGGGTAAGGTGTAAGGGTATTGTTGACCAAAAACTGAGTTTGCTTTTCATGTCTCTTTTTTTTGTCGTTTGCTTTGTGCGCCCGCACTTTGCCACTCGTTGTTCGTGTGGTTGTTTGTAGTATGTCACTGCCTGTTGCTTTCCCTTCGCTGCCCGCGACCGTCAGTCGATTTATCAACGTTTACAGTTTCTAAACATTTTTAGCGCGTGCCTCACGCCGTCAGCTTAACGCACCCTCTCTCTTTGCCTATATGTTGACTCAAAAGGTATCCCTCGCAAAGCGCTAATCCCTTGGCAAACGTATTCATTTTGCATGGAGATACACCGTGCGAGTGCTTGTGTATGTGTGTGTGTGAGTGTGTGTCGGATGGCAGTAGATACAGATACATTTGTAGCGCAGGGATTAACGCGCCATTGACATTTTGTTGTTGTTTTTAAGCGGACGCACAGCAGGTGATGTGTTATTGTTGTTGTCGCTGTTGCTGTTGCTGTTGTTGCTTCTGCTAACGAAGCGGGCGGATTTGTAAGCCAAATCTCTTGTAATCAAGTGTAGCCTAGCGGTTCAAGCAATCGCTCGAGTCGCATTTGATTTATTTTCTGGCTATTTTAATGGCTGGACAAGCGACTATTCGTTGTTTCATTAAACAATCATTGACTTCTAGTCAGGCTGTCAGGCATTCAGGCGGACAGTCTGTGTTTTTTATGACCACCATATAAACATGCATAAAAATTCATCAGCAGTTGTGAGTTGATTTTAGTTATGTGCTCGTTTTCCGTTTTGCTTACTTTTTATGATCTTACAATTCTGATGTCGCTGTTGCTGTTGGTGTTGCTGTTGTTGTTGTTGCTGTTGCTGGTTTTTGGTAGTATTGCTGTCAGTGTGCGTGCAGCTATCGTTACCTGCTGCTGTTCTTGGTGTTCATTTTATTGGCCCAATTTGTAAATATAGCGCAAAAGTGTCGAGCATAACAATGAGCTGCCCAGGTGGGGCTGTAACTTCTTGATCAAGCCATCAAGTTCGTGGCCTAAGTCTTTCGTTTCGTTTCATTTCGTTTCGCTTCGTTTCAATTCAATTGAATTCAACTCCATCTTTAACTTTGTTTCGTGCTGCATGATTTGTTGTTTATTTGTCGTTTCTAATCAAATACAAATCAAACACGCACCTAACTACAGTCCAAGTGTGTAGAAATGCATATAAATTACAATTCTCAAAGCGGCTTAGAAATCAACATTTTTGCATCAATTGGTTGGAATTTTTTTGTTTTTTTTTTTTTTGTTTTTATAAACAAACAGCGCAAAATTTACGCATTATTTATGATTGCAAGGCATGTAATTCGTATGCTAATTGATAAGTATCTTAAAATTTATTAACCAGCTAGACGAAAATGCAGCAACAACAGCAACAACAGCAACAGCAGCAACAGCAACAATAAATGCGTGCGTGCCGTGCGGCGTCAATTTTCAAGTACACAAATGCAAAAATTGAAATCTTGATATATATAAGGCAGCAGCAGCAGCAACAACACTGCTGACGCTGTTGTTGTTGTTGTTGTTGTTGTTGTTGTTAATGGCCGGCTAGTTCTCACGCACAGCCGTTGAGCACAGCTGCATTCGGCCAGTGTCTGGCTTAACGCTGACCCCGCCGGCCCCCAACCCAGCACCGCCCCCTTGACGTAGCCCATGACTTTTGTTATACCGCCACCAAAATCAAGTTCAAATATAAAATTGCTTTTTTTTTCAGCTTTAGCTGCGACTTGATTTGCAAGGCAAATTTATGTTGTGCATAGTTTTTAAGCTGCTGTTGTAGCTGTGTGTTTTTGTCAATAGCGCAAATATTTGTGTGTAACATAAAACCGCCAACAATAACAACAGCAACAAGTGCCACCAACACACAAACGGCAACTATGTAACATGAAATTAAAGCAAAACAGCAAAACAGCAAAACTGAAATCAAAGCAAATGCGAATTTCGTATCAACAACATTAATTATAACAGCCATGCAAACCACCACCAACACCATCAGTAATAGCAACAACAACAACAACAACAACAATAACTACAACTACATCAATAACACGAGCCAGCCAAAATAGTGCGTTTTTCAAATTGCATATTGTAAATAACAGGTACACTGCACAAAACAAACACAGAGTCATTTGAAGTTTTCAAATTGTTAGCACACTTGTCCAATTATATTTGGTATAGTTTTTGTGTATCATTGAGTATTATTAGCAGGCATAATAGTAAGTTATGGCTTTATGTTTTTTATAATAATAAGATAAGCATGTCTGTTTCGAATTCCGTTTTTCAAAAGTAAAAACTTATGAGTTCCAAACGATTTACGATTTCCGATCAGAATGGTCTCGTTTTCTCTTTTCCGAAAGCTAGTTTTCATATCAAGAGTTCCATCTAGTTGATATTGCTTCTGTTTAACAGACAGTTTTTAAATTTAATGCTAAAAATGTTCTTTGATTTTTATCTAATGAAAAAATTAACGAATTATTTTCCAAATAAGATGCAGAATAAAGGAAAATTGAGTTTTATACTCTTTATTTTTGCACTTCTTTGTGTAATCTGGCAATTAATTTTTCATTAAAAAGTAAAACTTTAAAAACCTTTTGAGTACTTTAGAACAGTGCAATCAATTCCGTTCCCTCAACTATCGAACAAAACTGGAAATCAGAAGTGGATTGAATATCTTCTTAATATGGATTAATTAAGGCTTGATTTTGAGGTAACTTTAGGTATAACATGTACCATCTAAAGCTACATAGTTACATAGTTACAAAGTTACATAGACTTCAATTTTAAACAAGTCAGTTCCCATTTTGACTATTGACAATAATTTGCCATTTTAGTCCTTAAAATAAACATTGTATAACGTTAAACTTCTAAACCTGATTCCCTAATTAAAGTGAATAAAATCCCAGCGCAATGACAATTGACTTCAAGTTGAAAAGTAGTATCTTTAATAAATAACTACTTCCGTAAAGTGAAATGTAATTTATCTTCAATTTAAAGCTAATATTTTTATAAAATATATATTTTGTTGGCTAGTGTTAATGAACCTGAAGCGTCGGCAAATTTAACAATCAGTCGCTTGATTTATTTCTACCGCTTGATTTCAAACAGCTTCTCAATTTTTTGATGTCCATTTATGTGTCTGATGTAATGCTCATGCTGACGTCACGCAGTTTGCACAAATGTAAACAAAAATCACAACCTAAAACTATCTTAGAACAAAAAGTAAATAATAAACAGCAAGTCAGACTTTATGGAAACTAAATAAATATGTGTATATGTGTGTGTATGTATACACTGTGACAAAAAGAGGTCGCCGGGCATGTACTGTATTTGAAATATATGTACAATATATAGAGGTATAGAGGACTTAATAAATATCTAGTGCGTGTCGATCAATAACAACAACGCACGCTTGTCCCAAGTGTGTATGTTGTGTGCTGTGTGTGTGTGTGTGCGACATTTTTGTACATTTTCGCCTTGATCTAGAATTTTTTCCTATTAATTGATCTCATAATGACAGACACTTCAAAAGCGACATCACGACATTTATTAATTAATGCACGCAGCACAGCGCAACGCAAAGCAACGCAACAAGAAAACAACAACAACAACAACAACAACAACAACAAAGCACGGCCCGAACTAAAACTCAAACTCAAACTCGAAATCTGAATCTGAATTGAAATCGGCGAAACGACTGGTGCGTATACGTAACATGAGTTTTGCATGCGTGCAATGATCGCTAAAAAACAACAAGAACAACATAAAACAACAACAACAAATATAATGCCGGCAGCTTAATTAGCATTTTAGATTAGTTTAGAGCAAGTGCGTAGCATGAATTGAGCTCGGGCTAAAACTTTGATTTAAAAGTTAGTTTTTCTTTATAAGGTTACATTGAAGGCTGCTGATAAAGTGCATTTAAATAAATGTAATAAGCAGCTGACTGAACTATGCTAATTACACACTCTGCTGCCAGTCAAAACTATTTCCCGTTTGTCAATATCCATAACCATATCCATATCTATATATAACTATACTATACTTGACAACCATTCGCACAAATGCCACATACAAATGTTAAGCGGCATCTCTTATGCATTCATTAAAGAGGCGTTATCAATTAGCCAGGCCCGGTTCCATACAGCTAATACTATACTATATGCTATATGCTGCATGTGTGTATGTCTAGAAAAGACGCTGCTTCCCATGACTGCCAGTATCTGCAAATCATTGCGCAAATGCACGCAGCTCATGTTGAAACTCAATTGCAATTAAAAGTCTAAGAAACGAGACTCAATTGGCTGGCAAATGCTGCCAGCATCATTTTCTGTGCTGCTTGCTTAACTCGTTAGCAACATCAAATGCTTTAATACAAAATTAGTAGTAAGCCAAAAGTCGAAGCTCTTGATGCCAACAAAATTGACATTATCAAAACGATGCTTATTTAAATTTAGGCAACATTTATGGCTAATGGAGTCATAAACCTAATTAAATAATATATTATTTTAAATAGCATATGCAACCGATGAAATTCATCTGCAATAAATGTATATCATTAAATTAAATGAAGCTACATCAATTCAAATTGCAATGCTTATACAAATTCTCTTAAGATTCTCAAAGAAATATTTAAAAACTTAATATTTATTAGTTTAACATAAAAGAATTGCCAATGCAACTAAACATTCTTCAATGTTTTAGCTTTTTTAAGGCTAGTTGGCTGCTGCTTCGGGCTCATCCTATAGAAACAATCGGTGCAAAATTGTATGCTTTTAAAAATTCTCTTAAGACTCTCAAAGAAATACTTAAAAATTTAATATTAATTAGTTTAACATAAAATAATTGCCAATACAATTAAACATTCTTCAATGTTTTAGCTTTTTTAAGGCTAGTTGGCTGCTGCTTCAGGCTAATCATACATTAATAATCGTTGGAAAATTGTATGTGCAAAACTTTTCTAAAAGGGTATATAGCGTCGACTCGCCGAATATAACTTTTATTTATTGTTAAAAATTCTAAAATATATACTAGATTATATTAGACTTAATGTTAATATATATTTTGAAATAAAATCTATTTTTACATTTCAAATTAAACAGCTTGTTCATATTTTTTTTTTAGTTTCTAAAACTCGTTTGATTTAAGATATTTGCATAGATTAAAATATAGTGAATACAAATATATATCAAACTTTATTTTATATTTTAGTTTGGCATAGATAAAAAAGTTGACGATTCTTTATCCAACAAAAACTTTATAATCTTTATTATTCCATCTCTGCAGCAGCAAATCACATATATTTTAATTAAGTCATTTATAATCTTTAAAATATTATTAATTTGAAGCTATTTATTGAATACCGCCTTTGAGAGAAATTAGTTACAGCACAAATAATTCGCCTTTGTATTTGTTGATTGGGTTTACTTTTGTATTATTTTCTTCTGATTGAATGCAAATGCTTGCAAATTTGTCAAATTACGCGTAGGCGAATCAAGTCGAAAACTGTAAGTGTCGCTGTCGCTGTCGCTGTCAACGTCGTCGCCGTCGCCGTCGCCTCATCAAGCAACGCCCCCACCAAATACAGACTCGCAGCACCAACACCATCGCACCACTGTAGCAGCAAGTTCATTGAACCACCTACGAGAAATATGCAAATCGAGCGTTGCAAAAAACACAAAAAAAAAGCAACATTGAGCAAAACAAAAAGAAAACTAATTTCTGATTTGATTTTTATAGCCATTGTCTATCGCAGCTGAAATTTGTATGCATGAATTTTTGTGAGCTGCTCGAATTTTTCTTGGCTTCTTCTGTTTATATTTTATTTTTATTATTTTTGTGGCTGCAACCAAATCAAAAGCCAAATTAATTGATGTCGCCAAAAACATGCTGCGGAATTTGTGAACATAAAGATTTATGTGCAGTGTTGCGCTAACATTTTTAAATGATTGCTAAAAGTTTCGAACAGCAATGCTGCCTACCGCAAAAAAAAGGTTTATCAAATCCATATAAGTGCATAAATTATTTATAGCTAAATTAAAAATTGTGGCAGCCAGCCTCTAAACTAAATTCAAATTATGAATGCAAATCAAATTTGTTTTCAAAATAAACATATCTAATCAAATATATTGGCGCCAGCTCAGCCCAACAAAAAAGGTTTAACTAATGAATATAAAGCAGCCCATTTATGCGATTTTTTTCACGGCTAATAATTAAGAGATTTCGCACAGAAACACATCCGCAAATGCAGCGAATTTACAAAATTTTTGAACAGTGTATTAATTGTTAGTTGTGCTTGCCAAAAAACTAGGCAATACAATTCAAAGTTAATGTGATCTAGTTTTATTTATTTCCCAACTTGCAGACCTCCTTTCGAATCACATATGGTGGCATCATCATTAAGTTTTTTATTATGACTAATAAAACGATTTTTGATTTGAATACAAAAATATTACGCCCATTTTTGTAGTCTCTAGTTAAATTATAAAATGCGGCCCTAAATGGCCAGAAAAATTCATTAGGCCCGCTGAAAAACGCACAAATTTCTCACTTGATTACAGACCAAGGCCCCGAAATATTGTTGCCCTTTATCGACTGTGATTTTATTTCTGTTGTTTTTTTTGTTTTTTTTTTTCAAGGGTCGCCACATGCGGCGTAATTAAATTTCCTTTGTTGCTTGGGAATTCGCTACGATTTTAATTGTCGGTCGATTGAAGCTGCTTCGGCCTACGGCGCTTCCAAAACAGGCCCCTCTCTCTCTCTCTGATTTTGGGGCAGACCAGGCCTATTGGGGTTGGGTTGGGCCCTTCCGCACTGGCAATCGCACAATTAGCAATTTCATGCGTCGGATTTGTTTTTTATTTTTACTTCTTTGATGGCTGTTTAGTATGTTTTTTTTTTTTTTTTTTTTGTAATGTGTGAAATTGATTATGATTGGCAATTGGGCTTATAAACGGTGCGAGATTTTTCCACACTGTTAAATTTAATTTCAGTCTAGGCATTTTTCTTTTAAATATGGGAATATGTTGAAAGCGTTTGATATGAAAAAATTACAAGCAAATTATAAGTTTATTAACTTCTGCTTCATATAAAATACACTAATTACAATTGGGCTAATAAATGCTAAGAAATTATTGCACGCTGTTGAATTTTATTTAGTTTCGAGAGCTATTTTTGTAATATGGAAATATTTGAAAGTTTTAGAAATAGAAAAGTTGCGTAAAGTTTATAATACAGTCAAACTTTTCAAGCTTAAACTTTTCTCTTTGAAATTTTGTATAATTATTATATATTTTTAGCCAAATTGAGTAGTTTATGCATTGCATTGATTTCCCAAAAGCTTAATAATCCCACGTAATAATCTCTAGAAAATTTAATTATATCAAATAATTTTTGAGTACATAAATTCTTATTAATTTTATATAATTTTCAGTTGAAAATCTCTTAAATGCATCTATATTTCATTAACATTCATCTCAAAGTCAAAGTTTTTTTTGTGTCAAATGATTTGAGCTAGAAAAGTTCAACTGTGCATAATATATTTAACTATTTGGCCTACTTGTAAGAAGGATTTATAAATTTGTTCGCCACTAAGAAACACTCTATACATCATTACATATTGCAATTTGCAATTTGCACATCTGCAAAGCAATCGAGAGTTGCGTAGCGAGCTCTTTGAAGTGTTTTTTTTTTTATCAAAGTCTGCCCCAATGTCGCTGTTACCAGGGACTTGGCACCGGGACTGAGACTGAGACTGAGACCGGACAACTCGATGGCATCATAACACTCGTAATATAAGCAACAACCACATTCAAATGACACTAACAGTTCTGTCTGTCTGTTTATCTGTATGTCTGTCTGTCTGTCTGTCTGTCTGTCTGTCTGTCTGTCTGTCCGTGTGAGCGCCAGTAATCATGCTTTAACGACACTCACACATACACTTACACTGAGCAAAAAAACACTCATATGCAGACATAGAGGCGCGTCATCAGCGAGTTCATATAGAAATCTTGTAATCTGATAGGCATGACAAGAAATATTTTGCTTGTCATTAAATTTACTTTTATTTATGCAGCAGCGTTGATTGTTTGTTGCTGCTGCTGCTGTTGTTTTTGTTGCCGTTGTTGCTTTTGCTATTGTTGTTGTTTCATTCACGTGTTTTGTTTCGCAGCGACTCGAAATTAGTGAAAACTCTTCACATTTGTGGCATGAAGTTGGCTTAGGATCGAAAACAACAGCAAAAAAAAAATACTACCCAAAATGTATGCATATTGTATTGGCGCCTGCAAACGTCTTCGATTTTGGCCCCCTGTTGTTGTTGTTGTTTTTGTTGTTGTTATTGTTGCTGGTTTGCTTGCGCAATAGACGAAATATTTGCGCATGGCTCATTACAGTTGTAGTTGGTTTGGTTGCCGTAATCGACGCAGGCTGTGTAAGCAAAATATTCCGGGAATTTTCGCAGTGTGTCGAAACAAAAGACTTAGGCAACAAACTTGCTGCAGCTGCTGCTTAGAATATGCTACAGCTATTACAACGGATTTAATCAGAAGTGCGTGACATTTAAAGTGGCAGTCGATGACAGCGATGACATCAGAAGCAGCAGCAGCAGCAGCAGCATCATCAGCAGCTACAAATGTCAGCCAAGTGCGTCATTGATTTTATAAACAAAGGGCAAAAAGCATTTAGCTGGAAATCAAATTAAAGCATTGCTGCTGCTAAACGGCAGCAGCCAAATGGGCAGACAGCGCGATTGACAGCCCCACTGACTAGCTGACTGACTGACGGACGTGCAAACGATCAGCAAATGACTATTACATAGACAGACAGTTAGACAGACAGACAGACAGTCTGTCTGCCGCCTAGACAACATGTGTAATGACGCGAGTCCGTGCAAAAACCCAAACAACAACAACAGCAACAATAGCAGGCATAATGAGCACAATTACGAGCAAAGCAAATCAAATGCAACGCGTTACCAGCCCGCACTTTGAATCTCAGTCACAATAATTGCAGCAGCAGCAACAACAACAAAATAAGTTCATAAATTATGGCAGCAGAAAAAAAAGTATTAATTAAAAAAGCATAGTAAGAAAAACTTGCAACGGTAACAACAACAGCAACAACCAAGAGTGAAAAAAAAATTACATAAGAAAAAAAATAAATGCAGTCTGTCGACTATTAAGAGAACTTCTTGTTGACTCATCCATCCAAGCGGACGGCCCACAATTAACAACCCAGGCCAAGACAACTACCAAGAAAACTGCCAGTCAACATTTCTTGAACTCATTTGCCGCGTTTTGTATCAACGCTCGGCAATTTCTTTGTCAGCGCTGCAATTAAACAATTGCCGACTTTTGTTTTTGTTGCTGTTATTGTTAATGTTGTTGCCGTTGTTGTTATTATTGTTAATCTTACTGTTGTTCTTACTGTTACCGCTGACAATAAATTTAATTTAATACGCTTTATGCACAGACTTTAGCACACGCCCAATTGGACCTCAAATCTCTCGTGACTTGCGTTTCGCAATTGTGAGAAATTAAATAATTCTTTGTATATTTATTTGCTAGTTTGTTTTTTATTTATGTTATTTTTTTTTAATGTTGATTAAGTTTTTTTGTGCGGCATGGCTTTAATTAGTGCATTTTAATTGTTTTTGGCTTGCAAATAAAAAGCAACTAAATTATATGCAAGTGTAAGTCGGAGAGTACAAAGAAAAGCAGGAAGTTTTTTACTGAGAAATTTAACTTGTATATGCGTTGTGCCTATTAAACATGCTCAAATCTATTGAAATCATTTGAAATTGAAATTATTAAGCGGTTCAGAATATTGAAAAATACTTAAATTGCCAACTGAATGAATACTATTTAATAAAACTTTGAACTTAAAACGAACGATTCAAGAAACTCTTTGAAATGAAAAGCTCTTTAAAAGTAAAATATAAAATAATAATAATATATAAAAAACTCTTCAAACATGAAAAATAATCATTTGAAACTGAAAAAGTTTTAAGCTGTTCAGAATATCAAAAAACACATTTTCTTTCAACAGATTGAATACTGTTTAATAAAACTTTTAAATTAAAAAAAAAAAAAACGAATGACTTATTTTTTGAAAACATAAAACTTAATATCAAGAAACTCTTTAAAATGAAAAGCTCTTGAAAAGGAAAATATTATGTTTAATTAAACGTTTCTTTACTTGAGTAAATGAAAAGGTAAAGCATTAAATTCAAAAAATTCTTCAAAAATGGGAAATTATTCTGTTTATTTCAAATACTGACAGATCTGTCTTAAGTTTCACATGCAAAATATTCAAACAATTAAATAAGTGAGCTTCAACATAAAACAGAAAACGTTCTGTTAATTATATTACTAATTATGTAGTTCAGAAAAAAGTCGACAATTTATGGCTTTTAGTTTCTTTTGTATATATTTAGTATAGTTTGATTTCATGCTGGCTTTAATAACTTAATAAATATTCATAAATTTTTTTTATCAACATAAAGAAGTTTATACATTTCATTCAAGCTGTGCAAAAGTAGATATTGATATTGTATTTCAATTAAATATGCCAGTTAAAACGTTTTTTTTTTATTTTTTCAATAAATTGCATCAGCAGACATTAAACATTCACACCAAACACTGACAATTAGACGGACAGTCAGACAATCAGCTGCTGTTGGCAACGCGTCGTCTATTGTTAAAGTGTTGAAGTGTTTTTATTTAAATTGCCCAACTGAACTTGTAATTATGGCGTGCACTCTCTTTTGTTGTGGTTGTGGTTGTAGTTGTTGCTGTTGTTGCTATATATACTTATTGGCTGGTCAGTGGCTGCTCTTTGCATTTTACATAAAATAAGGAAATAAATAGCTTGGTTTTTTAAGAGCCAGTTGAAGCGTTTTGTAGTTGATGTTTTTCACTCAAATCACAGCAATTAATTGCAGTGGCCAACTAACTTTTAACTAACGGTTTAATGGCCAAACGCACCAACACAAACACCAACAAACAATCAACATTAACAACAATAGCAGCAGCAGCAGCAGCAGCAGCTGTTTTGTGTCAGTTAATTGTAATTGAAAATCATTGCGTCTCTCAATTGATAAAACTGTATGGCAGCCCTGGCCCTGTGTTAGCTGAATCAGCTGGAAGTCTGCTTAACGATTGTGTTTTGTTGTTGCTGATGCTGCACATAAAGTGCAATTATAGCCGCATTAAACTTAACCAAAGACTAAAGACTATACAATAACTGAAAAACAATTTAACTTACCGCTGGCAAAGTCTCCAACTCAAAATTGAAATGAACAGCAATTAACGCACTGCTGTTTTGTTTTTATTTTTGTATTTTGTTGTTTAACTATTAATTGGATTTGTCTGGCACTATAGCATTAAGCAGCGAGATATGGAGATTCTCTGAATGACACATAGACACACACACGCACACACACACACGAAAATCTTTGAAACGCGGATGTGACCGTTGTTGTCGTCAGTGCAACAGTTGCAAAAAAAGTTGCAGCACGTGAAATATTTATGTAAATTTATTTGGCTTTTTGCTGTTGTTGTTGTTGCTGTTGCTTTTGCTGTTGCTGTTTTCGTCGCATTTGGACAAACATTAAGAGGCACACTTTGCAATTGTCGTTGGGGCTGCGATTTGATTAAAGTTGAAGCCAGCAGTCTGGCAGTCGACGAGCTGTCCGGCGATTGTTTTTTGATTTTTCTTCTTTTTTTTTTTTGTCAATTTTTTGTTTGTGTTTGTATGTTTACCTGTTGCCAGCTGTTTGTGTTTTGTGTTTTGTGGCAGGCAGGATTTGACTTGTCAATTAGTTTGTTGCTTGTTGCATTTTGTTGCTGTTAGTGCTATCACCGCTATCGAAGCACCGTTATCTGGCGCAACTCACACAGACACACACACTCAATAGCACATAATGCAAGCGAGCGATGAAAATGGCAGCGCAAGTTCGTTGCCTAAGTCTTTTGTTTTCTTATCGCTTATATATTTCTTTTGATTTTGATTTTTATATTTAAATCGTTAAAACTTTTTTATCGCATCATGTTTTTCTACATACAATATAATTAATTTGCTGATATATTTTTCTTTTTTACTACACGCTTTTTATGTGATCTTTTGGCGGCAATTAAAATTAATTTAATTTAATTTGTTTTATATTTGTTTGCTGCGCGTTGCTGTTGTTGGAAACAAGTTTGTCTTTTTGATTATACTACAATAAATGTGTGTTGTATGTGTATTTTGATATATGCTACAACTGGTAGCTTAACGAAGGGCATATTCATGTACATATATTTAAGCACAAATGCACATCTATTAAGTTATCTATGTATGTATTTGTTTAGTATATTCATGTGTATTAATTTGGTTTTATGGCAGCACTGAATTGCTTTTTACTGTTGCTTGTTTGGCTGCTTTTATGAGTGATTTGGTTTAGAGCAGCCACAGATGGCTAAACATAAAAAATTGTTAAGCTTTTCGATGCAAAAGCAGCAGCAGCAGCAGCTGCAAACATAATTTCCTATGCAATCCAAAGTGCAGTTCGTTGGCCAACTCTTCACTACGGGATGTGTTGTTTGTTGTTTTTTGTTTGTTGTTTGACGCACATATACAAATCGCATGTAAAACGCACGCAAATCGCAAATCGCATATCACAACACAGTTTGAAATCGCAACTGAAACGCGCGCACGCGACGACGACTCTCGACTCCCGAAGAAGACGCGTGTTTTAAAAATCCAAAACAACAAAAAAAGTGAGCAACGTTGTTTTGTGTTGTTTGTTTGTTTTTTTTTTTTTGCAACGCGCGCAAACGCAAAAAGTTTAAACAGTCCCGCAAGAAAGTCGCACAGAAACTGCAAGAGGATGAAAATTGCAGGCAGCTTGAGCTCAGCTTTGCCGCTTAATGCAGCGCAGTCGCGGCAGCAGCAGTTGTGAGTGCAATTGCCGTTGCTGCACCGGCAACAGCAACAGCAACAGCAACAGCAACAACAACAACAACAAGTTGCAAAACACCAACGAAGCGCAGCGAGCAAAAATCGCTAAGCAAAAAAGAAAAAAAGTGGCAAAATAGCAACAACCTCTCAAAGACCGACTGACCGAGTAATACAGTCCAGCAACAACAATAGTAACAACAACAACAGCTAAACAGGCAACAGGCTGTTGCTGCCTCAGCGGCAGCGGCTTACGATTGAGCAGCCGAACCGAGCCGAGCTTACGAACCCGGGAGCAACGGCAAAAAAGCCGCTAAAACGTGAAAACCTGTTGAGCTGGCTGCTGCCGCCGTTTGTGTCTCTCTGCCAGCGTCGTACGTTGCTTCGTTTATCGCCGATCGACGCGACGCGACGTCGACTCAGCTCCCAACCAGCTGCAGCTGCGCTCACTCTCTCACTCTCTGTCTCTCTTCGTTGGCGTTGTTGAGTTTTGTTGTTGATTTTCCAGTCGGTCGCTGCTGGCTGACCTAGCGGTTTATTTCCAACAGCGCTGCGCTATCAGTTGCCGATCAGCTTTTGACCAATAAAAAGAGTTTGTGGAGACGTCGCTGGAAAGCTACGCTGCCAACTGCGACGCTTCAAAGAGCACGTGGCTTTTGTTAACAAAGAGCATGTTAAGTTTTCTGTTAAGAGAACTTGGCGTGTGAGTTCAAGCTCGTTTGTGCCCGTGGCCATTTGGCTGATAAGAAATTGAATAAAATTATATGAATTTTATTAGCCAAAACGCGTCAAGTTTTTTTTGATATGTTTTTATGGCATAATTTCGCAGTTAACTACACAACGCCTCTACACACAAGTTCGAGTTCGAGCTATAGCCATATCAAGGCTCATTTATCAGCGCACACGAAAAAATTGCCAATTTCTGTGCTGAGAAGCCAAAAGCAAGTAAGTTGCTGTTCATAAAAGAAATGAAATGAAAATAAAATAAAATAAAGCTGTTGCTGCTGCAGTCTGTGGTGATTAAAATCATAATTGAAATGCGCCCCTTCCGCTAACTATCTTGAGGTGTTGCTCGCAGCTTGCAAACGGCGACAGCGACAGCAACAGCAACAGCAAACATAACAGCAACAGCAGCAGCAACAACAACTTTGACACTTGCCACGCGTCAATGTCAAAGGCCTGCGCTTGACAATTTAATTGTCACACGCCCGCCGCTTTTGGTCAGCAGCAACAGCAACACTAACCAACAGCAGCAGCAACAGCAGCACACGAACTTGCAACCTGGGCTCGAACTCGAACTCTATTAACGATGCCAATTGACGGACACTTGAATGCAGCAGCACTGTCACTGTCGGCTTAGGGGGAACGAGGAGAGCGCGTATCGTACTTTACATTAACATAAACAGTGTGGAGCAGTAGGAGGTTGCTGGTGGAGACAAGGGACACAACAGCAACATCTTGAACATTGTCATAAATAACGCGCCAATGACAACTTGTTTGGTCGCTGTTTGGGATTGGGATTGGAATCGGGACTCAGACTGAGACTGAGACTGGGATCGGGACTGCCATCTAATGCAGCAATTGACGTGCGGCGTTTGCACCTACCAAGTATTTGATGCGTCCGCTGCAGCAGCAACAACAACAGCACCAATAGCAATAGCAATAGCAGCAGCAGCTCCCCAGGCGGAGGCCACATAAAAGTGGCGCGGCAATTGCCAACTTTGGTCAATGCCGGCGACAAGTGTAAAACGACTGTCGAGATGGCGGCGACTGCTCCAGCAACGGCAACAACTACAACATCAGTATCAGTATCAGCATCCTGCACAGAGAAAAACACAAATACGGAAAAATATATATTTGATACGATTGATTTTATATGTTCATTTTGAACAATTTTAATTTTAAACAAGAATTTAAGGAAAATATAAAATCATACATTTTAGATCCTTTTTATTATTTGATCCGCCAGTCGTGTCTGGGAAGCCAACATCGGGAAATAGCAATCGATCTTGCCGGGAGCGTCTTGGCGACAAATTACGCGAACTGAATTGATCTGGGAAGTATCTATTCATTTTATTACGTTCATAATATTATTGTGGAATACATGAGGATACGTGCGACTGAGTTTAATACAAAATATTCAGCAAAGCTCCGGTTTTCACTTTACTTTTGCGTTTTTAATAAAATTTGGTGACTCCGTTTGTGAAGCGCTTCGTAAGTTGGAAAACTTTGTTATCGATAGGTTCCGTTTCGATTTTGTATTTATTTATTGCATATTTCATTGCGTACATGTAGGCAAGTGTCCTGTTGAACTTTTAGTTTATTATTTATTAATTATATTTATTTTAGACGAAATATATTTGTCCTGCAGCTTCTTTCATGAATGCACTTTCCAGCACTGTATATCAAATCAAGCCAAGTCGCAAGCTTTTATCGATATGACCGAAACGCAAATCGCAAAAATGGTATATGATATGGCTTTTGATAAATCGTCGTGATATATGTGTCGTCTTTAATATATTGAATCTTGTATTTTGAATGTTATTTCTATGTTGACGATATAAATTTATGTTATATTAATTTTTGAATAAAGAAACAGTTGTTTGCAATTAAAGCTTTAAACAGTGATAATTACTTTTATATACTATTATTTTTTTTTATAATGAGTTTAAATTAATAAAAGCGTAATTTTTTATGCAAAATTCAATTCAATTTAAGGATTTTAACGCATATTCGATATATCGAAATGACACTGGCAATATATCAGATGTTATCGGTATGGCTGTTGCATAAAATGGGTTGATGCTTTGTCAAGACGTCGATAATTATCTATTTATAGTACTTTAGATTATAATCTAATAATAAATAAAATAACTGAGTATTAAATATAATTTTTTACTGTGTGGTAGTGCTTCAGGTGCAGCTTGGAGCCTGGTCGGGTCTGGTCTGGTCTGGTCAGATGTGGTATGGTCTACTCCTTTCAGCTGAGCTCAGCTTGTCGACACGTTGACGGCGTGTTTGTGTGTTTATGGCAGCTGCCGTTTGATACTCATTCAAGTGCCGCCTAACATGATTTCGGTGTCATCTGCTTTTCAGCTTTAATATCGGCTGTTTAATGTGACATTTCGTAGCCTGCATGTTAGCTGCTGCATTATTTATGAGTTGTGGCAAACGTTATAGCATCTAACATATCCCCATGCAGGAATCTTAAATGTTTTTTAATTTAGTGATGATTGATGTCTTGTCCACGTTGCCTTGACAACGACGACACACTTGACGCTGACTGAGACTGCAGAGACTGCTAAAAGTGAGGACTGAGACTGCAACTGCGACTGAGACAGAGAGATTGAAAATCTAGTTGTCTATTGGGGATACGCAGCTAAATTTGAAGTCAGGCACAAAAGTCAATTAAGCGACGATTTAAATGCTGGCCAGGGTCAATGTCGTCGCCTTCGTCGTCGTCGTCGTCGTCAGGCTGCTGAAAGAGAGTAAGTAGAAAGGTGCAACTCAAATGGCCAACCAGATTTGGCCTAATGGTCTTTTTGGCAACGTGCTGCCCATTGTGCCCCATTTGATCTGATTTTATTTGCAGTATTTTACTTTTATTACTCACTGTGCTGCACGCTTGTGCTGCCTGCCCTGGCCTGGCTTGGCCTGGCTGCCTACCTGGCAATGATGCGGAACTGAATTCGAAATGAAATTGCAACCACAAATTGCGAACCAGCGCCGGCCCATCGACAATTTCATTTTTCTCAATGCAACAGTTGAGTTCAAAAGGTTTGCCAAATTATAAATTAAAAGTAAATCGAATCGAATGCGCGCCCATTTGTCTTTGAACTTGAAAGTGCCTACTACTATTGCCAATTGGTAGCAGCAGCAGCAGCAGCAGCTTGTGAAAGTCAGCTTAGGGGTCAGGTAACAGCAGCAACAGGTGCATGCCAAATCCGTTTCTCAGCGCCTGTCAGCCGCGTGTGTTTTTTCCAGCTTGTTCTAATTTGCATGCAAACGGAACTGAAGCCGGACTGGCATCGATTCTGGAATTGACACTGAGACGGAGACTGCCATGACGAATTACTTGACATGGTCAGCTTGGCAACAGAGCTAACAAACAGTTGTCCAGTTGTCGCAATGTGTGGGCGTTCGCAGTGGCATGCCAAAGCGATTGCGATTGCGATTGCCATTGCGATTCCAATTCCGATTGCCGCAATCTCAATTCATAATGATTATGCCGGTCATTAGCAACAGCAACAACAGCAACAGCAGCAACAGTTGCTCCCATTGCTAATTACAATTGCCTGACAACGCAGACTTGTCTGACTTTTACGAGGACATTGGCAATGGCAACTCTGATTTATGCCCACGCAATTGTCCATTGAGCAGATTCCAGATTCCATTGGCCATCGCCATTGGCCATTTGGCTGTCAGGTTTTAGTGCGTGCATCACTCATTGTTACAGTTAGAGAGTTGGCGTCTCTAATTTAATTTAAATGAAACCTCTCTGTGGCCGCCAACAACAACAACAACAACAACACCCGCGCGTTATTGCCGCACGCTGCTCATTTATCTGCCAGCGGCAGCAGCAGCAACTCCAACTGCGACTAGGACAGAAACTGGGCAAGCGGATCTTGCTCCACATCCACTTGGCCATTTCGCTTGTCCAGCTGCCTGCAACTTTTCAAGTGTTGTTTTTTTTTTTGGGTTTTTGCTATAGGTGAAATTTTGACGCTGACGTGGGCGTTTGTAATATTTTCGTTTTTTATGGCCGCCGTCTTCAATGCACTTCAATTTCTGTCGCTCGACAGCAGGCAAACATTATAAACTGGAACTGCCATTAACCCATTAAGCTTTAAATGTACGAGTACCGCGGACATCAAGCTGAGATTTCTGTTTTTTGTCTGCTCTACTCAGCTCTGAATTCCGCAAAACAGTTTAAGTATTTCCTATCGTAATGTTTATTGTATTCAAAGATATTCATGTACATTATGTATGTATTAAATCTTATGTTATGCAGACATTTTTATAAGTATGCTGAACTTTTAATGTCTTCATTAAATCACGTTGCTTGAAAAGATCTTTAAATGTTTGGAAATTAATAAGTTTGAATGTCAAGTTAATTTTGACTGCATCAGATGGTCTCAGAATGAAATCAGATGAACCGCAAACCATTAATGTTAGGGCCATAATTTGTAGGGGTCATCTGTGTGTTTCTCAAAATTCAGCTCCAGAGGAAGGCTAGCATATCAACTTTTATGCTCTTGCAACAAAGTCAAATCTAGAGAAGAATATCTTGGAATATGGTCCGTGGGAACAGACTATCTTCTTTCATATATATATTTAGTAAATAAATAAGAATCAAAATAAGATATGCAATATGCAATAAAAATAAGAAGATGTTGCCCAAAAATGGGTTTAGTCGAGCACTATAACTCGTGAATGCTTAAACCGTTTGAGAATTATAAGAGCCAAACTAAACAAAATGGAATTTGCTTTGATTTTAATTTTGTTAAAGTGGCTTGCTTTGAGGCCAGCAATTTTGTTGTTAACTTCCTTTAGCTTGTACCCATTAAGTTGCTGATTTTATATTTTTGTTGACTAGTGTGATTGATAATAGCTTATGTTGCCAATATTAAGCTTTAGCCAGTTCGCTGTTCATAGAAGATGTAAGACTTCGCACAAATAAATAGAAATTAAAGTCAAACGATGTAACTTTTAGAAGATCATATTGATTATACTCTGTTTTCCAAAATGGAAAAAAAGAGTATATTGGGTTTGTGAAATGTCCGTCTGTCCGTCTGTCCGTCCGTCTGTCCGTCTGTCCGTATGAACGCAGGTTTTTTCCACAGTTTTGAAGCTAGAGCAACCAAACTTGGTGTACATGTTGGTATATACCATAGGCAGACAAAGTGTCAAGATTTCCCCCCCACCCCCACCCCTTCCCCCACAAACCGCAAAAATCTATATCTTCTGCAGTTTTGCAGCTAGAGTCACCAAATTTGGCATGAAGACTACTGATGACATTCTCGACCGATCTGTAAAAAAAAAAATGCCACGCCCACTACCGCCCCTGCAAATGAGCAAAATCTGTATCTCCTACACCCTTATAGCTAGAAACCCCAAATTTTGCAGTATGAATACTTTTGATCTCATCGATAGTTTGGAGAAAAAAATTTTGACACGCCCACCCCCGCCCCAGTAAA
This sequence comes from Hirtodrosophila cameraria, assembly GCA_949708635.1. Classification (NCBI taxonomy): domain Eukaryota; kingdom Metazoa; phylum Arthropoda; class Insecta; order Diptera; family Drosophilidae; genus Hirtodrosophila; species Hirtodrosophila cameraria. Next base: position 80,962,601 of record OX453089.1, on the reverse strand, counting down.
CAGAAAACAGAGTATATCGCAGTCGGGTGAGCCTGACTGCAACGTTCTTACTTGTTTTGAAATAGGAAATAAGCAAACTGATAAATGGTTTTAATAATTTTCAACCGAATGTTATTTGTTCTTTTAGAAACTTGAACCGAAATGACTAGAAAAGTGAATATTAATGGAGTAAATGAGTGTTTAGTTGAGCCTTGTCAGAAGGTTGTTGATCATCAGCTGGTAACCAGTATCAGTAATTGTCATCGTCATCGTCATCGTTGTTGTCATCCTCATCGTTGTTACTGTTGTTACTGTTGCTGTTGTTGTTGTTGTCTCTAGCTCATTGCTGTTAATTCATTTTGCTCGAGCGCTTATCAACATCGCCATCAGCGCAAAAGCGAACATTTGTTAAACACTAAATGCACTTATTTGTTTTGCGGCTGCTGCTGCTGTTGTTGCTGCTGCTGCAGCAGTGGCAGTGGCATTGGCATCCGCATCCGTTGCTGCCCCAAAGAATGCAATCAACGGCGGCCACACAGCGGCGACTGCGGCGACGACTAACTGACTGACAGCATTTAGGAGTTAGCAGTTGGGAACTTAGGAGCTGCGCAGTGGGGAAGCTACTAAAATGAGCAGCAAACGTCTGAGTAGGCCCCATGGCGGCACAAACTCTGACTCCGACTCTGACGCTGACGCCGACGCTGCAACCAAGTCCAACTTCGACTATACAGTTTTTGACTCCCACGTTTGCGCAGGCGCAATGCACAAATTGCATTATTTGCACGCCGTGCAGTTGTCTGCCAAGTTGCAAGTTGTTGTTGCAAGTTGCTGTTGCTGTTGCTGTTGCCGTTGTTTGTTGACTGTTGTTGTTACTATTATCATCAACATTGTTCTTGTTTGGGCTTTGGCCGCTTGCTGCGCAAATTTTCTAACGTTTTGCTGCTCTCGGTGCATGACGGCAGCGGCACTTGACGCCACGAGAACATAAAAATGCTTTTCAGCACTCGCACTGCACTGCACTCGAAACGTTGAGAGGACGCGCCGAGACGCGACGCGACGTAGCCGCGTTGTTCAACTAAACTACTCCAGTCAAAATAGCATTTTAATAGACACAGCAGCAACATCAACAACAACAACAACTATCAGCAACTGCAATAGCAGCAACAAGAGCAAGCAAAAGCGTTGCAATCAAAAGCTTTCAACTACGATATACTCTGTTCGCAGTAACAATAATTTATTCAATTGTGATATCATTTATATGGTTTTTAAAAGTCAAACTGAATGGCATAAGCCAAGGATCAACCAAAGTTTTAATTTAAGGATATTTAAAACTAAGTTCACAAACCATTTCCAGATATGAAACATTACTTTAAGCCGCAAACTGAACCGCAGGTAACTTTATTTTTAGTATTCAGCCATGGTCACAAGATCGATTTTACCAATTGTTCGACATTTTCTTACATGACTTAATCATAAATAACTAAAAACACATTCCTTATGGAAGCTTTGGTGGAGCTTGGACAAGTTTATGTGAATTGAAAATGTTTTGAGAGCCTTTGCTTTGCAGATAGGCACCTTCAAATTAAATTTTAAGCTTTTTTTTCGTTCAAAAAAATTAACAAAAATATTATACATTTTTAAAGGCAAAATCAATTTAAAGTAAACGTCTTCAATTCCATGCGGATTAGAAAAAAGAGTGTTTTTGAAAAATTTGTGAGAATTTTAAATCTAAAAAGTTCATAAAAAACAGTCTTATGAACATACAAGATAAACGTTCGTTATACTCGATTTCAGTTTTGCAAACAGAGTATAACAACGAGCCGACATGACGACCTGGCCCCGGCTTTATGACGCTGCAACATGTGAAAATACTTGAGGAAAAGAAATTACAAGCACACGCTTTTCTAATCTAAGAACCTTTTGTAGCATGTCCAAAAATTTGACAGCGGGTTGCGGGCGGGCGGACGAACGTTTGGTCGGTTTGGTCGGATTCGTCCGTCCAACGGACAGTTGGACACAAATCTTTATTTTGTGTTTTATGTTAGCGACGCGGCCAAAGGAATAAAAGCCAGTTAGCTTCCTTTGGCCTCTGAGAATAACACTTGCAACGCCCTGGTTGAATGTTCAGGCTCTGATAGAGAGTGCTGCTGATGTTGCTGTTGCTGCTGCTGATGTTGCTGCTGCTGATGTTGCTGCTGCTGATGTTGCTGCTGTGACTATTGTTGTTGGGTGTTCGTGTTTGCTACGCTGCTTGCTTGCAAGGTGATGAGGTGCTGTTGCTCATTTTAGCTTAGCGCTTGACTTACCCTTACCCCATTTATGTATTTGGGTGGGTGTTTGTGTAATGAGCAACTGTTTATTGCTGTCTGACTCTGGCATGTGAAGTGCTCATCATGACAGCTGTAAATTTGCCAAGACAAAGATGATTTATAATTGTCATAGACTTCCTGGTTTTGTTATTTAAACTGCTGAGTGAAAAACAAAATCACTGCAAAGATCATGCTCATACTTGTGCTTATGCCATATACATTTCAGCACTCTTGGCAGCTGTTGGCATTTCATGAGACTGGTCCAAACCAAATATTAACTATTATAAGCCATTAGCCAGGTGGGTTTGAGCAAGAACTTTTTAAAAATCTATCCTGGTTTGATTTCAGCAAGTGTAAATGGGATAGTATTTTTATACATTTAAGTAGAGTGCAATAAATAAGTACTATTTATCTCCTTTTATAACATTTTTGCTCTATAATAAATATATTTAAAATTTTGAAGGACAGTTCGTATAAATATCTGCTCGTTTCAAAAAGTTCAATTCGATATGAATGAAAAAAAACTATTGCATCTTGAGCAGCAGAGTTTTCGATAAATTGACAGATTGAGTAGACCGTATCAAGATCGGATAAGTATATATGACTGCAAGTATAAGATTGTCCGCATTTTATCTACTATTCAATCTTCATATTTACGCTTTACTATGAAGTTTTGATCGATCACATGATATAGTCTATATCTAACTATCTAAGCAAGTCCATTAAGTCATTTGCAATAAAAAACAATAGCAAATAGGCGAATTATGCAACTTCAGTCAGACCAGGCCAGAGGCAGTAGTCGTTGGCAATTAATTTAATTACAATTGCATGAAAACACACCACGCCCGGTAGTATTTTAATTTTCATTTTAATTTTAATTAGTTTAAAAATGTGCTTCATTACAACAGACGTAGTATTCGTAAGTGAAGCCGAGGTAAGTCAGTGAAGCGTTGCGAAGAACACCCGCTACTCCCCCCTTGCTGCACTACGCTTAGCTAGCAAAAATGCGAAAATAGTTCAATTTAACGAGGGCCATTTATAATTTTATTGACTACTACAACTCGACAGTCTATTAATGGCTGAGGTTCTGGGGCGCAGTTTTGAAATTTTTGGCGCTACAGAAGCGCCGCCAGGCGCAGACATGTGCGATTGGAACTAGGATTTGGCTTTCTGACTTTAGCTTTGGTTTGGGTTTTGGTTTTGGCTTTTCGCATAGCCAATAGTCAATGCAGCATTTTCGACATTAGTTTGCAATTTGATGGCCCAAAGCTGTCACGCCGAAAAACAGCAGAGCAACTGCAGAGCAACAAAAAAAAAAAATGTAAAGCAGCAACACATTTGCAACATTTTGACTTCTCGTCAAAAAAAAAAAGAAAAAAAAGTGCCTTTTCCGCGCGGCCCAGACAATGTTTGCTAAACAGGCACACGTCGAGCCACCGAGCAAACCAAGTCTCAGACAGTGGCGTAGTCAGTATTTTTTGAAGGGGTGGACATTACATTTGAAATCGTCAAACATTAGAATACCTATTTCAATCAAAATTGCATTAAAAATATTCATTTTTTACATTTGTGTTGCATTTTTAAAATAAGAACAGTTGAGTTAAACTTTGTCAGCTTTTAATACACAAAACTGTTCAATTATTTGAGTCGCGTTGAAGCTTGACTATCCTTAAGTTTGAAATCAACCATAATTCTGCGATACCTACATCATTTTGGGGTAGGTTGAAAAGGACTTGGTTTGAAATCAATTTTCGAAAAGTATAACACTTAAAACAGCTCACTTAAGCATCATCAGTTTTAAACACCCAATTACAATTTATTTGAATGCATATTCTGAAAGATTGAAAACGATCTCATTTAAAATCCTGTTTAAAACTATCAGGCCTGTTCCGAATTCGAATGAATTCCGATTTTCGAATTACTGTTCTGATTTCCAATCGGAATGATTTCGTTTTCTCTTTTTCGAAACCAGGTTCGAAACCAAGTTTTCATAGTAAAAAGTCTATACAGTTGGCATCTAGTAGGCATTACTGAATCGAGAACAGCTATGTTTTCTTGCACGTTTTCGCTTCTGTTTAACAGACAGTTTTTCAATTTTATATTATAATTGTTATTTGACTTTAATCTAATGAATAATGAATAATCTGACAATTACTTTCATTCCGCAGGAACAAAAAGTAACGAAAAAAGTAAGTAAACGGCATTTTTTGAAATCCTTTTTCAAATGAAGAGCGCAAACTTATATTGATTGATTGAATGACAAATTATGCAGTCGATCTTCTTCAATGAGTCGATCTTCTCCTCTTGCCGAAGTAGCTACAAAAGTAGAAACGTATTCCGTTAAAAAGCTGCACTTATTGAAAAATAGGAACAATCTGAGAATTACTGGGAATGCAGGGGCTAGAGTTCACATAGCTCCCCTGCTTGGATCTGCCACTGGACACTCTGCTGCAGTCTCAGCCTCTGACATATTCCTTGTTGACGGCGCACGACTTGGCTAAGGACGTCCGTCTAACCGGCTGAGTGGCACAGATTGAGGGCATCATTATGATGTGACTGTGACTGTGACGGCAGCGCAAAACGGCGATGGTTGCGGTGACGGCAACCTTTCGGGGAGGGGCTGCCAAGCATAAACATTTTCATTTTCAGTTTCGTTTGGCATAGAAACGTCGCCGGCTGCTGGCACATTTATCAAAAAATGCCTTACTGACATTTGGCCAGCCACTTGAAGTGGGTTAGCGGTGCAGCAGTTGTTGTTGCTTTTTTCTCCTTTTTTTTTTTGTTGTTCAGCTTACAAGCTCATTAATTTTATTTGTTGCCAAAAAAAAAAAATGATTGTTTGGCTTAAGGCGTCATTTCTCAATACGCAATTTTATAGAGCTATTTATTGAATTGGGAAATGAGTACGGTATTTGGCCAATTAGAAAAGCATAAAAATCAAAGGACGGCCCTCAAATGATATCTCCGTCTCAATCTGAAACTTTAATAAAGTTTATTTTTAACGATTTGTTTGCAACTACAAGCTGGCCACTAAATCAATTAACGCCTGCAGCTAACTAGCCAAGATAACAAGCCAAAGCCAAAAGCAAATTATTTTGACATTTGCAACCGCAATACGCCCGTATCCCCCTTCCTCTGCCACCCGTCGCCTCTGATGTAATCGCTGCCTGGCATCGGGGCTGGGGCAGCAGCAACAACAACAACTACAAGAAATAATGTTGGAAATATGTTTTATCGCATTTATTATCAGCTGCACAAAATCGTCTATAATTGAAAAACTGTTAACTAGATTAGCAGCCATTAGAGACGAACGCGTTTTCGATTTTGCTTCGGCACTTAAACTAAACGGCGGGCGTTGCTTTTTTGCAGCCAGTTTTTATTGGCTGTCCAGCTATACGTACGTCATTCACTCAATCGCTCCAGTTATTGTCAGCTATTGGTATATGTAAGTATATTCATATAAATCATGAGCAGCTGCCTGAAGGGACATATTCTCCATTTTTTCGAATTTGAATTTGTTTATTTAAGTGCATTCAAATACGTATGCTATATGCCTTTTTACTTTTCAAATCTAATTAAGTTGTTTAAGTGGAATTTGCGACCATAAAATTATGCAAATGTTGCCGCACTCTCGAGACTCGAGACTCTAGCGCTTCATGCATTTTATACATTGGTAATTTGCACGCTGGCGCCCCAAGGGGGCATTGGAGCTCGTAAATCACAAACTGGGTAAGTTCGGTTTGTTTTTTCTTCTCTTTATAATTTTTTTTTTTTTGCTTAGCGTCAACATTATTTGCGGGGGTGAAACTAAAACTTCGAAAGATTATATTTATTATGCAAAATGCTTGATTTGAATTTAAACATGTTTTGATTATATTATTATGCATACGAGTTCTTTTTTCTATCAATATATACAGTACTTTTTAATTGAATCCATTTTCGGTTTCCTGTTTTCGTTTTCGATTGACATTGTCGCAACCTCTCTTAGATTTAATTGTTTAGTAATCCGAAATGGAAACAGGGCTCAATGTGAGATATTCGAATATTAGTTTGGATGTCACAGAAAACAACAAATTCCAAGATTTTTCATTCGATCGTGAGGCTTAAATTGAACTAGACAATATTGAGACTCGAATTTATTAACAATAATGAAACCCAAACGAAAGATTCGTTAGTTCAAAGGATAATTAGCTACTGAAATTGAACTGGAATGTACAGATCTACTGCAAATGGTTCTTTATTAGCTTTTTAAGCCAATTTTGTAATTTTTAAAGGTATCATAAGGTATCATACTACACATATTCCTCTTGTTATTTGTATTAAGTGAATAGTACTTTCATACAACAGGGTAAATACTATTTACCCTGTTGGATAAAAGTACATTTATTACATTTCGAACTGAATTTTTAAAAGAAATTTAACAAATATTTTAAATATATTTTGAAATTAAGTTTATTTAAATAGGTGAGCTGAAAACGCTTGGAAATAGTTGATATCACAAAAGAAAATTCTGAAGAGAAGAGCTTCAATATTATTGTTTTTGATTACGAAACATTTGAAAAACTCTCTTTACAGTGCGGAGGTGCTGCATAAAAGTTCTCATGATCATAAAAAAAAGAGGCGCATCATGAATTTTTAATTGTCATCAACGCACGATGCGAGGCAGCCTTAAATTGTAAACGCATTTGTTTATTTGATTTTTATGATGGCTCTTTCGTGGTGCATGGTCTTAACTGAGGTCTGTCGATGGGTTTGTTTGCTTATTTAGTGCCCACACACGGACATAAAGATGTCAACGCTTAACTTATCAAGCGAATGAAGCAGGCAGCAGTCAGCAGAAGCAGCAGCAGCAGCAGCAGACGACGCCAACGATGATGCTGCTGATGATGATGCTGGGGATGTTAATACAATAAAAACTACAATAATTTCTTGTTTCGAGTTTTATTTGCGTGTCGTTTGCTGGACACACAAAATACAAAATACAAGTAGCGCCCACCGTTGCCCGTTTATCAAACAACAATAAACTGTAATTTATGAAAAATGCTTGTAAAATGACGATAAAACAAGTGCCAAGCAGCGGGCCAGCCAGCCAAATGGACAAACAGACAGACAGACAGACAAAGAGTTGGTTGGCTGGAAGATCGCTGCAACCGAGTCGAGTCGAGAGACTACAAACACGAAGACTACGACAACGACGACAACGATGATGATGATGACATGGACATGGACATTGCTGCCAGTCTTGTACCAAGAGCCAAGTGCTTAGCCATGTGGGTGTCTCTGTGTATCTGTGTGTCTGTGGGAGCTCAAAGCTCGAAAACAAACAATTCATTGTATGCAAGTGTCCCGTGGTCGTGGCTTTGTACTCTGGGGTTGGGGTCTGGGGGATCGCAGATCCCAGCTGCATCTTCACTTTGGCCTGCGCACATTTGACCATTGTCGACACGCTTGTTTTGTTCGCCGAGAGTCAAGTGGGCAGCCAGTCGAACAGACAGTCGGACAGCCAGTCGAACAGACAGTCGGACAGCCAGTCGAACAGCCAGCCGGCAACAGCAACTGTTTTGGCCCAGTCTGGTGACAGGTCAAGCCGCACAACAGTTTTCCAAGTTGAAAACTTTTGCTTTCGTACGCTAACTGCTGACAAGCTTTTCATCTAATTGTTCTGACAAATCTTTAACAATTTCATATTCATTGAGTTGATAGTAGTTTTGCAAGTCAGCCCTTAAAAATGCTGATGCCACAGTTTAAGCAGTCCCCAAAATGCATTCATTGTCCTTTAACAAGATGAATTTAAATGGAGCTAACTTAAAACTATATTATACCCTTTTTTCGGCATCAACTGGAAATATTGAGCTAGAGACCCCAAATTTGCAAGGAATGTTAGATAAACAAACATTCCAAAATTTCCAAATAAAAAAAATGGTTAATTAAACAACATGTAGCTGCCATAGGAACGATCGGTTCATAAACAAGTTTTTGTATGAAAAACTTTTTTGTTTTTTAAGATAACTCAACCAAACTCACTTTACCTTAGTTTAAGAATAGTTTATAGATCTATAAGTAGTCTTTATAAAAATTTAATTTATTAAACGTACAGAAAACAGAGTATATCGCTGTCGGGAGAACCCGACTACAACGTTCTTACTTGTTTCCAATTGTTTTTTTTTTTTTATTCTCTCAAAAAAAGGGGGAAAAACTGCAATTTACTATTTTTAGTGCAGTTCCATGCTTTCAGTGCCAAATTTATGATGTAGTGTTGGAAAACGTGATACAAAAACTGGCACTATAAGTGTTACAGCAAAAAAATACTGACATCTAGTCTTGTATCACTTTTATCGATTATATATTGGCAGCTTTTTTAATACGTCACGATTTGTATATCTAATTTGTCGCATATCTGTTCTCTGATATTTTGGAATTACTTTGTTCAGCAGACGCGAGGATGAGCCAAAACTTGGACGACACAATATGCGCCTATTTTGTAAACAATGCTCGGAGTGAAACTCAAACCGAGAATGACATTGCAATCGCTGAGCAATTTGCCAAAGCATTGAAGCTGATGCAGAAGCAGCCGGAGGATACGCAAATCTTTGAGATTCAACCAATCGAGGGATTTCCGTTGATTGCGGGAGGCAGGCTAAGCAAGAAGGATGTGTTTGTATTGGCGCACTTTGAGGGCGATCTCTTTGAGCAGCTGCAGCGGACAAAGGCATTGGTGCTGGGGCCGCCCTGCATTGTGGCGTGCTTGGAGAAGTGTGAACCCATACCGTTGGGCAGCACACCTGTCTATACGACGGCCATGCGGGAGCTGCGCATCTCGGCGAGTGGCCTAAGCAGCAAGGATAGGGATGAGTTGAAAAAGTTAATCCATTGGATGGGTGGACATTATTTTCAAAACTTTGGACGCAATATAACACATCTCATATCGAATACGATCAAGACCAAGAAGTATGAGCATGCCACGCTCAATGGTGTGCCTGTCATGCATGCTGACTGGGTGCAGTGCGTCTGGCAGTGCAGTCAAAGCGCCAGCAGCAACCACATTAGCGCCATCGAGCCGCAGTTCGACAAGTATCGTTTGCCCACATTCTATGCCGCAAATATAACGTGCAGCGGCTTGGAGGCGTCTCGCAAAGATGCCGTTATGCGTCTGGTTAATGAGAATGGCGGCATTTATCACCGCGCCTTTCGCAGCCAGCAGGTGGACATTTTATTTATTTTTTTAAAACTAAATCTTATTTTCTAAAAAGACAAAGAAATGTTATCTTCGGCTCGCCGCAGCTAAGTTGTTCATATGAAAAAGTAATTTTCGACCGATTGTTCCGATGAGAGCTATAAGATATATTCGCCAGATTTTTATCAAATTTGGTCAGCATGACCAAAACATACTAAAACACAGAATTTGTCAACTTTGTTAAGATAGATAAAGTTTTTCAGGTAAAAACCAATTTTCAAGCGATTGTTAGTATGGTAGCTTATCGTATATAATGGTCCGATTTTTATGAAATTTTGTCAACTTGCAAAAAAAGTGCTTAAACTAAGAAAAAGAAAGTTTTGTTTATGTATCCCGTGAATCAAAAAAGTTTTTCATACAAAAATGGAATTTTCAACCGATTGTTTCCAAGGCAGCTTATATTATAGATGTCCGATCCAGGCGATTCTGACCTATGTACATGTGTACTGCCTTCAGTAAAAAGAAGCATATTTGCTAAGTTTCATCAAGATGGTTGTAAAACTGTGAGAATAGTTCGCATATTAGCAGACGAACAGGCAAACAGACAGACGGACATGGCTAGTTCGACTGGGCTGTTGATGCTCATCAAGAATATATACATCTTATAGGGTCGGAGACGTCTCCTTCAATGCGTTACACATTTCATGGAAAAACTACATAACACTTTACAAGTGCATGTAAAAGTAAAATTATTCAAATTTAAATTCAAGCTCTCAAATTACTTAAAACTATTATTTTTAATACATATTTTGAAAATCTTTTTAAAATTGAACAGGTGGACATTGTCATTACCGAGCAGTCGAACACTGATTCCGAAAAGTACAAAGCAGCACTGCGCTTCAAAAAGTACACATTGCTGCCCGAGTGGATCTTTGATAGCCAAGAGCGTGGCTATGCGTTGCCCACCAAGCCGTACGAGGTGCTTCCAGGCAAGCAGGTATCGACGCCCACACAACGTTTTGAATCTTTGACGCTGGCGGACCAAGCGGATGAACTTTCGGATCTATCGCGCATTGGCTTAGCAGCAGGACATCGCATGTGGAGCGACCGTAAAACTGTGAGTGAGACGCCGGCTGGAAGCAGCTGTGCCAACAGCAGCAGCAGAATTTACAACGTGCCCGTCCAGCAGCAGCTGCTATTGCCGCATGGCGATGGCAGAAAAGATACTGAAGACGCTGCCTTGCATCATAGTTTCAACCAGCCGAAGGTACCCATTAAGAGAAAACTCTTTGAGGAACAAAAGCAATCGGAACCGGATCTGCACACCTACTACTCACAGGAGCTGGAGCCTGCTATGCCTTTGCCCGTCGCCAGCTCCACGCAACTCTCAGCTGCTGCTGCAGCTCCTTCAGCTAGGTCTGCCACAGACAACCTGCCAAACTTGAGCATCAGCACACCTTCCATAAACTTTGATCAGCTGGATTACCTAAGGGACACCACCATCTACGTCCACGAGGCATGCTTCACCAGCGAATTCTACCACCAGCTGATCAGCGAATGCAAGGCGGCACAGGGCTCCCTGGTGTCGCCCAACTACACTGGTCGGGTGGACTATATCATTGTTAGTTTTGAGCTGGTTTTGGATGAGCTTGTGCTGCCGGTGCAGGCACGGCATGTGGTTACGGAGCTCTATCTGGAGAGCTGTATGAAGCAAAACAAGCTGCTGCCGCTGGAGTATTTTCATCGGCCCGTGGCATTTAATGCCAACAAGCAGCCGCTGCGTGGCATGACTATTGTGGTGTCGGTATATGCGGGATTGGAGCGTGAGTTTCTTAATGCGCTGGCGGAGCACCTGGGCGCGAAGCTGAACAAGGCACTTGTTAAGAGGGAGCGTCCTTTGTTGGTGGCCGCCAGTGCTGAGGGCTCCAAGTATGGTGGTGCCATCAAGTGGGGCTTTCCGGTGGTCAATTCCGCTTGGTTGTTGCAGTGCGCCCAGCTTGGCGAGAAGCTGCCTTATGATTTCTTTTTGGTGGGCAACAGCGTCAACGACTTTTCCAGCTGCAGCAATCTCAAGGAGAACAACGGAAACAAGACAATTTACTCCAAACCAGCGACGCCGCCGGCGGAGGATAAGGAGCAGCAGCCGAAGGACTTGGAGGAGCCGTCGCCGCTGGAAGAGCCGTCGTCGCCGGAGGAGTTGGAAGAGCTGTCGTCGCCGGAGGAGTTGGGCGATCTGTCGTCGCCGCAGGAGAAGTTGGGGGATCCGTCGTCGACGCAGGAGTGGGAGGATCTGTCGCCGGAGTTAGCGTCTTCGCGCAGTCGCCGCATCTCAGAACTGGTCACGGGTCTGCCCAGCACACGATGCCACTGCTTTGGTAGCTCCAGCACAACACCCGAGTCACCAAACTCGCCGCTCAACCACTCAATCAATCCGGCTGATGCCTACAATTTTACATTTCTGGAGCAGGTGGTCCAGAGTCTGGATACTAGTCAGGCACGTGACAGTTTGCTTCACATTATACGCGAGATTCGCGAGAATCCGACGCCCGAGCTGGAGCGGATCAAGCGACAGGCGTACACGCCCCAAACAAACTGTCCCGCGCCGAGCATACCCAACTTTTGCCTGACTCCGGCGTTCCAGCAACGCATGGACGATGATTTAGAGCGACGCTGGCGTCTGCCCAAGCAGCCAATCCGACCGGAGACGCCCCTTGCGGAGATCAGGAAGCGTGTGCTGCGAATCACCTGCGAAAAACTAGGCGTTGACTACTACACGGATGCGTATGGGAAAGAGAGTTCAGACTCGGAAGAGGAGCTGGAACAGTCTGATCCAGTCAGTACTCACTCGAATTCCAGTTCCCTTTCCGGCACATCATTTGTGAGCATGCAGAGCCCCAGCGCTGCAAATGCAGCAGCGACACATCCGCTCAAGGACCTTCCCAGCGGCAGCGCCATTAACTTTGACAAGATCTGCTTTGAAGAGTCTTCATCGGAGAATCTGCTGGAATTAGCATAATTTGAATAATGATATTAATTATAAAAACTTCATAGTGGCTCATAAACAACTGTCCTTTCCCGGCCATTTTGTTAATATTTGATTATGTAGAGCTTTGAAAATGAATTTGAGTTCGATCTGGTGGAAATCAGAATAGTTTTGCGATCATTTTCAGTCTTTTCAGGCCGATGTTCCAAAACTTGAAAATCGTGTAGCTTTCAAAATGTATGTGAACAAATTTTCTGCGAATTTTCCGACCGAATTTTTCAAAATCACTCAGTGCTCACTTTCGGTTATATGAAACTATTGTGAAAATAGTAAAAACCTTGCCAAGAATTCAACCAAGTATCAGCTATCAAATTGTGGCCTAGTCGCCTCGATGGGGAACTGTGAAGTTGTCAAGGCACAAACAACATAACGTCTCTTAGCCTTTGTGAGCCTGTCTACTTGGGCTAATTCTATTAACATAAAACAAAGAACTGTAGGCCATTATAAGAGACAGTTATTTGCAGAGACGTTATATAAATTTAGTTTAGCACGATGAGAGTAGAATTGTGGTGAAACTTACTAATAGAAAGTCAATTTTATTTTTAATTAACTACTACCTACTTACATTATATACTATTTCGTTTATTAAGTATCGACTTTATGCATTGAACTGACGAAATTGAGTTTTAAGCTTCGCAATTCATCGAAAACAGTTCCCATACAAAAATCTTCCATCTAGTTTGAAAGCATAATAGAGAGATTCAGAAGAGAGGAACCCGTTATCAAAACAAATCAATAGAAATAATAACAGATTATGCTTTTGTGACCATCTTAACTCCTTTAGAATATTAAGCGAACCCATATTTCTAAGTCTTCATCTTGCATTAGACAATTGGCATACAAGTTCGACAAAAAAAAAAGTATAAGAAAGAAGGAAAAAAAAAAAACAATTTATGGCGCCACGATCTGTTGACAAATTTCTCACAACACGATCCATAAATTATGTGGCCGTGACCGTGGCAGGCCCGTGTGGAAAAGTAAAACCATGGAGATGAGATGGAAGCACCGCCGATCTGGCGAACTGCCGATCTGCCAACCGCACGACATGTGAGACAATTTGGAATCGTAATCGTGCTCTGGGTGTCACTGGAGAGTGCTGACACTATTTTTCTCTCGCTGGGCAAACGTTTATAATTTGCAGCAAATTATTGGAGAACTGTCTCCGCTGCGTCGAAGGCCGACGTTCAAAGAAACAAGCAAACAAATTAAAATAAAATTTACCTGCTGACCTCAAAATTTCCAACAACAAAAAATTATGCTGCAAGGAAGTAGCGGTTCACATATAACTTTCTCTTCTTCGGTTGCTTGACCCCGCGCGGGTGTTGGCATTGTCATGAAGGATCATCTCGGACGAACATTAAGTTTTATTGCAAACATAAAGAACGCCATATGAACTCTGGCATGCGCGGCGACCAGCAGAGTTGAAAACAAAACTTGTAAAAAAAAACAAAAAAATAAAAACTTGCCTTTAAGTTATTTAGCTGCAGCCTAAGAAGTAACTTTATACGCTTTGCTTTTTGGCAACAGTTGTTCCATTTTTTTTATGCTTTGAGCACACGCCGGGCATTAAAATTGTTATGTGCTTCCCTCTGACAGAATATAAAATATGGCACAACAAAAAAAATTAATAGCTGTTCATTGATTTTAATTTGCTATTTCAAATACAGTGTTTTCTAGAAAGTTAGAAATCTTTATATTATAGATTTCCAGTCATTAGAAACAGCTTTTCAAAAAGCTTGTACAGTTTTAACTACTAATTTGAAGGTGTTTGTCTTTTTATTCAAACTTTGCTTTTTAAATGAATAAAACTGTTTTAAAATTCACGTCTGTGAATTATTACATTATTCTTAATTTTTTTATGTAAGTTTTATTTTATATACAATTTAAAAATGATTATTTTGTATAATTAGGTAATAGTTACAGAACAAGTTGTTGCCGTCGTAAATACAAATAAATAAACAACATTTTAATTAAGAAAATTCTAAAAGAATTAATTTATTTTATTACATTTTAGCTATAATTAGAATTTAATGAATTAGCTTTACATTAACATTATGAAAACTAAAATTATTATCATTTATATTCAGAACTGCCCTCGGTATCAAGTTACTCTAATTACCGAGTGCTTTCATATGGTACATTAAATGTTAAGTACCATAATTTCGATCGACTAAAAAAAAGTGTTCATTTGAAAAGTAAACAAGAGACAATGTTAAGTTTAACATTCAGTAAAGTTTACTTTTCAACCTTTTCGCAGTGCTTTATTGTAGTTTGAACTCGTCATGTGGAACATTAGAAATGAACACATTGCTACAGACTTATACCAACTGTTTGCCTTGGTGCTGCAGCTCATCGAAGGAACAAACATTTTCTATTACAATCCAGATGGACTAGAATGCCACTGGTGGTGGTTTCTGCAGCAGAATTTAACCAACCAGCCACAGTGGGTGTGGCACAGCCAGGCGCTCTTTAAGCTGCTAAAGGATCAGCACAACAACGACTTTGTTGTTTTAGCCTGCCTGTCCGAGCAGAATAGATGGTCAGAGCTAATGGCATTGTTTGCAAACTTGAGTCACTTGAGGCAAACTCGTGTGCTCATCGAGCTGGCAAATCAAAGTAACTCCAATCACACGCATCTCGAGGAGTCCTCTGTGGCCGCACTCATCCTGTCGCAGTGCCTGCAGCACAGCATGCTGCATGTGGCACTGTACTTTCAACGTTGGGCACGTCCCCTAACATTCTACAGCTTTGAGGCATTTCCACAATTTAAGCTGCTCCAGCGTTTGGGCTTTGCTACAGCAGAGCAGCTATATCCTAAGCAGTTGCAGAATCTTAAAGGATATACACTGCGCGCAATACCCGATCATTCACCGCCAAATACAATATACTATTGCGATGCTGCCGGACAAACGCATCTTACAGGATACATGTGGAAGTTCATGCAGACCTTTGCTGAGAAACTTAATGCCACTTTAGACGCATTGCATCCAACTTGGAAGCTTGGTCATGATTTGTCAACTACTTATATGCTGGAATTTACAAAAAACGGCAGCGTGGACTTTGGTCTAGCCACTTTGGTAGTGACCAATAAGTACTCCAATAGGTAAGTACATGCAAAGAAAAGTTTGATTCAATCATATTTTCATATTTCTCATAGATATTATCAATACTCATATCCAATCATGTTCGGCAAATGGTGCATTATGCTGCCGCTGGAGCGTCCCATTGAGATGAGTTCAGTTTTTGGATGCGTTTTGCAGATCAAGGCATTTGTATTGATGCTGATTGTTTTAAGCTGCTGCTGCCTCTCAATCTGGCTGGGAGCAAAGTGTTTCCCAAGCTGCTTTCAACACCTTCAACATTGTCTGCGTCTCACGCCCAGCTTAATAGTTGTATTGATTAGATGCGTCTGCAAGGCTCAGCTGCTCTCGCTGATGGTTATGAGTCCTGAGCAAACAATCATAGATAGTTTTGATGCTTTACTTGTATCTAATGTGCGCATTCTACATTTAACTGATAATTTTAATAGTTTCGAGGGTGATTTTAAAGCTCGATATGCTTCAGGCTTTCGGTTGACCAGCAATATAACCGAATTCTTTAATATGCGTAGCAGTTTTAACACCAGCTATGCCTACAGTATTTCAACATTTAAGTGGACCGTAATGTATGAACAACAGCAACACTTTCAACGCCCACTCTTTCGATTCTCAGAACTGTGCTTAAGTGATTCTATGTCACATGGCATCTTGCTGGCCGAGGAGTCTATCTATCGGGAAGTGTTAAAACTATTCACAATGAGAATGTATGAGTCGGGCTTAATTGATTATTGGTTGCGGCATAGTTTCATTGACATGGTTAAAGCAGGACTCATGAGTTTCAAGGACTATAGTATGGCAAGCATGTTGCAACCACTACGCCTACAGGACTTTCAACTTGCCTGGTACTATTGTGGCATAGGTCTACTGTTGGCTATATTCGTGTTTGTGGCTGAGCTGCTGTGGTTCTATTGCAATGTATGCCTAGATAGCTTGTAGGGCTAAAAAAAAAAAAAAAAAAAAAAAAAAAAAATCCATTGTTGAGCACACTCTGTGGCATATAAAACTAAATGCAAATTGGCTGTCAGGAAACCACCGCAACATCACGACGAACTGCACGAAGACTCATTTCAGTCACAGAATTGAGAACCAACCACAAGAAAACAACCAAATTATGCTAAATTCAGACAAACACAAACGAATTAAGGTCTTAAACTAACCAACACCTGCAACAGAGTCAGGAACTTTTTATGCTAACTTTGATGGCTTAAGCAAAGAAAAACGTTCTTTTCACATTTTGTGATATTGCACACTTCAACTTGGCATAAAGATCTTTTTAGTTAAACAGCAATTGTCGTAAATAAGCAAACAAAATTATGATGAAATATTAGTTTTTCTATATTTCTGTTTTTAATAAAATAATATTACCATTATCATAAAAATAGACAATATAGCACACTTTTTAACTTTTTACAAGGAATGGGATAATGCCATTTCAAGCTAAATTTAGTTTATTTTTTGCCGAAAATAAATAAAGTCTATTGACGATGCATATTCAGAACCCAATACTATGAACTATTCTATATTCTATAAAAATAGCTTTAGCATTCCAAAAGTTGCGTTCTTTGAAAATGTTCTATATGGGTACATGTTAACATACCTAAAAACTTTGATTAACTGTGTAGCACTTCAAGACTGTTTATATTATTTAACTGAAATTTAAAAAACAAAAATCAAAAATCGAAGCAATAACTTTCAAAACTCGAAGTCCGCTGTTTGAACCAGACTTTTCTAACTTGCTAGTCGTTTCAAATATTTGTTCAGTTCGTATTTTTCGAGCAAACTGGTAACAACTTGTTCACATAATATGAAAACTAAAAACTTCGAGAGTTCTCCTTCTAATTTAAGGAAGAAAAAAGTTCCCAAATCGAAGCAACACAAGGTACTAAACTTTCTAAATTTAAAACGGTCGAAGTTCTAGTCAAAAAAGCGGTAACAACTTGCCTATATAATTTCAAATCTAGGAATTGAACCAAACTGTTAACGGGAACACAATATTACACAATTATAATATTACAAAATTATATTAAAGATCTGCCATTCTAGATGCCCAAAAAACGGACAAAGTATATAGTTTGGTCGGGATGCGAGGCCGGGTCATCAAGAGCCACAGACTCGAAGCTACTTGGACCGCTTTTTCAGCCCATTCCAGTACTCTATTCGGATAGCAAGTCGGATGATGTTGAGGAACCTAATGCGGAGTTACAAAACCGAAAAGAGTTTAATCGTCTGGTGCTGAAAGTTAATGATGTGAAGCAAATACTATCACTCAAATCTGATGAGCATCATATAGTTACACTATTGAAGATCAGTTGTATTGTCCTGGAAAAAACTGAGTGGCAGCGATGTGTACAAATATTACAGATGTGGCACAAATTCTAAACAAATACCGTAAATAAGCTGAAAAAACAAATGTATACAATCTGTAGTGTAGTGTAGTCCGATAATAAGTTTTCCATCATTGTATTGGATTTATGATATGTTCGTCCTCCCGTCCGTCCGGCTGTTTGTATGAAAGCAATATTTTCACATAAATAATGTTCTAGAATGTTTCTAGAAAAAAAAGTCACATTTTCATCATACTCTTTTTTCAAAAATTTAATATTGCTGTAAGCAGTTTTAAGCCTTTTTTAATGTCACAGAAATGTATCCTTAAAGAGATAAATATATTGATTATTTCAATATAAACTTGCATAAGAAACGTTTTGCAGCTTATGTCTTTTTAATACAATAAGAATTCGATTTTTAGCCCAATTGGCTGATGGCTAATAAAAATCACAATGTATGAAAGATTAAAACCGTTGTTTTGTACATTTGTTGACAATGTTGTAATACATAAGAAGTTTTGAATGATATTTTGCATATACTCGCGCACTACTCGAATGTAAAATCAGTTTGAGGAATTTATGAAAAGTTTGCAAAGGTTTGCCTTTACCTTGAAAGCAATCATGGAATGACTCACTGTCAGAGAGGCTGACCGCCCAATTGCCCTGGTCAACCCGTCATCGTCGTCGTCGTCGTCATCGTTGTGGTAGTCGTGGTCGTCCAGGTGTTCAATTAAACACTGACGTTGACCTTAATACTCGAGCGGCTGCAAAACTCTGACAGAATTTTTGACAAATTGTTGCTGAATGTGCACAGAAATCAAGTTTATGGTCAATTTGCTTGAGCAACTTTTAAAATCAAAAAAATGCACACACACACGCATATAATCCAAAGAGCTGAAAAAAATAAAACTTTTAGATTTCAAGTCGTATCAACAAGTCGCGGGCATCTGTGTAGAAAGTTGCACTAAGCTGGCATTAAAATACCAAAAATAGTCAATGGCCGATGCAAGCAGGCAACTTGCAACAGGCAACTTGCAACATTGCAAGGTGTTAAAATACAAACGTATGCATTAAAATAGCTGATGAAGCGTCTTGTAGTCGGATTACCAAATATTTGCGACTGCTGCCAAAAGTCAAAAGAAATCAATCAAAATGCCACAATCAACAGCAACAACAACGGGCGCCAAAAGGCAACAAAAGCCAACTCTGCAACTGCAACAGCGGCAGCAACAGCGGCAGCAACAGCGGCGGCAACACACGCCACAGACAGAAGCGACAGTCTGACGTGTGCCTAAGACGCTTAGTGGCTGCTAGGCCAGACGATTGCTGGCGGATCCGGAGTTCGGACAAACAGACAAAACAGACAGACAGCTCCTCGTCTCTAAGTGGACAACAAAACGCCTCCAACACTTTTGGGCGCGAGAAATGTGTTGCCATTGCCGGCAAAGCTGTTGCAGTTGCTATAGCTGTTAATGTTGCTGCTGTTGCCGTGCCAAGTGCTTCTTGGCCAAGTGCTTTGGCTGACTGGCTGACTACATGTGGCAGCGTTGCAGGGGCGTAACGGCTTTTGTACTCGCGAGTTAGTCTTCGACTCATGTGTTGCATATATAAAATAAATATAAATAAGCCCAACGTTGATCTTCATTTGTTGTTGTCACAAAGTTGACATGACTCCTCTGCCCATTGCCATTGGGGCTTGACACATATTTGCATAGTGTTTGTGTCGAGAGAACAAAATGCCAGCTCCAAAATGCTGACAAGTGTCACTCAGCTTGAATGCTTCTTTCTGCTTGATGTTCTTTAGCGCTGCCTCACGTCTCACGTCTTGCAACAAATTTGCATCTCACGCTTTGGCTGCAAACAAAAAAAAAAAGGAAGAGATTTAGTCAAAATACATTGGCAAGTGAAATTTTTTTGGTTTTGGTTTTTTTCCAGCGATTTATCGAGCGCACCTTTATGGTCTATTATACTAACGGGAATGGCCCGAGAGCAAACTTTACGGTCGTCGACATTGGCAATAATAAGTAAGTAAATTGATTGAAATGTGCGATATCATGTTAGCCGCAATTGAACGGAAATGGCCAAGCTCAAGCTTCCAACCCACTCCGCTTCCATAGTTTTATATTATTATTTTTTTTTTTTTTTGTGGTAGCGCATTCAATGTCGATTTCATTTTACACCCGCGGCGCAGATACGCAACCAACGATAGACGTCTACTAATTTCGGACTGCGACTGCGACGGCGACTGCGGATGGGGTTGGGTCACCTGGCTCGCTGGGTTGCTGCCAATGCCACGCAAAAGTGGGGTGCGGCTTGCTCCAAGACGCCCACCCAGCCTGCCCAGTGGGCAATCAGTTAAGGTCGGGGTCGGAACTGCCACAATGCGCTGCTCTGTGGTTTAAATAAATCATTAGTGGCTGAAACAGATGCCACATAGCGTTCCAGCTGCAAATAGTTCTTAAGTTGCTTTTAAGTGAATTGTAATTTTAATTGAATACTTATGGTTCGTGGTGTGAAATGCATAAGCTCCAAATAATTAATAAACTAATCGTTTTTGCACATTCATGTTAATAAAACTTATGAACATTGATGGAAGTTGTATTGAGCTGTGATTTAGAGCTGGTAAACATTTTGTTTGCAGTGAGATGAGTAGTTATGAGCATCGATAACTTTGCTAATTATTCAAAGCTTTCGAATACTTTAGGTATCGATATTCCACAGCTTGGCTTTGAAGCATTTTCTATTCGATATTACTTTGAGTGAAAGCCGCTTCTGTTTTGAATTTTTGCTGCAAAACGTCAGCTGAAATCAGCCTCAATTCTGCTTTCGTTTCGATGCCAAGTGTGACCAGAGCTTTTAGATGGCGCTGCTGATTTTGTGTGTTTAATAGATCTGATCTAATTCTATAGACCGGGTCTTTGAAAAGAACGACTATATCCGCAAATGACACTAGAAATCGCAACTCTTAATGTTTAATCAATCAACATTAATCGAATCAACATCAAATCAGAATGACTTTCAAGTATTGAATTGTATGAATAGCTCAAGTATCGATATTTTATTAGCTTTAATGCAAAGTAGAGATGGGCGGTCCTGCTATTTTGCTGACACAGTAACAACTCCGACCTGATACAATGAAATATCATATCTAATTTTTGATCTACTAATTCTTACTGACGTTTTGGTCTGATTTAGTTATTCTGGCTTTTCCCAACCCTTGCAATAAATGTTGGAATAAAATTTTCTTTTACTTTTCTCTTTTTGAATTTTAATGCACTTCCATTTAATTTTAATTTTAAGTCTTATTTTTAATGATAAAATAATTTCAAATTTTTGTACATTAATTTTAATTTTTGTAAATTTTAATTTTTGTAAATTTTTAAATTTTGTATATATAAATAAATTAATTTATAAAATAAATAATATTTATTTTAAAATATCTTCCATACCTACTTAATTGAAATGCAAGTTATTTAAAAAAAAATTATTGTCAGAAATATTTTGTCACCGATATTTTATCACTGATATATCTGCTACTTTAAAAAAATCTGTGAATAATTTTTGTGATATGATATATCGCCCATCTCTAATGCAATGCTCTTTGTGATATTGCAAATTATTTAAGCAAGTTCGTTGCCGCAGTCTTTTGATATGCATGTGCGCCGAATAATGTGAACTGCACTAATTTGCAGCAGCAACAAGAGCAGCAGCAGCAGCAGCAGCAACTTGGCGACATGTTGCTGGCGTGTAATTAGCATGCTAACTGGCTGACTGTTTGGCCAGCTAACAGCAATGTCTGGCGCACCTGCAACAGATGCCGCTTCCGCCGCCTCCACCACCGTTGCCACAGTCGCCGTCATCTCGAATGATCTCATAAAATGCTACTTAACACGTCGTTGTTGTTGTTGTTGTTGTTGTTGCTGTTGGTCGGCACCTTAGTCGAATGCTAAACTCACCCGTTATGATAACTCTTTGGCTCGTGTGTGCGACTGATCGTGTGAACGTCGTCGTCTGGCTGCCGATTTTTATTGACTTTTTCATTGATTGCCGACGAGCAGCAAAAAAAAAAGAGTGTACAAAAAAAAATATAATTCTCTTTAACGTTGCCGGCTTCTTGGCACATGCGTAATTAAAAATACTGCAAAAGATCTCACGAATTGTGTTAACCAGTTGAAGTTTTTTGTCGTCTCTTTTGTCAAATTGCAATTTTATATTTTTTGTATGCGTTTAAAATTAAATTTTTTTTTTTTGATATAGCGAGAGCTGATGTAATACATTTTAATGCATTTGCTGTGGACTTTTGCTGTTTTTTGCTTTTTGTAATTTTTTTTTGCAAACATTTAATGTACTCTTTCTATGCACATGCAAATATATGGTTTCCTGTCTGCTAGCAAGCGCAACAACAACAACAACCATTGCCCATAAATAGGCAATTTTCGCTTAGCCGTTTAACGCCAACACCAAAATTGGCACAGGCCATAACACGGCTTTAACTTCTGAGCTGAGCTGAGTTGAGCTGTGCTGTGCTGATCTGATCTGCAACGAAGTCGAATCGATTATCGTGCACTTAACACCAAGCAGCTCTTTAACCTGTGTACTGTTTTGGGCCAAGCTGGAGCAGTGTTACCCTTTAAGGTTTTACTCTAACAATTTTCCAAAATATTTTCAATCAAAAACTAGGCGGTAACTGCAGCGTGTACTGAGCGTTGATTGCACTGCGCGCTGCACTTGAACATGATTGAAAAAAAAAACAAAGCCAAAAACAAAAAAATTTACGAAAAAAAAAACACAACAAGCTTGGGCATAGCCACAATCAAGGCCAACACTGGCATCATTATCAGCTTCAGCTTCGGCATTGGCATTGGCATCGTGCTGATTATCAGCATGTGCACTGGCTGCCCGACAATAACAACAACAACAACAACAACAACAACGACGACGATGACGACGACGACGACGTCGCCGCATGTGCTTTTGCCCTCGATCCATAGATCAAGATCATAAATAGCAATAAGCCAAGCCAGACAATGTCTGCTAACTGTTTCAGGCAATCAATCAATCCATCTAGCCGATGCTGCGCCAACTGCAACTGCAGCTGCTCTGCTCAGCTCTGCTCTGCTCTGCTCTTTTGACGCCGACAGCATTTCGCGAGCCGCGCGCTGCCCATTTGGAAAGTTCATTCAGTTGCGCTTCAGTTTTTCTTACTATTTTGATACCCTTGCAGAGGGTATATAAATTTTGACACGATATATGTAATGCATAGCAGGAGAAACTTGGCATTGAGATCCGCACTTTTTGCTTAACTTGTAATTTATATGGTTTTTTTTTGTTTTTTAATGTTTAATTCTTAATGGTTAATCCTTAATTTTTATGAATTTAATTTTTAGATTTAAATAATTTTAAATACAAATAATTTTATTAATTTTGAATTCATAAATGCTGACTTCACTTAGTCGACATTAATTTAAATAAATAAATAAACAAATATCTAATGCTATAAACAAACATGTACAAGAAACAAAAAAAAAACTATTTGAATAGAATAATAAAATTAAAGCATTGTAACAAACATTATATATATACTGTTAATAGGGAAACATACTCTCCCTGGTACTGCGTGCAATTATCTACCTCCTGGTAGTGTGTGCAACTAGTTCCTTGCTGGAACCGGCTGCAATTTGCTCCACGATGGAACTGGGAACAAATATATTTACCGTCTGCAAATAACCTGTAGACCAGGCAACGGCCAGAACTCGCTTGCCATCCACGGAAGCACCCTTGCCGCTGAAGCTCATGCAGATGGGATAAGTGAATTGATTGCGAGTGGCATCTTCAGTGCATTTAATGAAGTTCAAGGGCCTCAATATGACCTTACAGCCACGTGGCGTATCGAGCTGACAGAGTAGGACAAAGGGACGTTCCTTGAAAATAAAAGCGACGAAGATTTTGAAAGGATCAATGGCAATGGCCTGCGGTGGCCCGCATTCATACTCCTCCTGTCCGCACTTTACAAATGCCAGATTGAGAATCTTATCGGTGATCCATTTGGGAAATGGCTTCACAAAGATATTTACCTCCCAATTGGGTGTACTGGCATAAACCATGCTGCTATTCTTCTCCACATAAAGCAAATGATTTCCACAGGCTGTCCAGCTGGCGGTCTGCAGAAGCTTCCGCCCGGTCAACATATGCTCCCAGTAGATGTATGTCCGATAGCCAGTGCCCACATCCGTTTCAAGAAAACTATATAGCTTCTGCATGCCAGTTGGATAACGTAATATCCAAAGATAGCTATCAGCACGTGGCATGGTCACTTGCTGCATCAACTGTTTGCCATGCGGTCTCCAGATTTGTATGCGTTGTAATGCCAGGACAACGCTTGCCAAATATATGCCATCGGGAAACCACTGTAAGGCAATAACAAAATCTTTCTTAATATCAGGACGACTTAGCCAAATCATTTGATCGCAGCTGACCATCCGTGGCACCTGCCACATACAGATGCCACCAGCACAGCCGATGGCCAACTCCAGAGTTGAACGGGGACGAAAGGCGGCACAGATGTGAGGCTGCTTCAAGACCTTCTCATGAGTGGGTTCTCCCAATTTCTTAAATATTTTCACCGTAGCTTCTCCCGTTAGCAGCGCTATCTCCTGCTCAGTTGGATGATAGATAATGCTTCTTATTGGACTTGTCATCCATTGGAATGTGTCAACGGATTCCTCCACATCTTTCAGTGTCGGTGGCACTAGCCTCCATATTACATTGAGAAATAGCTTATTCGGATTTTCATAGTAAGTTTTCAATAAAGGCTTCCATTCTATCCATAATTCTTGGTAATATTTCCAGATAAAGACAAACTTGCGAGCCCAAGACGTGATCATTAAACGTTCCTTTAGTACTTCCATTTATAAATTATAATCAAATATTTTAGGATTTTTATATTTTTCTGAACTTTCTCGTACACGAGTAAATCTATACTGGCTCTGAAATGTTTCTGTTTCGTTTGAGAAAAAATGTTGATCACATTGAAAGCAGCGCTTGCTTTTGAAAATATTTGAAAAATGCCAATATCGTTTTGAGCTTGGCTTGTGTCTTAATTTATTCAAAATACTCCCAACAGTTATTTTAACTAAAAAGTTTTATAATTTTGTCAAGAAGTGTGTAGTATATAAATACTTGGTCAGAACGAACAGCTGTGTTATGGGAGTTATTTTATTATAAAATCTTTTCAAGGGTATTAAAACTTCGGCAACCCGAAAATAGTTAACTTTCTTGTTTTTATTATTTATTTTTTCTCTAAAGCCAAGTCTGCTGCGGCATTATAAAACGTGATCGATTGATTTGTGCGATCGCAGCGGTTGCAGCGGGTACTGCAACAGCACTAGCAATAGCAACAACTACAACATCAACAACAGCTGAAGCTGGAGCGCCGGTTGCAAGTTCAACGAGCCGATTGACTGACTGACTGCTGACTAGATAATTGTGGCGTTCTGCCGCTGACGCTACTATTTTTTTTTATATTTTTGCGCTAAACAGCTGGAGCAGCGCGATCTGCCACATTGCTGAGGCATGCAGCGCATTCCAGTTGGCCTGACCAGGCCGAAGCGAAGCAGCAGCACTCCTTCTCCAGTTGCCTGCTCTCGCTGAAAGCGGGCAATCAGTCAGGCTGACAGTTGGCCCAGTCACAGAATTCTGCCGGCCGCTGTCGGCATTGCATTTGATGATTGATGATTGTTGAAACGCGAACAAAATTATGATTAAATAAGTAATTGTAGTTAAACAAAACGGCAATGGCGATAGCGATAGCAAAACCAATGGCGATGATGGTGACGAGCAGCACGATTGAGCAAAAAGAAAAAAAAAAAAACACAAATGCTAAGCAGCTAACGTTTCAGACAGACTGATTTGAAATCTAAAGCTAAAACCAGCGGCTGCTTCAAGATGGAGACAACGGTGACGTTTTTGTGAATGGTCTTGACTTTTGCAGCCGGCCTGGCAGCGACATTCAATTAGCCAAGCATCTGGCCAAGAAAGAGCCCAAGACATCTCTTGCAGGCAATCTTTGGCAAAGTAGCTTCTTAGACGAGGTCTAGGTCAGCATTGTACAAACTAGATATGAGATCCAAACTCAAATCACGAGTAAACCCCGTTGCTACCATAAAAATTCTTGGCGATGAGCGATATTTGATTTGTATTTAACTTGATTTGGAAAACTTGTGTTGGAAATGACCTTAGATAATACAAATGAAATTATGTTATGAGCGAGCGTGAAATACTGCAGAATATAAAATAACCTTGAAAAGAATCCAACCCATTTGTACAAATCATCTTTTCTGTCGATAACTAGGTTTAGTAGCTGTACAAATTGAAGCTGTTTGGGTGGTCTTATTTTCATCTAAAGGTCAAAAGTCCACACATTAACAAACACACACATACACACACACACATAAACTGACTTACAGAGCACTGAGCACGAAATATGAAAATAATGAAATAACTTAGCACTAATAATAAATTCAAACGCTCGGCAATTAAATCGTAAATTTTTACAACTACAAATTTACAGTTATTAAGAACATAATTTGTTGTTGCTGGCTGCTATTATTAATTACTACAACAGTTTGGTGTCACGCTGCAACAACAACAACCAAGCAACGTTGTCGACGGTGCCGAGGGGAAGTCACCTCGCGTTGCATTTGTTAAATAAGTAGTCGAACGAAAGACTTAGGCTACGAACTTGAGTTCAATCAACATTTTCTGCTTTTTAAAAAGCATTTGTTGTTGTGCTCCACAAGTCATTGGTGCATTGGCACGTTTTTTGTTATATGTGTGCTATGACATTTTGCGAGGGTTGCATTTAAAGTTATCAAACAATTATATAGTGCTCAACAGTTTTAAATAGTTCAAATCAACAGAGTTTACTTACAACATACGTATTGTTAGACCGAGTTTATAGCCATTGTTATGGCAAGCTGTTGAGCACGTGTTCCCCCATAGACTTCATGGCTAATCGTCCATATTTACCAATGTCGTTTATTGGCTTGGCTAAGCGATGCTTATCGGCAAATGTGTTGAATGCTTGGCGAGTGCACACAGCCGTCGTTTGGTAAAAAAAATTAATTAGAACAAAATATAAAACGCGCAAATATTTACAACAATGGGCGTGCCAGTTGCAAAGCATTTTGTGTATTTGTTTAGGCACAACAATTGGCAACAATTTGTGGCAACAACTGCCAGTCAGAGTCGGAGTCCGTGGCAGTCACAATGCTCAGACAGGCATGACGATGTGGCAGCCGTGGCGCTATCGCGATTTATGTTTCTATGAATTATTTGTTAAATTGGCTGCCCGCACATGTGCAACTATTGACTATTAACTATTGACTATTGACTCTTGATGAAAGGTTTCTTGCAGGCCAATCAAAAGGCAGGTCCAACCAGGAGACTCCAGCTCAAATTCGTATTCGTTTGCCAACTGCAAAACCGGTTTGCAACAAAATTTTCAACTAATTAGGCGTGGTGGCTTTTAATCAAAACGATTAAAATGCTTTCCGACAATATTTTTCCACGCCTAATCAAAGACTTTATGCCATTTTTTGCATTGCGCTCATGACAGCTGCAATAACCGCCAGAGTCGAACCTGAAGCTGAGGCTGTAGCTTAAACTGAAGCTGAAGCCGAAGTTGAAACTGAAGCTGAAGCTGTAGCTGATGCCATAGCCGGGGGCTGCATGGCGGGGGTCGGGGCGTGGCGTTGCCATATCAAATTGTGCTACAATTTATTAAAAACGAAATATGTGCGAGTCGACTGAGCCGGGGCGACGGTACACACACGCTCGATAACAAGTTGTCGAACCAGATGTCAAAGCGATTTGCAAATATTTGACAAGCGCAAAACACCGACACCGAAATCGAAATGCGGCAGGACAACAAGTTGTGGCCTGTACGATCGCATAAACGATCATTACAAGCGACTGGAAGAGGCGGCATAATAGTTATGGACAAATATGATTCATAATCAGGATGAGGCCAGCGATTCGACAACTGTCCAAGTTCTCTTTTTAGTGGTTGGTTTAATATTGACAGCTTGGTTTGAATATGGGTTAAGCAGATAGTTCACAATTTAACTGAAGTTTCTTCAAGGAAAGTGATATTTTCTATGAAATTTATTTATTTAATTTATTATTTGCGAATTCGTAACAATTTTGTTTGTTTTTTTTTGCTACAGAACCATTTTGTTTTGCTATGCCCTTAGATATTGAACTGGATAGACAAACTCTTAGATACTTGAGTTGTTTTTGTTTTATTTCCTTGCTTTGAACAATATTAATTCATTTTCTTATGTTAACTGAAGTGAATTTGTGGAGAAATATTGTATTATAATTAATTTTTAGATCGTTCTGAACTGCCTGCGAGTATTTTCCATTCAGCTAATGATCAGCAGCATTTTAATTACATAATCTTATAATTAATCAGCTCCTGATTTATAAGCTTCATTCAAGCCATTAGTTTGAAAATTTCAACTTAATTGAATTGTATTATTTATTTCGTGACTTTGTTTTTAATCAGCCCTTACATAGCGACTTAATGTATTTTGAGCAACTATCAGAGCGATCTTATTTTTGGAAGGCAGCATCATCGTCAGCGCGGCGTCAACATAATAATATCATAAAAATTTATTTTATTTTTATTTTCAATTTAGTGCTATTGAAAATCATCCAAAAAGAACATGCTCAAAATAAAAACGAAGGCGCGTGGCCAGCGAGGGGCAAGAGCTGCGTGAATCTTGTTTTTGTTTTTGTTTTTGATTTTGTTTTGCAAAAAAAAAAGTTGCGAAGGGAAAATAAAATTTAATACAACACGAGGCAGCGGCGCACGCATTAAAACCGCAGCATTACCACTGCTGCTGCTCCTCCCTCCCCGCTACGATAACCTTCGGAGTTGTTGCCACCGGCCTGGTCGGCCACTTTTCGGCCATTGTCAGCTTCGAAAAATCTGATAAGTCGCATTATAAGAACATAAAAACACCCAAACCAGAAAACGTAAACGAAACATACACGAGGGAGAGAAAATAATTTCAGCCTGTCCCGGCTACGACCCGGTTCAGTTCGGTCCGTCTTGGCCCGGTCCGATCAGGCAACAACAAGGCCGAAACCAAAATATGCAGCATGCATGTTGTTATTGTTGTTGTTGTTAGTGATATTGTGGTCGCCAAAGCCAAAGCCAAAACCGAAACGAAGCGAAAATACATATAAAAATATTTGGGGCCATGCAACAACGAAATGAAGTTGCAACAAGATACTGTACTTTACTTAAGGGCAAGTAGATGCACAACTGATACATGGCATACATGGGGACTTGATTTCGCCTTTATGGGTATTTCTTCAGCTGCTCGCATCGTTCGACTTTAATTTCTTGTGCAAACTTCGGGCCACTTGATGGGGCGTGTTAAGTCTTACATCTTACGTTGCATGTCCCCCCCCCCCCAACCCCCACCCAACTACTGCCCTCATTAATGTGTTCCAACGACCGATGCATTGCATTGCGATGCGATGCCAAAACGGAGTACTACATGAAGAAGAACATGGTCCAAGGTACAACAACTACTCTGTCCATTGTTTTGCTCATTGGCTCTCATTGGCATTGTTATTGTTAATCTGCCTTACGTGCGCATCATTTTGAGGTGTTCAATTAAACTTTGTTGCGAACTGAGCCCGGGCACACTTAATGCTCGTGTGGCTTTTAATTACACACTCGATACAGATACAGACTGCACATTCGAACAGCAAATCTTCTTCTAAGTCGCCAAAATATAGTGCAAAGCAATGGTCAGCGAACTAGTCAAATCTGAATATTGGCACGATAAAGCTCTATTCAATTACACTAGGCAACAAAATCGAAGAAAGTAAATCAAAAAGCAAACAGGCAAAATTAGCCGACCTTGCAACAACTACTTCTACTCCAACTTGCCTGACCCAAACCCTTGACCAAGGTAAGTTATGTAATTTTGGTAAAAGTAGTACTGTAAAGTTCGCAAGAAATTTTTATAATTTTGTCGATAGTTGGTATAATTTAGCTTTCAATTTGAACAAAATGTAATTAATATCAACGTAAAAGTAAGTTAAACCGGTTTTTTTATTGTGTTTATCTTGACATCATCTCAAACCAGGACACAATTGAATATTGTCATATCTGGTCCTTTCTTCAAGTTTCGATTCAAGCACAAATTTAACAATGAAATTTGTTTTCGTTTTGCCGAATCAAAGAAACATTAAAAGAGTTTAAATAAACTAATTTTAAAATTTGTACTTGTTTAATAATATCTTCAAGAAAAATAAATTTATGGAATGAAGTGCAGGAAGAATGATGCAAAAAACATGAATCTTATTTGCTTTTACTATACTCTTTTTTAATTTTCTTAAAAAAAAAAAGAAAAAAGAGTATATTAGGTTTGTGAAATGTCCGTCCGCCGTCTGTCTGTCCGTATGAACGCAGGTTTTGTCCACAATTTTGAAGTTAGAGCATCCAAATTTGGTATACATGTATGGTACATACCATAGGCAGACAAAGTGTCAAGATCTCCCAACCAAATTTAAATTGATGGCAAAACTTAAAAGATTTGAGCGAAGATACAATTGCCACGCCCCCTTCTGACTCCACAAAGAAGAGAAAAAAAGAGTATATCGCAGTCGGGTGCATCCGACTGCAACGTTCTTACTTGTTTTACATTTGTTTTGTAGTGTACTAAGAAGACTGCAAAGAACGGCTTTTTTTAAAAAACATGAGAAATCATGATTATTTTTGAAAAATTGTTAATAATTTGATTATTATATTTGAAAATCAATTATAATTTTCCTATAAAAATGATTAGTTTAGTAGCTGCTTTAAAGAGTTTTGTATATTTTTTTGGTTAAGAAATATTTTGTTGTCCAGTGTTTTAAAAACACTCAGTCTATCTGCTTTTTGGCCGGGGGATCAGCAATTGTGCCATTGTAGAGCAAATGTTGTTTTCATCATTTTTTTTTTTTTTTGGGAATTATTAACTTTATTTTTGTTTGGCAGTTGGTTTTTTGTGGCTTATTCACTTGACTGTTTGGCTATTTTTAGCCGACTTCATATGGTTAGCTTCACTTGGTGAAACTGTAAAACGCCTTTGGGCTCGCCATGGCCTGATCCAGCACCTCCATCTCCACCTCCACCTCCACTTTCAGCTTCATCTATAGCTCTGATTGATGGCGTCGACAATAATAATAACAACAACAATAAGCCATTTGATTTATTTTAAGCTTACTTTATTTGCTATTTGCTTTGATTCGCTTTGATGAAGCGACCCAAAGACTCGGCAGATGATGAAGCAAGTTGAAGTGCATTTGAAAATCGTTTAACATTTTTGAAGCTAAGCTCCCAAAACGTTTTGAATGTTTAATCAATTAAGTCGATTTGTTTGGCCAGTGTTCGGCATTCGGGCCTAATAAGCAGCTATGCGGAACTGCAAGCCTGCCAAAAATATTTGTTAGCCAGAGTAGACTAATTACTTTGGCACTCAGTCAACAGAGAGCACTTACTTCTAAACAACTCGGCATGCTTTCATCTCGTTGGCATTCAACGAGCCAGTAAAATGCAGTTGTGTAGCAATTGTGGATGTGGTGTGGTGGCTCTGGATGTGGTTGTG
The DNA here is from genome assembly GCA_949708635.1 of Hirtodrosophila cameraria. NCBI lineage: Eukaryota > Metazoa > Arthropoda > Insecta > Diptera > Drosophilidae > Hirtodrosophila > Hirtodrosophila cameraria. The sequence continues at coordinate 80,931,004 of OX453089.1, read as the reverse complement.
GCTTTAACTGTGCCTCTCTGGCTCTGGGTCACCGACAATAGCCACCCGGACAGTCAGTCGGCTGGTCAACCTACTTTGGCAGCACGCCACTGAGTTTGGCTAAAGCCACAAAAGGTGATGATGAGGTTGATTACTTGGACTTGCACTTGGTTTTGCTTTTGGTTTTGGTTTTGGCTTTGTTGACTTCGCATTGGCGACTTTCCTTCTAATTTGAGCCACTACAAATAATCAAAATTTTTAGCGCGCGTTTCGTAGCATTTAATTTGATTTTCAGCACGTTTCGATTTGAACACTGTGGCATGGCTTTAATTGAAATCGATTTTCGTACGCCATTTTCAGCACAGATTGAGTATACTACGAGTTGCACTTTGCCTGGGTGTCAAAAATGAGTGCACGTTTTTGGACCAAACTTTCACCCAGCTCGTAGGCGTTGGCTAGGGCAACAAAAACAAAAACAACAGCAACAACAACAACAACAAGTTTACAGTGCTTTTTGCAATTGTTGCTCATTTAATTAGCTCATTTTCCAAGAAGGCTTATTTTTTGAAACAGATTTGAGTGCAGAGTGTTTTGTATCGCATTAAAGATACTTTGAAAATCTTTTAAAAATTAGTGAAATAATTTTGTAATTTCTACATTTACTGTGTTTTAGTTATTTCCGATAACTTTTCATTGGATCACTAATGAAAAAGAGAAATAGCAAATGTTATTCCATTGTTAGGATAAGTTTGACAACTTCTCATTTCACAATTTCAAAAGCACAACTATTGTATCCAAGTTTTTCATCCATATTCGGAATTCAGGACAGCAAATAATTCCAATTCCGCATGGAATCTGATATGGTAACAGGCCAGATTTAGTAATTTAAGATTAAGATTTAATTAAAATTTGTTTTTATATTTCGATTCAGTACTAGAGTTACAATTTCAGAGAACTTTGAATTTAGACCTATATTCGAACGCAAGTTCCAGTATTTGAATGTAGTAATAACTTCATAATGAAGTTATATTGAAAACAAAATCGCTTTCTTTAATTTTCGAGCAGACATACAAATATCACAATTTTGGCACTAATGAAAAGAGTTAACAAGTAATTAATAGGTATCGAATGGTTTTTGGAAATATAGACTTACTCGAAAATCGGCGTTAAATCATCGAAAAAATGAACACGCGCCGCGATTGATATTGTTTGCTGCCCAGCACTTGACCCAATGCGAAGACAATGGCTCTAATTTCAGTCTATCTATTTCGATTTGAGGTTTCATTTTGAGGCAGCAACGCGGGTGTGGCGCATCTTTTGCTGCTATTTTTATTTATTACATTTGTATTTTGTTGTTTTGTGTTTTGTTTTGATCTTTGCGCGTTGGAAAACAATAAAAACCTTACAAGCAAATTGTGTGCCAGCCCCACCACGATGTGGCTCTGAACCTCGACAACGAAGTTGCAGTTGGAATTGAAGTTGGAGTCGAACTGCTTTTTTGATGGCCTGGTCAAAATGCTTGATGCCCTTACAAATGGCGCTTTATGATTTCGGTTTTTGTTTTCGTTTTCATTTTTAGCGTCGACGTCGACGTTGACTGCAGCTGCGACTGCAACTGCGACGTCAGCGTGGGTCACCTTTCTGGGCGGCTTGACCTGGCTTAAATGAAAAACCATATTTCTCTGAAGCTGGCCCCAGTTTTTGACGTGCGATCGATTGCGCCTGTCCGGGTGCTGCAGCAGCGCAAATTTGTTGCTGTCTTGGGCGTCTCTGGGCCTGGCTTGGCCTGGCCTGGACTGGACTGGCATGACCTGATTTCGATTTTGAGGTTGGGCAGCAAAAGTCATGCACTTGCCGAGAGTCCGAGACCGAATCCAAGTCCGAGTTTGAGTTTCAGTTTGAGTCGAAAAGCAAATCCCAACCGAGTCGGATTTCTATGGGTAATGCCATTGGAAATTGCCTTCTAATTAAGTGCATTTCGTTTAATTAATTTAAACTAACTGTAAATTGGGCGCGGTGGCGTCCTCCACAGAGCAAAAGTAGCCATAGCCATTCCATAGCCAGGCCCAAACGAGAAATGGAAGCAACAGCAACAGCAACAACAAGCTCGTTAAGACGACCAAATCGAGGGCCAAAGACGACGACCAAGTTTATTAGTTCGTGCCTTCATTTCGTAATTACTTCAATTGATTTTGCGCTGCTGATGGCTTTGCCACGGCTGTGTGGCAGCAACAAGAGGCAGTTGCAAAGGGAGTAGAACCAGCCAACGGGATCTAACAAACGAATTGAACGGAACTAAAAACCCAACCAAAACCAAACCAAACTGAACTGAAAACTCAACACAGAAACTTCATTGCGACTCTTTGCGCGCTTCGTTGGCTTTGATTGTAAATCAGTTTACATTGCCATTTAGAAGCATTTGTTGGTGGTGGTGGTTATATTGGTAGTGGTAGTGGTGCTGGTGGTGTTGCCTGCCTCTGCCTTTACCTTGTACAAAAGGTGAAATCACGATTTTCAAGTGCATCGCCATCGATATACAATGAGAACAAGCCAGGAACTGCCTGCCGCCGTCTCTGCCTCTACCACTGGCTCTGCCTCAACTTGGCCGTTGCAAATTGTAACTCTAACTGTACAACAGGTTCAAAGTATCTCTTAACAGGTACGCCTGACAATGCTCTAAGGCTGGCTTAGGCAGAGTGTATAGCATTTGTAGTTGGCTTTAATTATCGCCAGGCATTTCAACGATTTCGTCCAAACTAAGCAAATAAATTTCAAATACCTTTTGGCTAACAAAAAAGTTAATTAGTTTTTTTTTTGTATTTGTATTTGTATTTGTTTTTGTTGTTCAGCATTTGGGAAATCGCTCAATTAGATCAGGCGGCGAAAGGCTGCCCAAAATGTGGCAATAACTTGGCTGGCATTAACAACAGCCAACATAAATTGCCTGCCAACCTGACATGCATACATATTAAAAACATCAGAAGACAACACAAAACAATGGCCAAGAAACTTGGCCATAAACATCGAACAGCGTGTGAGGTCAAACAAGGCACAACGCGACTCACGTGATAATCATGTGAAAATACTTTGATTTAATAAAGTAGCCAACATTGGCAGCCCTGCCAGCCGCCAACTATAACAATAATTTTGCTGCCTTAATCGCATCTAAACGTTGCGGCTTAAAGCACATCTACAGCTGCAAACCGAATGGGTCCCCAACAGGGTCAGAAGGCAGCCGGCAAAGTTCGCCGGCATCAACACCTCGTCTCAACTGATGTTAAACCTGGCTGCAGTTGATGCTGTGCAGCCTGGCCGGCTACGCTGCTGACCCATGGCTGGCTAATTGACAGTATCGTGACTAAAATCAATTTGTTGTGTGCACCCAAAGCAACAAATTTTATGTTGTTGCTGTTGCGGCTGCTGCTGCTGATGCGGCTGCGGCTGCGGCTGTTGTTGCGGCTGCGGCGCTGCTGCTCCCTCTATGAATGATTTACGATGCGTCGTAGCTGCTATGACCCCAAAGTTCGACGTTGTTGAAACATCAAAAAGCTAACATCAGCCCAATCCCAATCCCAATCCTGGCACCAATACCAGTACACAGCAAGAAACCATATCAATATTAATTTGATTTTCTCTTTGATTTTTTTTTTTTTTTTTTTAATTCACAATTCTGTGACAGTCCCGACGTAAAAAGAAAATATTTATATTAATTTTACTAAATTTTTAATTTAGTTCTATGCGTTTTTTCGTAAAGCCACTGATGTTAGAAGATTCATGTTAAAAAACGTTGATTTTATTTATAAAATTTAGAATGTCATGATGATTTTCAAGAAGACTGATTTATTAATACATAACTTATATTATACAAATTATTCAAATACATACATATGTCGGAATGATACTTTTCGCTATTAAAAATAAAACGCGAAAGAGCTAGGGCTTTGTAAATGTGGTAAATGTTCTTAATATATTTATGGAAATATATTATGGAAATTGTCAAATATAGTTAAGTAGTTCGTTTCCTTATAAAAAAAAATACAATTTTTCTATTAGTTTCTTCCGAATTAAGGCAATGCTCATTCGCTTTCTTTTCGGACAACTACCGGATACAGGAACTATTCGTTTCAATTACAATCAAAGATATGTAGTTCAATAGTTTAATTCAAAGACCCGTTCATTCAAACTAGTTCAGATCGACACGACGTAAGTCTATTCATTGAACGGCCTCGGTATTGTATGTTCGATATCACATATATCGATAACATAATAAACTATATTCTAGCGATGGCTCATACTGCTACATTGCTGCCCCGTGATCACTGTCACTGATAGTTCTGATACTTTAAAATATCTGCGACTTGATATAACGCCCATCTCTTGTTAATTCTAGGGCTGTCTCAAAATGCAGGAAAATGTGTTTCTTATTGTAATTTGCAAATGAATTTTCGCTTACAAAAATTGATAATAATTCTATAATATTTTTTTCTGTGTAACTAGTATCAGTCGACGCCGACGTCGCCGTAGCAGTTGCAGCCCAGCGCAGATTATGTGTTTTGGCAGTGACGCCCGCTCATAATCAGCAGCACATAAACAACATTGCTGACCACCGCATTGATCAGCCGCCGCAGATGGTCGATGATGGTCGAAGATGCTTCAAGATGCTTGAAGATCGCCAGAGATTTTCACTATAGTCTATAGCTATACAGAGACGTTGGCCCAGACGAGCATAATCAGCAGTGGGTGTCCAGCAGTGAATGGGCATGGGCATGAGGATGGCTCTTTAGCAACGAGTATAACTACAACTTTGACTTGGGGAGAGAAGCTCCAAACTTGCAACTTCAACTACAACTACAACTACAAATCCAGCTACAAAGGCAGCAGCAGGCTGGTTCAGCACGATCATCAACATGATCATTAGGTTTGTTTATTGGCGAAAATTTAGAAATTTATTGCTCATTTGTTATTATGACTCAAAAGTCAAAGCAGTTCTCACACTTTGGACTTTGACAGGTAAATAGCCCTAAGATTGTCACGCCTCCCCCATCGCTACTCCCCCCCCCTCGTATGTTAAATGTGCATTAAGCAGACATTATCGGCAATCAAGGGGCGACTGTCTGCACAACATTATGGTAAATTAGTAAGGTAGAATGTAATCGTTTTGGGAAAACTTTGGATGCTTTGTTGTTGTTGTTGTTCATTCAAAAGTTGATTAAACTTCTTCGTTTTTATTTTGTGTTTTTGGTACAGCTGTCGGAGGTTATATGTTAATTAGAATCACTTATAACGATACTCAAAACATGCTACAGACATTCAATTTGATTCAAGTGCTGCCATTTATGAACTTTAGTACACTCAGACTCAGACTGATTAATGGGCCTGACCTCTATTTGCATTGACAGACGACTTTGTAGGAATTGTTAAGCAAATCATTGTTATCTGAACAGTTGCACAAATCATTTAATAACAAGCCAATTGATAAGTACTCGTTAAAAGTGTTAATCATCTAGTCAATTAAGTCGCCATTAAAAACGAGTGCACTCAAAAAATGGCAAGCGAGTCGGAGTTACTTGCTTTATAAACACAAGCATTTCAAGCTTTTTATTTGGAAGTCAAGCAACTTGGAACTAATTGATTAATGAGCAAAAGCTTTCAAAGCTCTTCAAGCTTTTCAGCTGCACTCTATAGCTTACAGACTTGGAAGTCAAGCAACTTGGAGTTAATTGATTGATGAGCAAAAGCTTTCAAAGCTCGAAGACTCTGTCAGGTAAGAGTGACAAAAGCCGCAAGCATACAAAGTAACATTTTACAATTTCTTTAATCTGTTTTGCACACATTGCCGAAATGAAAGCTGACATATCTGACAGCTCTTAAAAATCACTGCCAAGACACCAACAAATACCTTCCATATGTTAAGTATACTCAAATCTGGATCTAAAGTACCATCATATATAAGTTTATATCCTGCTTTTAAGGCACGCTGTAGTAAGAGTTTGATAAATTTATCGAATGTTTTCCATCAAGGTCTGGAAACGGGTTCAGCTGCTGTACTCTGCTGTCATATCGTGCCACACAGCCACCGTGAAATGACGTGATAAAGTCGCGTAATTAAAATATGAACAGCGTTCATCTATTGGCCGGGGCATTTGTCTATATAGCTGCTCTATTCCCTGTGGTAAAAAGCGTTGCTCTATTTTAAATAAATGTTTTGTGGCAAGCAACAAAAAAAAAGTTATTCGTATTAGCTCAAGGATAGAAACCGGCAGCAGCAGAAGCAGCGACGGCAGCAACACGATGCGCGACTCTCACGGATGCAACTGTTGCTGTTGCGACCATCAGCAACATAGCTGGCGTGGGGCCAACACATGGTTGGATGCACCGCAGCCTGATCTGCCTGCCTGACTGCCTGACTGCCTGCCAGAGCTGCGGGAGCTAATAAATTTTTAGTCGACTGTTGTCTGTTTGGGCTCTGCCGCTATTGATCGTTAAGTAAATTGTCTGCAATTATGCCAAAAGGGAAAATAATAGAAATTATAACGAAAATGCTGTTGACTTTGCGCGCCAAACGGATGAAATTGTGGGAAGGTAACGCCAAACAACAACAACAACCATCGATCGCTTAGTATACTACTTCATCTCACTTCTGTGCAGTTTGAGCTCTGCTCAGTTCAGTTCAGTTCAGTTCCCATTTGTACATAAGTGACGTGACGTGTTGTTGTTGCCTTTTATTGCCTATCGTTTGTTTCCCCCAACAAATGCTGGTGCTCATAATTTTCTTTTAGGTGGCAAATTGCCGCCAGTTGCCATGCTCCATGTGGGTCAAAATGCACACGAATATCAGCTCCTCAGTTTGGATCTTTGCTTTTGCATCTTGACATTCATATTTATAACTCGTGCAAATTTCATTTAATTGTTTGCTGATAAGTGAAACTTACAATGCCCCCAAGTTTATCAGCCCATATGCAATGTGGACTGACTTCCGCAGCCAAATGCTTGACTTGTTGCTTGACTAACTAAATAATTGACTAACTGACTGGTTGACTGACTGACAACTGGTCAAATAGTTGCAGTCTTTTTGTTTTGGGGGGGGGGGCTTAACTTGTTTTCAGGTGACTATCGACATGTTACATCCGTGCCGATTCTCAACGTTCAATTAACATGACCAACAAGAAAATCAATTAAGAAATTGCCATGCGATGCTAATAAAAAAATCTATGCTGCCACGCCCCTAACTCATCGACGGTCTCTCAGTCTCTTGAATCTCTCAGAACCTCAGGCTGTCATTCAATATGAGTTCCGAGTCAGTATACTGTACACAGTGGCTGATCACTGCACAGGCATTTGCATTTAAGTTGGACAGTCAACGATCAACAGCGAGGGTAGCTCAATCAGCATATGTATATGAATAATGTTTTTTTTTTATTTTAATTTTATTTATTTAAAGTTTATGGCACTAGTCACTACGTTTTACTATCATAATTTGTCTACATTTTAAGGCTATTTTTATTTTAATTTTTTAAATTTTATTTAGGAAATTTTTAATAATTTTAGATATTTCAGAATTTCTTTTTTCTCTCCTCTATGTTGATCAGCCAAATAAATTTTTCAGTTCCTTCTCGACCTAACCGTAACTTTGTTCCACTTAATATTTATTGTTTTACTGCCTTGCAAGAACCTTTTCGAGTACTTTGTGCTGATTATAACAGACTTTTTCGTGTTTTCAATTCTGAATCCTCTCTTCTTACTATTAAAAACTCTATTTTAACTTTTTTTAGCTCGTAGTTAACAATTTTTGCCAACTAATTATAACTAACTTTTATCAATTTCATTGAAATCTATAATTCTTTACAGCTGAGTCTAACACAATCTTAAAAGTAACCCTCGCAAACAGTTGCATGTTGTTAGGTACAACAAAATATAACGTTCGTTTGACTGACTGAATGACCAACTGACTGTGGCAATGTTTATCCTGAAGACATTTGATTGATGCATGTTCGCCGCACGTACAGACAAAATGCTTAATTGGCGCATATTCATGACATGAGACAGAGGCAGGCCCAGGCCCAGTTAGAGTTCCAGGCCAGCTTGCAAATAAATGCAGATTACATAAACGTTGAAAAGTTGACAAATGTTTAGGCAGGACTTTGATCCTGTTTTCACACATTGTGCAACACGCCCAACTTCAGCATAGGGTAGCCAGCTATGTTAATGTAAATATATATAGATATATATGTATATGTTGTAGCAACGCTTGTTGCCCCGCCCGCGCAATTGTCACTCTTACGATTTCAATTGGAAATCGCAGAGTGTAAAAATATTTGTGTAACTGACTTTGATTTTTTGTTTAGTTTGTTTCTGTTTCTGATTGCTGCAGTTGATGCATTTCAAATGAGTTGATTTATGGCAACATTTCGGCTGGCTTTTTGAATGACTGACTGACTGACTGACCGAATGACTGACTGACTGAATGACATACAGTATGACTGACTGACTGACTTTGCTAACTGGCTGGGCTGTCGCAGCGCATGAATGAAGGCTTGTTGATGTTGTGACAGCTCCGAAAAAAAAACTGGCCAGCCAAAGACATGTTAAACTGCTTTAATTACTCAGCCAGCAAATGTATGTACAATTGTATGTTGTATGTTGATACAAGTATATTTCGGCATTTTGAATTTTGAGGCCAAAGATTTATGAGAATTTATGCCGCGCCCAAAAGTTTGTTGTTGCTGCTGCTGATGCAGTTGAAGTTACAGTTGTTGTTGTTGCCAAGCTGCCCTTAGCCAAAAGGAAAGTTGTTGGACATGCGACGACTTATCTTAACTGACCTGCAGATAGTTTTGTTGGCAAACATTTGACTCCCACGCGACAGAGCAACAGCTAAAGCGACACGAATTCAAACCAAATGGCACACATGCTGCCCCTGCCGCTACCGCTGCCCCTACTTTGCCCGCAGTCTGCGCCGAGCGACTTTGATAAATTCCGCACAAACACACACGAGCATTTGAATAATGAAGCGGGGGCTTCAGACTCAGCCTCAGCCTCAGCCTCAGTCGCAGTCGCAGTCTAAGTTTTCTTGCCACAGCATCCGATAGTCTATGGGTTGCAGGCTGTTGGGGGCATCAATCTGTCAACGCCGTCGCGTTTGTTGCATGCGCGTGCGCACAGTTTGAGTTCGATGGGTTTTGTGCCACTGGCGGCCTGCCAAAGGCAACAGTCAACAGCAACAGCAGCAACAACATCGCGTGCCGCGCTGGCGCTGCTTGGCGCAGCTTTGTCGCAGGCGTGGGTCGTCTATCAATTAAACAAAGCGGCTGCGGCTGCTGCTGCGGCTGCGGCTGCTGCTGCTGCAATATCAAATGCAAGGCCGGCATTTGTTGCCTCGCCTGGCCTGGCCTAGCCTGGCCACCCAAAACGCTGCTCCAGTTGCCATTTGTGGCATCGTTGTCGCTTCCGCTCTGTGGCAGCTAACCAGTTTGTTTTGCCTAACTCCCCCTTTGTCTGCTGCAACTGCAACTCGTCTCGTGCAGGATTTGCCGACATGGCGCATTATTTAAAGACACAATTCGTGCAACTCCCACGCATGCAAACTGAAAGCGAAAAATGCGCACAGCGTTCGACAATTGTTGCTGTTGTTGTTGCTGTTGCTTAACTGATGCCCCAGCGACCGAAATTGGCGCAAAAATGTCACCAGCTTGCACTCTTTGGATATGCATCGATCATCGCAGCGAAATGTCAAATTTGGCGGCGCGTTTATCGGCCCACAAAGCTGCTTTAATGTCAGTTTAGCAATTTGACAAATGACTTGAGATACTACCCGTATAAACACAAACACAAACAACAACAACAACAGTAATAGGCATGACATAAAATGTTAAAAGTTGCGTTCAATATGAGAAAACGCAACCCAGCGATGAGAACCTGCACTCAAAAAAAAAAAGAGTTTCTACCTTCGATTCCGTTCGAAACATTAGCAATCGAAATGTTGAATAAATAATAAGGATATTTTTAAAAACAAACTTATTTCTCATTTTCGAAAACAGTGTATTTAAAATGAAAACTTTTGGGAACGAATAGTTCTTGAAAATATATTGGTCAACAAAACAAAGCTGCAGGTTTACACAAAGAAAGTAAGTAAATTAAAGTCAAGAAAATTCACCAAGTTAATTAATTTTAGGAAGTTAATTTTGCCTAAAATGATCTTGCGAATTCTATCTTGAATTGAAATCACTTTTCATATATAATTCACTTTTAGCAATAAAATCTAAACATTAATGAATTTTTACGATAGTGGATACCGAAACCGTGTTAATAATGTGTTTTTTTTTTTTATAAAACTTGACTGTTGTTATATAAAATCAATCAAAAATTTTAAAATGATTATTTTAGCTTATTGTTTTGTAGGGAATGCTTATCATTAAAGAAAAAGACAAATCTTTGGCTCAGTGTGAGCTCAGTTTACAGCTCAGTCACATATACCTAAGCTACCTGTCGATTGGGGTTATCGACAGCGGCTAATCGGCGATAAAAATGTTTGCCAGCATGTTAAATCAGTTGTTGACGATGCCATCGCCAGACATTCATAAATGTTGCTATTAGGAGCATTCAAAAATAATACATTCGAGCATATCGCATTTCAGCAACAGCAGCAAAAGCAGCAGCAGCAACTGCCACAAATTACACGCAGCACAGCGACAACAGGCATTAATAATTGGCTAACTAAACGCAATATCAAAGCACTGTGGCAAGCGTTATCAATAAAATTGTTCAACAGCCACGCCCTCGCACGCACTTGGAGCACTTGGAGCAGTTGGAGCATTTGGAGCCAGGCTAGGCTGGCAGTGTCTACAGGATGGATGACAAATTGCGCAAATCCATGAGATAGTTTTCTGGCTGGTCGCACGATTGCATTGCCAATTGCATAATGTGCAGCCTTAGATTTGTATCTTTTGCATGCGGCAACGAGTGCGCCATGTTGTTGACTCAAAACGCTGTCAAAATGGCAAAGCAAAAATGATTCGTTAGATAAAAACGACTGGGACCAGCCAAAAAAAAAAAAACTAAAAAACGAAGCTAACAAACAAATGAACACTCTGAGTTTTGGGCCCAGAGCTGGGCTGGGCCTGGCCTGTGGTCAGCCATGAACATTTAATAAACAATTTTGCACCATTTTGTTGTTGTTGGCGGCAACTGGAAATGTTGTTGCTGCTGCTACTACAACTGTTAATTGCCATCATTAACTGTTCATCTGCAGTCTAGGCTTATCAATTATCTGAACTGGCCAGATCGCCGCCAATTAGCCAGGCTAAGCGTCTAATTAAGTTGCCCCTGTTTGCCCAGTTTGCAGCATGCAAGTGCACATTCAAGCTCTCTGATCGATGATGATATTAGTGTGGCGTGCTAGTGACTAACAATTTTGTTATACTCAGACTCAGACTCCGACTCCAACTCAGACTCGTTAGGATGCAGATGCAGATGCTTAATCCAAGCGAATAACATATATTTTCATTTGTTATACAAGAACAAGTGTTTGCAACTTCTATGTCTTTTCAGCTTATGGCTTATTTTGTTAACCAATTATTTACTTCAGCCTAGCAAATATTTGGTGTCTTAGGAAGCTGATTCAGTGGCTTAGACATTAAGTCTATTAGTGCACTCTTTATCATTTAACTTGGAAACAATTTAGGTAGCAAATAATTGATATGTATACATATTGATAATTCAAGTATTTTCTGAACAAAGCATTTTCAATCACCAATTTTAAAACCTGAACAAAAATGTTATCTAATTGAAGTTACCTTTTAATATATTTTTAAGAGGATATCCTCAGAATTGGAATCTTTCTTATGTTGTGTAAAAGTTAATGTGTTGAATTTTGATACAAAATAATTTATCAAAAGGCCTTTTTTGATATTCTCATTTAAAAAACTGTTGCTTTCAGTTTCAGTTTCAACGTTACATATTTAGGAAAAAGAACAAGTCATGAACAATGGTTTTAAAAAACACTTATTAGAATCAGATTTCCACCATGCCCTCCCTAATCCAAGCGTCTGCCGCCTCCTGTGCGGATGTTTGGCGCTCATTTTCCCGCATTACTTCATCGTATAGATCCGCAAATAGACGAACTTCCTGTTCCGTAAGAGTGAGCACTAAAGTGTCATTCAGCATGTCAATGTCAATATCAAAGAGATGCACATAGTCTGCCGAAGTCGGAACATCTTCATTTTCACGTGTTGGTGATTGTGATTGTGGTGCCGACATCGCTGTTGGGATGTTATGCGTATCGGGATCTGTGGTGCTGTCATTGGATGCTTCAGCTGGAACGCCAGCGCTCACCTGAAAGACGCGACGACACAATGGGCACCGAGGATCGCCCCTCACCTGCAAATAGCGTTCGAAACAATCCGTGCAAAATTTATGGCCGCACGGCAAGCAACGAGGATGCTTCAGCTCATCTAAACAGAATATGCATGGATTATTGTTAGTCTTCATGATGATGGTCCTGCTTGGACAGGCACACCAAACTTATTCAATGACACTTGCTTATAAATACTCAAATCGAATCGTTTGATTGCGCACTTTCAGTAGTTGAATCACTTTAAAAATTGGGTTTAATACCCAGCAAATTTTTACGAAGACGTCAAAAAAGGCAGCACCTACTTAATTAAAAAAAAAATGATGAATGGAACTGTCGTAAATTTTGAGCTATGAGGCTACATTTTGAATAATCTTAAAAGCATAATAGGCACATTAAATTATTTCAGCGGCCACATAACAAAATTTGAATATGTTTTCATACGGTGACTTTTTCAATGCTCCGTATAAAGTATTCCTTTCAGTTGAGTCCTGTCAGACAAAAATTGGTTTGTGTTTTTAAACGTTTTTAAGCCAAAGTGAAAATAGTAAAATATATATTTTATTCTCTAGAATTTTGGTGTCCGTAGCCATGGCTATGTTCATACATCAATCTCAAACTTAAAATCTTTTGTATGGGAATATTGTGCACAATTCTATTGAACAATTTTTTTCAAAATCTTGGTCAAAGCTGATGCCAATTTTCAATCTGCTTATCCAACAAGGCAACTGCACCCGTTGCAATTGCTGTTGTTGCCGTTGTGTGTTGTGTGCTGTGTGTTGTGTGCTGTTTGCTGTTGCCATTGTTGTTGCTGCAAATGCCCTGTTCATTCAAATTGCATTCAAATCAATTACATTCGAACTAAACATAATTCATGTGGTATGGGTTAATACAACAAATTACAACTGACATTTAAACAGAAACATGAAACGGACAATTTAACATGAGCCACAGCCAAACGGCTAAAATACAAAACAAAACCAAAAAAAAAAATCTTATGAAAAATACAAGAAATATAAAAGCAACACAAAGGCTGAAACGGCCGTTTCTGCTGCCAGGCATCATATGAGGCAATGAGGCAAAGGCAAAAATCCGAAAAGTCGACAAAAGCCAAAAAAGCCAAAAAAGATACGAAAACAAAATTCAAAAATAAAGGCGCACATAAAATCGGAGCCACTCAGGCGAGCCAACAACAACAACAGTAACAACAACAACAACAAGCGATCAAGGTAAAGTGACCTTCAGTGGCCACAAAAAAAAAAGTGCAGCCCCACACACAGGCAGGCCAAAACAACGTCATGGCTAAGAAATAATACAATAAAATTCTTTTCTCACGATTGTTGACTTTAACACTTACAGCGTCGACAAAATTACGAGGCATATTCACTGTCATTGCCTGCAAACGTCCCGCCAGAAATTAAGCCTGACAGCCCGAGCCCGAGCTGCATAAAATGCACTCGTATACAAAAACAGAAAACAGAAAACAGTTTCTGTATCCCAATAATAATAATAATAATAACAGCAACTTGAAGTAGTATGTTGCTACCGTGCTGGAGACAAATTTCCAGCTGATGATACAGAAAAGCAGCAGAAAGACTTGTTTATGCAACTTCGAAGACAATTTCAATTTCAATGGAAACAAGAAGAGAGCTTGAGATAAATGTTCTTGGTTCAGGCCATTGCAATTTTTGTTTAATTTTATGTGCTTTGCATATATATAGTATCTTATATATGTACATATATGTATATGGGGATGGCATTAAAATTTTGTCTGCGTGTTGAACTCATTTATTTGTGCTGTGCTGTTGTTATCGATTTAATGCATTTCGTAGTTGTCTGCTTGCTTGGCTGTGGCTTGCTTTGTTTTTGCAATTAAGTGAAATTTATGTTACTGCAAGTTCGTCGCTTAAGTCTTTTGTTTGTGCATCGCGCGTCGTGGCACGTAAATTGCCAAAAAATAAAACATATATGCATATACAAATGTATTTCCTACTGAGTTGAGGTCTCTGCGTGGGCAGCTACTAAGCCGCTTTAATACTCCCCTTCCCCCTCCCTCCCTATCTTTCAAGTTGTCCCACTGTTAATGTCTACACAGAGAAAAATGATATGAAAAGAAATAATAATTAATTTCGTTTTTTCTGATATGTTGCAAAATATTAATCTGACATTTTTCACACAGCACTTGGAATGAATTTAAAATAAAATATTGAAAACCAAATCATTTTTTTTTTCACAGCATTAAAAGAATTTTAAATTTTTTAAAATCAATTCAAATTTAATTCAAAACCATTTTGTAAATAGTTGCTATTTTTTATATGTCTCGATTTTCATTTAACTTTGACAACAATTGATCTGCTTGTTTTCTGTGTATTTTCTCTGCTTTACTTGTGTCAAGCTGAGCTTGAGTTGTCCTGGCAGCAACTGCTTCTTCTTCTTCCTCTTCTGCTTTATCTTCTTGCAGCAGTAGCTTTTTGAATCTGCCGCGTTGGTGGCGTGCATACATAATACATAATTACGGGTTTCACTTTTGCCTGCCTGTGATTATCGTGGCATTTCTTGACGTTTTATTTCTTCCTTTATTTTATTTCTTCTCAAGACATTGCGGTTTTTTATTACCCGCCCGTTGTTTTCGTTGTTGTTGCTGTGTGTTGGTTGGTTGTTTTTGTTTTTTGTTTTTAGTGGCTGCCACTGCATCGTATGGTTTCTTAATTTTTAATTTTTATGATGTGTTAATGGATATTTTTGTGACATGACCTCCCGGTGTGCTGTTGTTATATGGCCGTAGCAAAGCCGCCTACTTGATGATGAGTTCTGCAACGCGCCTGCCTGCCTGCCTCTTTGAATTGAGTAAAGCTGAAGTATCTGCCTAGAGAGCGATCAAGCTCAGACATTATGCAATCTTATACGCCTGTCGAGTTGAAGTGCGCTGTAATTGAAGCTATTTAAAGCTCGTTAAATGGCAAGGACAAGCACAAGGCACAAGGCTGTCTGTCTGTCTGTCTGTGTGTGTGTCTGTCTGTATGTACGCCTGCTCGATCCTGTGCCTGTCCGCCTGTCAATCAATTTGATGTGCAACGCGAATGAGAATCTGCTGCGATTTACATCTTAATAGTATTTGGCGGCGCTAGAAGGCGCCAATCCCTAATATATGTGTGTCGTATTTGCCAGATCATCCGACTTAATTGAATCTCACATCAAATTGTGACCCAATTTGAAGTTATTTTAAGTTTTAAAGTGCCTGCTGATACAGAGAACAAACAGGGATGCGAAACTGAGATGCAGTTGAAGTTGAAGTTGGAGTTGGAGTCAGGCAAGTTGTCGCTCAAATTACACGCACGCTGCTTCTCGGCTGAAAGCTGATTACAGGCCTCCAGGCATGCAATTTGCATCAATAAAAACTTGCAAGTCCCGTCCTCGAAGCCTTCCCCCACTCCGTTGACAGCCATAGCTGCTGCTGTAGGTCAGTTTGCTGATTCCTGTTCCTGACGGCTGCCCTTACTTAAATGCCGTTCATCTTCTTGCACAGCCTGGCGTTGATTTGTTGACTGCTTCTGCATTTACCTTTTGCCGTTCACTGCCACTTCAATCAAGTGACGATGGGCGCAAACGAGACTATAGTCTGCATAGTATGCAGGATGGGTAGATTCCAGGCCCAGCCTAATGCACGCCCCACTTTGCTTTCATCTGAGCCGATCTGTTATCCACATCTGTATTTTTTTATATTCTTCTTATCGGATAACAGTTTGAACCGTCGGCTGTATTGGTGTCTCTTTGGCCACTTGACCGGCCAATAATTACTTTCTCTCCATCTTGAGTGGGCAACGACTGTTATTGATTTCTGATTGCTGGCATAATTTTATTATGCATCATTAAGCAGATAAAGTCTCTGCGTCGTACACCAAATAACAACGCACATTTTCAGCCATTTGCAAATTGCTTATGGCCTTTGAGAGAACTTCGAGTGAAGAAAAAAAAAACTCCAAAACCAAACCAAAAATATATAATCCCATGAAATCAGAGATCATTTTCATCAGCCATAAAACTTTCCAAAAATTATGTGTAAATGTGAAAGGTTCATGGCCTATTGGAGCTTAAAGTGGTTATATTTTCAATCAAAAAATTTTCGAGAGGGGCATCAGGGCAGGGGTCAAATCATTTGCATGTGAAAAAGCTGCTGGTTTTATTATATCGACTTGTAAATGTTGACTAATGATTTGCAACAAATACAAAGGGCATTAAATTAGTAACAGTTATTAAAACTGGTAGTTAGCAGTGTTCAATAATATATTAGACAATCTGACTAAGGTCTGATTAATGTCTGTAAAAGTCTTTCAACTTTTAAGCTCATCAAAAACGGCCACATTTCAACTTATGGCTGCCCTTTTTGACTAAGGGCCCCTTTTTATTTTATATCATTGTGCAATTTCTTTTGTGCCAGTTGAAGTTCGCTAAATTAACTTCACTTCAGATGTGAAGCCGCCGAAAAAAAACAGCAAATCCCTGCCACAAAACTGCAGCTTCTCCACACACGACTCAAGTGTGATTTCTGACAGTTCAGACGTCCACTCCAAAGTGAGATCTGTCATAAAAGCGACCTGTGCCGCTCTTGATTGTGATTTTGATTTTGAGCTTTGATTTTTGTAGTATATGACGGGGGCTGGCATTTCAAAACGCAACTGCCCAAAAATGTATGCAGATTTTAAATTAAAGCGCGTTATCAACAACGCAAAAAAAAAGAAGAAATAAATAACCGGTTGCCCGATAGCCAATTTGGTCTGGCTCTCAGTCTCAATTGCAGTCTCAGTCTCAGTTGATGGGTTTTTCATTTTTGTTTTCTTTTTGGAGTGGCACTTCCTTAATTGGAGCAGGCAGTGCAACAAGTGCTGCGCTAATTTATTATGTTATTTAATAAATATAATTAATGAATAACAAGAAAAACAAAATGAAACGAACGCTGCTCATTTGTTGCCCTCATAAAAAATTACTTAATAATTTCCATCAAAACTAATTAATTTCAATATTATTCAGGCAAAAGTCGCCCCAAGGCATCGTCAATGGAACAAGTTCAACATGTGGCAACAACAACAAAGTAACAACAACTACAACAACAACAAAGACAACGGCAAGCGGCGCGTTAAGCATATTGTCTTGCACTTAACCCTTTCTGACGACTTTGCGCTTTTAAAGACTGTTGTTGCAACATAAAAATGCTTATTACTTGCAACAGAACATGCAGCCAGCCCAAAGGCGATTTGCAAAATATATATATACAAATATGTATATATATATATATATATAAATACGTAACTATGTGCTATGTCGTATATAGGTATGTAAGAGTTGCTCACTGTGGTTCAATTGAATCAGTTCTGTTCCCTTTTTTGATTCCTATCAATTTCAATCATAATTATTAGCTTTTATAAATTCCAAATATCAATGAAAAAAGTTTGAGACAGTAAAATGAGACGCATTTCAACTTTTCATTAAAACGAAAAAACGATTGATTTTTTATTCGAAAACAGAAGCTCAAAATCAATAACCATTTGGACTGAAAAGTTCTCCGAAATGGTAATAGCCTTAAATTATATATATTTTTATATTGAAAATTAAAACTTACAAAAGTTTTAACTTACTTTTAACTTTCAACTTAATCAAAAAAAATTGTAAGGAAACCTAGATCCTTTATTTGGTTTTGTATGTTGTTCATTCGAACTGATTCTGAACACATTGCAACAACTTCGGCATGACTATATGGAAACTTCTTGTCTCTTTCTCTGCATGTGTCACTCTCTGTCTCTGTCGTTTTTCACCCAGTCACTTAGTTGGTTTTTGGGGGTAAGTTAAATCAATTGCGGCAAACTCGTATAACGGCAAAAAAGCATCAACGCTTGCAGCCGTAGCTGAAGTTGAAGCTGAAGTTGAAGCTGCGACCTGGCTCTCAATCTTTCAGTTTGTGTGGAACATTCGCTACGCTTGAGTAATTTCATTTTTAGCGGCTTTGTCCTTACTGGCAAATGACTTGAAGCTTGAAGCTTGAAGCACGGCTTCCTGGCCAGCTCTTATGGCATTTATGCTACTTATGCAGCGCCTGTGTTGTTGTTGCTGCTGATGCTGCTGCTGCTGCAGTGCGGCCAAAATGACCGTAATTAATCAATTTGAGCAAAGTGGCAGCAGCGGGACCTGGAGTAGGGCGTACGGTACGGTCAACGGCAATGTCCATGTAATAACAATGAAAACAGCGTGTGTTGCATGAGGCATGGGGCATGTACTACTCGTACTCGTACTCATATTGCTACTCATGTATATCTGCACACCATAAATTATGTTCGCACAGGGTTAAGCGCATTATTTAAGCATTCATCACGAGCTGCGTACCAGTCTGAAGTCCCAAGTCCCAAGTTCCAGTCTCAGTCTCAGTCCCGAACCAAGTCCCAAGTCCAAGCCTTGTCTGAGAGCCCATCCATAGCACTCATCTCGCTGCTGTGGTGTAATAATTTTTGAAATTTATGTAAACAGTGTTGATTATGGATGAGTTATGTAGCATGTTCTACCCTTTGTTGCTGTTACCTTTTTCGCGCGGCGAGCGCAGTTAATTTTAAGCTTGTTTTGGCTGGCTGGCAAACCCGGCTGCAGCTTGAGTCATCAAGCCAATTGATGTCTTTATTAGGCTGCCCGACAGACACTCCACACAGCTAAATATCAAGCGTGATTTTTTGTTTTCTGTTTTATTTTTTTGTAACTTGCAACAATAAAATGCCAGCTAGTGCAGCTATGACTCTGACTCTGACTCTCAATGTGCTGACAGCTTGAATTTTAAGGCGTGTTTGGGGCACTTAGCAAGCCATGGGAAGCCAAATGTCGAGCATCTAAGACATAGCTGAAATATACTTATATATATGCTCGTATATTTGGAATTGCCGAATTTGTATGTGGCATATTAAAAATGACACGAACAATTATATTCCACATTTATGCCACACACACTTAAACTGTTTTTTATTTCTACGGGGAAATCAAGTTGGAGTTTAGACCATTTGGGTGGCGCCTTTGTCTTTGAAACGTGCCTGTGTGCTCGTGCCACATGCAGCGCGCGCTGCCTGCAACATTTTGAGCGCCAATAATATTTTAATTTTATTTCGTTTTCTTTGCTTTTTGTTTTGTTTTTTTTGGTAAATTGTTTGCCGCAAGTCAGGCACGCTAGGCCACGTAGCCACCCCGGCAGATACGGGCACGTTTAGCGGGAACAATCACTCGATACAGACAGATCGATAGGCTGCCACATGTGCCCCAACGCAACGCATGTCACCTGAGCCTTAGTCTCAGTCTCAGCTTTGGCCTCAGCTTCTGCCGCAGCTGGCTGCCTGCAACAGTTGCAACTGGCAACTTGTGGGTACCTTGCCTAATGGCCTGCGGTTGCTGCTTTTAAACATGCTCGCTGATAAGCACGACAAACATTTAACAAGTAATTAAACATACTACTCGTATAGCTCAGTTTCAGTTAAAGACTCCGTTTCTGACTCTGACTGAGACTCAGACACAGATTCAGTTTCAACTTCAGCTTCAGTTTCAATCTGGACTGGCGTGTTCTGTTGCCAAAAGTGGGTTAAGGACGCAAAGCACTCTATGGTCGCCGCCCCTCGCCGTTGGCAGACAACGTTCATTATACTCTGTTTCATCAGCAAATGCGGTATATAAGTTTTGTGCAATGTTTATAAAATCTAAACTAAAACTAATCTAAAACTAAGTTCAATATGAAAGATCGTTCGTATAAGATTCAATGACTTCGTTTAAGATTCTACGATTTTTTCCAGTCTCAAATCAATATAAATCTAGGGAAGATTTAGGCTCAGAAGGGGGTACATTAGCTTCAAGTAGGTCGGAGTATATGACCCCTGCAAAATACAAAAGATTAATAAATCTGTAGTTAATTAACTGAAAATTTTTTACAAGAGAATTTCTCTATTTTCGTTTTACTTATGACAATTTTTTACCTTTTGTATTTTACTGAAGTTTAATCTAGGATTAAACTTATCTCAGTTGAATAATATCTCAATAGCACATGAATTCAATTCATTATCAAGAAGGAAAATATTAAAATTAAAAAGGTATAGTATATAGTATATACAAATGCGATAATAACATTATATTGGTTCGGTCCAATATTTTAAATTAAATACAAATATGAACTCCGTGCTAAATCTTTAAAGAACACGAAATCAAATAAAATCCGCTGTAAAGTAAAACTATGAACAGAGTATATTACTATCGGTTAGTTTTTCGTTAAAGGTTTTGATTTGTTTTGTTTTCGTTTTGTTTTTGAGTATTTGGTGTAGTTGTAATAGAGTTGCTGAAATTTGGCTTTGTATTTATGGCCAGAGCACACACACCCACACACACAGATCACACATACACACATACACACAAAGCACACAGATGTCTGACCCACACCCACATTTCATTAGCTCCATTCGCTGGGCACAGTGTGATAAATGTGATAATAAATATTCAAGTTGTTTGTGAGTGTTATAATTTAGTGTTGATTAGTTTGCGCAAATAAGAGTTATTGATTCAATTTCAATTAAAAGGATATGAATGTTTTTTTCTTTTGGCGCCATTCCAGGCCAACATCAATTGAAAAGATTTGAACAACAAATAATCCGTTACGGGTGTTCACTGTTGCCGTTTCAGTTTTTCTTTTTTGGCACCTTTTATTCCGATAATTCCGGATTCAGCATTATTAATGATGCCTAATGAGTGGGCTGGGCAACATTGCAACTGCGCAATGCAAGCGGCAATTATATGTCATTTATATGAGCAGGGCGAGAAACGTGTAATTTGTATAAACTCAAGCACTTATTAATTTATTTTCGTAAGAAGTAAGTAAATTTCATGTGTCGATAGAACAGCCTCTCTGCAAGGGCAACGACAGCTGCCAGCGTTGACAGCGCTGCCGACGCGGCTGCTGCGACTTCTGCAGCTGAAGGTGACTGAAGGTGCAGCCGCAGCAGGAACTACTATAGCCGGAGCTGTTGGAGTGTGTCGATGTAGTCGATGGATTGGGTGAACAACACAACTGAAGCGCCGCCAAGGGAGCTGCAATAAAAAAAAGCTTTCAAATTAAAGACAAAGATTTGGCATAGAAAAACATTGAAACTTACTTGAAAGTGCACACAGAGCAGGCTGGAATAACAAACGAGGGCAACAAAACTACAAACTATATGCATAAGTATATATAGCAACAAATAGGAAGACACACAGGACATATACATAAGCTTATGAAGCCTGATCGGAATGATTGTTGGACAGCTGACGCATTGTGAAAGTCGTTTCTGCAGATAACATTGAATCAAAACATAATATTAGCAAAAATAAGTAGACTACATTTGAAAATGCCTACCTGGTGTGCGAAAGCCCTCCTGTATTTTATAGATTTCATTAAGCTCTCTGGCGCTGCAGAGCGGCGTATCCACCTGTGTGGTTTCATTAAATCTAGCATAGTCTATTTCATAGGCCTGCATATCCTTGTTGTACAGCACGACAGGATCGAAGCGATGTCCCCATAGTATTTCCGTATTTATATAACTCGATCTGGCCTGAGTGGACTGACCTGTTGATTCCACAGTGCCCTCCAGTATGACCACAATTTCAAACTTATCCTGCAGCATATCTGTGGCATTCATGTTATACAAGGGAGAAGTCTCATCGATTCGATGCTCAATTATCATGGGCCAGATAAAGAACAAATCTGAGCCCGATTCGTCTGCGCCTATTTGTAGTTCCGTAAAGTGCTGCGTCATTACCTCACCCTCCTTAGTACTACGTGTCCTTATAAGCTGGGCACGCACACCAGCGCCAATAATATGCGATTTGCGCATATCGCCAACCCGAAACATTAAGGATAAACAGCCATCTCGCTGGCAGATCACCGCTTGCTTGGAGAACAGCAGTGTTGTTGCACGCTGCTTGGATCGTGTCATTTTGGCAAAAACAATGCCAGCCATGAAAGCCGATGACATCACGCCAAAGATGGATTGAAAGCACATCATAAAGATGGCCTCGGGGCACTCGGTTGAGGTGGTTCGCACACCATAGCCAATTGTGTGCTGCGTTTCGATGGAGAACAAAAAGCAGGAGGTGAAGCCATCAATTGCGGAGACGCAGGGTGCCCAGCCGGATTCCTCTGTAAATTGTCATAAGATCAGCTTTTAGCTAATTCGATTTAATAAATATTTTTAGCTACTCACCCTGATTGTGCGGCATATGCAGCTCCTCAAGATCACCATGTGTGTACATAATGAGCCACCAGATAAGCGCAAAGAACAGCCAGGATAATATAAAGCTAAGTGCAAAGGCAAGCAGTGTCCAGCGCCATTGCCAGTCCACCATTGTGGTGTACATGTCCTGCAAAAAACGCACCCTTCTCCGCTGCAGATGCTTCTGTATCACATTGCAATCGCCATTTTTGAAGACTGCGCGTCGACGCACGCGTCGCATGCTGCCCGGCCGGAAGTTGCGAGATCTGCATAAGTTAAAGGGAAAGTTAATTAAAACAGTTGGAATATATTTTCTTTATAAAATTATAACTGATATTTTGTAGTGTTTCTTAAACTTAACTGTGCAGCATATTTTCAGCGACCGCCCTAAAGTATGCTATACTTTTTGATAACAATCAAAAACAATCGATGTTTCCAGGACATGAAAAAATGATTCAAATTTATATGGCAATTCAATTTTGAGGACAAATCATGATCAAAAACACATTTGCCATGGAAAACAATACGGTTTTGTGTAAGTAATTTGAGTAGAAAGTTTATTTTGGAATACTTTCAAATCGATTTGTTCTAAAAATTAATTTCCTTAAAAATGTTTTGAGACAAAATTTTAATTTTGATTTAAAAATTTAAATTTGTTTAATTATTAAAAATTAAAAAAAGAAATGTTTTTATTATTGATAAAATCAAACAAAAATATTATTTTGAGAAATGAATAAAATTCATATGCAAAATCAATATAGACGACCATACATGACCAAAAAGATATTCCGCCTTTATATCGGTAGATTTCTGTGAAAGTTTTGGGAGCTAAAAGCCGGAGAGGAGCATTTCCTAAAGAGTTACGATTTAGGAAATTTTTGTTTATTTTAACCAATGATCCAAAAATATTTTAAATTATATAAAATATTCTTATTTTGATGTTTGTCATCGATTCAAAGTAAATTTAGATTTGAGATTTAATTTTTTCACTGTTTTTGAGGAAAAAATTTAGAAGTTTCGAATTTTTCGTTAAAAAGATCGACATCAATTTTTGCCCGACATCAATCTAGATACAAAAAATGACACAACTCTTTGTCGATTTGCAGCCATGGCTATGTCCCGCTGACATTGTGATCCAAAGTAAATATTTAAACAGATATATAGCACAAATTTACAACGCGTGTGCACTTCAATGTCACATTCAGTCTATCTACAATTGAATTGTCTGCCCAGACTTGTGCCATTTGCCCGCTGCACTTAAGCTAATTGCTTAAATTAAAAGTGCACATTTTGAGCAAAAAGTTGATAGTTATTTTGGTGTGGAACTGTAGTGTGCATCTAATTAACACGCTGCGCTCTTGACCAATGACAATGTAATCTAAAACAACTCTCAGTTAATAATTGCAACAAATTAACACTATAAGATTTAAGTGCAGCTCCCACATGAACACAATATGACAATGCTCAGTTACAATTGATTTAACTTGAACCCAATTGGCACTCACAGTTTTAGGGCGATTAATTGACATTGTGCTGGTTCCATAAATAAACGTTAATCGAATTTAACGCAGAATTCTCTCTAAGATGCTCATGATATGTATGGAATTATAAAATACACTTGTGGCAGGGCAATAAAATGATTCATATTGCTTTGTACAAAAGCCGCACTTAATTGTTAATTACTTTCAGTACGTTGAGAAACAATGTGTGTGCCGCCAACGCATTTAAAGATGCTACAGCAAAATGCCAGTTCTAAACACAGTCAAAAATGATTTCATAATCGTACATATGTGGGAAAATCTGGCGAGACAATTGATTGATAAAATGTGGAAGCAATAAAGCTGAACTAATAGTTAATAGCTATATAAACAAATCGTTTAACGAGTGGGAAATATGAAAGCGTGTGACAGTTCAATAGGAAGGGAAACATATTTTGAATGGGTTGTTAATAACTAGAGATTCTAGTTGGAAAAACATTTAAACTACTTCTCGTTTAGCTAGATGCTCGTCGTTGATCATGTTCAAAAATGCAACAAGCTGAGCTGCAGCGTGGGTGGGAATATAAATTACAACCGCAAACAGCGCGCGGAGCACTTAAAACCATATAACTAAGCGACGCGCTGCTAATCAGCTAAACAAATCGTATGCCAAGACTTGTGTATCTGACAGATACAACAACAAAACGCGCATAAGCGAGACAGAGGGAGAATGAGAGAGTGAGAGAGATGCTGGCCCCTTTGATTGAGCGCGCAGCAAGTTCAAGTTGAATGTCAAACACTTGGGCATTATATCAATTCCAGCTGTTTTGTTGTTCACTTTTGCCACAAGTTCTCTTCAACGTTTGAATTTTCATTTTTCATTTGCTCAAAACGCAGCATTTAGGGAAAATGTTGTTACAGATTGTTACTAAATCCAAACTAGTTCTGATAATAACTTAAGTTAAAGCGCACCCCTTGGCCAGCGAGTGGCTAGATCCTTTGAGTGCCTCATAGTAAACGCCTGCCTGTGAGTTCGTTACCGAGATGCCTCTCATATACTGACGCTTCCATTCCTTCATATGCGCAAAGGTTTCACTCTTATCACCGGCATTGGTCTCCGCATCGCCAGAGTCCTGCAGCACCTGTACATCAGACAAAGGCACCTGCATTTTGGACACGTTTCGTTAATAGGCGTTCCAAACCCGTGCGCGCACAAAACTTAACTAAAGTCGAATTAGTTAAAAGTTGGCTCAAGCGAACATCAACACTTTGGAATTTTGTTTGATTTGGGAATTAGAGCACTACTAACTATTAAATAGCTATTGACTTTTATATTTAGCTGCCTGCAAAAACATGCACAAATAGTATCCTAATGGCTGCGCACACATGTCTTGCAACAACCCCCTTGCAACAACTTACCTGCTACTTTGTTGTCGCTGAAAAGATTTGCCATTGCCCATAGATTGGCCATAGAAACTGGCCGGACGATTCGGTACTATCGTTATAGGATACGACTGCGGATTGCTGATGACACTGTCCAGCGATTCGGGATCCTCCTCGATTGTCGTTGGTCTCTTCAATGGCTGTGCGCACTTTTCAGTTGAGCTTCCATTCGAATTTGCAGTCGCAGCTGTTGTCGAGTGGTTCGTCAAATTGAAACGCATCTGTGAATGGCAGTTAAGAAAGGCAGTTTCATTGTTAGTACTTGAGAGTCGCAACTTTTTTTTATTTTATTATATTTACACTCTATAATTAAACTTGACAAGCCTATTTCCACAGAAGATTTGTCTGCTTATATTCGCCATGCAATGAAAAGATTTGTAATGTAAAATTTTTCTTAAACATATCTCTCCGAATAGTTTTAAAATATTAATTGTTATCATCAATTTGGAATTTTAAACTATTTAATTACTAGTTATTATAACTGAAAATAAAAAAGCATAAAATAATTTAATTTTTACATATTTTTGTCAAATAGTGGTTTTCTTGAACAGAAATATCAGTTGAACAAATAACATGAATCACATATTATTTCAAGCAAAAACAAATGCTTAGATTAACACAATATGACAACAAAAATGGCTTCAAATTTTTTAGTCAAAAGATTGACAATAGTAAGTTAGTTGTTATTTATGAAATGCATGTTTGTACCGTATATAATTTATGCTGATTTATGCATAATTTATGATTTTTTATTCATAATAAATGATTAAAACTGCATAGTTATTGCTTATATACACATGTACAAAATCTTATTAACAAAGGGTAATTTTTACAAATTTTTGCATTTCATTATAACTTATGCATACATTATGACTATTGTATGTATAAATTACTCCGAAATTCATGATACTTTTTTTCAGTTTCTATTTCATACGTAAATTGATCATAAGTTATGGCTAAAATGATTGAATTCAGTTCTCTCAGTGTAGTATTTATTTTATTCAAACACATTTCCACCACTCTAAATCAGCAGAAACATATAAATAGATCAAAATTGTGAGCAGAGTATAAATCAATTGGCAATTTTAGTATTATTTTGTTTCCAGGCAGCGACTTCTCTAGCCTACTTCTAGCAACACTAAGTGCGCAACTTAAGCAAACAATAACTTGTGATGAATGCCAGCAAAGTGCGAAAAAAATATATCACAAATGTATCAGTGCACACAACAAATTTATACACATTGTCTATATGTAAACAAAAGATGAGCACATGAACGTGCGCAAGGCAACAAAAATATTATCTGTTCAAAAATAAAAATAGTAATATTTAATATTTGCAGTACCAAGTTGCTATTGTAGTTGCATTTATGAGAGTTACTTGTGTGTTAAATTTGTCACTCTTATAACACATTGTTTACTTTTTGGGTGATATAAGCATTTTCTTTGTACTTGCACTTGAAACTTATCTGCATAAGCAAGCATTGCATAAAGCTAAGAAAGCACTCCATATTATAAGACAAAATATAATAATGAATCTGACTTTAGTTTCACAATAGCTACTATACAAAAAAAATATTATATTTGAGCACTTAAAAATATATCAAAATTGAAATAAAAACACACCTTTCTGATTTTTTGGCTCGTTTGAGTTTAAATATTTTTAGCACCCTTTTACGAGCACACACAATTTTCAATTATTTGGCACCTTTAAAGCGAGCATTAGGCATTTTATTTGTTATGCATAAAAGAAAAACAAACTTTAACACATCTTTAACAATCTAGTCACATTTACATACTACATATAATGTATGCTTTTTACGGAAGCCGCGAAATTTTAGCTTTGTTTGGTTGCCGCACGCCGAACCAGAAATGAGCTGAGAGAGATCACAGGTCAGCTGCAAAACAGAATCCAAAGCTAAAACTAGCCACAGAAATCTAAAGCGACACTGCGATCACAAAACTACAGACGCTAGTCCGCAAGTTTGTCCAACGGATTAAATGACGGACGACTGATGGCGACAACGACAGCGACGGCAACTGCGACGGCAACTGCGACAGCAAGAAAATATCAAACTAAACAAAAGTTGTGAACAAAAGGCGGCTTGCTGTAAATGAGCTCAGTTACGCACACACACTCACAATGACAGTAAGCTCACACAGACAGACAGTGCTGCAGATTGATGCTCACACATGAAAATATACAGATACAGTTACAGTTACAGATACAGATACATCTACGAGATATGATATACAAGATACGAGAAAAGTTCAATTGAAATGATTTTTAAATTGAATACGAGGCGGAAGATAAGCATGCTGCTTATCTATATTTGATGTTGTTTTACTTTTGATGGACAAGAGAAATTAAAAATTGTGTACGACCTTGCGTTTCAACGTGTGTATTGTCAAGGGTGGCGTATACGTTATATTTAGTTAGCGCTGCGTTTATTCAATGTGCTCTTGTGCATATTTGTGATTGTTATGATTGATAACGTTTAACTTAATTATCAAGTGCTTATGGCACTTGCTCTCATTTTCAGAAATGCACGGTGCGTATACGCAATATTGGTTAATTAACGCACCGTTGCTTGCACTTTTTATTGCCAGCTGATTTGTTGACTTAGAATAAGCATAAATCGCGCCAATTGACCATTATTTCAATGCGGAAGCTAAAGAATGAATGCTACAAAAAAAATGTGTGCGTTGAATTCACGCGTCATAAATTTATTTTAAAGCTTTTCTCCAATTAAATTGAAGCGTGTTCATAATAATTTAAAGTCAGTGACTAAAACACTTGACAGTTGAGTTCATATTGTCGAAAAAAAAGAAGCCTTCACTTACCCATAACTACAACTTTGACTGCAAAAACGGATGTTTAAGTATCTGCGAGACAGACAAGCGACGTTTTGGCTCTTTTTAACCAAAAGCGAATCTAAAAGATGTTTTGCTTTGCTGCTGATTGTTTTCTCAATTGAGGCTGGTATTTAATGCTGGCTCTTGAGAATAGTTTCTTTGATTTTATCCACTTTGTCACGCTTCGAGCCAAAAGGTACATCATGGCACAACATATAGTAGAGTGTGCAGCCCAAGGACCAGCAGTCCAACATGTAATCATAGCCAGAACAGCTTATTAGCTCTGGTGCCATATAAAATATCGTGCCGCAGCTTTCATATATTTGACGAGCCTTGTAAAAAGTAGCCAAACCAAAGTCTGCAATTTTAACTACGTTCACATTTAACATTTCGTATGATTTGACAAGAATGTATATGCTTCAAGCCTTTGGCAACATCTTTCATGATTTTTTGAACTGAACTCTCAGAAAGTGGAAAGTGTTTTCCAATCAGTTCAAATATATCACAATCCAAGCGTTCAAGCAGCATATGTCTGAATTTGGGATGTTCGATTGTTAGGATCAAATCAATAATATTGCGATGTTTTTGTATGTGGCGTAGAATCTCAATTTCGGAATATTTTTCAACCATTTTAACAACAAAGAGCTGCTTATGAAAAGACTTATTGTTTCTCTCAAAGATCACCGTCGCATTGTGTTGCCACAACGGTCCTCTTACCTTAATACCAAAAGTTTCTGTTAGTTGATTGCGCAGCAATCTTTTCCGTTTCTTTTCCTGTTCAAACTCAAACTTTTCACGCCTTTGCATCAGAGATTCCAGCATTCGAATCGTATAGCCGACATCAACAAAACATTCATAGCAGCTGCAACATACGATAATATCGCAGTCGGATATATCGTCTAAAGAATGGATGGGCACGCCGTTAAGGTGAAATAGACTTTTTATCGCCGACTTGAGAACCACATGTGAACTAAGGGCCACTGTTAAATGCACCAGCAATGATTCGAATACTTTATAAATTTTGATACTGGACGGACAATGCCTCCAAAATATCGATCGCCATTTAGTAAAAAACAAACCATCGAAACCTTTTCTGGCTGACGCTGACGCACGCAGCAAATGCTGGCACAAGCTTGACTCTCGGCCACAAACTCCTTCTTAGCATTTTCGGGCATTTTTTAATTGAATAAATAAGGCAAAGTGCATTTTTCAAAAGAAATTCTAAAATCGTAAAATTAAGACAATGTAAATAGTTAAAAAATTCAGTCTGTGAAAAAAATTAACCATTAAAATGAAGCCTTCTTGTAAAAAATGGTTACGGTTTCGGGTTCAGGCTCACGGACACACAATTTTGTAAGCTTCGGTTGATGGTCTGATTCGAAGAACCCTTATAACCCAAACCAAACCGGTTCTAGAGGTTCGGCTTTGGCCTTTGACTGTGTTGATATTTATCATTCAAACATGTTCCCATTTTGAAGTTTGTTTTCTTGTGTTCGAATAAAATGGCAACCATTCCTTCTTTTTTAAGTAAAACTCGAACACTTCTCAAAAACAAAACTAATATTCGGGGTGTAAAATAGATAATAGTTTTGATAACGCATGTTTTGATCAAAATCGGAAATGCGAACAGACCTGTCTAAATTAGTTTTTACACTCCCAGAGTTTTATTGACTAGCAACACTTATTCTGAATTTGACATAATAACTCAAATGTGCATCGAGTTTGTTTTATATGTATGTTGGTTTATAACCTGGGCAGACACTCCAGAGACAGTTTCCATGCGGCAGCTGGGTATCAATGTTCTTCCGTCATGCGATGGGCAGCGACGGGGGTGTTTAAAGTGGCAACAACAACAGCAACAACTATATAAATTATGTCAAGCTAAATTGTGAATGGCAGCGTCAGCGTCAGCGGCTGACACTGATGAAGAGCGCCCAAGCAGCTGTGATAATTGAATAATCAGCTTAGTTACGCGGCTTGACTGTGATCGACCCCAAGATATATATGCACATTTACATATATATATATACATACGTAGCTATGTTTATTCCCTCTCAAATCTGCTGCAGCTTCATATTTATTAGCTTGTTTCTTCTGCTCTCGCCAAGTGCAAATTTGTAGGTAATCATTGAACACTTTGTAATCTTGATACAATGATTCGTAGGGGTGTTAATTGCTTTTTCATATACTATTCAATGGCGTCCATTTAATTCTATTTTTAAATATCAGTCAGCCAAGACTTTCATTTGTCTATATGATTAGCGTATTTTTGAGACTTTAGCTTGTTTTATTTACAAATTATAGCTTTAAGTATTTCGATTCAGTTAATTAAAAGTGGGCTCGTACCATTTATATACATTTTTTATTTCAATAATGCCAGTGACATAGTTATTTGCTACACTTTCATCAGCTAGCTGAATCATACTCTTTCCCTTACTGGCAAAACCAGGAAAGTTTCTAAAAATGTTCAGTATTATACAAAAAACTAATTCTTTTTATACGAATTGCATTATTTGAATAATAAAACGAATTGTATCATATCTAACCCATGCATTCTTAATGGGTCAAAAACTGAGTTATTTGTATAAAAAAAACTTTTATGGTTATAAGGTTTGTGTTTGAACATATATCGTTTTGCTCTCCTGTCAGTAAATAAATAATCTTTTATTTAGTTTTCTATATTATTTATGCTGCAATGTAATAGAAAACATAAGTAAGTAAAGATAATACTAAACAGAATTACTGTAGCGCCCTCTGACGCAACTGCTTTGAGATATTTGGTATAGGTCCTAAGAGTATGCAGCATTTTTTAACAGTCTATGCCTCAGAATTTCAATAGTGTAACATACTTTGTTAAACTTACTAAAATATTGACTGAATATTTAATTTTGTATATGTTAGCTTTGCAATGCTGATGTTGCAACACCAAATTTTCGTAATTCATACAAAGTAAGAAAATATATTTTCAAAAAGTTACAATTGAGTCTATCTGCATTAACAGCCGAGTCGAACTATCCACGATCGCTTGTCTGTCCGTCTGTCTTTCAGTTTCGAAGTAATCTTGATAAAACTTGACACAGATGTTTTCACAGATCGGGCTAATATATCATATAGCTGTCATAGAAGCAATCGATGGAAAATTATGTAAAAAATAACTTTTCCTTGTTAATAATTAATAGCTTTAATAGTTTATTTTTTTTTCAAATTTTTCCCACAGTTTAAATATTCAACAAATAAACCCAGTCAGTCAATAAATTGATTTGTTTAAAACTCAAGGTGATTTATTTTGTACATTAAACGATACAAGACGTGTGCCAGAATATTCTAGCTATGCACGTAAACAGATTTATTATGGGCTATGGTATAACTAGGTTTTTAAAAATGATATTTGACAGATTTATTTAAATGTTGACACTTTGACTACTTACAACAGAATTTGCATTATAAATTGAAGTAAGGAAATAGTTGGTTGGCTTTGGGGCTGGCTCTAAGTGCATTGCTTAAACTACGTATTTGTGTGTATTGGTATTGGTATTGATACATATGTGTGTTTATGTGTGTATAAATGCTGCAACACTTATGTATGTACAAACTAAATGCTAAATAATATGTTTAGCTACTAATAACTATAAACTAGGATAATTTTACAATGGAATTTGCATTAAATATTTTATCTGCTCACTCTTAAACAAAATGGCAAAATGTTTACGAAATGTGTGTATGTGTATGGGTGTTTGGGTGTGTATGTGTGTGAGCAAAGTGCATATATGACTTTATTTATTACATAGCCGCACCATTATAATGCTGATACATTTCATCCCAAAATCGCTGACGTTCCGGCTCAGGATTCGTCTTCATATTTAGTTCACTTGAAATGTCCAAATAGTTGAGACTGTTCATAACATTTGTGGCATCGATGGGCGTCCATTTGGTGCTCAGTATGGGATCCTCAACGTTGGGCGTTGGCACACTAAAATCAAATGACAATATAATTAACAATCTTTTGAGCTTTAAATAAGTTCTTACCCGTATTTGGCAAAGTTTGCCCACATTCGCACCATGCGATTCTTGACCTGCACTTCCATCGACTTTGGATCCAAGCTCAAATTGAAGAAACCAAATTTGAAAAGATAGCCCATCTCATCACCATGGCAAACTCCAGGTCTGGGTATGCCCAGCATTCGCTTGTACAGACCCAAGGCACCATCAAAGGAGAAGCGATACATATAAACGGGAGCATTTCCATATTTGGCATGGTTCCGAGCTGTGCGTCGTATGCCTTGCAGAAACATGAGATCAGTGAGCAGCTGCCAAGATTAAAGAAAAGTTATAATTAATGTTTGTTACTCAATAATGAAAAGCAATTTCGGTTACAATTGCAGCAGTTATTTCATACCATAACTTAAGTTTTAATCAGTTTTTTATTAAACTATATATTTAAACTACAATACAACTTTCTGACTTTGATTAAAATAATTGTAAGAGTCAAAAGTTCTTTAATATTTTTTATGATGTATACGTAATCTTAGAATACACACATTAAGTTGATATTGGGCTCAAATGAACGACTGATCGATTTTGGGTTTCGAATCAGTTGAATAATAATTAATAATGAACGATAATCCGAGACATCGTTTACTTGTTCAGTTCGAAGATTTGTTCAATCGAACTTAATCTGAATGGTTCGCTACAATTCTAGTTGAAACACTTTAATGCTACGGCAGCTATACGATATACTCTTCCAATTTTAATGAAATTTTGTCAACATACATAGTTTGATTCAGTTATCTTGAAAACCATACTTCGAACCGATCGTTCAAAGCCGATGCGACACATGAACTGTCAGCAGCAAAAAAAAAACGTTTCTGTGCCAAGTTTCATTAAGATTTTAAGCTGAGAGAGAAGTTTGATTAAAAACAGATGGACAGACAGATGAAAGTTCTACACAGCTATAAAAATACTAAGATTTCCATGACGTGAAAGTACATACCGCTATCATTTCATCCACCGACTCGAGTCCAACATGCTTGTTGCCCAGATAGAAGGAGCGTATCTCACGTGTGACTTGATCATGAACATCTGTTACGTTTAGATCCTGTGGAACCAGGCGACCAAAGTCATTTTCAATGATATGCAGCAGCTGTGGGTTCTTGCGTAGTCCTTACAAAATAATAAAACAAAACATTAACAGCTAGTTTAATAACACTCTCGTATAAAACTCACTTCTTATAAAGAGCATAGCTTCGTGCGTGTTATAGCCCGTCATGTAAGGAACTTCGCTATTGAAATTGTGTGCTTTGTACATATCGCTGGGATGTTCGGTAAGAAAGGGTTGTTCCAGAAAGTGCTCCTCCTGTGAGTTCTGATTCCAATAGCCCTCCACGCACGGCACAAATGGCAGTCCAATGTTATTGCGTTGATCCTCAGCTGTTAGAGTTGTGGGTGCAGCCTCCACCAGTTTCATGGCAGGCACACGGCGTAAAAAGTCCAGAATATCATCAGTATTATTGGCACCCACATAGCCCAGATTGGCGGCCAGTCGCGCTGCTCTCTGACTGGAGCTGGCGGACATGGACCAGGGATTCAAGGCGGAGCCACTTTGTGAGATGGCGCGATGGAACAGACCCTTTGCCAGTGGCGATAGCATTAGCAGCTGCACCGAAGAAGCGCCAGCAGATTCACCAAAGATTGTCACCTGCTCAGGATCACCGCCAAAGGCAGCTATATTATCATGCACCCATTTAAGCGCAAGAACCTGATCCTTCAATCCGGCATTGCCGGGCGCATCGGGTCCAGCCGTCAGAAAGCCCAAAGGACCAAGTCTATAGTTGAAAGTGACCAGCACGATGTCCTCAGCTACCAAATAATCAGGACCATATAAGAATGAGTTGCCAGAGCCAAAGGAGAAGCCACCGCCATGCAGCCAGACCATGACAGGTAATTTTGGCTGCAAGCTGAAAAAAGGATTTGGTAATTTTAAAATTTAGAATTTTAGCAATTAATAAAACGTTCACTTACTCATCATCCTTAGGCATGCGTGTGGTAAAAACATTGACAAAAAGGCAATCTTCATCGCCTTTGAAGGTGTCCAGTATCATGTTCTTGTGTGGACAACTCTGACCCTCTCTCGAGGCATCTCTTACACCTGACCAGGCTTTCTCCGGCTCCGCAGCGCGGAATCTGAATACGTCGTTAAGACAGTTAAAACATGAGTAGCTTTCAAAGTTTTTAAACTTACCTTCTGGCTCCAATTGGCGCTGCTCCATAGCGTATGCCCTTGAAACTATAGTAGCCACCTCTGTCCCCGGAGCGGTACTTCTGATAGCGGCCCCGCACTTTGCCCATCGTTGTGCCAGCTACAATTTCGCGTTCCTTCTACCAAAATGCATAAATAAATAACCGTTAACACGCGAGTTTCTTCAAATATATTTATTTATTCAATTTCAATTGGCAACTCAAGTGCAGAATTGTTGGCGCGTGAAAATGCCAAGTATCTGTGAAATATTCTGCATGTGATTCTTGCGCAATTTGTTGCAAGAATTTTGTATTAATCTTGGACAGCGCTGGCGTTTAGAAGTAGGCCATGGTACAAATGTTGCGCAATCGACTTGGCCACAACAAGTCAGTTCTTGGCTTGAGTTAAGTATTTGAATTTTTTGTGGTTTACAATTAGTGTTGTTCAACTATCGTTGCAACTATCGCTAGCATCGATATTCATCTTTTGTGAAGGTCAGTTCTTGCAATTTTGATATGACGTTTCCATTCAAAACTTAAGCCGGGTATCCAGCACCGCGGAAAGTCGAAGTTCCTGGCAAACTATATATAAAAAAAAACTGTGCCAGGAATGTTTACTTTACGTTTTCCTGGCTGTTTCCAGCAACTTAAACACAATCCACAGATTCACATTGATAATTGGCCTATCGATAGCGTGTGTGGACGTGAGTACAGCTGATTTGCATTATATATTTACACAAATATGATGTTGATTAGAAAAACACAGGTTTTCTACTTTTTGCTAAAATAATTGTGTTAGAAAGAAAATGTTTTTCTTTCGATAATGCTATCATTGGTTTCGCTGAAACTGATCAATACTGAGTGTATCAATCGATAGTTGAACATCTCTAGCACCCAAGCAGCGACAGGCAGGTTGGTCTTTCTTTGTTCTTGAGGCCAATTTTGCCAACTCTGACGTTTTAGACTTGACGGCTTAGACTTGACCTCAGCCAAA
This sequence comes from Hirtodrosophila cameraria, assembly GCA_949708635.1. NCBI lineage: Eukaryota > Metazoa > Arthropoda > Insecta > Diptera > Drosophilidae > Hirtodrosophila > Hirtodrosophila cameraria. The sequence continues at coordinate 80,895,421 of OX453089.1, read as the reverse complement.
TTGCAGCTGTGCGCTATACGCTGCCCAAACATGGCCATCTGGCAAACGGCTTGAAGTTCTTGACGTACTACTTAGTTGAGACTTGATTTTGAGGCTTGCAGAGAGTTTTATATGCATATTTGGTATTTTGTGCATCAAGGTCGTCGAGTTGTTGTCATTTTGGTGCTGATGTATTTGTTTGACTTACCCGCAGTGATCGCACCACCTCCTGCACCACCCGCATGGCGCGCGATGGCAGCAATTGCACCAGCGAATTGGGATGCGAGGTCAGCGTTTTCCAGGCCGTCGTCTCCTGCAATTACAAAGGTCGTTTGTATTTTATTTTAATATTTTTTAATTGAATTAACAGCAATTTGCAAACATGCCAAGCGCGCCTTGTGTAAACTTAAGCTCGCTCTCAAGTTCACAATTAATTTACTAGGCTGCTCACTCGCAATGTTGCATTATTGTTGACAATATATTTTGTTTTGGTTTTTAGTTTTATTTTCAGTTTGTGCTTCTGTCCGGGCTGTTCACTTTTAATGATGTTAACGGGCAACCTTGCCGCAAAACAAATTTCATTTAATTGAAATGCCATTTGCATAATACCACAAGAAACAATAGCAAAACCCGGCTAGAGGCGGCAGCACACACACACGCATACGCACAACAGTTAAGTGGCAACAACAATAACGGTAAGACACGTGCAGCCAACGCTTAATTGTTAGATACAGATACATTTGTATTTTGCAGATACATTTTGTCTGTCTGACAGCTGTCATATTAGCCGGCGTGTGTCCCCAGCTGAAATGTATCTGTATTTTGAAGTGAATCATGACACAGTTGGACAATCTCAAAAATCGTAATTTTACTGCATAAAATTTGTTGATTTGTTGACATGCATTTTAAGTGAAAAATGAACCAACTCGGAGTCACTTTTACTACTAAATTGATTGCAAAAGATATTTGAACAGTAAATTAATTGGCTCTGCGAAATCAGGCCCCAAAAAAGAAATGTAATAAGACCCCTAGAAATTATGCAGGATTTTTAATCAAATTTGGGGTGTTGTTTCTTTTTTTGGTGCCTTATTTAATTTGTTTTTTTTTTTTGGGTTTTTATTTCATTATGAAATACGAAGAAATGAAATAGGAATTTTCATTAATTCTTAATGTTATAGATAGTTTATTCTACTAAAAATCCAAAATTAAGAAAAGAACACAGTATATTGAATAAAAAAACAAAAATAAAACCCCGAATTTGGGGCCTTATTTCAATTAAACTTTTGGTGCCTTATTTCATTGGATCCTTCTTTGCTGCACCCAAATTAATTATATGAAAACATTAAAATCAAATTTTTTTTTTCTCTATAGTGCATCATTTTTTGTGTGTAAAATTGATGTAAAGTAAACTTATAATAATTTTAAATTAAAAACAATTAGATATTTAAAGAAAACCAATAATAAACATAATGATGAGATGAAATTTGATCAAAAACGAGTCAAAATTTCAATTTCGTATACATTTTGACAACAAAATTAAGCAACTCAGAATAAGTTTTCAATAATGTACACAAAATTTGAAATAAACTTTTGCGTATGGACATTAGGAACCAAGAAGCCAATTTGGTGTCTCTAGCTCTTAGAGTCGCTGAGTTTTTGGCGTTCATACAGATGGACAGACGTACAGACGAACGGAGAGACGGACGAAGGAAATTGACAGATGGACATAACCAAACGCTGGTTTTGCAGATGATGCTGATCACAAATATATTTACTTTTTATAGTCGGAGTTGCCTTGTTATGTCTGTTACATATATTTGCGAAACTTACAAAACAAACGTAAAATACTTAAGTGAAAAAACCTGATCAATAAACCAATGCGCATTAAAATCCGTTAAGTTTTTACAAAATGAAATTGGAGCTAAAAGCTTAAGTAAAATTAATTTACTTTTGATTTATAAGACTACTGTCAAATTAAAGTTTTTTGCATGCATTTTAACCGTAAATTGAACTAACTCGGAATAGGTTTCATTGCACCAAATAAACCGCTTCGAATTGTTTCAAGTTCACATTTTATAACATTTTATGCTAATATTAATTTACTTTTTATGTTTGTCTAAACACCTGACCCGCTATGTGTTTGGTTGTCTCAAAGCCTGTGTGGCTTGAATGTTTATCTGCAGCTTTATAAAGATATATCTGACATTATGCTAATGTGGGTGTAGCTAGCCGGTTATATAACCGTTTCGGCAGATCTTTATTTAAATAAGCTTCGTTTGGTTTTGGCTCAACTTGGTTATGTGGCCATAAAATATCATTTGTAATTATAACTGTTTTACATTTTGACATTGTTGATATTGTGATATTAAATAAATAAAAATTACCTAGACTTAAGCTTGTCAGAAATAGGTTACTTTTATTTCAATTTCAATGCATTTCAAAATAGCTAGTTTCGAATTTGAAGCACACTCGAGACGAGGTCGTTTGTGATGCCTGTGGGAGAAGATGAAGGGAAGGTAGTTTGACGAAGGCCGTTATAGTTTTCTTTGACTTTGAAGTCGAATTAAGGGCAGGATTCTTCATGAATTAAATCCAAACAAGATTTAAGTATTATACAACTGAGGAATCTGTAATAATATAATATGTTTTGTATGTTTGACAATTTAATCGATTAACTGTCCGTAAAATGCAATCATAAGTGAGAGCACAAAAGCAAGCGCCCAAAATGATGCCGTTTATAATGCAAACATTATGTAATCAAAAAGACAACAACATGAAAAGCAACAATAACAACAATAATAGCAACAACAACAACCACAACAACAACACATGAGCGCTTTCACGCTACGCTTGAAATATATAAATAAATACAATGCTACGTATAAATGCAGTCCGGCAGATCGCCAATGATGACTTTGCACTATGGAGTCTAAAATCAAAATAACGTTGCAAAAATTTCAAATGCGATAATAGGAAAGTCGTATAATGATTTAGAAATGTTACTTTTTGCAGTATTTGGGTAACTTGTTAGGATGTTAGAGCACGTAAGTGTTTGCTCAAATCTATTGGGTATAAATGAATTAATTGTTCATTTTATTAAAGTTTCTCTAAACATAATTCACAAAATCAATAAGCATATTAACAAAATATTTTGTTTTATTTAAGTTTGCAATTTTAATAATTTAGTTGACATCCATTTTGAACATTCCTTTTCAAGTTTGGCATGCTAGCTCTTCTTCTAGAATACTCATTTACGGGGATGTCACAGAAATCCTTAGAGATTTTGATTTTCGCGTTGCCACCACAAAGAAGTAATTTTGTTCATATTTAATCGCACTTTTGTTATTCTTTTTGATAAGCAAATATTATATAGATAGTTTTTTTTTGCAATTAATATTTTGAGCCTTAAATCAAAACAAGTTTAACAAATTGAATAGCAACTATTTTCTGTAGCAATCACTGGTTGACTGCATTTTTTCAATGGATATTTTTAAAAATCAAAAAACAAGTCAAATGTTTATAAAATGTAATGCAGATAGTTCAGAAAAACATTTTTGTTTCCATTTCAAATTTTTTTTTTATTTTCAAAATTAATTTTGGTGGTGCTTTCAACCAAATCTTTAGTAATTTTGCAGAAGCTTTCAAACCAACTGAAAGAGGGTTTTTTACAGCTATGATATTTAATTTGGCCATAAATAGGTTGCAATTAAATCAAAGTTGCTTCAGTGACTTTTCCATAAGTCAAAAAACTAAGTATCTTAAAGCATTTCAGCACCGGCTGTTTCTAAGAGCGAATGAAAATGTAAGCCAACCGCAAATCTCTAGAGATTTTCGTGACAACTCCGTTAAATTAGAAGTAGGTACTTGTAAACAATGTGATATTTGAAATACAGTACATTAAATAAGAGAACAGGCCTCTATGATTTTTGCAGCTATAAAAGTCTGCAGACCACACTGTGCAACAGCGCTGCACTATGCAGCAATGTAGAAAGTTGCAGCTACAATAATAGCAACAATAACAACAACAATAAAAGCAATACAGATTGCATAATTATGTACTTTGCGAATATATGGAAAACAAACCTCTGTTGAGCTCGTAGAATGCTCCATTTGCATTCTGTTGGAATCAAGCGACGACCCGGAAGAAGATTTTATTGTGGTCGATGAGGATGGAGTTATAGATGTTGCTGTTGTTGTGCCAACTAAAAACATAGCTTTGGCAATTAAATCATGCAAATCGCCAGCAGTCGAGCCCATTAAGCCAGCATCGTTGGGCAGCACAGCCTCATCTTTAAACACATGCCCACTTCCTTCCCCACTCTCATAGTCAAAGTCATTTTCTGATATTTGTTGGAATTTCAATTGATTGTTTGGCTCAAGAGAACGCTCCATGCAAATGGCAAAGACAATCAGTGCAATGGCCAGCAGCAGGGCTACGCTTGCCAGAGCATAGGGTAAATAGGGGCGGCAGGCCATGACGGTGTGTGGGCGTGGCAGGTGCGCTTTTATGCAACAGAAGAGCGTTGACGATTTGTTGCAGTTGCAGCAAGCGGCACGCGTTGCAATGCGAAACACTAAACTTTGATTTATTGAACCCAATTGTTTTTGTTTATTTCTATTTCTATTTTTGTGCTTTGTTTTTGGCTTGGGCTATTGACACACTGTTGCTGCCACTAATATCAAACAAAAAACAACAACAAAAACACTTTAGGCTCGAGCTAAGTTTTGTGGTAACTGCGTCCGTTGTTGCGTCCGTTGCACTCGCGGCCACTGTCGACAGACTTTTGAGCCAGGGGCACACACAACAAACGCTTCAAATTTAATTCGAGTTTTAGCTTTTCACTTTTGCCTTTGTATTTTTTTGAGCTGCTGCACTTGTAGTCATCGCTCAGACTGTTGCCGATTTTAAATACATATTTGGTTTTATTTTTTGAGCTTGTAACAATATTTTTTTATTTTGTACCCTGTGCACATTGAACTAGTTCAAATAGGTTTAACAAAGCAATCTTTTTAAGAATTTAGAGAAATTTTAGATTTTTTGACAAAGCTTTATACAAAATAAATAAAAAAAATGTATAGCCTCTTCCGATTTAATGATTTTTTTAAGAAATTAATGCAATTTTAGATTTTGTGACCAAATAAATTAAAAGCATTATTTTGGAAATTTTGTAAAATGTTTAAAAACAAAATTTGAAAAAAATTAAAAAACAAATTTTTTAAATCGGTTTTTTTGTAACGGTTTTTTTCGATTAAACGATTTTTAAAGAAATTAAAGTAACTTTTTTTTCTATTTTTGACAAAATTACATAAAAAAATTTTTTAAAATTTTTCGTGATGCCTTGTTTCAATTTGACGATGTTTTAAGAAACTATTTCAATTTTAGGTTTTTTAAATTTTTTTTTTTTGCTCAGCAACGAAATTTGTTTTTTCTATATGTGTATAAGCTCTTTTATCTCAGAGTCTTTAAAATTTAAAGATCACACGATCTGAATTTAGATAATCGAATCTTTACTATAGTATTAGTTTTAGATTCTTCCCGCTCACCCGTCATCTTCACATCTCTGCTTTATATACCCAGACCCAACGATAGCATACTAAATATATAAGTTATTAACACAAGTCCATTTGGCTACAGGGTATTCTCTAGCCGAGCACTCTCGACCAGACTATTCTTACATGTTTTCGTTAATGTTATATGTACAACACGCAATGGCTAAGTGCAGACACTGCCATTGTTTTAATTGTTGTTGTTTTGGCCGCTTTACTTGTTAACTTGTTATTGCCTCGCAATTGATAAGAATTAATCTTTCAATGTTATCTGAGAGAGCCAACGGAAATGTATATATTGCAATTTCATATAATTAATTAATAATATAATTATATATCAAGTACATAAGTTTAGCTATGCATAATCTGATGCAACTTGTTTTTGGTATTAGCTGCATATATTTAAATAAATTAAATAGATTTGCATCTGTACATCCAGCGGTGTATGTTTATATACATATATGTTTTCTTTTTAGATATTTTACATAATATAATAATAATATCAATAAAATGTAGATCATGTTTAAAATTAAGCAAACCTTATTAAATTTGTTAACAATTATAGAGTTGGCATTATGTATTGCACTCTGGTAAAGATTCTGTGGAATACAAAATAGTTAAACATTATTCTTAGATCAGATTTTGACATTAAGATGCTAATTTTAATTCTGAATTGACAAAAATAAACATAAGATTATTATAAAATATGTATCCAACAAGACTTTATATACTTTTAAATTTAATTAGTTTTTATTGCAAAATTAAATAATAATTAAAGATTGTGATGTCCATATAGACAGACATTATAAAGAAATTGTTTATGTTATAAATTGCTAACCATAATTGTGCTTATGGCTCATTCGTTGATTTGATTATTGACATTAATGGCATTGACAATGTAATGCAATGAAAATACTAATACAATATTCAAGATCAAATGCCAGATGCGCACTCAGGTGTCATTCACGCCTGATAACCACAGATTCTAAAGCAAGCCATGGTCAAAAACAATTGGAAAACACCAAAAAAACATATTTGTGTATTTTGATGTGGCTCATAAACCAAAATATTTAAATGGCAACAATGGCGCATTGAGAACGGCTCTTGGTGTATCTTTGGCTAATAAAGTATGCACAGAGCCATAAAATCCATTAACAGTCAGCTGTAAATGCAGTGTCGAGTCAAGCGTTTTATGTTAGCCACAAAGGTAATAACTCTTAGCCAGGCCAAAATGCCGCTAAAAACAATAGCTAGACGTTCATTGCGGCTACCTGTACAGGTTGACAACAAAACGGCAGCTCATGTGTTGAATTACTTTTGAAATGGCAACAAATTTGCGACACGATGTCAAAGTCACACGTTGTTGTTGTTGTTGTTGTTATTGTTGTTTTTCTTGTTTGTTTTTTTGTTTTTTGTAATTTTTATTTAAAGCCAAAAGCGCTGTAAGCAAAATTTTAACTCTGGCACGCTTCAAGTGCTGTTCATTTTGGCGGCTTCTTTGTGTAAATAGTACAAGCACAGTAGAAGCTCGATAGTTGCAACTACTACTTGAAAATTCCTAATTTATAGATGTGTTTTTCTTTTATTCACCCTAACAATTATGACATGTTTACAAAGTATACTACAGTTTAAGAAAAAAATTTATTTTTTTCAAAAAAAAGGTAGTCGTTTTCTCATTTTCAATTCCAATCAATTCAATTGCTATCAAAATAAATAGTTCTGTATTTTTAAAAATCAAATAAAAGTTAAATTCTTTAAAGTTTTGTCTTTGATTCACTTAAATAAAAACCCTATCGAACATAACTGCACATAGGAAATACAGGAAATAAAGTTTTGGAATGAAAAGTGTAGAACAACTTCGCGATATAATTTGCGATAATAAAAAGTAAATGCCAACAAGAAATTCTTTGGCCAATTCAAGCTTTTAGTGTTAACTTTAGAGCTTTGAATTTTGCTTAAACATAATTTATAAATACTGATAAATTCAGTATAGATTTATAGAAACTTACCTTCAACGTATTCGATATCTTTCCAGCTCTGGCTATAGCCGTGCCAAAAGTTGAGGGCGCTATGGCAATTGATGTTGTTTCTTTGCAGAGCAGCAGCGATATGATGAGGAGCAGGAGGGGCAGCATTAGCAGAGGACAAGAGAGTCTTTTGCGTATCATATTGAGCTTGATCTTGGGCTGTCGACTAAGCAAATAAAAATCGAATAATGCATTAGTCGATTGTCTAAAAAAAAAAAGCGATAATAATGTGTGTGTTTGCCAACGCGAAAAACGCACAACACAAAAACACACACACACACCGAACCGAACTGCGAAGCTTCTCAGACTAACTAAGATATGTATGTAGTACTTCTTGGTCAGGGCCAAGCTGCGAATGTCAACAGCTGAGCAGAGCTGAGTAAAGCTGAGCTGAGCTGAGCAGAGCTGAGCCAAGCTGAGCTGAGCATTAAAAACAGCTTGCGAACCACTCGACTCAATTTTCCAGCTGTGGCTTACATTTAATTGGCTGATATTATTTTCAAATTTGTTGACTTTTGCCGGTCGTCGTTTTGTTTGTTGCGTTTGCGTATTAAAACTAATACAGACATTATACAATTTTGCTTAAGCAGCTGCTTTTAGCTGCTACTTTGAGGTCATTGTGCGCATTTGGCAGCAACGACTTAATATTTGCATGCTCATAATAATAAATTAGCTATGCATATATGGTATAGTTGTGACTGTTGATGTGATTTAACAGCTAGCTCAATGACAGCAGCGTAGGTTCATTAGCTGGGCAACGGAAAAAGATAGTTGAAGCCGGAAAACAATGCAGAAGGTTGTAAGAAATATATCAAATATAAGTAGTAACAAATTTCAATTAATTTTTTGCACGCATGCAGCACTGTGCTAATTTGTAATTAGCATATAGCTTATATAGTACTTCCTGAAGCAACCCTATAGCTGCTTAGCTAAAAAAAAGCAGCTGGGACTTGGGCAACAAAACTTGTTTATCATCATTCAAATTAACAACTTTTGTGCAGCAATGAGGCGACGTTTTATTAAAAATAAATATGCTGATGCATCTATAAACAATATACAATATTAAATATTAATAAAAGTATGCGCGTTAGGGGCTGACACGCCCAGCAGCGTTGATGGCAACGCCTCATCGCACAATGCGATGCATAACATGCATAACTTGGCGGGTGGGCGTAGAAGGAAAAGAAGGGTAGGGAGTTGGAGGAGTTGGCAGACAGACAAACAACGCTTAAACCAGTAACCCACTTCCTACTTGAGAGGCAAACAACTGAACGGTGGTCTCACGTGGCACGACATTGTGGTAGTTGTTGTTAATGTTTGTTGCCTGGCCAGCTAACAATGCTAAGGAAGTACTTGCACTTTCGTGGAAAGTTGTTTGGCCAGCTGCAGACCAAACAGTTAGAGAGTTAAGTTAAAGAGCAGAAAAGAGGCAAAACAGCTGTGCCTTGGCGCTCAATAAAACATAACATGACGATTACACACGCTTACTTCAAAGCAAAACAAAACAGAAAAAATGCTAGGAAATATAAATCTAAGTCATAATAAACGTATGAAAATGAGCTTTCAATCAAAAAAAAAAGCATTGAGCAATGTTGCATTTACATTTGTAACAAAAATAAACGAATAAAACATAAACAACAACAGAATGTGTTGATTTTGCAATGGAGCATTTTTTTGTATAAAAGGAGAGAGAGCAGTTAACCAGGCTAAGACCAACTGAGCTGCAAATAAGCCGCAATTGACAACAAGAAATCAATAGCAAAATGCCAAAATGTAACCACTGTGCGAGAGTGCACACTGTAAACTGGGAACTCCAGCTGGAGTCTGATAAAATGAGACTGGTCGACCGAGAGCTGCCGCTGAATACCGCTATGAGCAGCCTTACGTAAGCGGCGATCAAAACAAAAAAGGTAAATATTGAAGAAAAAAAAAATGAAAAAAAAACATAAATAAATAAGTCAAACATGTTGAAGAGCCGATTGCGGCCTAAAAACCGAACATAACAGCAACAAAATGAGCTGCGAAAAAGCTGCAACAAGTTGAAAAGAGTGAAAATGCGTTTGGAATTGGCAAAAAGAGCGATAGATAGGCAGAGACTGGGCGAGAGACGGAGAGTTTGCAGAGAAAGATGATGCGCTGCTTAGATGATGATAACGTGACTAATTTTTAGTTTTTTTTGCTAGTTTAGCAATTAGTTTTGATTTATGCATGCGTACAAATTAAAACTTAAAGTCAAAGTTTCGCTTGACCCTCCCCCCCCCCCCCACTCTACTTATATAAGCCGGTAGGCAGCAAACGGAACTAATTTGTGTAGATCTCTGACCAAGCAAAAGTTATGACAAAGAGGCAGACACACATACATACATATATACAGACTCCAGCTGTTTATGTTTATGTACGTAGTTTTATGTGCACTTAAGCGAAACTATGCAAACATTACAGTGTCAGCTGGCGGGCAAACAAAATATATTTTTGGCATATATATATATATTAATATATATATATATAAGTATTTGTAATTTATGACTCAATGAAGTCAAGTACAGCGAATGGCTTAAAACACATTATTGATATTATCAAGGACAATGCAACGATAACCAATTAACGATAACACTTTAGATACATACATTTTCAAAACACACAAATCAATTGCACTGTTCACAAAACACACTATACGCAAGTTCAAGTTTGTCGCCTAAGTCTTTCGTTTTTCAAAAGGCACGAGGCGCGCGCTACGCTGCTTCTTCTACCTTTGCCTCTTTTTTTGGCAAAACGCGGCTCAAAATATATATTTCGTGTTTCACGTTTGACTGTCGCCGTCGAACTGAGTCTGTAAACGGGCAGCGGTGCGCTTAAGCGTCAAATTGCTCTTTTTCATATAGCTATCGAAAACGCTTCGTCTCTGCGCACTTGCAGCTGACTGCAGGGGGCGGAGCTGTGAGGGGGCGGCTGGGGCTGTTAACTGTTAGTATAGTGGATGCTCCTAGCTAGCTTTTTGTTTTCGGTGAAAAACACAAGTTACAGCAAAAAAATAAAACAAAACTAATTTCAAACACAGCGACAACGAGTCACGCATAAATTATGCAAAAATGTGTTTTTTTTGTTATTTTGTTGGATTTCTATTTTGGTAATTTGTATGTATAACATTAGGCAGCTGGCGACAACTGCGTATTCTTGACCAAGATTGGAATCGCTATAAACATTTCTGCCACGTAGTTGTAACTGCCCTGTTTTTAAGGGGTCCGCTTGGAAAAGCGGTTGGCAATGAACCAAGTTGCAAATGTGCCTGGAACTGTTTCGAGATCAAGGATAAAACAAGAGTTATAACCGTGTAATAATACCAAAGATTAAATGACATGATGTGCCCAATTTGATATTGCAAGAATGTAGCTACATATCAAGTAAATGATGACAAAATGACAGTTGTAAAAGTAAACATCGCAACTTAAATTAATGGGCTTTGTTAATTAAGTTTTCACTAATTACCAAAATTGTATAATCCATTTATTTCAGCTGCTCATCTATTAATGATAATTTTCGACTTTAGTCAGCACATTCGTATTCAACTGAGTAACTCTCATGTGACCTTATTGAGTTTTGTCGGCAGCTGTCTAAGTACACAACCTAAGCAGCTTACCAGAATCCAAATAAACCTGGTTTATAATTCGTAAATTTAACTAAAAAACTAGGCAGTTTTATTTATGAATCCATATTGTGCATTCAGTTCGCAGCTGTGTGTTGTTCTGCGCTGGGAAAGTGTGTCACCATATTGTTCTATACAAATATTTGAACTGGCGTAAATTACAAAAAAAGAAAAAAAAAACAATATGCACACAATATAAAGTACCGCTTTCCTGGCAGCCTACTCTGCATCGCTTGGGCAAACAAGAATTTCGAAAGCGACCCGGTAGTAAAAATGACTTTACCTTTAATAAACTGACGCATGTTCTACATATAGACGAGACTGTGAGCTTAACAAGGGCTGCGTGAATTTTAAAAGTCATTACTAGATATCCAAGTTGCAAGTTGCATCCAATTGCTCAGGGTCAACGGCAAATCAATGTGCCTTGTTGACGTCAACTGTGTTCTTAACGTCATTCACACTTCAACGCTTTGCCTTCTACCGAAAAAGGTGCAGTTGCAATTACCTGAAAAGATTATAATGAAAATTCTGTTGTCAAGCATCTGTTGTCAAATATCACATCTCACTTCGAATTAACAATGTTATATAATAATAGGTTATTATTTGTCCACAAAGACAAAGAATATTTTTATATTCACCATAATGAATAAAATAAATCAGCTTAACTAATTATAAACTAGTACCCACAATAATTATATGCTTAAAGTTGTTTTTGAATTTACCGCCAATTGCCCATTGAGCTGACAATAGTTGGCTGCTACAAAACATATTACATAGCTGCCAGCTTCTTTAAGGGTGCAAAATACGGAGCTAGGGAGCGAAAATCGTTAAGTTGCTCGTTAAGAATATTCGTTAAGTCCTAATAAACGCTAATAGATGACGCTAGTAATTACCTGACTATTGTGAACAATTAACTGACTATTGTGAACAATTAATCGATATCGATCTGAGATATAGAGGGCGCCACACAAATATTCGGTAATAGATGGCGCTAGTAATTACCTGACTATTGTGAACAATTAATCGACATCGATCTGAGATATAGAGGGCGCCATAAAAATATTCGCCGCCAACTTCAAGCTGCGCAAAATGCGCACGTCATTTTTGCTGTACGCCAACAGTTCGATAACAGCAAAATTAAACAGCTGTTAACCGTTTTTTTTTTTTTGGAGTCAACAGAAAGCTGTTTACTATGACACGGCAACAAATCACTCACTCACCAATTTTTTAAAAGATTTTGGAAAAAGTAATTGACTGATCAAAAATAGCTCAGAAAATAGACAACAGGCATATTTGTGACGTTGAGTCTGCTGCAGCAGTGCTATTGATGCAGATATATGTTATATATATCAAATTATTGCTTGATACTTGGTACAGTGTGCCGTTTTATTTCTACAATCTATAATGGCTGACTTCTACTATCTGCCAGGCTCCACGCCCTGCCGTTCCGTTATCATAACCGCCAAGGCTGTTGGCTTTGATCTGAGCAAGAAGCTGCTCGATCTGCAGAAGGGTGAGCACCTGACGCCCGAGTTCATCAAGCTCAATCCTCAGCAAAAAATTAAATATAATATATAAAAATTAAATATAAAAAACTAAAAATGAAAATAAGATAAAATTAGAAGAGTTGTTCTCCTCTCGAAATCGGAAAAGCAAATGAAATTATTTAAAAGCTGGTGTTGCTAGTCGGGCTGTAGTTTAACTTCGAGGCCTACTAACATAAAATTTGAACGGAAGAAATTTATTTCTATCCAACAAGTAGGAAAGCTCTTATAATATAAAAAACAGTTAGTCCTCCAAGGTCCAATCCATAAGAGCTATAAGGCTGAAATTGGAAAAATGTGGAAAACTCGCGGAAAACCGGTGCAGGGAACTTTTTTGTTTATCATCCGTTCAGCACCAAACTCATTTTCAAAGATCTATATAAAAGTTCGCTAATGACTGCTTACCAATTTACAGTAAAATTCACACCACCTTAACATTGTAAGGGCGAAAGTTGAGTTTTTATGCGATTTGTTTTAAACTCATTTTCAAAGGTCTATAAGAAAATTCAATAAAAACTGCATATACATTTTGCGGAAAATCCACCTCCGGGTGGAATGTCGGTAGACAAGGTTATATACACGAAACTTTACTTTTAGTGCGATTTGCTTCAGACTCATTTTCCAACCTCCACAAAAAAAAAAAATAACATTTGTTATTTTCAAATACATTTTCATGAATCTGTGTGAAAATTCAAAAATTACAGCATACCAATTTTCCGGAAAATGTCTCTCCTGGGTGGAAAGTGGGTGGTAAAAAAAGCGAAAGTTGAGTTTTTGGTCGTTTGTCTTCATATTCATTTTCATAGATCAATATGAAAATTCAACAAAAACTTCATGCCTATATTCCGGAAAATTTACTCTGCTAGGTGGAAAACTGGTGGTTAAGGTCGAAGTTAAATTTTCTTGCAAAAATATACATAAAATCATACAGGGCGTGGTATGTATATAAATATTTAATTTTCTGGCACTTATAAAGTACAAATTTTTATTATTTATAGCATTATTTTGAAAAAGAAAATTAAAAAGCGAATATAATTGTATATACCTACCGATAGAACATCATGTTCTAATCCTGAGAGGACAGACTGTAACAGACCAAAGACCATATACATAAATACAATATAATTATAATAAAGATAAAGTAAATAAAGTATTTGTACAGTCTTTCCATTTTAATATCTCTTTCTCTCGCACTCTCTCTCAATCTGCCTCTTCCACACACCTTTTACTCACCCTGAGCTAGACAGTTCGCAATAAGACAAGTTGTCACCTCTTCGGGATGTCCTTAACACGCAACTGATCAGCTTATAAACAAACACAATGACAAATAATGTTGTCAGTCCAATGCGTCCTAACAGCACCGATATGATATTAAGGCAATAGTAAGGAACAAAGGACATATCTGTCGCAGGCATGCGCATATGCGGTGCACCCTTATGCCGCAACACATACTCAGTCCACCAGACGGCATTCGATAGTGGACTTATTTGTTGATCTCGAAAACGAGTGGATAACTCCTTGGCATTCAGAGCATAGCTTGCATCTTGCAGCAGCTGGTTAATGTTCTCTGTGAGTAGCTCAACGGTAAAAGCATTAAGATCTAGACTTCGTGCAACACCCTCCCGCTGCATACGCTCCATATTGTCAAACTGATCGTAATACAGTGGCAATCCTAGCATGGGCACAGCTGAGTTGACTGCCTCCATAATGCTGAGTAGACCGCCGTGTGTTATGAAGAGTTTTAGATTGGGATGTGCCAAAAGCTCTCGTTGAGCTACCAGCGAACTTATATAAATATTATCCGATTTGTTGGACAACGTTTCCATATCAGTTTTCCAGACAACGCGCTGACTTAGCTGTGAAAAGGTTTCCAGCAACATTTCCTGCATAGTTTTGGGCAGCCATTTGCTTGTTATTTCCAAGCCCATGGAGAAATATATAACGCCATGTTCAGCCTCATCCACAAAGCGCAGCAGTTCCGCACCGAGTGGAATGCTGGGCTGCTCCAGATGTATGCCTGCCACTTCGATGACATTGGGCACACTGGATCGAACGCGACCCAAGCTAAAATGATGATTGATCAGTATCAGCGAGAAGTTTCTACGTCTGTGATAAAGCCTGGCAGCTGGATATGGAAAGTATCGACGAAACAGCTTCAGCTGACTTGGCAGATAAACCAGTTGATCCACCAGCCATTCTTCTGCAATATATATCCACTTATTCCACATGTCAAACAGACTAAAGCCACGTGAGTAGCCTATTGGCGATACAGGCACATAAACGCTAGGTGCTGAGTTTCCAGCCATATAGTCAATCATCCAGGAGCACTCGAAGGCCGAGAAGCCCACTTGAACTGCATCAAAGTGCTCTCCAATGCCCAAGAGTGCATCTGTGTGAGAAGGTTCCATTAGAATCATGTCGAACTGCTCGTTTTCATCTTTTAGCAGGGACTGCACACCAAAGTCGCTTAGAATGAGACGTGAGGTGTTGTAGTAAATTTTGGAAACCATAGAAACTTCCTTCCACTTGTTTGTCACTAGATCTGGATCATATTCACAGTGTAAAAGGTCTGAAATCGTACATAAGTTTATGGAGAAAATTATAACTTTTGGATATAAATAGTTCTGTAATAATCGATTTTTTTGATTTGCGAGATCAATTTATTGCTTTGGAAAAGTGAATCACTTAATATTTCTTCAGATATGATAGATTATTGAAAGGAAATCATTAAATAAACCAATTTTGAACAATTTTTCCTATAATAAAAACAACAAAACAATGATTTATTAACTCAAATTTATAGACACTTAAATCTTTTATGGATTAATATTTATTGTTTACTATTTTCTTGTTAACTTGTTACATGATTCAAAGCAATTGGCTGATATATTAACAGTCCTAATTATTTGACTTAGATATAGATCGATCGAAGTTTTTGAGAATCTGTGTATGAATGTCATTTAGAAACTTGTATCCAAATGTATTTACATATCATGAACCCAAACAAAAAATTGTACCGATAAGAAAGTCAACACAACTGATAAGCTTTTACGAGCTGCAATTAACGTCGTGTTGTGACTAACTAATTGATTTACTTAAATCATCATCGATCCTTAACTTACCGTATAACAGCTGATCCAAAGCTGGCACTCGAATATGACGAACGCCCTCAATGTCCTTCAGCAGATTAACAGATGATATGATAGTCACATTATGTCCATTATCAACTAGCGCCTTAATAAATGGCGTTACCACCGTATAAGGAGTTCCAAATGTGTACATAAATATACCTAATATATTGGAGGCATTTCCCAGCTGAGCGCACAACAAAAGCGTCAACAAAGCACTATAAAATCGCGACACTTTCATGCTGCATTACGTCTATACATGGCGATATCTGAGAGTCTACTAACCACGGCAACCCCAACAAAACTGATTCCGTGCTCAACTGAACAGTAATCTTATCAATTGTGATATTGCTAATTGGTATGGCCAGACTACAATCACTTTATTATCGCACAAATAACAAACACGCTTTAAACTGTGCATTTTCTATTTACAAATACAAAAATAAAAACAAATATATTCTTATCAATAAAAATTCTATTATATGCTGCCGTCCAATTCAAATAATATTTATTATTGCGCTCGCAAATCTATAGTTGTCTCGCATTTGTATAATGTGTCTCTCTCCCTCACACAATTATTATGGCATATGTTTGCCTCGCTTACTCTTTGCCATCTCTTTCACCCTTAGCAATGCGCATGTGCGATTAACACCACCTTTGGAGAATTTCAGCTTTTTTTGGCGACCTCTATCCTGCTTACAAAGTATTACCGATTTGCTGACAAAATGGGTTTTCTGTTAACTTTGATTACAGCGGGGAATTTTCGTTTTCACCTGAAAAATGGAAAAACATCCCAAAATAGAAAAGGGGCTTTGAAGGGTGGAAAAACATACCAAAAATGTAGAGAACCCAAAATATTAGTGGAACATATTTTGTCCGAGGGAAATTTCATAAATTTGCAATTTCGGAATCTACAAATTTAGATTTAAATTGACAAATTGAAGCAGTTGAAATCAAGCTTACTTAAACAAATAAGCCCCGTTCCGAATTCCACTTTCCAATTAATTAGAAAAGTGTGTAGAACTGAAGCAGAATAGAATGAAGACACTCCCTAAAGCATGTTTTGTGTGGAATTGGAATTGGAAAATAGACTTCGGAAACAAACTGATTAAGTTTGTCAAAATGATTGTAAGATATTACAGAATCTATTAAAACATTATTTAACTCGAGTTATCCATTGTTTTCCTATGCAAGTTTTCTCATTTTCTTTTCGATTTACATACGATTTACCTGATTAACAGACCTGTTTCGAATTCAAGTTTCAACAAAATTTACATATATATGTGAAACATACTTTAGAATACTTATACTTTTCACCCTTCCGACCTTACTTCGATATTCATATAGTCTCCATAGTTGAATAGTATGTACCTACATTTGTAAATACTTCAATTCTAAAGTATTTTCAGTACGCCAATTGAAAGCCCCAACAATGCGTGATAAAGTCGGAAGGTTCCGACTACAGTCATGAAATAATTTTAATAATAATATAAAAAGAAATTAATTTTCTTAAAATTAAATGCACATACAAAAAAGCTTGAATTTTCAATACTATTCTGCTTCAAAAATGTTGTCTGTGCAATTTTTATAAAATTTTAATGGGGAACAGGTCAGTATATAATTTTGATGGACTTAAGCCATAAACATTTTCAAAATATTATTTGATTCGAACTTTAATGTTTGCTTGAACCTGGAAAGTAGAAGTCAAAACAGTATTACATATCTTTGGAAGGAGCAATTTAGTTTTATATACAAATTTTAAATACAAATCATTGCACATACAATTTGTTGTGTGTTCATTTATAGTAAAAACCAAGCCAAATGAAGCACCATGTTCAGATCAATACTGCAGCATATTGGCTGTGGAAATATAACTTTTTAAGCATTACAGAACAACTCTTTCATAGCTAGCGATATTAAATGAAATTGTGGTCAAAGTGAATATATAACACACATGTATTTTATACCACTTACATTTCAAAGTTGTATCATTAATGATAAGTAAATATGGTGGATTTTAATTAAATTATATTCGTTTTTACAGTTTGTATGCCTTTAATGTGCTTCATTCACGATTTGGTTATATGGACAAGAATGTCAGTTGCTCTCAACATTTGCATAACCTTTGTATATATATATATATATATATATTTAGCTGTAGTGAACTGCCTTGAGGTAAGTTTGTTTGGAAGTGTAAAAGGCTATCAGTTTTCATTCACCTCACATGCACACTATAAATGAAACTGTGCGTTTTATATTTTGACTATAACTCAAAGTGCATTTCGGTGAAGGGAAATGCAGGGGTGAACCCTTGTTCTCACAATGGGTGTCTCTCTTTTTATGTGAGAGTGTGTGTGTGTGTGCTTGTGTGTGAATACCTTTCAAACATGCATGAGCCGCTTGAACAGTGCCGAAAATGTGAACCCACAGTAGCCCTGCTGTGGGAGCTGAGGTGGTAGATGAAGTGGGAGTTGAAGTGGGAGAGATGCAGCCTCGCTGGCAGCTCAAATTAACTTAACACTCATAAATCAGCGTTAACGGCGACCGCAAAAGCGTTGCATAAAAAATAGTTATGACGCTTTTTTTTTTTTGTAGCCATACTGTTTGGCACTGCAAACGAAACTGAAACTGGAACGTGAACCTGGTTTTGGGTGTTGGTTCTTTGGGTTTGGGCTTGTGTTTGTGTTTGAGTTTGGGTTTGAATCTGGTTCTGGGTTGCAGTTCGTCAGTCAGCGAGTTTCATTTCAAATAAACGATACTCGTAAAACGTGTGCGTTTGCATTGCCAACTTGATGGCCGCAACATTTTTTGATATGCATCCAACAAACCACCCAACTTTCACCCCGCCTACCGCCTTGTCATCTCCTCTTTGCCTGTCAATGAAACGGCCCGCAATTTCGTATGCTGACAAAATGGCGGCTGTCATTCTTGATAATCAAATTGTAGTGCGCAATTTGGTTTTTTTAATACCCTGCAGCCATAAAATGGACATAAAAGGTATCATATTGCAAGTGTATGTTATCCATTTGAAAATCAGTCCATGAACAGACAAGTTAATATATATCCTTACGTCAGGCTAAGCGCATCGATAAACCAAATTTTATGTGAACGCAAACTCTTGTGGACCATATTTGAATTTAAATTATTATTGTTGATACGATATAAACGATTTTTAATAGACTTTATGTACTTCCATGTTATAAATATTGTATTATTGGAAGGTCAACAATCTTTTGCATAATTCTTTGTATCACAATCAAGTGATTCGAAATGTGGTAGACGCGGAATCGCTTGAAAAACAACCGGATGAATGAAAATAAGTTTTCGGGGTGAATGTGATTTAGTTATTTTCCAAAATCCCATCTCAAATTCACAGCAGAAGGGATATCTCATAGTTGACTACTTTCCACAATCTGTTTTCATTTTTATCGCTTCTGTGAAGTGCAACTGCATAGATTGAATATAGTTATAATTTTTTCTTTAACAGCCACACCATCTATGAGTAATTAAAACTAACTACTTTTAACCAAAAATTAAAAATATCACGAGTTACAGTTTAAATCAATGCAATACAAAAGTAAGTGATTTAAATGTCTGAAATATGTATAACCATCAATATAAAATGGAGCTCTTCAATTGACATTATTAATGTGCTTTTGATGGGTTGATAAATGTAACAATTTGCCCTAAATGACAATTATGGCAGAATGCACCTGTCGTTGACAGAACTTCAAAACGAATTTCAATCTAGACAATGTGGGTCATTCAATTGCTTGAAAAGCAGCTGTGTTTATTATCTGATCGATATCAAAATGTTATGATACAAAGCAGATGAAAAAAGGTAGTATGTTAAGAAATTGCATTACTCGAAAATACAAAATTATAGTCTTTGATATCAATTTGATTTGTACATAAAAAGATGTATCTAAAAGATAGATACATAGCAGATAGAGCTGCTTTTTGAGTTGCCTCAATAACTGTGGTACTGTCTTACTAATACTAAATCGCAATTGTATATATGTAACACTTACACAGTCTATACATATAGTGTGTACCTTTTCGATTGTTATCAATGGCTAGAGTCTCCCAATGAAGTAGGAAACAAAGAAAGTGAGATGGAAGTAGATGCTAACCAATAAGTTATCAACAGTTGGTTAATAAAGCTCGTTCCTAGCATATTCATTGACTAATCTGTTGGAAGGATTTTCAAGTTAGCTGGCGTCAGTTAAGGATGCTTTTAATTATCCTAATGTGGCAACTGAGCGTGTGTGCCACATTGACTTTGAACGCTGTGAAAGTGTGTAATTTGCACATATCCACACATGTGTGGCATGTGGGTGATGCGGGTTGCTTTGATGGTGGAGTGTGTTGAGTGTGTTGGCAGCGTCGCATTGCATAAAAAGCAAAACATTAAAACTGGTTGCCAAGTTGCGCCGGCAGGTGTCGCTAGCGTGATAATGTCAACAACGGAAACAATAAAAGCCGCAGTTGTCTTTTACTTTTGCTGCGGGATACGTGGCACGTCACAGGATGCGCGCAAGAGATGCCATTTGGTGAAAGGATCGGTTTGCCAAAGAAGGGGACACAAAAAGCAAAAGCCAACTTCAGGATGTTAAATGTGCCATTGCCTTTTCATACACATTATTATGTACATGCCATACATCCCGTGTATGAAAAGAACCAAAGAATATTCAGCTGAATCAACTGAAAACAGCGTAAAGGCTGAGATGATAATAATGATAATAATGTGAAATATTCGTCCGTCCGTCCGTCTGTCTGTCTGTCTGAACGCAGCTTTTTTCCACAGTTTTGAAGCTAGAGCAACCAAACTTGGTATACATGTTGGTATATACCATAAGCAGACAAAGTGTTCAGATCTCCCCCCCCCCACCACCACCCCTTTCCCAATAACCCGCGAAAACCTATATTTTCTACAGTTTTTCAGGTAGAGTAACCAAATTTAGCACAAGGGCTACTTATCACATCCTTGATTGATCTGACAAACAAACACGCCCACCTCCGCCCCCACTAATAAGCAAAGTTTGCATCTCCCAAACCCCTTTAGCTAGAATCACCAAATATTGCCGGCTGAATTCTGTTGTCCTGTTGAATAGGTTGGATAAAAATAATTTTGCCTCTCCCACCCCCGCCCTTGTAATCCAGAAAAGATTTTTTCTCCCCAAACCTGTAGAACTGTCAAAACTTGAAAGACTTTAGCAAAAATTCAATTTCCACGCGATCTTCAGAGGCTTAGAAAAAGAGTGTATCGCAGTCGAGTGTATCCGACTGCAACGTTCTTACTTGTTTTTTTCGGTTTTCCTGTTTTTTTTTAATAAAAAGGTTTTTAGCAACTTTTATTAAAACTTGAAGCTTCTAAATTCAAGCATTATCTTACCGCTGCCAGGCGTCAAACTTAATAAATAACATTTAACTTTAACGTCTGTTAGTCGGAGGCTTTATAAATTGGCTTTGTTGGTCACGACCTTGAACTGCAAACCTGCCATATTTCTTGCAGCATTTAGTGGCTACTTTAAAATAATATCAACAAAATAGAATGTTGTTATGTGAGTGGGTGGCCGCAAAATGCAACTTTTGTGCAAAACGGTTATGTGTGAAATTAAAATTTATGTGTCAAGTACGTTGCGAAACAGAAAAGTTTTGCGGAACAACTTTGCGGCCTAAGGTCTGAGCCAAGAGTAAAGCAGCTAACTTTGTGCCACATTGTGCAAAATAATACTACAAGCAATAACAATATTACCCCAACACAACTGCAAAGGAGTCTGCATCAAATGGTCCAAGTCTAATGCAAACTAATGCAAAATTCACCACAGGAAAGCTTGGCTAGGAGCACACTGCCAGATGGCTTGGAATCAGAATTAAAATCCAAAACAGAAACTGTGGCTATGACTGTGGGTTTAGGTTTGGTTGCAATTTGTTGTTGTTGTTGTTATTGTTGTTATTGTATTGTGTATGCCAGACAAATGCAAATGTGATCCCCAATGGGTTCAAAATGTCAGCTGCGGTGTGCGCAATGTGCTAGTTTTTGGCTAGATAAATTTATAATTATCAGTTACGATTTCAAACTAGCTTTAAAATCCAAGCGCAGATATTAAGAGCAAAGTTGAAAATTAGTAGTTATTCCAGCAGCTTTGGATGTTGTTCCAGCTGAAGCGATTATCGTCCTTGCTTAGTTGTTAAGTAGCCTGCTGGCAATGCAGCTGCCAAAGGACCTATAAATGCAGCAAATGGTGCAACAGACGCAGCAGCTTCACCTCAGGCTCTGGGTCTAAGAGATCCCATCCCGTCCAGCTTTTAAGCGCTCAAATATTTATAAAGCGAAAAATGTTATGTTGACGCTCTGCTCTGCTCTGCTCGTTAAAAGGTGCAAAAGGAGATGAAGCTAAAGTTAAGTGCTCCAAATGAGAGTAAATGCAAAGTAAAAGTGCCTGAGTGGCTAGAAAGTGTTAGATGTGACCTTATACACAGCTCCGAGTATGTATTGCTAAAATGAGCATTTTCTTTTACCATTTGCCAAGGGCAGCTTATAAATAAATAAATACTGTGTAAAAAAAGAAAAAGTATTCAGTTAGAACTTCTAACTTAGAAGTCAAGCATGCTTGCTTATTTGAATGCTTCTTTAACTTAATAATAGAGGAGGTATATGTATAAAGATATCAACTTATCATTACGAATTCAGTTTTAGTGTAAAAGAAATTAATTTACAATATATTTATTTTAAGGTTGTATTGAACTCAGCCGCTTTTAGATCGATTTATATATTTTTTTTTCTTTAATTGAAACACGAAAAACACGAAATAAAAGCAGCAGAACGTCTCCAACTAATATTGATAAAGATTTGATAAGTGTAATAGGTGTAATAGTGGTGTAATTGGATTTAGATAAAACAGATTTGAAGAAAATTCATTTATGATGAAAACACTGACTAAGATACTAACTAAAGTGTAACCATTAAAACACAAAACATATTTGTAAATCAAAAAGATTTTAAATTAAAAGAAATTCAAAACTAAGTGCTTGATCAAACTTAACTCACAGTTGTTGTAACTTATAATTCATGCATTGTTTGCATTCACATAGTATTTCATTAATGCCATTCATTAAATATTCAAAGACTTCTAGCACTCACAAACTATATAGCTCAACTCAGTTTGCAATGCGCGATTCATAGAGCAACAGAGGCAGCTGGCATTACAAATATTGCGCATACGTCGCGTTGGCATGTGCACACAAATGCACGCACACATGCAAACACAAAGAGACAGACACAGAGGAGCTAGACACATATAGACACCTAAGTGCGTTGCACTGTTTGCCTTTATAACAAACTGTCTAGGACTATAGAGAGTGACAGCATTGCGGTATTAAGATCTCAGCTGAAATGATTACATGCCTGTTTAGATTTGTCAGTCGACGTCGACGTCGCGGCGATGGCGGCGGCTTCTCTTTTGATTTACTGCCATGGCTGGCGAGCCAAAACCAAACCAAACCAAACCGAGCCGAGACGACAACGACGTCGACCGACATTTGCCGCTGCCAGCTCATGTATTTTACACTTGATAAATGATCAAATTAGGCAAGCAAAGCGCCGACTATATATAGTACATAAATATATATACATATATAAATATATATATGTAGCACTATATATATTGCAATGCCAAGTCAGACGCACTACGTCGAGTAGTTTGTGCAGCTGCTTTGTTGATGCTGCAGCTTCAGGCGCTTTGCCATCTCTGCTGCATATTGCTAGCTTCTGTTGCACGGCATTGAGTTGCCGCTTTCACTGAAATAGGGGCACCTCTAGACGACGTATGGCCACCCTGTTTTATATGCGCTGCATGTCCTGCACTTTTGCCTCTGCTGCTGCTGCTGCAGCTGCGAGTTGCTTTCCTTTTGCGGGTTCTTCTAGTTGCTGCTTATGTTGTATGGCATTGTGCACTGAAAGAAATACGTTTCAATGTCTTAACTAAGACAGTTTAAGTGATTTGACATTTGTTTTTAGTTCATAAGAAAGTGCAGCTCGATTGCACTTATTAATTTGTTGCAAGAAACGCATTAATTTTATTGCTTTTGTTCAAGAATGCTTTCTACTGAAAGTAGAGTTCTCCCGGAGGCCAATTTGTTCATTGACATGCCCTAAGAGGTGGATAAAGTGGCTAAATGTAGCAGTGATTGACCTTTTCAGAATGGTATATAGGGTCTTTTGAACCATTCTCTAGGATCAAAACAAAAAGAGACCTATTTCCCAGTGGCAGCTTCACCAAACGGTCCATTTTATCAAAAAAGGGTTTTCCGAGAAAACGGGTTCGCATTCTCTGTTGAAGACATTTAAAATGTCCTAGAGGTATGCCAGTTAGAGCTCTGATTACTTCGGTTTCCGCAAGGAACGCTGATACAGCTGACTCAGTCCTGACACACTTGTCCGCAATATCATTTCCTGTACAGTCGGAATGGCCATGAGCCCGATTCAAACCGATTGAGTGCTGTTGAACTTGATTAAGAGCTGACAACGAGATTCATTTTCCACGCTCCATTTAGCTGACTTAAAAAACCACCACTGGAATAGAATAGAAGTAATGAAGTAAAATTCGAAATATAAATTGATAATATGCTTCCATCTTCCTTATAGTATTTGGCAATTTGAATATCGAAAAATAGCTATATATATAAGTTGAATGTTACAAATTTCTTACTGTGTGCTTGTCTGCGTTTATGCCCACAAAATAAAGCGCATCGTGTTGCATGGCTCTAAACTATTTGGGCGCAACGTGCACGTTTTCATTTAGCTGAGTGCATGCAACTGCCTCAAACAGTCCGAGCAACATGCAACTGCCTCCTCCTCCTCCTTCTCCTCCTCCTCTTTACACTGTATGTTTAGCAACTGCTGTCTGGTTTGGTAAATGCAAATGCAAAATGCAAAGTTACTGCAGGTTAAATGTTGCAGCTATAGTTGCTGTTGCTGCTGCTATTATAGAGATTTATTTGAAATATTTTGGGCTCTAATTTCCGATACATAAATATATGTTCAAAAAGCTGCTGTTAAAACGATATGAACTGATTTAGGCCATATACATTTATGACCCTGTCAATCAAAATGATTCACAGCAGCAGCCAATTAAATTTAAACATTTTGTTTATGCAAAATAAGTGCATACTCATATGTTAATCATGACATTAATATTTCATGTCTAATTGTTTTGCGGCAAGCCCTGAATTGGCCTGAAGTGTCTAGTTGTCTATGTTCTGGGTCAGTAATTTCCTCTCTTGGCCTGCCAAACTAATTGCAATAATAATGCCAAAATTATTTGAGCTCAAGTTAGTAAACTAAGGTTTGCAATTATAATCATTAAAGCTCTCTGGGCAAGCAACACACACAGATATACACAGATATAGATATAGACATAGACATAGACATAGACATAGACATAGACATAGACATAGACATAGACATAGACATAGACATAGACATAGACATAGACATAGACATAGACATAGACATAGACATGGACATTTAATTGCATTTACAACTTACTTAAACAACTACAACAAGCTTCTTGTCAAGAAATACATTTTGAGGTCTGCTTATAAATGTATGCGTTTAGCCAAGTACAAGAATATTCATTGTTATTGATTGCAAATGTCAGACCAAAGATAATTGCTGTTGTTGTACGGAATGTGTTTAATTATTTTAAGAACTTATGCTTGATCCTATCGAACTGTGCTAGAAGGCAAAAGATTGTGCAGGTATGAAATAGAACTAACTAGTTCCTTTTTGGATTAAGGAACAAATTCTTTTAGTTTCTGTCAATGATTTAGTTCCTTTACGGATACAGAAACTAATCGTCTGATTCTTTTTAAGTTTGTTCATTCATTTGAATTTGTGGATTGTTAGCACATTAAAAATGTTTGCTGATCAAGAATATATATATAGTTTATATATTCGGAAATGCCTCCTTCTGCCTGTTACATACATTTGCAGTACTTTATAACTCCCTTTTTCCAATTTTTAATGGGAAGAGGTAGTACAAATTTAATCTGCTGAGCTAAAACTGGAAAAGAAAAGTAACTAAAGGAAAGACTCGATTACTCGAACTAGTTCAGATCGAATTGATACAGCTTTACCTACTTTCTGCAGCTTTGATATTTGATTGTCTTGATTGACTTTAGAAAATTTGGATCTGTAGAAAGAAGAATATCACCTTAAAGCAATATTTAAGTTATATTATGCTTAAAAGTGTACACACACACATGTTTGTGTGCGTGTAGGTGTGTGTGTGTGTGTGTGTGTGTGTTGGTTTGCATGTGAGTTGCGGTCGCTGAAAATATGTGCTAACTGCCTGCTGTTGAATTTGTTTGCGGTTGTCGTCACGCCCACACAACAAGCAGGGAGAAGCAATAGGGGAGTAGGTTGTTGTTTTCAGGTTTTTACTGTCGCTGACAGGAGCTGCTGCCGCTGCTGCTGCCTCCGCTGCTGCTGTGTTGCAGTTGCACCCTTTGAAATATATATGGCGGTTAAACGCAAAGCTTGAATTTAATTTGAAATGGCAGCAATTGAATCTATATATACATTTTTTTTCCGCTCTATTAGTCAACACGCAGCCAGCGAAAAGTTGAGCATTATAAAAACAATTTTGACAAGTTTGTTGCCAAGTTTTTTGGGAAATGATTCAATTTGTTCAGCGCGAAAGTTTGCCAGGTGCCACAGCTGCTCCTCTGTTGCAACCAGAGACTACTGCTTATATCTCGGTGCAGAACGTATACTTAATAGCTTGCGGCAGACCACTAAACAGACAGAGGCTGGCAATTATTTGCTCTTGTTATTGTTGTTGTTGTTGTTCAGGAAGCTGCGAGTTGAGTTCAGCGAGGTTTTAAATATTTAATATTTTGGCATTTACGAAACCTGCGGCTCGCAATATCCCACAAATGAGGTGTGGTCATTGTTTAATGACTGACTTTTGTATGATTGTATAATATTTAATTATATTCGCATGCCATAAATTATTTGTGCATGCGAGTAAAATGCAATTTAATTATGTACTCATATATATTTGATTTTAAAATATGTATACCAAATATGCAATGGAATGTGAGCTTTTTGTTTTAATTATTATCCACAAAACATACATAGAGTTAAAGTTTAACTGTCAGTAATACACAGACATACATATATGTTTGCTATATATATATGTGTGATACTTACATATATGTTTATCATATATATGGCGTTACTTAAAATAAAAGCTCACACATTCGCATTATAATAATAAGTATTGCAAACAGCATAAACATAAACAGCTTTAACCGCAGCTTGACATATGCAAACATTATAACCACACACACAAACACACACACACACAAACACCCGTAACCACAATATAGCATTGTTTTCAGGTGACAAATATTCGAAGAGCGCCCTTAGTTATGCATGTCAATGACTATGACTATGTCTATGTCTATGTCTATGTCTATGGAGCTATGTAACACCCATAACTCGCACGAACCCACTGAGATACAGCTAGCTTCACTAAATTCCGTTGTGAATACCACTCAGTGTCCTAAATAGCTTATCAACTTGTTTGTGGGGGCGTATGCGTAACATGCACAGCATATTCGAGTGCTATTGATCACACGCCCTGTTGGTTGCTTCATATCTAAGGTTAGATGGATTAGTTTTTGATAAAGGCTCGTTCAGATTGTCTAACATTTAGCGGAGACAGCTACGACTCTAGGCAGAGTTGCATTGGAATCACTTTAACGAAATTTGGTCAAGTTTAGGGAAGTTTTATATTACTGTCATCAAAAAGAACTCATAAAATTTTCTTAATTCTGATCATATTCGGGTCTATTTCGAGTTCTCTGTCTGAAAATTCATAAATGCGCTCGTTTTCTAATCATAAATAAAAGTTTTTTCTGGAAAAAATGGTATTCTATTTGGGACCCTTCCTAAAGACTCTTTTATAATCAGCTGCGACTCATCAATTGCGAGTATTTTCAGAGTCGTATTTGTATTATTTACATATGAAATGTTCATCTGTCTGTCTTCATATAGTAATATTAACTACATTCTCAAATAAACATTCTCAAATACACATTAGTTAGCTTAATGCTGATCCCCAATGTCAATACTTCATTTGTCAGCAAACAAACATATAAAAAAGATTGAACTAAACAAAATCAATTAAATAAAAGTATAGAAAGCAACTTGAAGCTTAACATTTCTAAGTAATTTAATGAATTACAAAGCACACACACACATACAAGCTTATATTAATCCACTATGTAATAAAAGCATCAAAGGTTTGTGTACAAAAACACACACACAAACATTCAAGAACACACACAATTTATGAAGTTTGCTATTCAGCTTGCTACTTAGTCGCAGCTCCAAAGAGACGATGGATGTCTGTGTGTGTGTGTGTGTGTGTGTATACTTGTTTGTGTGAGTGAACACATATGTGGCACAGTTGAGTTGACAGTGTCAGTCACTTTAGTATGCCAAGCCCGTGCAGCACCATCACTCGACCAAAAGCAGAGAGTTTTGCTGCTTAAACATCGTATATGAATGTGCAGCACGTCCTCTTCTAAAAACATTTAATATAATTAGCGTCATAATGCTCTTATGAGAAACATAGCAACAGAAACGTATGCAGTTTCACATAATTGCAGTCAAAGCTGCAATTATATCAAACTTGTCAAAGGCTACAAAAGTTCTTGTTCCAAAGTCAATAATAGTAACACAGAAATTATGCGATTTAAATATGCCAAAGGGCAGCAAAAGAAAAAAACTAAGCATTGCAGCAAATTGTTGATATTGTCTTTGATCAATAGTTTGCCAGTTGTTCTTATATAAATCATCCTAAGGCGAACAAAACAACCATTGTTTACCCTAAATGCATTCCAAGTGGCTTTAAAGGATGTTATATAGTTGTGCAAAAGTTTGTGACAGACAAATGTGCATATAACCAACCTTGGAGCAGATAAATTTGAATTCAAATTTTTCAATCTTTCTCATTCCACAATCAATCAACAACTACAATCTGAAAGCCATAAAGCCAAGACTTTTGACACAGTCAATTTATATGAATTTCATTAAGATTAGTTCAACTTGTGGAATTATTGGAGTACAAAGATGTGTTTTAAGACTGCAAAGCTGTGCGTAGAGTATCTTCTTGTCGAGTTATCTAAACAAGTAAAATCTTGCTTGTTATATCCTTTCAGAGGCAATGATAATTTTGTCACGAAACGTGTAACAAACTGAAGCAGTCGTCTCCGATCATGAAAAGTATATATATTTCTGATCTGCATCAATAGCCCATTCGAAATAGCAGTTGATTTAGTCATGTCCGTCTGTCCGTTTGCCTATAAGCGAACTAGTCTCTTAGTTTTTAAGCTATCTTGATAAAACTGCTTCTTTTTTCTGGGTCGGAATCGGCCGGATCAGACTGCATATAGGTGACATAGCAACAATCGGTTGAAAACAAGTTTTTTTAAGAAATCCCTTTTTTGTTTTTTGTTTTTAAGATAGCTCAACCTAACTTACTGTACCTAACTTTAAAGACTTACTATAAAACTGGAGAAAATTTCATCAAAATCGGAGGACTATATCTTATAGATGCCATAGGAACGATCGGACGAAAAATGAGTTTCTCATTAAATTTTTTTAAGACCGGGAGACTATATCTGATAGCTGTCATAGGAACAATCGGTCGAAATTTAAGTTTTCAAACAAACAACTTTTCTGCAAGGGTGTTTATGTTCGGCGTGCCGAAGATAACTTTTCTTTGCTGTTTTATTTTAGTTTTGCACAAACTTCAGAGAAGTGTTTCTCCAGGGCGATGGGAAGCGTTGAGTAGCAAAGTTAAGCTTGTATTAGCATGGCAAATATTATACTTATCACAATTCTTAAATTCTTATTTCAAGTGGCACTTGGAATATGAAAAATAGAAAAGCTTCGACACAAAATCAATAAAAGCAATTGGTACTTTACCCAGGGGTAAGTCCCATAAAAAGAATCGCACAAATTGAATGACTGACAAATGCACTTATGTACGTCTAAGGATTGCTGAAGGATGTTGCTAGCAAAAACTTCTGGGATTTGCATACGCAACACAGAAGAAAACAGGGAGTAAAAAGAAGATGAAGCCACAACAAAAGCATAAACATACTCGTATATATAAAACACAAGACGAAGCATTCCTAAAAACTATACAATTTTGTATATACATACATCATACATTTCTGTGTATCTTCAAAATGTATGTATGCAAGCAACTAGTCACTTTATTGATTACTTGCTTATTAAAAATATGCCTCATTGGGCTTGAGGCTATTAGAACAATATATAGTATGCATAAGACAGAAAGATATTCAAGCCGCAATGTGCAATTTTTTGGTGTATAGTATACAGAAATGATAATAATCATTTTTGCTGCAAAGAAGTCTTGCACATAATAATAAATAAGTACACAATAAAAGCAATGCAGTATAAGCATACACAAGAGAAAGGGCGAGGAAAGCAACTCGCATTTTTTAATAAAACCAAATAAACAGCAAAATGGCCACAAAAGCTTTGGGCCTGGCCCTGGCCAGGGCTCTGCACAATGTTTGCAATATTAAAGTCGAGCCCAGTAATAAAGGCGAGAGCCAAGTAAACAGTGTTAGCTGAGACGATGAGTTCAACTGGTCAGCGGGGCAGGCCAAGAAAAAAAAATAAGGAAGAAAAAAATATACAATAAAAATTACTGAACCGAATGTATCATAATGTTTACGTCAAAAGTGAACAACATGAAAAAGCTACCAAGCAGAGCAGAGTCTAAGCGGAGTGAGTATACAATGCTGTTCAATAGAGCTGGCAAACTATCGATAGTTTTTGCAGAGAACTATGAATAAGCTACAATCGATAGTATATCGGGGAACTATCGTTCTTCTTACGAGCTATCAAACCGATATATTCTACAAGTTTAGTTAAGTAAAATACTGAAATCATCTGTACTATCGATAGTTGCATCTATAGTTTGCCATCACTACACAGATGGTCATAGTGACCATCCAAGCAAGAAGAAGGCAGCTAAGATGCAGTCCCCAGGCTGGCAGCGTGTTGTGCTTTCTCTTTGTTCCAAGAAAATGCACAGCACAGCCTCTGTGATACTGTTGGAAAAACAACAAATAAAACCAGAAAGAACGTTGCAGTCGGATGCACCCGACTGCGATATACTCTTTTTTGACCTCTTTGCAAGGTCAGAAGTGGGCGTGGCAATTGTATTTTTACTCAAACCTTTCAAGTTTTGCCATCTATTTAAATTTGGGAGATCTTGACACTTTGCCTGCCTATGGTATATACCAACATGTTTACCAAGTTTGGTTGCTCTAGCTTCAAAATTGTGGAAAAAACCTGCGTTCATACAGACAGACAGACGGACAGACGGAAGGACATTTCACAAACCCAATATACTTTTTTTTCTTTTTTTTCAAAAAAATTAAAAAAAAAGAGTATAAAAAGGAGCAAAATGTGCAACGTTCACACACTTCACATAATGGTAAGGGTTGTATTTCTTATTGTTGTTGTTGCCAAGATTGTGGTTGGTTGTGCTGCATCTAAATTCATTATGAGCTGGCAAGGCCCAAGGTATAAGCTGGCGTTCGTACAATCTAAAAGCCCAAGCAATCCCAATGGCTGCTGCACTTGGCCACTCAGCGTATACTTAATATTGTGCTGCTAGTTGCTTAGCAGTAGCTCTTCAATTTAATATGTCTTAAAACGATATGGTTTATTTGCACTAGCTATTTTCTTTGGACCAACAGCATTTGTTGTGATGCGAACGAAATATAAATATATATTTTTTTTATCAATTGGATGCATTTTTTTTTATCTGTTTGGTGTTCAAACAAGTTTGGCAATTACTTAAACTGATTTTAAGTAAATTGAACATCTATGTGATATCTAGTATATGAAGTCAAAATATGTTAACTGAAATCAACGTTTGATTACATTATTGAGAAAAAGAATAAAGTCAAATTATCAAGAATGAAGTCAGCTTTCAATTCAAATTGTTTTAAATAAAATTAATGGGGTCAAAAATATGTTAATTCGCTGTATTATTCTCTATAAGTAATACAGCTTTGAATGGGCATAACTTACGTTCCTATTTCAAATGCCAAACTATTTTTTATTTTTTATTTGTCATTTAAACTTTGGTTAAGAACTTTAGCAAAGCAGTGTTAGCGTAATTAAAACTTCTTCATTGTTACTAATGAATAATTATTAAACAAGAGTTTTTAACTAAAAAAGGCATTCGAGCGTATAAAAAGTGTTGAGAAACTCAAGAATAGCTTAATGCAACAACAAATTTTGTTTAATAAGCTGCACAAATGTTGATTGTAACCCAGCTCTTTGGTGACGATTTTGAAATATATATACATTTATGATGTTTATCAGGTATAAAACTAGGAAATACTCGAGGTAAATATTCAATAAAATATATTTTTTGACAGTTTAAGTTGTCAAGTGTTTTATTACTATAACTTAAACAACATTTTACTATCAGAAACATCATCTCATTATAAACTTGTGCTTGAAACTTAAAAATCAGTAATAAATTTTATTCAAAACTATAATGTTTAATTCGAAATTAAGGCTTTTAATGAATATAAACTATACGTTTCTTATCTAGTAAATAAAAGAGAAGAACTTTTAGGTTTGTAAAAACAAAAGAGTGTAAAAATATAGTTCTAACAAACGAAAGTATTGTATTCTCGATTCTCTCGTCAGTTGCATAAATTGCTATAAAGCTCTACTATAAAGTTTGTAACACAAAAGTTTATTAAGAGTATTATAAAGAATTTCATAGACCTTTAATATTGCCGTTAAGCGGCTTTTGGCATCGGCTATATGGCAAAAACACACAACAAATTCGCCGTTGGGCAAAGTTTTTAAAATGCGGCAAATCCTAAGCATTTGTGAAGCGCCAAAACAACAACGAGCACTTCAAGTTTGCAGCTGCGGCTTCAGTGTTTGCCTTGAAAATCTGTTGCATGCTGCTGCTGCACTTGACTGTTAGCGCGACAACTGCAGCAGCAACAACATTAACAACAACATGGCTTACCATTTGGCTGCTAAGCACAGCATAACATAATTATGAGTTGCCATTAGGCAATGGCAGCCAGAACCCTGACACAGCACCTGTATCCACCCTTGCAACATACGCGATTGTAAACGCCCCCTCAGCTGCCAGACGACTATCGTATGGTCGCCACAAAGTGTCACATTGAAATGTAAAAACATTTGGAGTGACATTCGTTCCTTGTTTTTTATTGTTGTTGTTGCTGTTGTTGTTATTGTTGTTGTTGTTGTTGTTGTTGTTGCCTGTGCCAACTCTCTAAAACGCCGCAAAACGCCCAAGTGCTCACTTCATTCACACTCGATGCATTTGCATAGGCGAAGGGAACGTGAGGCGGGCAGAAGCATGGTCGGAGGACATTAGGACAAAACGACAGTTTAGCCTTCCTGGCAAACAGCTAAAAACCAGACTGCTGTTTTATGGCAAAATATTTACGATTCGGTATGTAAAGTGGCGTTTCTTGTGCGCTTTTCCGGTGCGTTCTCGTGTGCCGTTTAGTTGTATATTTTAAAAGCCTTCAGGGCTTTTGTTTGAACTCACCTGCACACAAAACACAACAGAGTTGGTTCGTTTCGTTCGAGAATATGTTCTTTTGAACTAGTCACTAAATTGAACGAATGAACTGACTGATGTTCGTTTTCGATATTGTATTCCTTTTATAACTTTTACGGAAAACTAACTTGCATCAAAAACATATTGCAATTCCAACAACAATAATATGGCGAAATTTTCGTGAATTTCAAATAATTTCACTATTGTATATCCATGAAAATTTAGCTTCAATTAAGTCAAATATTCAAGTAATCCAACAATCTTGAGAAACATTACGAATCACAACTAGGCTTAAGGATGTCGCCATAGAAATATAGATATTGAAATCAAACAAAATGTAATTCGGAATGTTATATCGAAAATATATCAATCAATACAGATATAATTAGTATAGGGAATCGAGTAAATGTTTACATTTCACACTGTATAATATTTTGAATTTTAATATTTAAATTTGAAATAAACTTGATCTGTGTATAGTATACAGGAACCTACATGCCGAGTTTGGTGTCTCTAGTTCTTATAGTCTCTGAGATCTGTGTGTTCATACGAACGGACGGACAGACAGACGGATATGGCTAGTTCGTCTCGGCTGTTGATGCTGATCAAGAATATATATAGTTTATATAGTTGGAAATGCCTCCTTCTGCCTGTAACATACATTTGCAGTACTTTATAACTCCCTTTTTCATACGGACGGACGGACAGACGGACAGACAGACGGATGTGGCTAGCTCGTCTCGGCCGTTGATGCTGATCAAGAATATATATAGTTTATATAGTTGGAAATGCCTCCTTCTGCCTGTAACATACATTTGCAGTACTTTATAACTTCCTTTTTCCCATTTTTAATGGGAACAGGAAGTAAAAAGCAATCGTTTATCATATTGAACTAAATATCGTAGTCTAATATAGATATCATAGTATCGTTTCGATATTTTCGCCATCCCTAATCAAATGTGCTCCCTCGATACGGAAATGGTGTTTGTTATCTAAAGTTCGAGCAAGTGAACTTTTACAATTAATTGAACTACAATGAACAGCACTAACAGACACACCCGCAGACATTCACTTTGTATGAGAGCATTTGAATATGGCAAGCCTTTTTCCATGTCCTGTCAAGTCTTTGGCACACAAGTCACACAACAACAACAACAACAAACAAAACAACAACTGGGCTGGCTGCCTTGAGTGTAATGCCCGATGATTCGTTACCCATAAGACTACTAACAATTTTGTTGCTTTGTTCTTTTTGTATATTTGGCACCGTGTCATTTATTTGATTGAACAGATTCATTGCTTTGCCTAGAAATCCTATTTGTTTCCTATGCAAATACTATGCACCACCAACTCAGTCCTTGAAGTTCAGTTTGCCATTCGCAAAGCTAGTCTTCTTTCTGTCGTCCTTGTCGCTATATTTTTTTCTCTATGGAGTTCCTGCCATGCGCTCAGCTGTCAATTTATCTTCTCATTTTTTCCACTTATTTCCTGTCACTGCATTTTTAATTGGTTTCAAATTTCCGGCCGTGAAGCGCAAACTCAAACTGTCAGAGTGAGGATAAGAAAGAAATTGAATTTGATTATTAAACGCGGTACAATTTTTAATTATATAATTGTTTGATATTAACTTTTATCAAACAATTCCTCAATATTATCTGCTGTAATAAATTTTGTAAAGTAATGCTAACAATAAATTCTGCTTGCATTGAGCGAAAGCTGCAACAATATATTTACGTATTGCTCATAAATAAATTTTTAATCGTTGTGTTTCACCGCATTGAAAAAAACAAGTAAGAACGTTGCAGTCGGGCTCACCCGACTGCGATATACTCTGTTTTCTGTTTACTGGGGTGGGGGTGGGCGTGTCAAAATTTTTTTCTCCAAACTATCGATGAGATCAAAAGTATTCATACTGCAAAATTTGGGGTTTCTAGCTATAAGGGTGTAGGAGATACAGATTTTGCTCATTTGCAGGGGCGGTAGTGGGCGTGGCATTTTTTTTTTTTTTACAGATCGGTCGAGAATGTCATCAGTAGTCTTCATGCCAAATTTGGTGACTCTAGCTGCAAAACTGCAGAAGATATAGATTTTTGCGGTTTGTGGGGGAAGGGGTGGGGGTGGGGGGGAAATCTTGACACTTTGTCTGCCTATGGTATATACCAACATGTACACCAAGTTTGGTTGCTCTAGCTTCAAAACTGTGGAAAAAACCTGCGTTCATACGGACAGACGGACAGACGGACAGACGGACGGACAGACGGACAGACGGACAGACGGACATTTCACAAACCCAATATACTCTTTTTTTCTATTTTGGAAAACAGAGTATAAAAACTTGGTATGGTATATATACAAAAAAATGCACAATTTTTTTTTGTGTTTTACTTTATTTACAGTCCTTCAATAAATATTTTGATTATGCACATATTGAATTGTGCCGCTTTTTTTTTATAAATATAACTATATAATAGTGGCAAGTAATTAGGATGAAGCAATGTATTATATAAAGCAAATTAGTAGAAATGAGGCTGGGGCCTTGGTTCATTGAGTCGCTTCGTTTCAGTTATAAAGTAATTGTCAATTTACCTAGAGGTTAAACTGAATTTATAACAAGAAAGATGCGTTATGCCCTTTCAAAAAAGCTTTGCATATAAAATTATAGTTTTGTTCTTACCGATTTTTATTTATAGATAGATATAGTCTACCGATTCCGATAAAGCTTGGTCAGCATGTGTGAAAAATAATAAAAATTGGGTACAATCGAGTTAGGTTGAAATAACTGTATTAATCTCATTTTTCAATAGATTGTTTCTATGCCAGCAGATGGATAAAGCGAGTTCTTCTCGGCTCTAGGGTCGGAGACATCTCCATCAATGAGTCGTGACAAAATTATAATTATACATTTTCTTAAGCTTTTCGAGATTATAATTTTGAACTGACTTTGTGTTTGTTTCAAATTATGACAGTAAATAGTCTTTAGCAAAAATCCTTGTTTTGCATAATTACAAAAATAAATCATAAGTCTTCAAAGTAAAAGTAAATGTGAAAAAAGAAGAATGTGTTCCACTTAGGAAAACAGTTTTCTTAGAATTTATTTATTTTAATGCTGACCCAAAAGAACTCTTGCAATGAACATCAACATAGCCTTTGGCCAATTTGTGTCTTGTTGAAAAGCAAAAAACGAGCTTAGAAACCTTTGACATTTTGCGGCCGAGATATTGGGGGCCAAGACTGTGTGCAAAAATATTTAATTAAAATGAAATGATGGCAGCTGCAAACAGATATTCTGCCTGATGTCTGCCTGCCTGCTGCCTGCCTGCTGCCTGCAACAAAAATCGCACTTAATCCATCTGCAGTTTGGTGCTGCCTCGAGTGCAGCACTTTGGGGCAATAAATTCAAAACCAACTGTGTTCACTCTTCAAACAAACTACTCCTAACTAACACTCACACACATACCATACATACATATATACATTTACATACATACATTTACTAACAAATAGACACAGTGACATACTATGAGGTGGCGCCTGCAGCTGATCTTCTGCTGCAACTGCAGCTGCTACTGCGCTGCTCTCGTTGCTGCCACTGAAGCACGGTCCTCGGCTTTCTGGCTGTGCTCCACATTTTCGCAACGAAGATTTTAACTGTCAGCAACTTGGGCGACTTAATTTGAATTTACGGCGCCACGAGGAGCGGTTCGTTCTGCTGCTAGTTACTGGGTCCTGCTGCGGCTGCCAGGAGTCCTACTTGGCTATTATTTCGCACAAACACCATTAAATACTGAGTGGCGCTTCTAATGTGTTTATTGTTGTTGCTGTCCGCAGGTCGGGCCCTGCTCCTGTCCAGGACCTGTGTACGTACTACAGTTACACCACACACTGTGTGTGCGCGACAATAATATTCAAATGCTAAGGCATGGCCCTCGACTTTGTTGCACATTTTTTTTATATACCCTATGTGGAGGTATTTAGGTTTAGTGATGAACTATGTAACGCATTGCAAAATGTGTCTCAGTTATAATAAAGTACCTATCTATACATATGCTTAATAATGAATAGCAGTTAATTGGGTATTTCGAAATCTGTCAATCTTTTTTGTCTCAACTAAACTTCTGTCAAATCGAGAAAAATTAATATTTTTCTAGAACATTTGTTTTAGTATACAACGCTATAAAGAGATTCTTTAAAATTAAAAAAAATTTTCTTTATATACATATTAAAAAAAAAAAACTTTTAATTGCATTTTCTTTTCAAAATAGCAATTCAAAAATTTTTTTTAATGTATTTTAAGATTGGTTCTTTTAATTTAAAAAAATTTGTAACTGTAAGTTGTTTTATAAAATCTTTAAATTGCTGTAACTTCTTAAAAAGCCTTGAATTCGAAAAAGCGTTACAAAATTGGGCTGAAGAGCTGTAGACGGAGAGGAAAGTAGAATTTGTCTTTCAAGGTCCCAGTAAAGATGTTCCAAATTATTATAATACTAAATAACAAATTAAATGTTTGTAAGCTTCAAGTTGATGAAAGTCAAATTGCTGTATAATTTAGCTTCAATAGCAAATATCGGTCGAGATTTAAAATATTTTAGCTTTTAAGTTATCTTAGTTAATTTAATAAAAAATTTTATTTCAATTTGCTCCTAAA
This sequence comes from Hirtodrosophila cameraria, assembly GCA_949708635.1. Classification (NCBI taxonomy): domain Eukaryota; kingdom Metazoa; phylum Arthropoda; class Insecta; order Diptera; family Drosophilidae; genus Hirtodrosophila; species Hirtodrosophila cameraria. The sequence continues at coordinate 80,857,218 of OX453089.1, read as the reverse complement.
AAGATCGCAAATCGCATATCTATTGTAAATCGTACAACTTTCATATTTCATAGGATCTCTACAAGGGTATTCAAGTCTTCGGCATTACGCAAATAGATTTTCTCTATTGTTGCTTTTTTTTTGCTGTTCGCGTGTATGGGGGGCGCTGCTAATGGGCGTGGCCTTACATTTTACACTCTGTAGTGAGCGCCTAGGTGCTCAGTTGTTGCCAGGCTCTATGCTGGTTATACGATTACCCATACTCCTGCCTGCACTTCTGCACTCCTGCAGTACTAGTCCTGCTGCAGTGTTCCTGTTTGGTGTGCTCTCGAGTCCCGCCTGCATTTTCATATTTATGTGTCTCCAGATAGTGCCGTACCAGTCAAAAGTTCTTCGTTCACACTTGCCACACACACACACACACATACACACACACTCACTCACATAGCGCGTGTGTGTGTGTATGTTTATATGCTAATACTTTAGCACACATGCCGAGCGCTATTATCGCGACTGCCACTTGGGCGTCGAACTTCCGTTTTGCCTGCTGTTCTGTTCTATTCTGTTGGAGTTGGATCTCAAGGCAATCCTGCAGCATTGCAATTTTCGCATTGAGTTCGTTGTTGGCTGTAAAATGAATTTTACTTCATTTTGATATGTTTTCCCCAGCTGGTTTTAGTGTTGAATACATACATAAATACATCTGCCTGATGTAGAGATGTGTGGCTTGTTTTGTTTGTTTGCTGCCTCCACTATCACAATGATAATAAATTTTATTAATCTCGCTGTCACAAACACACACATCACACACACACACTCACTCACACTCCCACTTTGATAACGGATGTCTGTCTCCCGCCCAGGACTTCCACTCGCTGATCAAGTGCTCAACTAAGCACTTAAATATGTAAACGTAGTACAGTACCCAGTGCTGCCATTAGCGATGAGCACAACGGAAACCCTTCCACCCCAAACCCAGAACGCGACAAACTTGAAATTTATTTTCATTCTTAATGCAACTTGCAACAATGCTTTTCTATATCTATAAAGTAAGTGGGTGGATTGTGTAATTATTATTATGCACTCTAATTGCATAACTTATTTATTTCGCAATAATACAAATTAGCGGGGGATAAGAGTTGCTTTAAAAAGAGTTAAGTAATTAGGGTTCTAACTTTTGTAAAATTAATTGGTGAATCGATGATGAGCAGTATTTTTTCACCCTGAACAGATTAAAAATGGGTAAAGTACTGAAAATATACATAAGAACATACATAAGAAGACATCTTCCTATGTAAAGTATTTATATTCTTGATCGTTACAACGGTCGAGTCGATTTGAAGGTGAGATTTTTGTGTTAAAACTCGAAATACCCCTTTGAAAGACCACACCAAATTGCTTCATTCAAATAAATGTATGGGAAATTATGTTTTTTCTTGTTTTTTGTTTCTTGACACTTTGCCTGCCTGTGGTGTATACTAACATGCATACCAAGTTTGGTTGCTCTAGCGTAAAAATTGTGGAAAAAACCTTCGTTCATACGGACAGTTGGACGGCCAATTCAAAAAAATTAAAAAAAAAAGTATAAACAGGCGACAGACAGTGCTCTGCTTCAACTTTTTATTAAGAACTTGCAGCCATTTCGCATATTGGAGGATGAAGGGTTTAGAGCAATATGTTCCGAACTAAGCCCTATGTACTATATACCTACCTATGAAAAACTATGCTCGTAGCGTCGCAGATCGCAACATTGCGACACCAACTACGTGAACAGCTTTATACGTCGCAAATTGTTACATATGTGCGCAGTCAGCTGTTTTTTGTTTTCTTTTGACGGAGAGACAGACGGACTTGTTTACATCGACTCGGTTGCTGATGCTGATCAAGAGTACATATACTTTATGGGGTCGGAGACGTCTTCCTCAAAGCGTTACACATTTCATGAAAGAATTGTAATACTCTCAGCATGCGTAAGTTTGTCTTACTTTTGTTTTGGGCGGCCATTAATCAGCTGTTTTCATATCTTTGGCACTAATATACACCAAATATACTGAAATATACTAGACACCGATAGACAATATCGATTTTATATCGTGCTTTCCTCATCTTTATTAATCGAAACTGTGCGACAGTTTGCGTATACATAATCTCATAGGGTCTCGCACTTTCGCAGAAAAATTTTGAGTGCAAGTTGTTGGTGCAACCGTCGAAAATCCGCGCTATGCGTTGCTGTGAGTGTTGGGTAATGTGAATTTGACTTTTGATGTTCGAGAGTGGCTCGATATATTCATTGGGACGAGGCAGTCGTACAAAGTTCCCGCAAAGTGCCAAAATTTAAAAAAAAATTCGCCAAATTCCAGACTCAGATAAAGAGTATATGTCAAACGCAAACTTGCGATCGCAATACTCTAGTTGTTTTGTGGAAAAGTGTTGAATGGCATTCCCAAGAGTCAAACAAATTTGAAAGCAAGCACTCAGCCTGACTGAATTTTCCGACAGACCAGCCGCAATTCGGGCTCAGAAACATATATAAAGTACAAAACGAGCTAATCAAAAATTTATTTAATTTCTGGCGCACTCTCAAAGGCAGACCGAGTGAAAGTGCAATGGGGTTCAGTGTGAGGGGGATCAAATTCTCTCAAAATTCGCCGAAAATCGCTCGTCTCCCCAGACTCTGACAGCAATTAAAGCCCTAGGGTAACAGATTTGCTAAAGCTGTCGCTGGGTTTGCGTTTTGCTTTTGCTTTTGGTAAACGGCGTGTGGTTTGGCCATCCTGCGTCCTTGGAAAAAGCTAAGCAGCAAATTTGATGATGCCGACCGCAGTGCACTCGTGCATAAGCTGTTGTTGTTGTTGTTTCTGGCAGGAAATGCAGCCTGAAAAACCAACAAACGACGGAAATGCGCCGTTGTCGTCGCCGTCGCCGTCGTCGACATTGCGATTAAACTTTCTGCATTAAAAATTGGGCCAGGCAACTGGCACACAGCTGACATTGGTTTTGGGGTTGGTAGCATCCTCGCGGATCCTGTGGCTACTTTTTGCCAAATCTAATTGCAAATTTTATGTAGCAGCAGCAGCATCGTAACGCCCACTCGACAACTGCATACACAATGTGGCAAATGGATTGTTTTTCCTGGAATGGTCCTTCGCTGTTCTGCACTGTTCTGTGTCCTGTGTCTTGTGCTGCACGCTGAGTTTCCTGTTTGGTTGCAGTAAATCATGAAATTTGTTTGCCAACATGCGAGTGCATAAAAAAATGGCAAATAATTTGCAAATGTTGTCCGTTGTTTGAGTGGCCGTTGTCACACCTTCACCCCTCCCCTTGCCATCTTCACAACTCTCCCAGGAGCGTTGGCCTTAATTTAGATGTTGTTTTTAATATGGTTTTTGTTCGACAAACTCGTTGACAAAAGCCTCAAAGAACGCACGCGCCGCAGAGAAATTTTGTTTGTGATTTAATTAAAACTAATTGAAACTTTTGTCCCAGTCGTTACTCCGCTTGCTGCCGGCAGCCCACTCAAGCAGCAGTCAATTCTGCAATTTGAGAGCAACCAAAAGGAACAGAAGTGATTTTTGGCCAAGGCAACTGGCAACAACTGACTGTGTCCTCAGGAGGCCTTGCCTCTGCCTCTGCCTCTGCTGTCCTGCGAGGACAATAGCAAAAGACATGCCAAGCGTTTGCCTGACGTTTTGTCAAATCTGACCAAATTTGATGGAGGACCGAAACGGAAGTGTGAGCAGCTGCAATGTCACCCACAACTGGGCAACCTGACCGACTCGGAGTGCACTTTAAGCCCGAGCTCCAGCAAAATTGTCATAGAAACTTTAAAGCACTCGTTGCAACATTTTCGTAAACGCTGCCCCAAATGAGCTTTGCCCCTTGAAAGTGTGACAATTTCGAGGCAGGTAAATCGCATGCAGCAATTAGGGAGCAGCCCCAAAAGAAAACCCTAAAGCAACAGAGAACACACAGGTCAAGTTTCCCTCATTGACATTTCTTGCATAAACAGGCTTATGCCAGAGTTAAGGGGTCAGAGAACAGATTATATGATAACAAGAACAGTTACTAGTACAGCTAACAGCTATTAGTATAAAACTATATATAACAACTGTTTTGGAAGTAGCTGAGTTTCATATTTCACAAAAAATTGATAAGATATTGACTTCAAAATTATTTCTGAGGTAGTTTGCAAAGTAAATGTTGTTTCAACTATATAAAAACATTCTGCTCCTAAAATTTTAAGCCTTTGTAACTAAAGCAGACGATTTTCATGAAAAATTAAATTTGAAATCATTTTTAATCGGCTTTCTGTCCAAAAATTAAGTAAAATACTACAAAAATATGTCAAATTTTTACCAAGAATAGAAATCTTGACAAAATGATGAAATCATTTGACTTTAACGACTTTGAAATCTATAAAAAAATGTTCTTATAAATTTTTAACTTTTAGAACTTTGTTGAAACTAAATCAATTTCCATAAAAAATATATTTATTAATTTCTCATTCAAATTGTTGTAATTTCACAAACAAATTCTTGATCAAGGGCTTACTAAAAAGTTGTGCATATTTTGAAAAACTATTATTGAAATATCATTGAAATAAAACAAAGAGCAGCTTAGGTATGCATCATTAAGAAATATATTAATCGAGTAACTATTGAAACTTTTGAGCAATTATGGAATATATATATTTTGCTTGGTTGCATTATGATTTGATATGGCATTTAACGAAAGGAACTCACTTTTGCAGGTAATGCGCGAGATTTAGTCTGCAGAATAGGGGCGTTACCTTTGAGCAGATCATGTGAAATGCTTTGGGAGCTACCCGTTCGCTGCATTAGATTGGAGGCATTCAACGAAACTGAATTATCCAGTTTAGCTGAGAAGAGAGCATTGCCGCCAGATGAATCAAGCTGAGAATTTGCGCTGGTTGATATAATCGGTTCTACATTGCAGTTGTTGTCAAGCACAGTGGTTGCGATGGTATCCAGCTGATCGTCTGGTTGTTCCGGCAGCTCACCAGTTTCATTCATAGTCTGGGGTAACTCAGCTGATTTCTTATCATTGCCTGATTGGCATTTATTGAGCCTATTAGTAGCAGATTTCCCAATCGATAAGCAGGTCGAGCTAAGCACCTTGGGCACAGTGAGGTGTATTTTGCTGCGGGACAACTGACTGCTGCTGCTGGCGGCACGTAGCACACGCTGCTCAGGTATCACCGGCTTGGAGTGAAGTATGGAAACGTTTGCTTGAGCTAGCTGCTTATCAGACTTCTCCCGCTGAATGTCAAAAGTGTTTTGACGACGATATGGTGCACGCGGAGCTGTATCTTGAACTGGTTGGGGTTCAATGATAAGTATATCACTTTGCTGCTGTTGCTGGCGCAGCTTTGCCAGCTGTTTGCGTATCTCAGTCATACGGACACTGCTTTGATGCAAATCCTCGGCACTGGGCGCATGCGGTATGGGCGTGATTCTACCTGTGGCAGACAATGCCTCCTGTTTGATATCTTCCTGCAGCTGATCTAGGCGTAGCAGCTGCATATCCTCCTCAAACTCCGAGTCCGAGCTGAGCATTTTCCATTCCCATGGTACCTTGTGGTACTCCACCAACGGTGGTACACCACACTTCCGCATAATGCGCTTCATGCGTTTCGCCTCCTGCTCTAACAATGCCTCGTGCAGATCCTCACGCGACCTGATGCATGCACCATCGACAAGTATAAATGGCACACCAGCGTCATCGTAGTGAGCAATGTCCTCAAGCCCGGCCAAAGGAGTTTCTTTGCAGATGGTCGTATTGTTAGTTTTGCCTGTGGCAACAATGGGTGTTGCAAGTTCCGCCTTAGCCTTGCTACCAACACGACTTTTCTTTGTGGCCATTTTGGGCTGTGAGCAGGCAGAGAGTCACTAAATTGCCTTTTTTTTTCGGGCTGCTAAATGCAAATCAAATTTGGCGAGCTGCTCACATATATGTAGCTTTCCAAAAGCCAGCTGTCATCTGTCATATTTGATTTGCATTTAATTGCTGCGGAAATAATATGACAGGCGTCTAGACGCCATCATCCGCCACGTTTTGAGTCTCACCTGACTGTAGAATAGTTGCGCCAAATTTAAATCCCGCAAAAGTACTTCGACACAATTCGACTTGAAAAAGAGATCACAAAAACTTTTGCCACAAGAAAACAAAAAGAAAAAAAAAATTAAGAAAAAATGTTGCTTTAAGTCCTTAGGCGTCCTTTGGGCACAGCGCGCACTTGTGGCTGCCAGGCGCCTTTTCCTGAGCTGTTTGTTGCTTGTTCTGTGGGGGGCAGCAATCCGTACAGCAAAACTTTATTTTGTTCTGATAAAAACTTAAATGTTGCTGCTGCTGCTGCTGCTGCGGCTGCTGTCGGCTGCGAATCGTAAATGCTTGATATCCCCAAAAGGTTAACAATTTTAGCTGCTCTTCCCGCTTTTCGTTTTGGCTTCAGTTCAGTTGAGTTTTCTATTTCTTTTACTTCTCTTCGCCTTTTTTGTTTTGCAAGAATGCTAAAATGAAACCACAAACGTTAGAAGTGCCCATCAACACACTCGCACACACACTTTCACACATATATGTAAGATAGGGGTGCTCTATGCGTGTGTGTCTCTTAGCGTCTTTTGTGTGTTTTATTTTATTTTTGGACTGTTAGCTGCTACATTAGAAAATGCGTGCTCAGTTGAATTTAGCAAAATATAAAAAGGAATACAAATAGAAAAACAATTTCAAGCATAACAAATTTGAGGTGATATATAAGGCAAGGTATTAGCGATCAGATTAGAAAATAAATCTTAACGCAACTTCGTGAAAATCGTGTTAAAGTAATATAAGTAAAAGAAATAAAATATAAAAATTTATAAAAATAAAGTAGTACAAATTTAGCTATATTATATGAAATAAATTTATAAAGTTCATTATAAAACAAGTAAGAACGTTGCAGTCGGATGCACCCGACTGCGATATACTCTTTTTTTCGCCTCTTTGCGGAGTCAGTGGGCGTGGCAATTGAATTTCTGCTCAAATCTTTAAAATTTGGTTGGGCCTGTTCTACAGGTTTGGGAGAAACAAACATTGCTTGATTGCAAGGGCGGGGGTGGACGTGGCAAAAATATTTTTATCCAATCTATTAAATAGGGCAACAGAATTCAACCTGCAAAATTTGGTGATTGTAGCTAAAGGGGTGGGGGAGATACAGACTTTGCCTATTTGTGGGGGCGGGGGTGGGCGTGGCCGAATTTTTTTTTGCCAGATCAATGAAGGATGTGATAAGTAGCCCTTGTGCCAAATTTGGTTACTCTAGCTATAAAACTGTGGAAGATATAGGTTTTTGCGGTTTGTGGGGGAAGGGGTGGGGGTGGGGGGGAGATCTTGACACTTTGTCTGCCTATGGTATATACCAACATGTATACCAAGTTTGGTTGCTCTAGCTTCAAAACTGTGGAAAAAACCTGCGTTCATACAGACGGACAGACGGACAGACGGACAGACAGACGGACGGACGGACATTTCACAAACCCAATATACTCTTTTTTCCTTTTTTTTCAAAAAAGTTAAAAAAAGAGTATAAATATAATTTTATAGTGGGAGTGTATGAAATATGGAATTAAATTGATCTGCGTATGGTATACAGGAACCTGCATGCAAAGTTTGGTGTCTCTTGCTTTTATAGTCTCTGAGATCGACGCGTTCGGAACAAACGGAAGGGTGTTCAATATTATACATATAACATATATTTTCTACAGTACAGCTGTATATAGCCCCTCCTTAATGGGAATAGAGAAAGGATAGAAAAAGTCACTTAATTAATAAGTTTTACTTGTATTATTTGTAAATATTAAGCAGAACAAATAAACAAACACATAATCATTTGGTAGACACAGACTCAGTGCTCTTAATTATTTTCCTTTGTAACCCTTTGTTTTCGTCTGCTCTTCAGCCAGCATCTGCACTCTCTTTGAAACACTTACGATATTCAAAAGCTATGCACAAATTCGCTCAATGTACTAAAAAGCTCATGAGTGTCCTGACTTGTCAGAGCCGAATGCAAAGCCGACACAGGCAACACGAGTGCGAGGACATCAACGAGAATACGGACGAAAGCCGAGGACTAGGACAAGCACATTGGTGGCTGACTCGGTGATAAACAAGCTTAATGTGGCCATGCAAAGGAACAATTCAGTCAAAATCGGTTGGTTCTACGGCACGGACGTAAACGCGCTTTAAACGGAACTCGAAAAGAGTCAAAGTTCGGAGAAAGTTGATACAAAAACGTGTGCGCTGCTTGAAACAAGTAACATCACATTACGACAAGTTGGTGTTATGCCCTGTTGTACTAGCTGGTCACATAAGTGTGTTGGCATACATGTGTGTTTAAGTGTGTGTGTGTGTGTGTGTGTGTGTATTGAAAAACAGGCAACTGTAACGCAGTTGTGCCCAGACGTGGAGAAATATATTTGTGCGCAATTGTTTTCAAAGTGCGCGCGGGCAATTAAAGTTTCAGGACTCAATGACGAGTGACGCCTGATGGCTGATTGGCCACATTTACGACTGTGAGTACAAGTGCTGCGAGTGTTGCAAGTCAGAGTCTTAAATTGCATGTCGCGGTAGTTACATGACAGGAAACACACACGCACACGCACGCTTACAACAAGCATGTGTGTAAAAATCTAAAGTGTTGAATGTGCAACCAAAATTACACACCTCGAAAACATCACAGTTCGAACTACAGTGGAATATACGTGTACTGTATGAAACAAAGTTAAGCAGCAACAACAAAACGCAACAGCTGGTTAGTATGTTAGACAATATAAATACAGCACTGTTCTGAATTCCACTTACGTATTAGTTTCACAGCAATATATCAAGCATACTTTCAGGAGTGCATAAAAATTAAGGGAACATCGAAATAAGCCAAGCTTCTTTATTTTATCCTACCCCAAATAGTATGCTACGTGATTTTATGTGAAATTGCATCAAAAGTGGATTTTGGAACAGGCCTCATAATAAATCCTTTTAATAACATTCTAAACTGGTTTTAATTATAGCAAAGAAAACATGTCAACATTTTGTTTGATGTGCCAACGAGTTGGCTTGAAATAAAACAATTATCTGCTTGCAGGTATTTACACTATATTTAAATATATATACATTTTAAATATACATATTTACAGTCCTATTTTAGTATCCACTTTCGAATTAAATACACAGAAATGCGATAAACATGCCTAGAAGTAAGTGAAATGTAAGAAATTGAAATGTTTGCTGCTCCAAAAAGTATGCTTTATTTATTTGAATTGAATTGAATTGAAACGAGATTGAAAATTGAAACTGGCTTTTTCTATGAACTTAGTAAAAGGTAGGCAGACCAACATGTATTTGACTTTACACTTATTTAAATTACAAAATACCATTTGACATTTTGAAAGTTCACTGAGCTCTGCTTTAATAAACTGAGCTCTTAAACTACATCAAATACAAAAATAAAAAAAAAATACACTGGACAAACTGTTTGAATCCCAGGAGAGATGTACACTGCCATTCTCACCCCCATCAATTAATAAACATTGTTACGACCGCAACCCTTGACAACTCCCAGGAGGGTAGGCGTTGCTCCTAACGGGACCTTTTGGACAAACAATGCATATTCTAGTAAGGCAAATGATTTGGTAGGTACTCCAGCAGCAAAAGCAACGGCAACAGCAGTATTCGCCCTAGGAAGCAAGGACAAACAATAGCAAGCCAAACAGTTTAGCACCTCGTCATAAATTCAATTAAAATTCAATCGAAAATATATGCAAATTAAACAATGGCGTAAATTATTGGGTGTGCTCGCCCATAAAATCTATATGTACTCGTTTATATGTTTACCGTACAATGGCGCAAAGCCAGTCATAAAATTGTATACAATATATGTATATGTATGAAGTACATTCTCATATTGCATATACCTATATAAAACCCACATTTGAACACGCGCTTATTATAAAATGCCATGGAAAATTACTATTTTTTTATATTTTTGATATTTTTTTTATTGATTATCATTAAAAGAAGTCGCTTCGTGGCCTCGTAATTGACGTTTCAAGAATTCCATAAATATTTGAGAGCCCGCAAACAGCAAAAGTTCACATTTTGTTTCACTCTTTAATTCTCTATCTCTGTCTGCCACTCTCTCTCTCTCTCTCTCTCTCTCTCTCTCTATCAATAAAGTTGACGTCACTTGAGCGAAACTTAAATATTTTTCACACTTTCGTTGCCCCAAACTTTTCAAATTATGTGTCGTTTTTTTCCCAAGGCTTCTTCGCATTCCACACATTTTACTTCGAGCGCGTATTTTTTTTTTTTTTCTCTATATATTTTTATTTTTGTCCTTTTCCTTTTGCTAGCTAAAGTTTTTATCGTTCAAAATTATGCGGACATGGCCGCCTCATATGATTGGGGGCTTGGCTAAAAACTTTTACCACAAAATTGTTATCAGAAGCGACCCAGTATGAAGTTAGTTTCTTTGCGGTATACTTTTCCCTTCTGTTTGTCACTTTCATTTATGCTTTCTGCATTTTGAACTTGTAATGAAAAGACTCAAATATTGTTGCATCAATACGTTTTAATTCAAAATAAATTAATAGTTTCTTGAATGTTTATTAAACTGTTGAATTTGTATCATATTCTGCTGATACCTATAAATTTATGACATTTTTCATAATATCCTGTTCGCATTTTCACTAAGACACGACTTTGTAAAAGTTAACTTTCCGAAAAGTTTTACTTTCATTAAAAACTAGCGCTATGCAATCACTTTTCCTTGAAATAAGAAAGCTGTTGTAAAGAATATTCGCAGACAATTTAGTTTCGTGCAATTAATGCCAAAAATTGTAAAAATTAAAATTTTTTAGAAAAATGTTCTTCCAGCTTGAATTTTATTCCATTTCCATTAAAAGTTTGGAAACAATCGAATAGCTATTATGGATTCATTGTATGTTTGTCAATGATATTATATGTAAGACAGGGTATTTTCAAGCTCGAGCAAACTCAGTTGTTTTTGAGCAATTGCCACTCGAATAACTCGACACGTTATTTCACTTCAGTACATTAGGGGAAACTTCCTTCTGACTGTGTGCTTAATTTCCGGCTTAGACAATTTGTAGTAGGTACACAGTACATATTACGAGCAAGCCAGCCATTCCCAGACTACTTTGGCTGATGGTTGTTTCATTTAAATATGAAATTGTTGAGTTGTAATACAGTCACTAGAGGAAAGGAGCCAGCCACAAGTGGAATGCCAGCTGTTTGCTTTTAATTTAAGTTGGAACTGTGCTTCAACTTACATACATGCATATATATTCACCGCAGGCTTGAAGCTTATATGGTTTAATATCATATTTACTTAACGCTTCACGCAACAATAATAAGAAAGGAATATAAACGCGCTCATAACTCATACGCAGTGTAGGCTCAAGGTGTGAACAGTCATCTCATGCTTTCACGACATAAGGACGCTCGTATGTTTTCTTTACAACTTTTTTCATAACCAACAAATCTTCCGTATAACAGTTAATTTTTTGACTTTACGTGACACCCACGCGCCAAGGTTTACCATGCTAAAGCTGGGGTAACAGCCTTGGCTTTGACTGCCTCTGCTAAAATGTGCCTGCGGTTGCCTACGAAACAGAATGTGGATGCCACGTCAGAGAGCTTACTGACACTGCCACAGCCACAAAATGTTGGCATAGACGAAAGAACCGTGTGTGCAGGCGTGTGCTGAACAGGCGATACTATTTATAGAAATCGGTGCTGTGATTATTTTGAGAATATGCTCACTTTGAATTTCGAACATTTTTTGAGCTATTTGTGTGCAATTTTAATTATCATTTCGGCTAAGTATATTTGAAAATGGAGTTGAATAAATAACAAAGTACCAATACCAACGAAAAACATAACGTTATTGGATTCAACCGTTTAACTCAATTTTGGGTAATGGAAATCGAACTGCATTATTAGTTTTTTAAGTTATTATGGTTTAACAAACAATTTTTTTTTTTAAAGCTTGCTCCCAAAGTTTCTTTCCTTGCACATTATATAGCGTTCTGTAACTTGTCCAATGTTGTGTTATTGGATAACTTACTTCAGGAAACATTCTCAGAATATTTCAGACTAAAAGTTTTGGGAACATTCCTAACTTCAAACTTTGAGTTTTGATGTTTTCATGACACAATATGAATTTTAACATTTTCTTTTTAATTTTCCAGTAAACTCTATGAAAATTGAAATGTATGAATCTTAAGCTCGATTTGTCTTTTGTCTTACTTTAATTTCATTAAAAAATATAAGAATTTACGCCTGTTGTCTCATTGCCAAGTTGAAAGAAAGCATGCAGCGTATAATGTTTTGCCATAAAATGTGTGTGAAGTTACCTCTCCAAAGTGACAAAATGCGAAAGATTATAACCACTGTACCCCCTGCATGCCCCGCTCCACACCTGTAACTACCTGCCATGGTACAAGCCACACAATTGTGGGCAGTCGCGGCTTTCAATGTGCCCCTGCCACTCAACTTTGTCAACTGAGTGGGTTTTAGCTGCAGCAGCTGATGTTGCTGCTGCTGTTGTTGCTGTTGCGTTGCTGTTGCTGCTGCTGTTGTTGCTGTTGCTTTTGTTGTTTTTGTGTCGTGTGCTCATTTATTTTTTATGTGCCTTGCACCTGACGCACACACAGAAAGGAAGCGAAACTCATATGGCTGGCATTAAAAATTTAAGTTTCTTTTTTTTTGTTTTTGCTTGTTGTTTTTGGTTGTTGTTGTTGTTGTCAATGAATGTCGTTTCCTTATTTTGTTGGCTACTTTCTTTTGCCTTCTTATATGATATATACATATTTCATGGTGTTTTCATTTTGGACGTTGATTTAATTTTGTGCCGCTTATTTACCTAAAATGTTCCTTGCGCCTGAACATATTTTCATTTTAAGTTTTCTTTTTATGTCGTTGGCAACCACTTAAACAAAATGAATAACCATTAAATGTTAAATGAGTAAACACAGTACCTAAAAGATGCCGCCTCTGTGCGTGCCTAAATGTCGGCTTATTAGTTCTCATATATGGCTAATGATAATTTATTTATAATGGTTAGTTTCGGTCTCGCTAGTTTTCCAGCGTTGACGCACCATGAAAATGCTATAAACACTTTTCCGTATAAATGTTGGGCTTTGAAAGAGAAGTTTTTCTATATTTTTATTTTTAATATACACTCATAAACTGGTTTTTATTTTCCAAGCGTGATATTTATCAACTCAAACGTAAAAATATGTACTACACACATTCATGTTTATTTCAGACCCAACGCTGACGCACATACATTTGTGTATGAGTATGTGAGTGCGAGTGTGAGTGTGTGTATGAGTGTTTGTATCTTTTATGAGTTTGCCACTCTATTCAAAGGCCGTTAAGGTTCACAGTTTCTAGGGACTCACTATAAAATAAAATATATATATACCATGCTAAACATTTCTCAATGTATTTGCACTACCAATCATATTTCAATAGGCCAACATAAATTTGACATGCTGCGGATACGAGTACCAGCTGCTCCATTTGTTTACTGAAAATACCAATGAATTTTTGATGAAAAGCTTACAATTTTAGATATTTTAGCTTAGCTAAGAAAATATTTGCACAGCAGTTTAACAACTAATAATACCATTTGTCTCCGCAAACGTATCTTTATTTTCAGTTTAACAAAGTCACATAAATAAACATGGCATTACAAAAAGATATTTCAAGCATAGTTGCAGCTATAAATCAACTGCAAGTTGTACAGAAACATTGAGTAAAACTTGATTTAGTTTATTGCCAAAAAATACTTTTTTTTTTTGTCAAATTTCTTTCTTCTCTTTCGCATGAAAATCAAATCAAAAAGCAAGCTATAGCAAAATAAAATCCCTTTCAACCCAGATTAAAACAATATCAAAATTATTTTATTTTAAAATAAACGCAATCTTTTCTAGAGCAATTATGTTACAAAACAATAGCCTGGCATACTTGTTTAATTATTTATACATACCTTATACATATTATGATACTTATTATGTGCTTTCAAAACTATTCTTTTAGACCCTCTTCATTTAAGCTGTTTGACATTTGACGTTGGCATAGTTTGGGTAAACTGTGTAATTTGGGAACTAATGTAAAATTTATTGTAAAATTGGATTATACAATATGTCAAACATTTTGACTTGTGCCAACAGCAATTTGCACCGTTGAATTTTAATGTGATTTTTGGTAATGCAGCTTTTGCCTGCACAGCCGCAGGTGCAACAAGAACAACAACAACAGCAACAACAGTAATTGCCACAATGCGTTTGTGTGTGTACAGTATACACACATACACATGTTATACGTGTGCATAAGTGTATCAATTTGTTAATTTCGGTTTGGGTCCCAAGCCATGTGTCAAACCGAAAATCAATATTATATACAAATAGGCAGCAGCTTGACATTCGGTTGAAGTGTGGGGCCTAAATCGAATTTTTGTTGGGTATAAATTTAATTTATCAGTCCATTGCTGCTGGAACATCAAATTATAAATAATAAAGGACGCAAATACGCTGCGTATACATGATACAAGCAATTGAGAATGTTATGTAAATTTATGTATAATGTGAGATATGGCATCTCTGACTTGAAAAGTATATATTCCTAATTAGTATCATAAGCTAAGTTTATATTTTGGGATGAGAGGTTGTTTAAATTGAATATATGTGCTCTTGTATGTCATAAGTTTTATATCTCGGCTAACTGCAACCTCATAAAAGTTCTTTAAAATGGCAAAGAGGGTAGCTCACTTCACAGCAAAGTATTCTTACTTGTTAACTATAACTATAAAGTTGTTGCGGTATAAATGATAACCAAAATCAAGCACACACATGACCAAAAAAGAGTTGAGAAAACAATCTGAAAGATAAACAACTATAAACTGAGCACTGTCAGGCCAAAGCGACAAGTTGTTGCTGCTTGTTTCACAATAATAAAGTGTGGCTGCAGCTTTAATAACTTCTGCAGCAGCAGCAACAGCAACAACCACAACAAAGTTGTTGATAAAGACAAAAGCAACGCCAGACTTGAAGACAAACGTATAAAAGAGAGAGTGAGAGAACAAGAGCGAGAGAGAGAAAGCAAATACAGAAAACATTCGTCGCTTTCGTCCACAGGAATCGAGCTGCATTCTAATATCATGGAGCCACAATCCTCATCGCAGCCAAAAAGACAGACACAACTAGAAAAGTTTTGGCAAAAAGCCGCAAACATGCGGAATGGGAATCGGGGAGTCGCAATGTTGGTTCAGCTCAACCAAAAACCCCTGCCGAATACCGAAGACGAATTACATTTGTCGCGAGATGTTTGCACATATTTAAGCAACTTAAAAATTAGCCAAACTTCGCTAGCTAAAAAATGCAGCGTAAAAATGCAGCTGGGTGCATTACCCTGGCACTTATACTATCCAAATTTGAGCACTGCTTGCTCTCTGCTTGCTCCCTGTCGCTCGCTGCTTGCTCCCTTTATGCATTCATTCATGCTGTCAATCCAGAAACTTTTGTCGCATCGCACAGTGCAGCACCTTGACTTTTTGCTTAGCAAAAATCATATATTTTGTATTTCAAAAGCAACTTACAGCTCAAAATTTAAATTTAATATTTTGAATTTTCCCAATTTCATACTTTTTGAAGCATAATGGTATTAAAAACTTTAGTTTTTTCGAGTAGTTTAATAATTGTGGAGTTAATTACAAGTTGCAATTCAAAGCAGATGAAAAAACAGTTCAGCTTTGATGTTTCTATTTCAAACAAAAGACACCCTTCTATCTAACTTTTTTGATATTTTGTTGCATTTTTTGCACTTCAACCCCATAGTACGACATCTGACGAGCAACCCAATTTGAGTATCCCGCGCTTTGCAATGCAAAATGGCGGCGTTGGTAAAGTTTTTACTGCATAATCGCAGGCGCAGCGCTTTTGGGTCTGAGCTAGCAACAAAAGCAATGTGGATGCTGTAGAAACGGGCCAAAATAAACTGAACAAGACTCTAAAAACTTTCGCTGGGAACTGCGCATAATGTCGTGCTGGGGCAAGAATAGAAACAGGAACAGACAAATTCATCTGCGACTGTGAACAAAAAAGCAACAGCAAAGTTTCAGTTGCCAAATGCGAAAAGAATGAGAGACGAGGCCAGGATGCAGGATTGCGATGAAGACGAGGACGACGTCGACATCATCACAGTTTACTTGGCGATTACATTTTCTGCTTCTGCTGCTGTGTGCCACGTTTTTTTATGATTACTTTTGATTTGTATTTCATTAAAAGCAAAGCCGCACCAAATGTTGCCAGCTTTTATTTTTTGTGGGTGGCAGCCTCTTGGGCTTATGCACATTTCATGAGTTCTTGAGACAGGTTCAGATTCAACACTAGCGTACATATGACCAGGGATCATTTTATTTTGTATATCATGTTCTTTTTGTCTTAAGGCGATTTGAGGCTTTTGTTTTGTTTTGATTTGGCAGCAGATTTCATTTGGAAATTTCATATTCTGGCGTTTATTTTTAAACAAAATATAAACATTTATTCATACTTTTTGTATAGACATTAACTCAGCCTCTTTCAAGCGACATTTTGTTGCGTGTCTTGTTATAGTTAAGTCTACACGCGTAGTCAGCTTTTTCTTTGAGCTCAGTTTATTTTTAGACAAATCGTCTACACTCAAGTTCATTTTGATTGAATCATCGATAAACTAAACATAAATGAAATACTTATATACTTACCGCAACACGACCTTTTAATATGTATGACCATATATACTTGTATTTTTATAAGTTGTCACTATTATTAAAGATGTCAGACCCACTAAAGTGTCCTCTTGCTGACACGAAAACAATTGCTGAAAGAGTCCTCAAAGTGCTCATGAAAATCAATAACAGTTGCTTGGCTCCAAGCCAACAAAAAAAGAGACACTTCTTTGTGTTGAGTTATTTGAGGACTCTGTTTATGATGAATTGATAAAAAAAATATATAAAAATACTTTGTTAATAGATATTGTGCACTCGTAGAAATTATGTTTACAGAAAATAAATTAATTTTGTAAGATAACCTAGACAAATTAATTGATTTCTAGAGACCCAATTGGATAGGTTAAAGATTCAAGTTATTATGAAAATATTAAGGTATTTGTTTTTGTCAAGCTACCAATATATTGTGCTTAAGAATTTAAATTTAAGAATATTTTCTGATACAAAATTATTATTAGTTATACAAAATTTCATTGTCTTTCATACTTTTAAAGTTGCCTAAATTATACAACTTAACTTTACTCGTACAAGCACTTGAACATTATTAAAATCCATTTATATTCTTCTTTTTTTTTTGCAGACTTCAACGCGCATTTAATGTGGCAGATGCAGCTGCCTACATATGGGACTTGAAATCCTACTATATCACGACTCAAAACTAAGCCAACTGTAAACGGCAACAGGCCGTAAATTTATGCGAAAAGTTGCACAAAGTAATAAGCAAACAAAAAGGAAACAAAAGTAAACAAGCAATGCCAAGAAAAGCTATAAACAAAAGGCACAAAAACTAAACCAAAACAGAAACTATACAAAAAAACACAAGAGGAAATGAGAAAATCACTTAAATCGGCAAGAAAAACAGCTTACAAAGAATCACAAAGACGCACAAAACTTGAACTATAACGAATTCCAATTTCTGCTGCATACATATACATACATATATTTTATATATATATATAAAACGAAACAAAAGCAAAGACCACGCCCATAAATTTGTGGGCGATATATCGTCATCATTAGCTTGGCGTATGGGATTATTATGCCATAAATATGAAAAACATAAACGATATCCGCATTATTGTGCTCATTTCGTGTTTGCTACAAGGTGAGTTCCCAAAAATGTTCAAAAGCGAGGGGGGGGGGGGGGGGGCATTGCGGGTTGGGTGAAGGGTTGGGGGTATCTCAATGTTTCCTATCGAATGCTCGGCACCTTTGCGAAGTCAATAAAAAGCAAATTGTAACTGCCGAGCAAAGTCACTTGTGGCGTTTTAACACCTCGATTCACACACACACACACACACACTCACACGCTCAAACAGCTATAAACTCGTGTGGAAGTTTTCCCCTTCCCACTTCTGCAACACTTGCTCGTTTCGCTTATTTCGGTTATTTTTCCTGTGTGCCGCCGCACGCGACTCGCATACAAATAAGCAGAGGACTCGCTGTATCCTGGCTTGCCATACACCTGTCTGGCATTTTTCGTTTTAATTTAAATAAAGCTGGATAATTTTTAATAGAATTTTGGAGGCCCGCCTGTTGATCGAGCTGTCTGTTTGAGTTTTTAAGCTTCAACCAATTGAAAATTCTATTCCTGCGAAATTAAGCCAAATGTGCCTGTTATCGACACCTGACATGGCCAAGATAACTGAACAAGTTTGCTGTGCATTGCAGGCAGCTGACATTTGTGGCAGTCAGCTATACTCCCTGAGGAAATCAGTCATATGTATGCACATATTGTGGGCGCACTGACGCACGAGCACAGCAGGGAGTTGCAAAGGCAACTTGCAGTTGCATTGCCATTGGCACAAATTCCATTTCATTTCGCAAATATATAATCGTACTCAAAGTGCGCATAACGCACACATATGCAATACAAATCAGTTGTGGGGGAGAAGAGGTCTTACATTTACCAGCCAGTTAGTAACAAGAGCATGCAACGTCAGCAAATTGTTTGTGGAACGTGCGGCAAGTTGATGTCCGTGCCAGTCCAGTGCCCAGTTCCCGTTCCAGTTCCAATTACAATTTGTATAGCAAAACTCATGTAATTTATTTTCATCATTTTCTGTTTGCACACTGCATATTAGTACCTTTATTATATAATTTAAATGCCTTCAAATGACTTGCATTTATAGCAGCGCTTGCAAGCACAAAGTATTACTCATACGCCATGTTTTCGTGTTACGGCCAAAACCAATAAGAATAGCATTCTCTGAGTCTCGCTTAGCTCAACTTGTCATACTTGTATGTAGAACTGCAGTTATTGTTTATACTTTTTCAATTACAAGTCAGCTCAAAAACAATGCAAGGTATTCCTTCAACTCGTCGCACACTTTTTGTACCCTGTACTTATATCAAATAGGGTTAGCTGACAGATACAGGCACCTTTGCATGCTATGAATTATATATTAGCTTGGGCTCAATTTTTGTGATAAGGTCTGACAAAAAAAGGATAGAAAAGTCTTATATGGTTTACCTTTTCAATATGAGATTTGAGCTACACTTTGGCATCTATTCCCAATCGTATAAATGAATTTATTTTTGTTTTTAAATTTTCAACTTGAATGTTGACTTCTAAGATTTCATTAAAGACTGGAAAAATGTTCTATAAATTTAGCTGATATGAAATTTTCTAAATATTTTCAGTTGCAACTTTCAAATCTGTCTCTCAGCACCCTTGATTGATAGAATGAAGATGTGTCTCTGATCTTTAGTATATATTTATTTTATAAATTTCTTATTTCTTATATTGAGTGTACACTGTACAGGTTATCGTTCAGTTGAGCATTTGGTCTTGTTTTATTTCGCTTTTAATTTCGTCGCTCGTCAGTTGCTTGTACAGCTTGTTTCTGTCGCTGTTGCTATTTTATTCATAAATGTTTTGCTAGAAGACTCAACTACTTTTCTTCGTGTTGCATCTATACACACTCACACACATGTACACACACACACACACACATATGTATATAAAGTTTGCCACACAACTGCATTGCTCGTCATGTCAGACTCGTTTAAAGTTGCATTGTTGCTGTCGCTTTTTTGTTTGTGTGCGGATTTGCGCCAGATTTGTGTCAACTTGAATACATCAGAAGCGCTTGCAGAGATTTGTTTGTTGTTGTTGTTGTTGTTGCTGTTACTGTTACTGTTGTTGTTGCTGTTGCAGCTTGTGGTGGCTCTAAACAAAAATGCACACGCAATCGCGTTGCAACGGGGCGTATGAGTAACGTATAGTATGTGTATGATATTGTGTTGCCTTTGAGCCAGCAGCGCTCTTCAAAACTGTTGCACACATATTTTTTTTGTTTTGTTGTTGTGTGGAAACTGTTGTTACTGATGTTGTTGTTTTGTTTTGGTCCTGACTTGGCCAACAAACGCCTCTGCGGAATCCGCGACACAGCTTTTGTTGCACAATCTAACCTAAAGGCTTTTTCATTAGAATTTTCGCTCAGCTTTTTAGTTTGCTGACCTTCCCTTTTTTTTTTTTTTTTAATAGAATTGTTTGCGTATTTAGCACAAGGTCCTAACGGGAAACGTTATAAAGTTTACTTTTGAAACTTTTTGCCGCTATTTAAATACTCAGGTGGCCTTAAGTTGGCAAAGCAAAAGTTGCAATAATTGTTTTTTAAACACAATTAATATACTACACCAGGGTTAAATTAAAATGTCAATAGCTGCTTATAATTTTATGCAGCGCAGAGCATAATAAATGTAGATTTTAATGAAGTCTAGACACTTCAAACGAGTCCTTAATGAGCTTTAACTTCAATTGCCTGGCATTTGACTATCGTCTACGGGTTGTTCTTGCTTGTTACAGTTGGTGTTGTGTTTTCCAACTTTTTGACAGTTTTCAGCAACTTTTTACCGATACCCAAAAGCCAGGGCATTGTCTGGTTTCAGGTTTGGCCCAGAAAACTGTCCCGAATTTAACGCTAAATGATTTGCCAGATAACAAAGTTTTTCATCCCGTCTGGGGCCGCATAATTGCTGTAAAGGCACAGCACTCATTAGTGGTGTAATGTTGAGTCCCCTTAAACACACCACCCCCCCCTTTTTATGACCATTACCAAACACTGTGTTGTCGACCGACAAAAGCATCGTTGCTAAACTAAGCCGCTTCGATAGATTTTTGGCCTGTTTTATCTTCTAATGGCGGGCTTCATTATGCGTCAGGACTATAGAATGGAATGTTGTTGTTGTTTTTGTTGCTATTGCCCCCTGATTTAACCTATTTCACACTGCTCGTAATCCTCTTCGGTACGTTTTGTTTGCTTTTCTACTTTTCCACCGTTCTTTCATTCGTTCGTTCGCTTGCTTTGTTTGCCAATTTTATCGAATTATGCTAAACGTCCTTAAAGCAGGCAAGCATTATCGAAACTAGCGCTTCAATGAAAGCTAGGCAGACCACAAAGGACAGGTAGTCCTTCGGGTGTACAGCTTCTTTAAATATGCCTTAATGAAAGAAATTATCATACATACTTAATGATCTTACTTCATCGTTTACTTTCTCTTGCCACTGCCACTGCTTTTCTGTTTCTGCTTATGTTGCTGCTTCTGCTGCTGCTGCTGCTCTGTTTATGCATATTCAATTTACTACAAGTACGCGACGCACAGAAAATAATTTCCATAAATTTAAAAGTGAAAAAAAATATAAGATTAAGCAGCAAAAATAAGTGAATTGCAGCTGTTACTTTGAGCCTTGAATAACAACATGAGAAATGACAAAACTGGCAGCGACATATGAAACATTTTTATAGCACAGCTTAGTGCACAGTGGAACTAATCAATTTGAAAGATGATTTGCCATAGGGACGATAATTATTTAAAAATAACTTGTTTTGAATTCACATAAAACTCAATTTAAATAGTAAGGTTTGAAATTCGCAAATATAAACAGTTTTATTTAATAGATTTATCTAACTAAACTACCAATTTAAGTTTTAAAAGCTATGCAGGTCAGTTTTCGATTATTTAATCCTCTTTTAGAAGAAAATAGCAATCGTTTTGCCTTTTTCAAGATAAGAGCAAATTTTTCTCAATGCACTGTCTTAAAAGCAAAACTTTTGAAACAGAATTTTTCATCAATATTCGAAATTTAGAGTAGCAAATAATTCAGATTCAGAATAACTTAATCGGAATTGGAAAGAAGAACAGCCCTGATTTCATGGCAGAGTATATGAAAATATATATTTGAAGTCTATATGAAAATACTTGGCATATTATTTTCCTGGAAATTATAAAATAACATTCTTACTTTTACATTTTTAAGCACAATTCGTATTGAATATATTTTTTATAATTTTTATTTTAGATTTTTTTAAGGAGTGCTTTTCCGAGTCAATAAACTGATTAAAGTCTACTCAAGAGAAAATGGTATTATGGAATTCGTTTCAATATATTTCAATTTCAATCTATAATCCATAAAACTAATTCTGATACGATTTTAAATACATTTGTAAATATAGCTCTGACTAACATATTTTGACATTTAAAGTTAAAGTCATTATTTGCAGTGCATTTTAATCAGCATTCCTGTGGCTTTTACCCATTGTGCCTTATGCGTATTGTCCTTGTCTCTTTTGCAGCCATTGCTATTGTCCTTTGGGTTGGCTTTGTTGCTGTTGTTTTTATGTTGCGCTGTGTTGTTCTTGTTTTGTGTTGTGTTGTGTTGTTTTGCTGTAGCTGGTTGCGTGCGAGTTTTTCTGCTTTTAATTAATATTAAGACACTTTGTAATGTTGCCAAAATGACATGTGTTTGCATTGTCAGCTCTGCTCTGCTTTGTGTGACTAAAATATATATGTACATATATATATATATAGTATGTATATGTTTAAGCATAAGTAAGCTTGTAGATATATATGTATTTCAAGAGGCAGCTGCTTCTCTTCAGATACTATCTGCGAGTCCCTATCCGCATGCTGAGCGTTTCATTCTATTGTTTTTATTTTTGTTCTACACGACACGGACATGCTATATAATTTTAATAAAATTACGCAGATGACTTTGATGCTGAAAATGATGATGCTCATTCTTAGTTACTCAAAATGCTCAATTTAATTACCTGTTTCGCCATTAAAAGCCCACGCAAAATAATGTTAATTGTTGGCACAAAATATATATAGCCGTGGCTCATTAATGTCTAATGTAATTAGTTTTTAATGAAATTGTTTACTTAACGTATTGCATTCTCTGTCGAAACAGGCAAACTTTTTGGTCAGCTTTCAAGTTTTGAATAACTAACACAATTTCAATAGCTTTACAATTTATAACAGTTAAATTTTGTTAGCTTTTACAATTTGATGCTGTTTTTAATAGCCGTCCAGTTTTGTTAGCTATTAAAATTATTTATGAAAGAGACAAACCGGTGAGCTGATTTTCTAATTTAACGCTATATGAACACGGACCCCCCACACCCTAAATAATCTGCTGAATGGCTGACAACAGCAGGAACAAAGTTTTTGGCGAGGATGCGAGCCAATATCCTGTTGGGCGCTGCTCGTAATTTGTGGCCAGGATGTGCGACGTGGCAACCGGCGTCATAATTTCACAAAGGATTAAGCGCGATTACGCACTCATTATGAATATTTACGAGCTACCCAGCTATTGGATAATAAACAACGGAAGTCCGCCCGCTGGATTAAAACTTGCCATCCAAAATTTTACATTTTTACACATTTTTTCAGTTCTTAATAAGCAATTTATATATATTTGATGCAAACGAGCTTCAGGAAGTGTTTGCAGTTGCTTTTATAGCTTGTTAGAGAACTTTTTTAGAATGAACCAGGGCCACTGTCATAGGCAAAAATCATTTACATTAATACGCAACCAAAATGAAAACTTTTGCGCCCAACAAAACTTTATAGTATTTATGGTGGTTGCAGCTGCAAATCCTTGACGCATATCCTGCAGCTATTGCACATTGTTAGCAAAACTCTTGTCATGTTGCTGCTGCTGCCAAGTCCTTCGATTCAAGCTATGCTTTATATCTATTGTTGTTCATAGTTATGTGGTTATTGATTTTGAAATTTATAAAATATTAATAAATAGAGTGTCGACTAATTGGGTCGAGGAAATTGATAAATCGATATTTCTGAGAAAAATTTAGTTTATTTTGTATACATTTTGAGAATTAAACAAATGATTTTAGAGTACTTTTCTTGTACAAATAAACCAGTTTTGAATTCCACACGTTTTTGAAAAGTAAAAACGAATTAATAACAAACGCTTTACGAATTGCTGTTTTGATTTCCGATCATGTGGTGGGCATATTTCACGTCTTCGTTTCATTTTCGATTAGAAAATTGAGTTTCAATCGGCTCTGTGCAATACTCGATAGCTATAAATATTTCTAAGAAAAAAAGTGACAGTCACACTCTCTTCTAAGATGGCGGAACTGAGCATCAGATTGTAAAATAAAAAAATATTTAAAAACTTTAAATAAAAGCGCCATCCGATGTCAAAATTGTTAAAACTAACAGAGTTTAAAGTTATTTGAATTGTGTAATCTGTCAATTAGCTTTCATTTCGCAGATAAAACAGCAAAACTATTTAAAATGTGAAAGTTTGACGTTTTGAGCAATTCAGAACAAAGATTAATTGCGTTTCTTTAAATTTCAAACGGAATCGATTTTCGGAAAAGGCCTAATAATCTCAAATTTTGAGTTTTCATTTCAACTTCGTAGAAAATGCACTTAGTATTTTATCAGAGGAAATGTCTTTTTGTTCTTGTATTGTCCACTTGAATTTAAATTAATGTTATTTCTGAAAATATAACTTATTCGAAATTTGACTTTTACATTTGTATATCTGCTAGGTTTCGCTCTGGGCCTGCGCATGATCAAGGTGGCCATACCCGCCTACAAAATGCGCGGTGAATCAGCGTTTCTGGAATGCCACTACGAGCTGAATCGCACGCATGGTCCACAGATGATCAGCGAGGTGCATCGAGAGCGTGAACGCGAACGCGAGCGTGATCGTTATCCACATGGAGTCGGAGGCGATGCTCACTACGTGGATACGGATAATGAACGACAGCCTTATCGACGCATGCATCAGGGTCAGCAGCGGCAGCATGCACAGCGTCGTCAACAGCATCAGCCGATGGCACTGAGGCAATACCAGAGTCAGAGTCAGACTGAAGGGCATAGTCCGCCCCTGCCGCAGCAGTCGCCCTACGGGCATAGCGTGTATCGAGGAAGTGCAGCATCCGGCTATTTGGGTGGACGTGTGGGTGCTAGCATACACAATACAGGTGGAGTTGGCAGCGTTGCCAGCGGCTCGATGGCGTATGTGCCAGAATTTGAACGCGGCGATAGATTTGATGAGAGTGAGGAGGAGGTGGAGGTGCAGCCGCAGGAGGAGGGCGAGGCCCTGTATGCCATCAAATGGTACAAGGACAATGTGGAATTCTATCGCTTTGTGCCAAAGGCGCGTCCGCCCAAGACCAGCTACCGTGTGGATGGCATTCGAGTGATTGTGAGTAAACGCCTAAACAATGTTCGAACATGTCCATCAATGTCCTTTCAATTTACAGGAGGAACTGTCCGATGCCAGTCGCGTGCTGCTGCGTGGTCTGACCCTCAACTCAACGGGTCTCTATCGCTGTGAAATCTCTGCCGAGGCGCCAAATTTCTCATCTGTGCAGGGCGAGGGTCGCATGGACATTGTTTGTAAGTAATCATACT